>CM050164.1:374655670-375855670 GCA_027410445.1 Discoglossus pictus
TCATCCTCTCTCCTCAACCCCCCATCCTCAACCCCCTCCTCAACCTCAACCCCCCTCCTCATCCTCAACCTCCTTCCTCAACCCCCCATCCTCAACCCCTTCCTCAACCCCCCATCACCAACCCCCTCCTCAAGCCCCCATCCTCATCCTCAGCCCTCCTCAACCTCAACCCCCTCATCCTCACCCCTCCTCAACCTCAACCCCCCTCATCCTCAACCCCCCCATCCTCATCCTCAACCCCCCATCCTCAACCTCAAGCCCCCTCAACCACCCTCCTCAACCCCACTCCTCAACCTCTCTCCTCATCCTTAACCTCCCTCCTCATCCTCAACCCCCTCCTCAACCTCCCTCCTCATCCTCAGCCCCCTCCTCAACCTCCCTCCTCATCCTCAGCCCCCTTCTCAACCTCCCTCCTCATCCTCCCTCCTCAACCCCCCATCCTCAACCCCACTCCTCAACCTCTCTCCTCATCCTTAACCTCCCTCCTCATCCTCAACCTCCCTCCTCATCCTCAACCCCCTCCTCAACCTCCCTCCTCATCCTCAGCCCCCTCCTCATCCTCAGCCCCCTCCTCAACCTCCCTCCTCATCCTCAGCCCCCTTCTCAACCTCCCTCCTCATCCTCCCTCCTCAACCCCCCATCCTCAACCCCATCCTCAACCCCCCATCCTCATCCTCTCTCCTCAACCCCCCATCCTCAACCCCCTCCTCAACCTCAACCCCCCTCCTCATCCTCAACCTCCTTCCTCAACCCCCCATCCTCAACCCCTTCCTCAACCCCCCCATCACCAA
Source organism: Discoglossus pictus (assembly GCA_027410445.1). Lineage (NCBI taxonomy): Eukaryota > Metazoa > Chordata > Amphibia > Anura > Alytidae > Discoglossus > Discoglossus pictus. The sequence continues at coordinate 374,656,462 of CM050164.1, forward strand.
CCCCCTCCTCAAGCCCCCATCCTCATCCTCCCTCCTCAAGCCCCCCATCCTCATCCTCCCTCCTCAAGCCCCCCATCCTCATCCTCAGCCCTCCTCAACCCCCCATCCTCAACCCCCCTCATCCTCACCCCTCATCCTCAACCCCCCATCCTCAACCTCAAGCCCCCTCAACCCCCCTCCTTAACCCCCGTCCTCAACCCCAACCTCAACCCCCCTCAACCCCAACCCCCCTCCTCAACCTAAACCCCCCTCCTCCACCTAAACCCCCCTAAATACCTCCCCCTCTTCCCTCACTTACCTGCTTGTGCTCCGGCCTCTGCTCCTTGACCCGGCGCGCCTGTGACGTCACATGCTTGCCGCGTCATTAGCATATACCCACAATGTAAAGCTTTTCCTACTGTAAGGACCTTCAGTGTTCATTGCGAGCCTCGCGCTGAACGCCTTCGGCTCTCATCGCGTGGCTCGCAATGAGTGCCTTTGGCGCTCATAGCGATTTGCTCAATTTTAAGCCATGGCAATGCTGTTTGACACACAATGTAAGCTTTTTATACTCTGAGGACCTTCATCGCTTATCGAGTGGCTCGCAATGAGCACCTTTGGTGCTCATAGAGATCCGCTTGTCTCGTTTACTTTTGTTCCTATGAGCGTCTTGTGCTCTCATGACAAAGACAGATATATATGTCAATGTTTTTAGTATAATTATTAATTAATGATTTAATTAATAAAATAATATACATCTATTTGTAATTGATACATGCAGCAATGAATAGCCTGAAGAGCTAAGTATCTATTATTATTTTCCTGCAGCATACAATGTACATTTTGCTTGTTGCTGCTGTGAGGCAAAAGTGTCATCAATGTCCCAGCTGTGCCTTAGAAATATGCTGGGTGCGCGAGGGCAAACCGCTGCTTTAGTTGTGTAAATCGCCATTTTAGATTTGTAGTAGTAGTATTGTAAAATGGCGCCGTTTGTCTCCATATGCTACGCGGGTCGCAATGATTTTCCATGCTGGCTAAATGTGTGTTTTAGTACCGCGTACGTCCCTGGCAAAAGTCGAACGTGTCTGGCGGTGTTTTGCGCATTTCGGGGTCGTGTAGACTTGTTTTAATTTTTTTCGTACGCCATTTTTTTCCTCACTTAGGTGATTTTAAATTGGCTAAACTCGTTAAATTGAACCTTAATTAGCGTGTAACCTTACTGGCAGATGTCATGGCTGTCCCCTTTGATGTATTTTGTATTGTTTTGTGTTGTTTTGTTTTCGAATGTACGCATTTCGTCCGTTAACCTCTTATTTTTTTCTAAGTTCCGCAGATCGTAATTAAAAGTCGTATATCATTGTCAGTGTTTTATGCGCTTTGGGGTCGTTGAGCCTCGTTTTCATTTTTTTCCATTGACATTTTTTTCTCGCTTAGCCGATTTTCAAGTGGCGAAAATGTGTAAAATGTACTTTAATTCGCGTGCAACCTCACCACCAGAGGTCCTGGCTGTCCCCCCGTGCTGTGTGTGATATTTTTGTATTTTTTTGTTTTTTTACTTTTCATAGTTTTTTGCTGTACGCGTCTCGGCCGTTAAATTCATATTTTTGTGACCTTATATTCTTTTTTTCTTTTAAGTCCTTCGGGTCGTATCTACTTTTGTGTAAGTTCTCTTTACGTGGCGTGTTTTTTTTTTTTTTTTTTCAAAGTCCTGCTTTTCTGGGGTTTATTTGTCCCGGGAATGAGGCAGCATAGAGCCTCCACCTCCGCAAATGCGGCCTCTCGCTTCCAAGGGTCCATATTTGCGTCCAGCACTGCGTCCCTCGCTCACAAAGCGTGACAACTATTATATGGGATATATACATGTACACACACACACCGGAATGTATTACATCATTTTGAGTGTTGTTCAGTTGATTACAATGTAACATTTTGTACAGAGTTATTTTCCTATCAAGCTTTTTCCAGATCCATGCAATGGTATCTTAATAGCTAGCACAGTGATAAACATTAAAAAGACAGCAATTTTTGAAAAATCACATGCTTGTGAAGTAAAAACAAACAACAGTAACAGCTATGTAAGCAGACTCTGTTTGTACCATAGGTATAATCCAGTCTGGATGTAGCTTATGGTTGAGGTTTATCCTTCGGAGGGTTGCTCTTCTATTTAATTCTGTTGACAAGTGGCTATGAAAAAGAAGCAGAGCTTGAACTCAAAAAATTGGATCCTGCACACAATTTTAATCACTGTGACTATAAATACTGTTAAAGCTTGGCAAATAAGTCAAACAGGATTTAATAAAAAGAAACAAAAAATTATAATAATGAAGGATTTCAATAACGGACTAATCGATTCTACATTTGAAATGTGTGACACAAATGGTTTACTAACAGTTATGGATCCATTAACTGAAGATATAGTTACATTTGAGAATATATTTTTAATGATATGTTGCAGGCAAAGCAACCAATAGTGTTATATCTTGAGGTTTCACATTCAATCAATAAAAGTAACTTCAATCCCAATTACAATCATAGAGTCTTGGTTGCTATTTTAAACAATCTGTAGGTTTTAAATTATCTAATTATTTTTTGAAGTTACATTATTATTTCAGTGGAAGTTGGTAAATGGTCTAGAGCAGTTAAATGATAAAATTCTGGCCATTACCAGCTAATGTAAATGACACCATATTTGGAACAACCTGTTTCCCATTTGGTTTGTGTGTTTATAACCAGTATTACATGCCCTGCCTCACCATTTCATATGATAAACATCTGTAGGTTTGGCTATAATACTGTTTCTATTGTCATGGGTTTCATTCATTCATTTTGTCATTCAGTCGTGTCAGACTCTCTGTGACCTCATGAACCGCAACACATCAGGCACATCTTTATGTCCTTGGTCATGCTAATCAATTTGGTTTTCATAGCAGAGATACTGTAGTGGGTTGCCAGTGCCTTCTCCAGTGGGCCACAGCAACTGGTATTCCTAGGTGGTTTCCCATCCAAGTACTGAACAGGCCCAACCCTGCTTGGCTTCAAGGTGGTGTGACCTCTTGATTACTAGACTGAAATAGAACCCAGGTTGCAGCAGTGAAAGCACCAAATCCTAACCACTGGACCACTAGGGAACCCATGTTATGGATTAGTCTTTATAAATCCTGAGACTGACTGATTTAACATCCAAGGTAAATGAATATAAAACACTTATGTACTGTACACTGTAAACCTCTGACTCACAAATTATATCTCATATCAAAGTAAGAATACATTTCCACAGGAACATTTAATTATTTATAGAAGAAAAGGGAAAAAATAAATAAAAAAAATAAAACACTGGTATAATTACATTTTTATACAAGCAATTATGTTACAGCAACAGGAGATGGCGCCATATTACTGTCTTTATATTTTCACAGCTAAAACTTTAAAAGGCCCTAATAGTTTAGAAGTCTTAATGACACAGTGGAAGTCTCAAGTAAAGTATAATTTAAAAATATAGTTAAATGCATTTTCTTAGTTTGTGATTTTTACCAGTCTTTCTGATCCACCCACTAACAACAGTCTGGAATCTCTGTATAATGAGATACTTGCCAATAATTGCTAGTTGTGCCCAGAGAACACTGACTCTATTGTCTTTGGTATAAAGCCATGTGAAATACAGAACAATCAGCATACTCAGACCCCACTGAGGAGTTTATCTAATTTACTCAATGAGGTCTGACCATGCCTAGTATCCTTATATTCGCTTTTGGATAACTAAATTTGATAATGCCTTTACAAAGAAGAGGAAAAATAAGCTTATATATGTAAATATGCTCTCCTGCTGACTTTCCAGGAAGGAGAAGCTTCCCTTTTAGTCCTGCTGAGAGTACTATGTAAGAACACTGTCAGAGGTGCCCAAGTATGTTTGTTCTATAATCCTGATAACCTGCTCCTCAGCATTCATATCTCGCGCAAGAAACAGCAAAACCTAGACATAAATTGAGGCCCGTTGAGCCACATAATGGGAGTGTAGCTGTTGTCCCTATAGCACAGTTGTGAAAACAGGTTTCTGTGCATTCAAAGTCTCCTCCCACCTCAGGAAGTTTATCTACTGAGAATTTATTAGCATTATTACGCTTGGTTTACTAAAGCACCAACATTTTCCATAGAGTGATTTACAAAGTAGAATAGAGTATAGTGGGTCCAGTTGGCAAACAAAGGTTTAAACAAATTCTAAAAAGGTACTCAAAATAAAAGTACAGTGCAATACAAATATGAAACAAATGGGTCTACAGACAGATTAGTAAAACAGAAGTGTGGTCTGTACTCCAGAGAGCTTACAATCTAGATGGTTTGGGGTGTGATAAATGCAAGATGGCAGGGCAGGGCAAGAGACTGATGAAAGTGTGTTGCAGTGTAGATTGTGTGCATGAGTAATATTATGCTGGAGCAGTTGTGCATATTAAGGATGAAGGTCTTTAAGCAGATGTGTTTTAGTGAGGTTTTGAAGATAGTTTGGTGTAGTGAGGCAAGGAGTTCCAAGGATTGGGGCAGCAAAAGAAAAGTCTTGAAGGCTGGAAAAAGGAGTGAGAGAAATTGACAAGAGAAGTAGGTCAGAGCAAGGAGGGTGGTTGGGGGGAATATTTCTAAGGCAGAAATTTAAAGGGTGGCTTTATACATCAACGTCATGGTTTAAAATGTTACTCTGGAGGCTACAGGAAGCCAGTGGAGTGACTGACAGAGAGGAGCTGCAGATGTGGAGTGGTGAATATGGTAGATGAGTCTAGCGGAGACGTTTATTATGGATTGGAGCGGAGAGAGACCGGTAATGGGGAGAGTTGAAGGAGGAGAGGGGAGATATGAAGGAGAGAGTGGTAGATTACAGAGATGATGAAGCTGTAGAGATACATTTGCCTTCACCCTCATGTAGAATGGGAGGAAAGAGAAGAGGAAGGCAAATTAAATGGGTGTTATAAACCTTTTCAGTAGTACTGTAAAGATGTATAAATAACACACCAGACATTTATAAGACACCAAATCATTGTATGAAGACTGAGTGTGCCTTGGAAATGTTCATCACATTGCATTTGCAGTGTTACTTAAAAGATTACATATCCAACACTTGTCAGGATGATCCTGAGTGCAGGATTGCCACTACAGCTATGATGTCTGGGCAATAATACACTGATGCATTTCAAACTGTATTATATTATATTTTAGCTTGAGTCCCTTCTATAATAAGGTTTAAGATATAGGTGTAGTAACTTTACAAAGCTAGTACTCCAGCATCAGGCAGTTGCTAGTTTAAATGTATTATATTAAAATGTTGAACTCATCCCTGTCAATACAGCATGGACAATGCCCAGGTAGAAATCTTAAATATTTTAAAATATACATGCTATAGAAAAGGAAGAAAATTAATTCCGAAAGTTAAAAAAAGAAAAAAAAAAAGGTAAGTCACGGTTTAAATACTAATCATTTTCAGTACAAATGTAGCCTTACATCATGGAAGGAACAGTAAAAGGAACAACTAAAATAATTAGGCTTCAACAAAAAAAGTTTTCAGCCCTTGTTTAATACACAAGTTTTTAAGCATGTTGTTCGTACTCCTTTAGGGCTGCCAATGCCCTGGCAAGGTCATATTAAATCTGCACAGTGCCTACTGTTCCCAGAAACTCTGGCAAGCTGGCAAGCATAGCTATGAAACTATTAAGACAAGAAGTAGTCAGACAGGTTTTTGGGAGTTAAAAACATGATCAACACACACCTCACACAGGTCTAATCTCTGCGTTTACAGGTTTTACTCAGAAATTACTCTTGAAAGCTTATGCTCCGTTCTCAACTTAAATACTTCACTGTGGTGCAATGTGACTTATTTGACCCAGTTCATACCATAATGTAATCTATATACCAATTTGAGGCACTAAATTCCTTAAAACACAAATTAGCTTTTTTTTTTTATAACCAATAAAAATGGACTACAGTACAGTATTAAGCACATAGCCATCCAAGTAGCAGATATATTCTCAGTATTATTATCATCCTTTATTTATAACGCGCCAACATATTCCGCAGCGCAAATTGCATTAATATTCAGATTCTCATCAAGAACATTGTGTCTGTAAAATCTCATCTAGCTGAAGACATACACGATTATGTGTCTTCCTGTAAAACCTATGTGGTCCAGCTCTTATTGTACTTTGATAGGAGATATTCCATGTCTGCAAAATTCTGCAATTATTTCTTCTCTTTATTTGTGTAATACTAGGAGGGTCAGGTGTCATCCAAAATTGTGCCATTGCTCTGTGAACAACAAGGAGGAATTGTCCAGCTAGGCTATTCTGTTCATTAGAAAGTTGAGGATATTTACTTGATAGTAGACATGCTCAAGGACTCGGTTAATGAGGTTTGTGTTATTTGGAACGTGTGTTATTGTGTTATTTATTTCATCTCCCACGGGTTATTTGTGTCACTATAACATTGGATTCCAGTTTTTGTTTTTACCATTCTTTGCCCTAATGCCCCAATCAGTAGGACTCATCTAGAATTATTTTTAAACTACTACAAAAGTGTTAAATTTTGTAAATATAGTAAAGATATTAAAAACTGATCAATGTTCTGGTCAAGGGTTCCAACTAAGAGCATCAGGAACCATCATACAGTCCAGGAGATCCTGCCTTTGGAATACTAAAATTATTAAGTCACTGAATATTTTGACAAGGGTGATATTACACGTGAAACTACTTCTTCATTAGGATTGCACTGACTTCAATAGTGTAAATTGTACCTTGCAGATAAGTATCTATAATCAGAAACCCATTATTCACAGTTAAATTATTAGGTTCCTAATTCCTCCTTGCCCCCCGATTGCCAGTACTGGTCTCAGGACCTGCTGGAAAAAAAAAACTTCATTGATTTAGAGTAGTTTGCCTGGTTGTGTCACTGGTAGGCTGAATTTTGCAGACAGTCTGCTTCATTTCTTTACTTAGCCCTCTCACCATACAGTTTTAAGTCAGAGAATATCCTTTCTGGACTTCCCATGCCAATTTAATGGTTGGTGAAAAAATAATGAAATCTATAACAAAAAAATAAATAAATAAAAACACTATATAAGCTTGCAATTTCCACATTTATTATAGAGCTGATAAATCTAAGAGCAATTTGCAACTTCAGTTAATGGGTATTTTAGAATTTAGTTTTTCTGGAAAACAGTTGGTACAATGGTATCATTTAAATTTTAGGGAGCACACACACACAAAAAGTACTATATATTTGATATAATATACAAAGCTTTTTATTTTGAAAATATAAGCTCTACTACATTGTGTTTTTAAATTAAATAGGCACTCCAAAATAGGCATTTCTTAAAAAGGCCACTCCAATCTGACCAGGCTAAAATTTGTAAATATTATATAAAAGTATTCCCAGTAGTCAAATTCTTTATGCATTTCACTATTCATTTGATCACTGTGGTTGTATTGGTATATTTTAGCACATCAAAAATGTGTGAGGAACATTTTACAATCTTAAAAGAAAGAAGTGTTCTGAAACCACTGGGAATATAGATCATTTTTATGTTAAGGGTCAGACTGTTGGGAATGCTCTTTTTAAAATGGATTGGATAGTACAGCTCAAAACAGAATTGACCAAACACGACAACATCAAACAAGCATCTGAGGAAAACTTTGATAGACTGCTGCACTACATCCCAACGCAACATATTATAAAGTATTATACAGATGATCAAAATTGGGGCCTGTTGTAATCAATATGTCAAAGAAAACTAGCAGCTCTTTGCATACAAAAAATGGCTTTCAAATAGAGTACTAGGTAACCTTGTCTGAGCTTTCAAAGGCAATATCTACTTGCATCCTTCAACAAGTTTAAAAATGTCCACAAACTATTCTTTGTTGCAAAGAACATCGTCCAATTCTTCATTGCAGCACATTCCAGGCAGCTGTGGTTGGGGGAATCCATTCATAAATAGTATGTATTCATCTCTGAAAGATTTTAATGTCTATTCACGGTGACCCGCACTCTATGCCATGAATTGTTGAGTACACCACGCAAGTTCCAGATGGGAGCCACAGTGTCTGGCTGGACATTGTAACTAGAGTCCACAGCCTTGCAGATTATCTCAATATCTGTTTCCTTGGTTGGTAGTGGCGCTTTTACCTGCCAGAGTTTCCATGCCCAGGCATGCCCTGCCTGTTGCTTCTCTCCAATTAGTTCTGCTACTTGCCAGGTCTTCCCACCATCCAGGGAAACATCCACCCTTATCACCTCCCTTCCACCCCCACTCCATGCGTACCCCTTCACAGTTATGACATCATCATCGTCATCTGATGGACTGATCTTCTGCCCAGGAAGTGGATATGTTATTGCAGACTGAATTGGCAGGTCCTGAATGGCCGGAGAGGTTGCAAAGTCCACAGTGTCCCAGTCCACAGACGGGTTGAAGCCCTTGTAATCATTCTGCTGCCAGTGACTGGAGCTCTCCTCTTCACTTACTGCAATTTTGCTCAACCACTTCACATTACGTGCTCCCACCACACCAGGAACAATAACCCTCAGAGGGTAACCATGGTCTCGGGGCAGCTCCTCTCCATTCATCTCATAGGCAAGCAGAACTTCTGCCTCTTTATTCATTGCCTGCTCATATGAAATTGAGGCACCATAATTTACACCAGTTATATCACAGTCAAGCCCCTCAAATAAGACATGCCGGGCACCAGCTGTGTTTTCTGTATACCCTGCACCTAACAGAACATCTCTCAGGCTTGCTCCTGCCCAGTGAGCTGTACTGATTGCTGCACTGCCCCAGTCCAGCCCCTTTACTGGCTTTATTGCATTCATCTCAGAGCGCCTGTTCCCTGCACATTGCAGGGTGGTGGTTACCTCATAACGCTGAAATTTTGTCTTTAAATCGGAGAGAGACAGGTTAATTGGCTGACCCACTCCCTTTGGCCTCTCTATCTCTAGCTTGTACTGATCAGGGTTGATATCTGGAACAGGTAGGTGGTTCCTTTTAAAGAAAAACTCATTTGGGGTGATGAAGCTTTCAGTCAGCATCCCTGGGGGAGGCTCGGCATTGAATGGCTTCTGGCTGTTTATCTTCAGGATGGGATGACGAGCAGGATCATGTCCATATGGATCCGATAAGTTACTGGGCTCCTCTTTCTCTTCAGGATTGAGCACCCCCACCTTGTATTCCTGTAGTAACTCCATAACATGCTCATTCTTATGCACTCCATAAAGAGCCCAGAAAGGTTCCAGTGCTCCCCCAGCAGCCAGGAGGATTCTGCTACCCCCAGGGTGCAATTCCACAAAGTCTGTAATGTCAAATACTTCTCCTGCGTAGGTCACCCAAATCCTGTTCTCCATACTAGCATGACGCCGCACCTCTTCTCTGGAGTACTGGGGTAAGGTAGAAGAGATCGGCAGCTGAGCAGACTCCGCTTGAGCCACCTGTGAATGAAAACAAAAAAAATTAATAGGCATGAAATAGTGACAAAGAGGAATCACACACCATATTCCCTTAATTTTACCATTATCCCCTGAAATATTTTGATACATCAAGTCGGAAGAAACCTTGGAACAACAGATTTACATTTCTTGAACTTCTTTCTCCTTGACCTGCATGTTTTAGCCAAAGCCAGGTAATATACAAAATGTTGCTTGCAGAGCATTTTCATGCCTTGAAACTATTCAGTCTTTTACCTCATTAATGGCCACTGCGCTACCCCTCCCCACTTCTCTCATTATCCTTAGAACTACCAAAAGAAAGTTGATGGATAAGGCTTGAATAATGCCTTTGGGGACTTCCTTTCAGCAGTGACAGAGGTGAGAAGGGGTTCATCAGCGACAATGTTTCACATGTATTTTTGTCAGTTAATGGCAAAATAAAAATAGGTTTAACATAAAGTTCTTAAACTGCCCCTTTAAGGGGGACCAATATTAAATGGAAGCAATAGGTTTCCCCTCTTTGGAAAGTATAGTTTTGTTAAACTTAATTCATCATTACTAATTAGTATTTAGCTTTTTACATGAAGCATGTTTATTTACCTACCATTGTTCTCTGGCTTCATTTATTTATTGTGGATTGGCCATAATGCTTTCAGAACACCAAAACAATTCAAAAAATAAAAAAAGATCTAAAAATAAATAATATCAAAAAAACATAGGTTTCCTTAAATCACAAGGGAATTACTCATGTTATTTTTGTTCGAAAATCACAAAAAATATTTCCTAGACTTCTTCAGCCCCACTCCTGCCTGATGGAACAAAATTATTAAGTGTTTAACTTTGCTTTAAAAAAAAAAAAAAAAAAAAAACACACACACACACACACACCACCCCCCCCCCCCTTAAAACCCCCCAAAAAACAAACAACTAGTAGATACCCTGGAGGAGTTAATGCACCTCTTGCACCACCCCACCCCCCCTTCCTTTGCTTTAAATGACCTGTGAAACATATTTGTATTTATCAATTCATATATTTTTTCCTTGTGCATAAATACAAATATATTAGCTTATAAAAGGAGTGGATGCACACAACATGCTTATTTTAGTTTATCATAGAACACTGTAAACAATCATACCTCTAGCTATTAAAAGATAAGTTGCAGAAAGTTACGGTTTCAGAATGCATGATTTGCCACTTCAAAGACAATACCACTGGATACCTTTAACCCGCTTTGAAATGTTAAACTTGGCATGAATTGAGATTATTCATAATTATGACAATGATCTTATTGACTCAGATTGTTAGAGTACTCTTCAGTAGATTATTGGTTCCCATTGTTCAGATTACAAAGTGTTTTTTCCCCAAAGTTTATTCAATTTCTTGCAGAAATCTACACCTATGCAATTATCCAACTGCAAGAATCAGAAAACAATTATTAGTCATCTGCACAGTCGACACACAAAAGCACAATAAATAATCACACAACTCTATTAATACAGCGCCTAATTTTGCACTCCCATGACTGCCTGCTTGGTACCCTTACCCTTCTCTTCTTAGCCTCATAGACTAGCACTGCCCCTAGTCCTAGCAGGGCCCCAGTAGAGATTCTCCATTTCCAACTTCCAGTTCGGGTATCCGGGCCAGTCCTAGCTTCTGTGCTGTGGTTCCGGTCAGTTCCACCATCGGCTGTGCAAGAACGCGAACATGCCTTCAGTGTCTGACCTCGTAACCTGTGGATGAAATGATAATTGGCACAAAATGCAAGAAACCCTATCAATCAACTCTCAGAGAACCACTATACATATTTATATCTAAAATAATGCAATTTTATAATACAATACAGCCTATACCATAATGTTAAAGAGTGCCTTCACAGATCTATGTCAAGGCTTTCCCAACTTCAGTCCTAGAGCTCAGTATCATTTTGAATTTTCACAACTTAGTTTGAGTCAATGAATGACATTCCTGAACTCAAATTATTTGTATTTACTGACCTGAGCTCACACAAGAATATACAGAAAAATCTAGTCTAACCTCTGTCCTTGAATACTGAACTAGACTCCTCTGCTTTAGATTAGAAGGTATTTAGATTTTTATGCTAATTTTTAAAAAAGTGCTTTGCATTATCTACAGATTTCGTTTTTCAGCCATGTGCCATTGTATACACAAATTGTAGAAGCTATAATTACTCTACACTGGTAACAATGATTGGCACTTTATCCTTGGGGGAAAAAAAAAAAAAAAAATATAACTAATATTACAGAAATCCTATAGACATTACTGGATAATGCAAGTACCACTTTTTGCAAGTATACATTTAGCCAAACTGCTCATGAATTAGTGGAAAATAGAATTGTAAATGTAAACAGAGGTAAACTAGTACTGTCCTCATCCTTCCCCTCATACAAGCATATCAGAGCAGTTGAAGATCAAACACTTATATATGTACGTATATTTTCGTTGTCACATTCACTGTATGTATTGGACGTTAATTAAACAAAATAGATTCAACATAGAAAGAACTTATACTGGCCCTTTAACCACACACACCTGTGAAATGAACTGGCCTCCACATACTTACCAACCCATATATGGAAAGTATATCTTATCTCCCGATAAGATAAAATATTGTAAAACCAATTAGAGAACAGAAGCAGACAAGTGAAAGACTAAGTGCAAGAAGTTCAAATGTGAAATAGATAATCAATATATTACAAAAAATGTATAATGTAAAGATTGTTTATCACATCAGGCATCACTAGATATCTATTCAAAAGGTATGAACGAAAAAAAGATCGGACTTGTGACTGGTCTGAACAAACTAGAAAAGGATCTAACTGACAATGATCTGGGTGTAGGATGGCAATTTAAACGTGATATTTTTCAGTGTTTGGTAGAATATAGAGACTCATTTTATACTATTTTGAAGAACTTGACTTGCTAACATGCAAAATGTTTTTCAGTTTAAAATAAGTTAATTTAATGATTTTGTCAGTTTGTAAAAAGGATTAGGGGCCTGGCAAAGACTGTTCTTTCAGAGAAGAAATTGGTTCGTTTTCAAAACATTCTTCAAACAGCCCCTTTATTACAGAACTCAAAGGCAAAGTAAAGTCCCATAGACAACTCTTGCATGCAGTCCAAGATAAAATCCTGGACACACAGTCATTTAAATGGACGACTTTCTCTAAAGATGCTTCTATGTTCCTGTTTATGCTTAGCTGCTAAAGCTTTGTTGCATACTTCAAACATGAAGATTTTACTGAACGGTGATGGTATTGCATGGCAAATGCTTTTACTAAAATATCTTCCAATGACTTTCTTCCACTTTGTATTATTTACCTTTGAGACTTTGGAAGGTTGCGGAGTGCCAGAGACGAGAGTCCACGGAGCAACATGCTGTATTCTGCAAAGACAAAAGAAAAATAAATGTAATATGTTGGAGGAGATTAGGTCAAACACAGAGAAGCCTCATAATGTCCTCTTAGTCTGCAACACTCCAGTGCAATATGGACACAAAAGCAATTTAATAAACAAGCACTTTATCATCATCTGGAGGTTATGTTAATGTCAGTATTCACACCTTGAAATGTATGCCATAATTAACAAGAACACAGTGATACAGGCCAAGTGCATTCATATTGATAAACACATATTGGCATAACTCCAATCATTTCAAAGGGCCAAAAAAAAAACCGAAAATTAATATGTACCATCAGTTACTCCAACCACCATTCTGTAGGATGTAAAAGGTTTAGTCTTAAGCCCACTGCAGCAAAGATGCACATTCAGTCTAATTGTCACTTCAGGATTCTACCTTTCCTGTGAGACAACAGGAGGAACTGGAGAAAGTGGGATATGGTCAGGGCTGGAAAACAGGATGTTGCCTTTAAAAAGTGGGACATAGGTCACGCTAAGGAAGTCAAGATAGATACGTATTGGTTGCAATTACCACAAAGTGAATTAGATATTTGTTTCTTTTTTCTTATTTTTCAATAAACTTGTATTATAGTCATTCATTTCGCGATTTTCAAGCTTACACCATAACCCCACTTATTAGAAAATCCCAATTCATATGCAGAAATAGCACAAAGAAACAAGGGTTTGACGGCAAAAAAGAACCGGACTGTCCATGTATTCTACCCTTTAATTCATTGTACCTTGGATCTTGGTAGCCATCCAATTTACAAGGAATCACTAACCCAGAGCCTTATAAAGAAGTCATAAAAGAAAAATTTACAAGTGTATTACCCAAGTATGGCATGTCAAATATATAACCTCAGAAAAAGGAGGTCTGATCAGATAAGCATTTCACTTCTCATATGCAGGGAGTTACACTGCCTACTGGTAACCGTTAACTTGGAGTGGCATGGATTATATTTTATTGATAGATTTAACTCCCTTTAGAACAGGCTAAACCAAGTTCTTATCGCAGTACAGATAAGAAAGTTGTATAAATAGGCACACAAGCCAAGTGCATCTCTTCCCATGGAGCGTGGTTATGTAAAAAGACATGCAATGGTTTTGAAGCAAATATGTTATCATGGTCATATGCACACTGCCTGGCTACATATAAAAGAGGAGAAATACACTGAACATTTTGGACACAAATGACTGACCAATAGATCTAGCTAAATGTTTGGTCTTGGTGTTGCAGATTTAAAAAAGAACGGACAACCAAGCACCACTTTTATATGAAGATTGGCGGGTTCCAGCCGTCCTCTGTAAATGATCTATCCCCTATAACATTCAGGCATCCAATAGCAATAGAAGATTCATTTCTTTTACATAAATATTTTATACTTAATGCAAAAACAGCTTTTATTTGGGCAAAACATCATGTTTAATATAAATAATCCTCCTCTTTTTTGAAGATAAAGCTCCCTTTCCTCTAGCCTCAGATGGAATCTGTCATCTGTAAATATTGCTAAAGATTAGCTCGGGAATTCTGTACGGATTATGTATGGTGAAAGGACTGTTAAACTAAAGACAATAAGTTATTTATCAAAAGATCATACAACTTTACACCAAACACAACTCAGACACCCATTGGTGATTATTGCATATACATCAGTGCTTGGTAAGGTAATTAAAAAGGCAGAAATTTCAGTTACAGTATTTTTCCTATTTTCAATAAAGTTCAGTTTTCGAATACAATTCAACTTATGAGATAAAATATAATTTAAAACTATAGTTATTAGGAAACTCGGATGTTTCCCTATAAAGATCCTAAGCAAGTCTTTTTTAGATTAAGAACTCCTAGTTTGGCAGCCTTACCTCTGCTCTCCATTCTAGAAAAGTATTCTCCTTCCTTACACTATACATCATAACTTGCAGTTTGTTATAGATAGGTCTTTGGGTATTTACACTTCATTACACCAGTATGTTCACAAAACGTGTTCAGATCAGTTATCTCTATGTGCAGCAAGAGATATGCCAAGTGCGGACCACACCCTGCAAACAAATGTACAACTGATAAGTTTTTACAGTACCTAGGTCTTCACTTATTAGTAAATGTATAAAAACGCACATTGCTTGAACTAACGACACCATCTGTAAATAGTTTTAAAATGAATATTATTTGTCTGGTATGCTAGGTCCCCCTCTTCTGTCGCAACAAAAAAAAAAAAATTTGTGGGGTCCATGAAACCATCTGACAGCAGTTTATTCTGTAGTTAACACTCCATGCCCACATCCTGTGGTCAGTAGGGATACCAATGATTTTCTGTTGGCCAATTTTCCAAACAGTGAGCCAGGAGGGAGGTGGAGACAGATCCAGCGGCGCAAATAGGTTATCAATAAGTTTAAAACTGATATCTAAACATAGGCATATCTAAAAGAGGTGGAGTATGAATGCATTGGATAGAGGAGAATTAGTAGTGTATGCAAACATTTGTGCATGAAAAAAATCCCCAAATAAACATTTAAACCCTTTACATTGAAGTCAGCAAAATCTCTTCTAATTTCTGAAAGTTGAACACTAGGGCTAACACCCTCCAAACCCAGGCTAAATTATCATAATATTTTTTTTTTTGGCCAATCAGATTAGCTGAAACTTTTGAATTAACTCAGTGGCTTCTGTTTGTGCTGCAAAGCAGCCTGGGATATGTAGTGTATCATTGATATGTGCTATGTATTGCTCCGGACATACAGACAGGAAGCTGCAAGGAGATTGGCCGAGCAAGCAACAGCAGGTAAATAGTGGATTAATATTGCTCTCCTGACGCTGCATGCCGATTGGGGAGGGGGATCAGATGCCAGTGTAGACATTTCCTGGAGGTGTCAACATAATCAGAGGGATTTTTAGATATTAATAACAAATTAAACGTTTTATGAGATGTGCTGCATACACATAAGCTGCCTTTTGCCTAAGGAGTGCAGAAATGTATAATAATAATAATTAACAAACAAACAAACCACATAACAGTTGTGTTGCATGTCCCATTAAATACAACATTTATGACAAATCACCCACACATCAGCCAGCTATAAAATTGTTAATCTACGGATTAACCATTTAAGACAAGGGCTGCTCTTTAACCAAGAATGTTACTAGGGCAATGATTTACAATGAATAAAAAACAAGCTAATAAAGCAGTGGTAAATTAGGACTGCCAGATGGGCTTATGACTATAACCATTAACAGAACATTGTCCGTCAATACGTAAATATCTAGTTTCTGCAGCCAATGGCAACCTTGACCTGTACACTGTAAAAAAACAAGTTTGAGGCAGATCAACCTTGAGTCTTGCAAAATAAGCAAATGTACAGGGCACAACTGGAAGAATGGGGTGAGATGGTCACATTCTAGAACAGTTTATATACACACACACACATCATATTGGACTGGCATACTTTTAGAACTAGATTTTTTTTTTTTTCTTAAAGTTTATACAATAGTTGTCAAACTGCGAGATGACGCTCATCGCTGCGAGGCGTTAAACCGTAGCACTTAGCTTACGAGACACAAAAAAATTACGAGATTAGTGGCCGAACGACAAAACACCCCCCCCCCCCCAAAAAAAAAAACTAAATACACCCCAAAAAATTACAAAAACATCAGACAGCACGAGGCAACAGTCAGGACTGTGAGGGAGGTGGGATGCAAATTTAACTCTATTTTTTCACCACTCGAAAATCGCCTGAGGAAAAATATGTCCGCCCCAAAAACTTAAAACGAGGCTACACGACACCGGGCCGCGCAAAACACTGCCAAACGCGTAGCACTTTACACATCACACTACGACCAACAAGATACACTATTACAAAAGCCGGAAAATGCTCACTAGACGCGTACCACATTAATAACATTACAACTATACAATGCCCCTTTACACAATAAACCAACGGCTTTACCTCGCGCACGCAGCCTATTTAGAAGGCACACTTCAAACATTCAATACACTTTATCAGCAGGGCACCAACACTCACAATGTATATTCTATGCAGACGGAAAATACACATAGATTGTTAGCTCTTCAGCCTATTGATCGTTGCATATATCAATTATAAATAATTAAAGTATATTAATTGATTTAAGAAATCATTCATTATTACTTAACTACATGTACATAGAAATATATATCTCTCTCAGAGGACCAAAAGTACACGACAGGAGAGGCTCCTGAAGGTCCTCACAGTACAAAACAGCATTCCCATGTCCTGAAATGTTATTGCCCTGTCATTTCTGACGGGCAAGTCGCTAGTGTATAATATATATATATATATATATATATATATATATATATATATATATATATATATATATATATATATATATATATATATATATATATATATATATATATATATATATATTACTTATTTCCTGCTCAAATTTCTCAGAAATACAGTATATGCACTGCAGTCTGGGAAAACTGGGCGGGACATGCAAATGAGGCCACATAATGCACCATCACTCTGTCAATCCAAAACCATTTTAAACATGGCTCCTTTTAAGCACATGCTTACTGTATTTCACATTTTTAGGCATAGCAACGGATGGATTTTTCACAAACCAGGTCAATACAGTAAGCATAAACATCACCTAATACACTGATTCTAGAGATGGTATCACCAGAAGGCTATAAACACTTTATAAACCCTTCAAAAAGGAGGTGCCGAGATGGTGCATGTAAAGTATACATAAAATAGGTTTTGAAAAGGAAAGATTTTGTGACATTTATAGTTTGGAGGTGGATAGGAAGTACAACATTCTTGCAATCTTCAATGTATTAATTTGATAATTTTTAATATGGAAAGAATATTTCTGAGATAGTAAAGCTAGAACAGGAGGTCATCATTTGCAGTCTGAGAATGGTGAATTCAGGGCTAATTGGTGAAAGGTCTAAAGTTAAACCAGTACTCCATCCAAAGTTGTAGGGTTACAAATATAGGCTAATAGTGTAGCAGGGTCAGGACATGCAAAGGGATATATAGGGGATTAGTTAAGAAGGTAGAAAGATAGAATGGGTAGACTAGATGTTATCAAAATATCAGCGTCTGTTCTCTGTGCGTCTCAAAAAAAGGATACTTGGGCACCCTGTTGCTCGGGTAATGAGAGAATGCGAGCACTGTTACAAAAGGTATTGCTTAATCCCTTTGTATATCAAACACAATCCTCCTTGGAATACAACTCCAGTCAGTAGATGGATCATTCCTTGTATACAATAGAGTGTCTGTGAGGAATGTGTCCTTTATTCATCACACAAGGTTACTAAAGAAATCAGACATTATCATCTAACTAGTTAATGCAACATTTATAGCTTAAACATATATTCACACACACAATAAATATACACACATAGCAACAACAAAAAAATAATCTGCGGAACGGACTCCGATACTTCATATGTGTGTGTAACCTTGCAAAATGCGGCCACGGAGTTCAAAGCCTTTAGCTCTAAATCAGGAGTTCAGACCTCCCAAATATCCTGTGTATTTGCAGAACAGTCCATGATTGCGACATTAGTCCTGAATGCATGCTCTTATAAGTGTGCGTTTCTGTCCAGGTAAAATGGGGAGGTAGTACACAGATATTCACCTTAATGTAACAGTTACTGTATTGTTATCCATAAAAATACAAGTGATTTTGCTATAATATACTTGTAATATGTATATTTTGTGAGCTCAGTAAAATAAAAAAATATTAAAGGCAATAAATTAAAGTGATATGCTTTAGACATTCAAATGTGAACACAGATGTACTTATTTAATATATATATATATATATATATATATATATATATATATATATATATATATACACATATATATCACATATATAGTTGTGAGCGTACGAGTCGTTGCTCACGCTTGCGGGCTCGCGTAGCGAGCCCGCGGCCCTCGCGAAGCGAGCCGCGGCCCTCGCGTAGCGAGGTCACTGGGGAAGGGCCTCAGTTGCTGGCATGGAGCGCCGAAGACGCTCCATGTCAGCAACTGAGGCCCCTCGCGAAGCGAGGGCCTCAGTTGCTGGCGAGGTCACTGGGCACGGGCCTCAGTTGCTGGCATGGAGCGCCGAAGGCGCTCCATGCCAGCAACTGAGGCCCCTCGCGAAGCGAGGGACTCAGTTGCTGGCGAGGTCACTGGGCAAGGGCCTCAAACCCTCGCAAAATTCACGTCGCTACTCAAAAAACACGACACACAAATTACGACACTCGCTAAATTTTACGAGGAACGCAAACAACGTACGAAACACGTTACCACACATTACGACCTCGCAAACATCGGACGCAACACGCCGACATACAAACATTTAAAACACAATACATACACACAGCACATACATAAAAAACTTACCTACACCAAGAGGGAGCACCCAGGACCTCAAAAATGCAACTTACACCTCGATTTTACGCGAAATAAAACAGTTTACAGACTAAAAAAAATCTAAGCGAGAGAAAAAATGGCCGCCAAACAAAACGAAAACGAGGCTACAGCACTCTAAACTCGCAAAACACCACAAAACACCTACGGATATTCCGATACAGACCTATACCACACATTACTCGCCATTTTACACTAATGCGGAAGTACACGACTACGCTAACGGTTTGGTCTCGCGCACGCACAGTGTTACACTGCACACATTCAGCATGCTTATACAGCAGCTCCACACCACTAATGCTGCAGCAACATCAACACAGATTGCCAGCTCTTCATCACAATGCTTCAAAATAGGTACACTATATTCATTTACTAATTTAGCTACCTTACAATTTCATTGCCGTCATTTTTTGACGGGCAATTCGCTAGTATATATATATATATATATATATATATATATATATATATATATATATATACATACATACATACATATACACACACCTAGTAAAAAACATAAAACTTTCATATGCCTTTAAAAACTTTTATAACAAAGTAACCAATGGAACAAGCCTTTTCTGCAACCAAAAGAAAAAAAAAACTTAAAAAAGTGATTAATTGTACATTTTGTAAACCAGCTCAGCAAATACAAGTTGTTTAATCACAATGCTAAACATTACATCACAACACTCATTTGACAATAACTGCAGTGCAGACACCCCTTATAGCCCCCTTTGGCATTTTAGAGTTTGGATGTACTCCAAATCTACCATTTCACAGCTGAAGCAACTGCTGAAAAAAGTTTTACAAACTCCTGCCTCTGTCCCAAGTCACACATTTACTATACGTGCTTTTAAAAAAAAAAGTGTACTGGGCAAAGTAGTTTAAAACATTCTTATAATACTAAATATATGAAATGCTGGGCAGTTACATCTCTGACATACACAAACGATTTGGCCTTGTGTCAACTTGAAGGATGTCTGGGAAACTGGGGCCTGCTCGGTTAGTGGTTTTGTTAACATTGGAGATCTTTCTGTTTTAGATTACAGTTATCCAATTACTTGCCTGAGAGGCTACTTCACAAAACAGCCGGTACACACATGGCCTCCGAGGAAGCCACTACATTGGTGAAACTACAGTCAGGTTTTTCAGATAAGCGATTTATAGTATGTTCAGTTACTATGGAAACTATCTGCTAATCTTGGGCGTTTCCTGAAAAGATATAAGGAAGGAGAGGAATTATATAGAACTAGAATAGTGCCCGTCAAAAAATGACGGCAATGAAATTGTAAGTGAGCTAATGCTGTTTAATGTATGGTAATCAAATAAATAATACATTAATACGTGAATATACTTTACCTATTTGGAAGTAATATATGCAGGAAGCATTGTGCTGAAGAGCTGGCAATCCGTTAGCAACAACCTGCGCGAGTATATATATATATATATATATATATATATATATATATATATATATATATATATATATATATATTCCCTTTGTGCCCTAATAAAATCTTTTGGATTTCAGTATCCTCTATATGCAGACGACACCCAAATCTACATCTGTGCACCCTAACTATCCCCCTCTCTGCTAGCTCATGTTGCCAATTGCTTCTTGAGCATATCCTCATGGATGTTTGCCTGCCAACTAAAACTCAACATATCCAAGACACAGCTCCTTATCTTTCCACCCTCTTCCTCAGCTCCCACCCCTCACGTATCTCTCACTGTTGACAATGCCATCATCACTCCCAGCTCCGCTGTTTTGGGGTCCTACTGGACCCTTCCCTCCCTTTCATTCCTCACAATATCTTGTCACTTTCACCTCAAAATCATATCCAAGATACGTCATTCCAAGACAACTAAAACGCTTATTCACTCTCATCATATATCTCGCCTTGATTACTGCAACTCTCTCCTTGCTGGCCTTCCTATCACCCATCTGTCTCCCCTCCAATCCATTTTGAATGCATCCGCTAGACTCATCTACCATACTAAACAATCAGTGTCTGCAGCACCTCATGGTCAGGCACTCCACTGGCTTCCCATAGCCTCTAGAATACAATTCAAAATCATGACCCTAACATATAAAGCCCTCCACAATAGTGCACCCTCCTACATCTCTGCTCTCATCCCAAAATACACTAATGACCTTCTTCTCTCATCACCTCCACTCACTCCCGCCTTCAAGACTTTTCACGTGCTGCCCCTATTCTTTCGAACTCCTTACCTTGCTCCACCAGACTATTTTTGTGCCTCAAATCCTTTAAAATCTCTTTAAAAACACATCTATTCAAAAAAGCCTATCATCTTTAGCCTCTTCATTCACTATGCATCTATCACTCTCCTGTACCTCACCCACACCCTTTAGAATGTAAGTTTGCGAGTTTTCACTCCGTTTTTACTTGTACCTAACCCCTCTATAGCGCTACGGAATATGTTGGCACATTATAAATAAAGGATAAGAGATATATATATATATATATATATATATATATATATATATATATATATATATATGAGTGATGCAGTATATAGTGATACCTTTTTTATTGGACTAACAGTCATAGTTTTCATGACTAGCTTTCAAGAGTGTTCCTCTCTTTTTCAAGTCCGAAGCATTACTGATAAATTCCCATTGAAACACAAGATACAGTTTAAAAAAAAAAAAAAAAAATGTTCTGTTGAGTGGGCTGTGCACAGGTCTGTATTGGTGTAGGCCAAAAGTAAATAAACAGGGTCGTAAATATTTGTACAAATATTTACAACCCTGTTTATTTACTTTTGACGCAAGGGACGCAAAAGCTTAAGTCCTGCCTGCGTCAACGGCTAGTCTCGCTGCACCAGGGACGCAAGTGTGTTACCAACATTGCAAACGTCCCCAACAGTGATAATTATAGCGATACACACATATATTTGATCATGGGTAAACGGACATCAAATTGCTGCTAATATTATATGGAACGTGTATAAAACTTAAAATGTGATTTCTTTTTGTTTTAAATCACTAAAGTTTCTACATAAACTGGACATCCATAAGTATACAGACATCATAGATTTTATTTATTATACATAAACGTACATTGCCAGCTTGTGGATGGATATCTGTTAAGACAACTCACAAACAAGGTGACCCATAATGTCAAGGGCATGGTTCTTGTTGCTATTTTCTATCCATTAGCCCATTTTTGTACAGATGTCTAAATGGATTCATATTTTGTATTTGCACATATATTTTTATTATTTTAAACATGACAACAGTCTTCAATAAAGTTTAATTTTAACACATTTTTCTTTAGATTATCTCGACTGGTGTTGCATACCAGAAGTAGGATTTTTTTTTCCTTAATAAAAAACAGACACAAACACCTTCTGTGTGTGTGTCATACAGTTGAATCCAATGCTCTAACCTCATGGACCGGAACACACCATTCCGATCCACTTGGTATTCGTGGCAGAGATATTGGAGTGGGCTGCCAGTTCCTTCTCCAGTGGGGCACCGCATACAGCTTCTGGTATTCCTTGGTGGTCTCCTAAGTACTGATCAGGCCCAACCCTGCATGGCTTCAGGGGAGTGTGACCTCTTGGTTCCCTGACTAGATTCAAACGCAGATCGCAGTGGTGAAAGCACCGAAACCGAACCACTGGACCACCAAGGAACCGCCAAAACCTGACAATTTATAAACATGGAGTACGACGACAATCCACAAATACATAACCTGATCTGCCCCAACTCCTACAGTTTTATATATCCATAACATGCCCTTGTGGTCTGCGATGAGATAGCGCTCCTGTGACAGATGACTGCGTTCCTTACCGTACACTGACATAGGTTTCATTTGCATTTACCGCAAGGTACAGGTTATGCCCCACGTGTAAACAACACCTGACCGGCTGGATGTAGATAACACGCTACATAGAAACACATTTATCTTTACAAGTCGTGCTCCCTCTCAAATCCACAAAGAAATACAACAGCTGCCTTAGAGAACGGAAGCTGTAAAAGTAAACACTCCATTTCTTTATTATTTTAACAGCTTAATGCCACTCACAGAAAAGAAAACTCATTATATACGGGTATGAGCCGAGATCTTTATCTCACAATATAGTTAAAAAGCATTATCCCTGGGAAAAAGGTGACTCAAATCGAAAAAAAGGGTAATTAAAAAAGTTCAGTTTGTTTTCCAAAATATTGATTTCACCATTTATAAATGCTCAAAAATGACATATACTCCTCTGACTCCATGGAAAGCCACCACAAAAGATCAAGATTTTGAGAAATGACTTGAATTGAGCTGGTTGTGGCTTTTACTACCTCAAAAAAAATGTTTCCTTATAGGCCGAAAACAAGTCTTTTAAATAGAGGATCTGTCATTGTCAGGGACCAATGAGGAGAAAGTCCCACATGTAGAGGTCTTCACATCAGGACCTTCCATACAAGTATACAGAGGAGTCAGTGGTATGTTGAGTGTGTGCCAAGTGTGCCCACACGGGCTGGATCTCACCCACTCCGTTATGGGCAGGTTCTACACAGCACGGTGCCAAGTGTGCCCACACGGGCTGGATCTCACCCACTCTGTTATGGGCGGGTTCTACACAGCACGGTGCCAAGTGTGCCCACACGGGCTGGATCTCACCCACTCCGTTATGGGCGGGTTCTACACAGCACAGTGCCAAGTGTGCCCACACAGGCTGGATCTCACCCACTGAGGTATGGGCAGGTTCTACACAGCATGGTGCCAAGTGTGCCCAAACGGGTTGGATCTCACCCACTCCGTTATGGGAAGGTTCTACACAGCACAGTGCCAAGTGTGCCCACACGGGCTGGATCTCACCAACTCCGTTATGGGCAGGTTCTACACAGCATGGTGCCAAGTGTGCCCACAGCACGGTTTTATCAACCCTATCTACAAACTCCCCTTCTGGATCTCTACCTTGTTGTGGTGAAGGGGCTTGTGTACTGCAGTGAAGCTATGAGCTATAACATGTAGGGTCACACATAATGGACAGGTCATAGCAGAGAGGTCAGACAAATTGTGGTCCACTGGAGAAGGAACACTCCAGTATATTTGGCAAGAAAATGTTATGGATAAACACGACTAGACACAAAATGTCCCTGGCTTGCAGCAGTCCATAGGGTCATGGAGAGTCAGACACGACTGAGTGACTAAACAACAATCCACCAACTAATCTAGCACCAAAATACCCAAAGCCGGATCACCATTCCCATTACATTAATAATTCTCCCTCTCAGCACTTTATTTTTAACCCTTTTAGTAGCAGTGGACCAAATACAGCCTGGATGCCAATGTTTTGTAATACACATAGACCCGTGTACATGAGCATCCCGCACATATATGTGTCCCAGGCAGTGCCACGTCTATCCATAGAGAACTTGTACCATGTCCTGACACACACAGGGGGTGCACCACCTCAATTGGCTGCTGGTATGAGCTCCCACTCCCGCTGTGCCTCACCTTCTCCTCCGCCGCCCCACACCGCACGGCCAGCTCTGCTCCCCAGCTGTCCCAGATTACGAGCCTTATACCGAATGTAGTGATGTAACAAGGGGCGGGGCAAGGCACACACCCCCCAGACACCACATGGACACTTAACCCGCTCTGTGCCGGCTGGCAGGTTTAACGCACTTACTACCATCGCTAGGAGTTTAACCTCCAAGAGAAAAGTGCTTCAAAATGTAAAATGGAAGTGTCCAGGCCCAAGAGAACTGTCAGCACACAATGTACACACATATTGTGCACTAGAATACATCTAATATATATAATGCCTCACAACGGGGTATACACTGGAAGTGTCTATGGTAGAGGAACAAGGCCCAGGCCTAGGGTAACACATTGTGAGGCAGGCTCTCTCAACTTGCTGGTTCAATACCATAATGACAATAGCTGCATCTAGTGTCTGGAAAAGTAATTGGCAGTATCTGACAAACTCGATATAGAAATAAAACACACCTAGGAAAGTAGGACATGAATATGAATGGGCCTAGGGCAGCATGAAGCCTAAATTACCCCCTGCCCCAGTGCTGTGCTGCTGTCATTGTCCATATTGGTTTCCTCAGACCTCTTGGAGAGGTTAGTTAACCCTTTAGCCATAACACATTACCCTGGTGCCTCATGTAACACTGTGGTACACACAACACTAGTGACTACTCTGTCCCCAGACTCAGATCCTACTTTATGAGTGATATAAACTATGAGTTGCAGGATAAGTGTATTCACTGTAACCAAAGTTTAGCATCACTTCAATAATCCATAAACTTGCTACAGGAAATATAATTAAAAAGTGACAATAAAGTGTAGGGTGCTATGGACCATGCACGATTAAATCACCTGCAATCCCATTTTTTTTTATTGAAAAATTTAAAATGTGTGCCACATTTGTGAAGAGACTTGCCATTGGTGAGACCAGGGAAGTATTCAGGCCTCCCCGTCTTGAGGATGTAGAGGCCCCTTTGGTGTCCTCCCCAAGACGCCAACCAGAAGGTACTAGGGGACAAGGGTTAAGCATACTCTTTGGCCCCACCCCATCAGAAGAGGGGCTCTTCATCTTTAGTCTGCTGGCACGAAGGCCACGCAACTCCCTATTCCCCCAGACTTTACAGCTTTTAGAGGTGGTGGGTGCAAAAATTAAGGAGTCCAGATCAAAATCCACTGCCACTAACGTCTCAGGCCCTATGTACCTTATGGCGACTTCTTTCACAAACCTCACCTTAAGCATAAGTGCTTTAGGAGTGCATGGTCAGCGTGAGCTCCCACACTGAAATATGAGGGCTGGACAAAAAAAAAAAAAAAAAAAAAAAAAAAAAAAAAAAAAACAGCGACCCCCCCCCCAGAAAAGAAGGAACGGGAGAGAGGGGGGGAGAGAAGAAGAAGGAGGGAGGGAGAGAAGAAGGAGGGAGGGAGAGAAAAAGAGAGAGACAGAGAAATCGCACAGGAAGATGGCGTTTAAGGAGAGAGAGAGAGACAGAGCAGAAGTGACAAGTTATCAAATAATTTTGAATGCATAATAATTTTCATCAAATACATGCACATTTAAATAATTACAGTGGATATAAAAAGTCTATGCACCACTGTTAAAATGTCAGGTTTCTGTGCTGTAAAAAATTAGACAAAGATAAATCATTTCAGAACTTTTCCCCCCTTTAAATGTGACCTATAAACTGTACAACTCAATTGAAAAACAAACTGAAATCTTTTAGGTAGAGGGAAGAAAAAATCTAAAAATAAAATAATATGGTTGCATAAGTATGCACACCCTTAAACTAATACTTTGTTGAAGCACCTTTTGATTTTATTACAGCACTCAGTCTTTTTGGGTATGAGTCTATCAGCATGGCACATTTTGACTTGGCAAGATTTGCCCACTATTCTTTGCAAAAACACTCCAAATCTGTCAGATTGCGAGGGCATCTCCTGTGCACAGCCCTCTTCAGATCACCCCACAGATTTTAGATCGGATTTAGGTCTGGGCTCTGGCTGGGCCATTCCAAAACTTTAATCTTCTTCTGGTGAAGCCATTCCTTTGTTGATTTGGATGTATGCTTTGGGTCGTTGTCATGCTGAAAGATGAAGTTCCTCTTCATGTTCAGCTTTCTAGCAGAAGCCTGAAGGTTTTGTGCCAATATTGACTGGTATTTGGAACTGTTCATAATTCCCTCTATCTTAACTAAGGCCCCAGTTCCAGCTGAAGAAAAACAGCCCCAAAGCATGATGCTGCCCCCCACCATGCTTCACTGTGGGTATGGTGTTCTTTTGGTGATGGGCAGTGTTGTTTTCGCGCCAAACATATATTTTGGAATTATGGCCAAAAAGTTCAGCATTGGTTTCATCAGACCATAACACCTTTTCACACATGCTTATGGGAGACTTCAGATGTGATTTTGCAAAATGTAGCCTGGCTTGGATGTTTTTCTTCGTAAGAAAAGGCTTTCGTCTTGCCACTCTACACCATAGCCCAGACATATGAAGAATACGGGAGATTGTTGTCACATGTACCACACTGCCAGTACTTGCCAGATATTCATGCAGCTCCTTTAATGTTGCTGTAGGCCTTTTGGTAGCCTCCCAGACCAATTTTCTTCTCGTCTTTTCATCAATTTTGGAGGGAACTCCAGTTCTTGGTAATGTCACTGGTGTGCCATGTTTTCTCCACTTGATGATGACTGTCTTCATTGTGTTCCATGGTATATCTAATGCCTTGGAAATTCTTTTGTACCCTTCTCCTGACTGATACCTTTTAACAATGAGATCCCTCTGATGCTTTGGAAGCTCTCTGCGGACCATGGCTTTTGCTGTGGGATGTGACTAAGGAAATTTCAGGAAAGACCAACTAGAGCAGCTGTACTTTATTTGGGGTTAATCAGAGGCACTTTAAATGATGGCAGGTGTATGCTGATTCCTATTTAACACAATTTGGAATGTAATTGCTTAATTCTGAACACAGCTACATCCCCAGTTATAAGAGGGTGTGCAGACTTATGCAACCACATTATTATTATTTATTTTTTTCTTCCCTCCACCTAAAAGATTTAAATTGAGTTGTACAGTTTATATGTCACATTAAAGGTGGAAAAAGTTCTGAAATTATTTATCTTTGTCTCATTTTTTTACAGCACAGAAACCTGACATTTTAACAGGGGTGTGTAGACTTTTTATATCCACTGTATATATAATTATATTAGCGGTTCACACATATTCCAATTTAGTATTCAGTTTTACACTACATACATGCCTATCAGAATGTTTCTGTGATGAAAACAGCAGATTTGTATTATGTTTGAAGCACAGAGAGATTGCAGCCAGTACTGTGCCCGTGTATTTTTATGTCACTGTATCTACAAGATGAGGAAGTGTGGCTGCACTTAATAGTTTTGAACTTGGCTAACCCTGATTGAACAGATCACTCTGCGTAAACTCAGAAAAGATCAAGGACGAGAAGCTCCTAGTTTAACTCTTTAAAACGGAGTAAAGTATATCTTAGTATTTTGTCAATAGATGTGATATCTGGGCACTAGCTAGCTACCTGTTTTAGGTAATATTAGTAGACTTACCAGTTTTCAATCTTGCGTGGTGATTTGGGAAAAGCTCTATGTACACCGGATTCCAAGCTCAAAAGACAGGGCCCTCCATCCATTGTAATGTGTTAATATTGCTATGTTTTTTTGCCTTGAACTTAACCCATGTATAGCGCTACAGATTATTATGGTGCATTACAAATAAACATTAATAATTAGTTGAGCCAGCATTTTGCCAGTATTTTTGTGGTGGCAGCAAAATGTGTGTATATTTTCAGATACAGCATACAAGTCTATGATGATATTGTTTTTTAAAATATGCTTTGGACTGTAGATATTTTGATTTGGGTTAAAGCATGGTTGTCTTTTATATGGGTTGTAAACTTTGGTAAGATCTTTATTTCATCTCTATAATTTATCTATAGTTGTTTTATTACTTTTAGTTACCTCCAGAATTATTAAAATTATGAAAGCTACTTTTGCGTTGTTCCAAAGGATTTGGGAGTTACCTTGATTTATTTTACAGCTGTTCCAACTCATCTATAATGTGTGAATGGATCTATATTTTGGTGGCCACAATAGTCTCTCCATGATGAATTAGTGATGGTGCAAAGTTGATAACGTTCATAAGCCACATGGGTCAGAGGGGGAGATCCCAAGGCACAGCTAGGTGGTCATAAGGCTAACAAGAAAAACAGTGCCCCCAATTACTCCATGAAGGAATTCACAGTCCTCCTTAAAGCCACCTATAACACTTTACTGAGCTAGGATGATGTTTCTAGTCATTTGCACCCCCCCCCCCCCCCAAAAAAAAGGACACATGCCTCACGCTTGGTCTCCAAAAGGCTCACATAGAATCCTTCCCAGAATGCAAAATCTCAGCCTCTGCCTTCTACCTTATCTATTTCTACAGTAATGTGTAAGGAAAAAAATCTTCTTGTGGTCAGACAGTATGGATTTTCACATTTCTTTGTATCACATTTAAGAAAATCTCCTTTACATGATTAGATAATAACCAAAGCCCTGACCCTGGAAAAAGAAGCCCATATCTTACTTAAAATAACCACTATACTATATAGGTTTTCACCAGGTCAATGAGCTGATTAAATAAATGAATGTTTGAAAGTACTATGGCCTGTGTCCAAGTACAGGTGGAGAAGGATTTCGGACACCTTGAGAGCAACCATTTGAATAGGCAAATGTGGAGTCAAAGACAAAATTGCATCCAGTCTAAAGTCTGCCAAATGAATTGAGAAAGGTAATACTTCAGAAAGCAGAAGAAAAGTCTGGAACAAACAGGAGACCAGTTACATCAAGGACAGATATCATGAGTTACAGGCTTTACATAGTCTTCCCTGGAATCTTATCAGACTGAACTTCCGTCCACTGGAATGCTAAGCTCCATGGAACAGATCAGAATCCAGAATCAGGAACTGGCTGAAATGTAAATAATAATAAGCAGCACTAGTTTAGAGGAACTACAACAACATAGGTTATAAGTCATGCCAATGCCCATGAACTCTCACACATCACAATATCTGATCAGCTCTCTGTACCCCTCCCTCTATGTGTGTTGATCTCTGTTCTCTCTCTGTCTTTGCACTCTCTCTGTGTCTCTCTCTCTCTTTGTGCGATCTGTCTCTCTGTGTGCTCTCTGTCTTTGCCCTCTGCCTCTGCTTTAGGTCTGTGCGCTCTCTCTGCGCTCGCTGAGTCTGATCTCTCTGTATGCGCACTCTCTCTCTCTCTGTGCACTCTGTCTGTGTGCTTTCTCTCTCTGTACCCCTCGATCTGTGTGCTCTCTGCATGTGCACTCTCTCTGTCTGCGCTCTGTGTGCACTGTGTGTGTGATCTCTATCTGTGTGCAATCTCTGTCTCTAACACTCTTTCTCTTTGTCAATCTCTGTGCGCTCTGTGCACTCTCCCTTTGTGTGCGCTCTTTCTCTGTAATTCTCTCTCTCTGTACCCCATCCTCTCTGTACCTCTCTCTCTCACTTTGCTGTCTTTCTCTGAAATGCAAATGGCCACCAGCTTCTGTTAAGATCAGGTTTTAGGCCCTGCCCCCACTGACATCCTTGATGTCATCAGCGTTAGCAACACTTTTTGCTGCTCACAACTTTATATGTGACTAGCGAATTGCCCATCAAAAAAGGACGGTCATAAAATTGTAAGGCTGGGAATGCTGTTTGCCATACAATGTAAGGCTTTTGGTCCTTTGAGTACATCGGTGCTCATTGCAAGCCTCTCCCCTCGTGTACTTTTGGTCATCTGAGTACCTTCAGCGCTCATTGCGAGACTCTCCTCTGCTATTTAAATTTTTTCTATATATCTTTTATTTTTAATGATAATTAAATAATGAAATAATAAATTAATATACTTTACCTATTTTTAATTAATATATCCAGCAATCAATATCCTGAAGAGCTAACAATCTCGATTTTCCTGCAGCATACAATGTACATTTGGACAGTCGCTGACCTGAGAAGAAAGAGTCAGCAATGTGGCAATTGTGCAGTATAAATAGGCTGCGTGCGCAAGGCCAAACCATTTGTTTAGTTGGGTAAATCAGCATTTTAGAATCATGTTATTAGTTGCAAGTTAGTGTTGTAATATGGCGGCGATTGTGTATGTGTTAGGCGGCTCTCGAGCATTTTCCGTCCTTCCAAATAGTGTATTTTGTACCTCATACGTTCCTGCGTAAAAGTCTTATGTGCCTGGCAGGGTTTTGCGTGGTTAGGGGTCGTGTTTCCCTCGTTTTCATTTTTTTTTGTTGCTTAGGCTATTATTGAGAGTTGAAACTGCAAATTCAGTTGCAATTCGCGTGAAACCTCAGTCCCAGACGTCCTGGCTGTCCCGCGGTGCTGTGTGTGAGTAAAAAAAAAAAAAAAAAAAAAACATACTAAAAACCTCACACACAGCACAGGGAGCGGTTTTGGCGCTCCTTGCCTGCAACTGTAGCCCTCGCACTGCAAGGGCTGCAGTTGCGGCGGCCTCGCAATGCGAGCCCGCAAGCGTTAGCAACAACCCGCAATGCTCACAACTGTATATGTGATAGGGGCGTTTCAAGTGGTGCAGTGGGTTAGGGCTCTGTTCTTCCACAACTGTTGAACTGGATTCTAATCCAAGTCAGTTCCATTGGAGAAGGAACTGGCAACCCACTTTAGTATCACTGCCTGTGCAAACTTACTTGGTTGATGAGGTTGGGTAGATCAGCATGGAAGGATCAGTCAGTAAAAAGAGCAGAAACAGAGTAAGGGGTGTGTTTGAATTAATGGGCTTCTAAAGCCTTCCTGATGTTATATCATAACATTAAGCCTCTATAGGTTTGGGGGCTTTCAGAGATAACGGTCAGAGGGGATGTTCCTAGCAACCAGACAGCCTGCAGCACTGATTGGTTGATGCTGCAAAGCTTGGCAGACAGGAAAATTGATACAATTCTAGCAGAGTGAATGTAGACTCACCCAGGCTGAGCAGGAGAGCATTACGACACTCTCTCTAGCAGCAGTGAAAGACAGCAGGCAAGGGGAAAGGCACACAAAGAGTTAAAGTGATAAATGCATATTTTTAATAAAATCATATAAAAGAAGACATGAACGCTGATATCACATATATAGTTGTGAGCGTACGGGCCGTTGCTCACGCTTGCGGGCTCGCATAGCAAGCCCGCGGCCCTCGCAAAGCGAGGGCCGTGGCTCGCACAGCGAGCCGCGGCCCTCGCGTAGCGAGGTCACTGGGCAAGGGCCTCAGTTGCTGGCGAGGTCACTGGGCAAGGACCTTAGTTGCTGGCGAGGTCACTGGGCAAGGGCCTCAAACACTCGCAAAGTTCACGTCGCTACTCAAAAAACACGACACACAAATTCCGACACTCGCTAAATTTTACGAGGAACGCAAACAACCTACGAAACACGTTACCACACAATACGACCTCGCAAACATCGGACGCAACACGCCGACATACAAACATTTAAAACACAATAAATACACACAACACACACATAAAAAGATTACCTACAGCGAGAGGAACCATCCAGCACCTCAAAAAAACAAGTTACACCTTTATTTAAATAAAAATAAAACACTTTAGACACTAATAAAATCGCTAAGCGAGAGAAAAAATGGCCGACGGACAAAACGAAAACGAGGCTACAGCACTCTCCACACGTAAAACACCACACTCGCAAAACACCACACAAAACTCGAAAACCACTACAAACCAACAACGGACAATACGCAAAGACGCACAACACACATAAACCCCGCCATTTAACGCAAATGCGGAAGTACGACACTACGCGAACGGTTTCGCCTCGCGCACGCACAGTATTACACTGCACACATTCACCACGCTTATAGAGCAGCTCCACAACACTAATGCTGCAGCAATGTCAAAACACATTCACAGCTCTTCAACACAATGCTTCCAAATAGGTAAAGTATATTCATTTATTAATGTATTATATCTTTACTATTACACACCAAACAACATTAGCTCACTTACAATAACATTGCCGTAATTTTTTGACGGGCAAGTCGCTAGTACAGATATAATAACATGTTACGGTATTATCTATATACATTTAAAATACAATATTAAAGTGATTGATAATTTTGGGGGGCACTTGCCCATTTGCCCCTATGCACCAGCCAGCCGCCCCTGTTCAGCTCCTCCACAGATTTTCTATGGGATTAAAGGTCTGGAGACTGGTTAGGCCACTGCAGGACCTTAATGTGTTTCTTCTTTTATTTTTTCCCCTTTATTAAGAATGAATAATGTTTCCATACAATGCAGTTTACACATTTACAATTTGTCATCCATAAACATACAATATCAAAATTAATTCACACACATACAACATAAAACAAGTGACATGTGAAGAGGCAACTGTTGTTTTACTCTATTAAACTGTTCCCACATCTCCCATTTCTACGATGCTTTCTTGTTCAAAACCCTATCTTCTATTGAATAAAAACAAAATTCAATTTGATATATTCTCTCGATATTAATAATTTTTTCACTCCATGTTGATAATTTAACCTGTTTCCAATATTTAGCTATAAGCCATTTAATAACCAACAGGAATTGAACAATGAGTCTTTAAAAGACCACATTTTGGGACATTCCCACCCTATGTGGGCATGCAAGAGGATGGTGTCCTTGGGGTTATAGGCAGCATTCCTCCTCCTCCAAACACGGCGAGTTGATGCCAAAAAGCTAAATTTTGGTCTCATCTAACCACAACACTTTCACTCAGTTCCCCTCTGAATCATTCAGATGTTCTCACGTGTGCTTTCTTGAGCAGTGGGGACCTTGTGGGCGTTGCAGGATTTTAGTCCTTCCCAACGTAGTGTGTTACCAATTGTTTTCTTGGTGACTATGGTCCCAGCTGCCTTAAGATCATTAACAATATCCTCCCATGTAGTTATGGGCTGATTCCTCACCGTTCTCAAGATAATTGAAACTCCACGAGGTGAGATCTTGCATGGAGCATCAGACCGAGGGAGACTGGCAGTTATTTTGTGTTTCCTCCATTTCCGAATAATTGCACCAACTCTTGTCACCTTCTCACCAAGCTGCTTGGCGATGGTCTGGTAGCACATTCCAGCCTTGTGTAGGTCTACAATCTTGTCCCTGACATCCTTGGACAGCTCTTTGGTCTTGGCCATGGTGGAGAGTTTGGAATCTGATTAATTGATTGCTTTTGTGGATAGGTGTCTTTTATACAGGTAACAAGCTGAGATTAGGACCACTCACTTTAAGAGAGTGCTCCTAATCTCAGCTCGTTACCTGTATAAAAGACACCCAGGAGCCAGAAATCTTGCTGATTGATAGGGGATCAAATACTTATTTCCCTCACTGAGCAGCAAATTAAGTTATAACTGTTTTGACATGCGCTTTTCTTGTTTATTTTTTTTTGTTATTCTCTGTTAAAATACACCTACCATAAAATTATAGACCGATCATTTCTTTGTCAGTGGACACATGTTCAAAATCAGCAGGGGATCAAATACTTTTTTCCCCTTACTGTATGTTATTTAAAGGTTTGATGTTAAAGCTATATAGAGGAAATCATGCATAATGGTTAAAAAAACAAAACAAAAAAAACCAATATGGTTTATGCGCTTAAAGGACGACTCTACTCTAAACATAAACACTGTTAAAATTAAAGTACATGCATAACTATACTTTTTTTAAAACGCTCAAAGATTGTAATACTAATAGTTATAATTTCAAGCTCTTACCTTTATAGGTTTCTACCGCTCGCTCAATTTCCCCAAGCCCGCAAAGGGCTTCCAAGTTAAGGCCTTGAAAATATTTTGACCGTTAAACACGTAGATTGCGTTTTTAATGGTTGCAATATTTTCAAGGCCGTAACTCGGAAGCCATTTGCAGGTCTCTCCCACAGCCATTACTGCCCTTGCAATAAGCACCTATGGGGCTCATTGCGGGCCTCTACACCCTTCTATCTTGTTGGCCTACTGCGGGCCTCGTGACGAGCGCCTTTGAGAGTCCCTTTCCAAATTACCGTAACCAAGGTAATTTCGGAGGACTAAAAGTTACCTAACAAATAATATACCAAGACAGTTATGATATTCTGCTGATTGGATTCACAACATGGCAGTCTATACCCAGAGAGAAAAACTAGGCTAAAGGAGACCGAAGTGCGCAAATCACCGCCAGGCAAGTACGAGTTAGCCAGGAACGTAGGAGATGCACAATATACCAGTACAACATACGGAAAATGCTTGCGAGACAAGTAACACATAGAAAAAATCCACTAACTTGCAAATAATAACATTACTATTCTAAAATGGCGATTTACACGCCTAAACAAACGGTTTGGCCTTGCGCACGCAGCCTATTTACACTGCTCACTTGGCACATTGCTGACACTTTCTCCTCAGGCGATCACCAGTCTAACTGTACATTTTCAGATGCAGGAAAATCTAAAGAGATTGTTAGCTCTTCAGGATATTGATTGCTGCATATTAAATATAAATAGCTAAAGTATATTAATTCATATTAATTTATTAATTCACTGTACTAAACACATTTTCTATTTTACACTGTACTTATATATCTGGCTTCACGATGAGCGCCGAAGGTGATCGTTGCAAAGCAGGAACATTTAAGTACACAAGTGGAGAGGCTCGCAATAAGCGCCAAAGGCTCTCATTGCGAGCCACGCGTTGAGCGCCAAAGGTGCTCAGCGCAGGGATCGCAATAAGCGCCGAAGGTCCTCAGAGGAGCAAAAGCTTTACATTGTGTGGCAAACAGCATAGCCATGGGTTCAAATTTTATTGCCCCGTCATTTTTGACGGGCAAGTTGCTAGTCACATATATAGTTGTCGTTCTGAGAGTTGTCACGCTTTGCGGGGCTTGCATAGTGAGCCCCGCAACTGCAGCCCTCGCAAAGCGAGGGACGCATTTGCCGGGGTGGAAGCCCGTGGGACTTAGGCTGCAATGAGCGCCAAAGGCGCCAAATAAAAAACGTAAAAAGTCTCAAACAGGATGAAAACGAGGCCGAAACACAAAACACTTACCTGAACAACGCCAGCCATGTCCAACTTGCAAAATATCCAATTTACGAAGGGCGTAAGTTGCTTGCGAGGCACGTAAGAAATAGACAATCATCGCCATTTTAGCGTAAACAACAGAGTAACTTGCAAATAACAATATTATGAATCTAAAATGTCGGTTTTCCCGCCAAAAATAACAGCTTGGGCTTGCGCACTCTGGTTATATATACTGTACAGTTTGCATATTTAGCAGTGAGAATAGTCTCACTGTTCACTTTCTGCTGCTGGAAAATCAAAAAAGATTTGTAGCGTTTTAGAATATTGATTGCTGAATGTTAAAAACAAACAGGTAAAGTATGAGGGACGCAGTTGCAGGGGTGGAGATGAGCGCCGCAGGCACTCATCGAAAAGCCCGCGGGACTTAGCTGCAATGAGCGCTCATTGCAGGGCTCATGATCAGCGCTGCAGGCCCTGATCGTGAGGCACTCAGGACTTAGCTGCAATGACTGCCGAAGGTGCTTATTGAGGGACCAAGAGTCAGCGGGACTCCGCGCGTAGCAGTTTGGCACTGGTCGCGAGCCGCGCAATACTTTATGACTTTAACGCCCAAACCCCCGAACTCAAAAGACCCCCCAAAAATGCCAGATATTTTTAAAAAATACATTACACACTCATACACAAGGGGAAAACCAGGGAGCCTGTGAGTGAGGTTGCAAGTTAATTTGAGCCATATTTACTGTTTTTCGTGAATCGAAAATTGTCTAAGCGAGAAAAATAAATTGCGTCCGAATAAATGAAAAAGGATGAAAACGAGGACGAAGGCAGCAACACTTAGCCAAACAACGTAAGCCACGCAAAACTGCAGCACAGACACAGAGGAGAAAGATACAGGGGAGGTGGGAGAGGGTGGAAAGTGACAGAGGGCTGAGAGACAGATGAAGAGGGGGGGGGGGGGGAATAAGGAAGGGCAGAGCTCGCGATGAACGCCATTGGCGCTCATCGCAAGGCCCGTACATTATTCTTAGAATAAAAATTTTATTGCTGTCATTTTTGATGGGCAAGTTGCTAGTTAGATAATAAATGGTGTTGAATATTCAGAGTTTTTATGTTCAGGGGCTTAACCATCCTGCTAAGAGAAACCATCTTTCTAGCCTAGTCAAAAAGGAAAAGGTAAATTTCCTACTAATCATAAGATAAAAGGGATTAAAGTCAAAGATAAGGAGCACAAAATTATCTTATTTGCCGATGATGTGGTTCTGTCGTTGACAAATCCAGCACAATCTTGAGGATATTTACAGGACTTAATTTGTAGATACGAAACAATCTCGAATTACAAAATAAATTTAAACAAGACCGAAGTACTAGAAATTAACTTATCCAGACAAGAGATTAGAGAGTTGATTTTAAAATACCCATTTCATTGGGACAATAACAACTTTACCCATCTGGGTATTAGGTATGATAAAGTTTTAGAAAAAATCATTATAGAGAATTGTAATAGTGTATATAAAAAATGAATGAATATTGTTAAAGATTGGAGATTGAAAAATCTATCACTTTCTGGTAGAATGGCATCAGCTAAAATGCCATTGCTTCCCAGATTTAACTATCTTATAAGAAGTATTCCAATCAGCTTCCCATTTTATTGGATTAAGAAATTTCAATTATTAATAGATGGATATATCTTCAATGGAAAAAAACAAGAGTTAAAAGACCTATAATGGTTAAAAATTTTTATAATGAAGGCCTTGCATATCCAGATCTCAAATTATATTATGACGCTACTTTGCTGTCCCATATTGTAAAATGGACTGTTTATATTTCAAAGTATCCTTGGGCCCAGATGGAGAATGCAGTTTTGAAAGAAGGTAATCTTAAGTCATTTTTTAAGACGTTACATTTGATTTCAAATCAGTGTATAATAAAGAAAGGTTTATTCTGTTGGTTTAAAATTAAATAAAAAGTTAGATTTAATGCCTTATCCAAGTCCTTGTATTCCTATTAAAGAACTGACGGCCAGCCTAATTCTACTTTTTTTGAGGAGATGGTCCAAAAATGGTATTGACATACTTCAAAAGTTGTTTAAGGAAGATAAATGGGTGCCCTTTGAGGATTTGCAAAATAGGTATAATATAGAACAACAAGATTGGCTACTTTAGGCTCAAATCAAACTTGGGAAAAGCAGGATTCGGCTGGAAAAAAGAGATCAACTGAATTTGTTTGAAACATTATTAAAAATCAGACAACAGAAAAGATCTCATATCGAAATGTTTTGACATTTTAAGAAAGCAAACAGTAGATAGTAAATCCTTTAATATAACGGCATGGGAAAGATAATTAAATGTTTGCTATTCTATAGAAATCTGGAGAAGAGCGTTCTTATTAACAAAAAAACTATGTGAAAAATGCCTTGCACAAAGAGATATACTTTAAAACATTAAATAGGTGGTATTATGTTCCTGAGATTTTTTTTTTTTAATTTCAGCCAAGTTAGAAGATACATTTTATTGAAGGAAATGTGGGCATCCCGATCTCAACTACATATATGGTGGTATTGTCCTGTTATTTAGCCCTTTTAGACTGAGTGTTTTGCAAGTACTGTATATACTCGAGTATAAGCCGACCCAAGTATAAGCCGAGGCACCCATTTTACCACAAAATGCTGGGTAAAATGAGTGATTTGAGTATAAGCCGAGGGTGGGAAATGTGCTGCCCCCTGTGTCCCCCTCTCTCTCCGTGTCTCTTCCAACCTCTCCCTTCCCTGTGTCTCTTCCCTCCTCCCTTACCCCCCCTCAACCCCCCCATCCTCATCCTCTCTCCTCAACCCCCCCATCCTCAACCCCTACTCAAGCCCCCCATCCTTAACCTCAACCCCCCTCAACCCCAACCCCTGCTCCTCAACCTCCCTCCTCATCCTCAACCTCCCTCCTCATCCTCAACCCCCCCATCCTCATCCTCTCTCCTCAACCCCCCATCCTCAACCTCAACCCCCCATCCTCAACCTCAGCCCCCCTCCTCAACCTCAGCCCCCCTCCTCAACCTCAGCCCCCCTCCTCAACCTCAGTCCCCCTCCTCAACCTCAGTCCCCCTCCTCAACCTCAGTCCCCCTCCTCAACCTCAACCCCCCTCCTCAACCCCCCCATCCCCATCCTCTCTCCTCAACCCCCCTCCTCAATCCCTCATCCTCAACCCCCCCATCCTAAACCCACCTCCTCAACCCCCCCATCCTCATCCTCTCTCTTCAACCCCCCATCCTCAACCCCTACTCAAGCCCCCCATCCTCAACCTCAACACCCCCTCAACCCCAACCCCCCTCCTCAACCTCAACCTCCCTCCTCATCCGCAACCTCCCTCCTCATCCTCACCCCCCCATCCTCAACCTCCCTCCTCATCCTCAACCCGGTCCTCAACCCCCCCATCCTCACTCCTCAACCGCCCCTGGTCAACCTCAACCCCCCTCCTCAACCCCCCCATCCTCATCCTCTCTCAACAACCCCCCATCCTCAACCCCCCATCCTCAACCCCCCCATCCTCAACCCCCTACTCAAGCCCCCCATCCTCAACCTCCCTCCTCAACCTCCCTCCTCCTCCCATCCTCAACCCCTCCATCCTCAACCCCTCCATCCTCAACCCCTCCATCCTCAACCCCTCCATCCTCAACCCCTCCATCCTCAACCCCCCCATCCTCAACCCCCCCATCCTCATCCTCAACCCCCTCCTCAATCTCAACCCCCCCTCAACCCCAACCCCCCATCCTCTCTCCTCAACCCCCCTCCTCAACCCCCCCAACCTCATCCTCTCTCCTCAACCCCCCATCCTCAACCTCCCTACTCAACCCCCCCATCCTCATCCTCTCTCCTCAATCCCCATCCTCAACACCCCTCCTCCTCATCCTCAACCTCCCTCCTCAACACCCCTCCTCAACCTCCCCATCCTCATCCTCCCTCCTCAACCCCCCATCCTCATCCTCCCTCCTCAACCCCCCATCCTCATCCTCAACCCCCTCATCCCTCCTCAACCCCCCCTCCTCATCCTCAACCCCCTCCTCATCCTCAAACCCCTCCGCATCCTCAAACCCCTCCGCATCCTCAAACCCCTCCGCATCCTCAAACCCCTCCGCATCCTCAAACCCCTCCGCATCCTCAAACCCCTCCTCATCCTCAACCCCCTCCTCATCCTCAAACCCCCATCCTCATCCTCTCTCCTCAACCCCTCCTCCTCATCCTCAACCTCCCTCCTCAACCTCCCTCTCCATCTTCAACACCCTCCTCAACCCCCCCATCCTCAACCTCCCTCCTCAACCCCCCTCCTCAACCTCAACCCCCCTCAACCCCAACCCCCCTCCTCAACCTAAACCCCCCTCAACCCCCCTCCTCCACCTAAACCCCCCTCAACCCCCCTCCTCCACCTAAACCCCCCTAAAGACCTCCCCCCTCACTTACCTGCTTGTGCTCCTTGACCAGGCGCCGGCGCGCATGTGACGTCACATGCTCGCCGCGTCATTAGCATATACCGGGTGCTGGCACCCGGTATATGCTAAAAAGACGCGGCGCGCATGTGACGTCACTAACATGTGCGCCGTCGCCGGGTCAAGGAGCGAAGGCCGGAGCACAAGCAGGTAAGTAAGGGGAGAGGGGGAAGGTATTTAGGGGGGTATCGGTGGAGGAGGGGGGTTGAGGGGGCAGGGAAAGAGACACACAGGGGGGGGGGTCAGAGACACACGGGGGGGGGGTCAGAGACACACAGGGGGGGGGGTCAGAGACACACAGGGGGGGGGGGTCAGAGACACACAGGGGGGGGGGGGGGTCAGAGACACACAGGGGGGGGGGTCAGAGACACACAGGGGGGGGGGGGTCAGAGACACACAGGGGGGGGGGGTCAGAGACACACAGGGGGGGGGGGGGTCAGAGACACACAGGGGGGGGGGGGTCAGAGACACACAGGGGGGGGGGGTCAGAGACACACAGGGGGGGGGGGTCAGAGACACACAGGGGGGGGGGGGGTCAGAGACACACAGGGGGGGGTCAGAGACACACTGGGGGGGAGAGACACACTGGGGGGAGAGACACACTGGGGGGAGAGACACACGGGGGGGAAGAGAGACACACGGGGGGGAAGAGAGACACGGGGGGGAAGAGAGACACGGGGGGGGAGAGAGACACGGGGGGGGAGAGAGACACGGGGGGGGGGGAGAGAGACACGGGGGGGGGAGAGAGACACGGGGGGGGAGAGAGACACGGGGGGGAGAGAGACACGGGGGAGATGGGAGAGAGACACGGGGGAGAGGGAGAGAGACACGGGGGAGAGAGACACGGGGGGGAGAGAGACACGGGGGGGAGAGAGACACGGGGGGGAGAGAGACACGGGGGGGAGAGAGAGACACGGGGGGGAGAGAGAGACACGGGGGGAGGGCGGCGAGAGTGACTCGAGTATAAGCCAAGGGGGGCCTTTTTTGCCTTAAAAAAAGGGCTGAAAAACTCGGCTTATACTCGAGTATATACGGTATGTCAAAGATGATAGAGAAAAATATTATTCCTGCCCTGCAAATTGCCATATTTCATATAATTCCTATGGAACTTAGTCGATTTAATCAAGCATTTATAATTCAGACTAGCGACTTGCCCGTCAAAAATTACGGGGCAATAAAAAAAGTGTTGAAATGCTGTTTGTCACACAATGTGAGTGTACTGTGTGCCTCAACTATATAGACCCCTATAACACATGAATGAACGCATGTAATAACACTATAAGTGCCATGAGGGTCATCCAGGAGCCTCATGACACAAAGTGTAAGCACTACACCATTTTAACCTGGTCTTTTATGGGGGTCTATACAGACCCTCATAATCCTCTATTTATTTTCATTAGTCCCATAAGGTTATTTAAAGACCCTCATGGGACAGTTAGAAGCCTAACAATACCCCGTAAGTGCTATGAGGGTTCTCCAGTACCCTCATTACACTAAGTACACACACTACACTGCACTAAACCCACCCCAATAAACCATTAAATCTAAACAAACACCCTCTACACTAACCTATTAACACCTAAACTATCTACCTAAATCACAAAAACGAAAAATCTACATTACAGAAAATAGGAAAACCTAAGTCACAAAAAATAAAAAAAGAACACTACAGAAAATAAAAAATACATTACAACCCCCCCACTACAGAAAAAAAAAAAAGATTACACACCTGAAAACGAAATGCATATAGAATACATACAATACAAATAAGATACAATACCCCCTATCTAACATACAATTAATCAATCCTATCGGTCTCAAATACATCCGCCAATCTATCTAATATACAATAAATCCTATCTATCTAAAATACCTACCCCTATGTAACATACAATATATACTATATAATAAATCCTAACTATCTAAAATACATACCCCCATCTAACATACAATACTATATAATATACAATACATCCTATCTAAATATCTAAAATACCTAACCCTATCTTACATCCAATAAATACTATATAATATACAATAAATCCTAACAATCTAAAATACATACCCCTATCTAAGATACAATACATGCTATCTCCATATACAAACCCTAATTTTAAGCTAAAATAAAATAACTAAGACCACTTACCTTTGCAGATGTCCCTTCAGATCAGCAACCTAGGGCAAAAAAAATAAAAAATTAGTACAACACATTTACATAAAATAAATAAACATTCTAAATATTCTACTCACTTTTCCAGCATGTCCCCGTCCTTTTCTTCTCCAGCGCATCCCGTTAAAAAACAAAACAAAACAAAACATTACATTACTACAACATACATATAAACCCAAAAATAAATAGAAATAAACATAATATTTATTGTACTTACCTCTCCGCGATGTCCCCGGCCTCCTCCTCTTCTGTACCAGCTGGGCCTTGGAACAATCCGAGGTCTAAAGAAAAAAAAAATAACGGAGATCCACAATCGCGGACCTCCCCGACGCTAATGAGCCTCCTACAGAGTTTTCCAGAAGAAAATTGTCAATGGCGGCTTCCGATTGGCTAAATTTGATAGACAGCGTTTCCAGCCAATCAGTAGGTGCCAATGTGTGAGCCAATCAGAAAGGGATACACCCCAAAATCCCACTCTGATTGGATAATACACCTGTCAATCTTTATTTAAACCAATCAGAAGGCTTTATTGCCATCAGCCTATCACAATGGGATACACCCCCACGGGGTGATTGGCTGAAGACATCTGTACCTTCTCATTGGCTGTAATACTGATTGACATTGTCAACAGCCAATCAGAAGGCGCAAATGCCTTCAGCCAATCACTACGTGGGGCTGTATCCCATTGTGATTGGCTATTGTCAC
This sequence comes from Discoglossus pictus, assembly GCA_027410445.1. Classification (NCBI taxonomy): domain Eukaryota; kingdom Metazoa; phylum Chordata; class Amphibia; order Anura; family Alytidae; genus Discoglossus; species Discoglossus pictus. The sequence continues at coordinate 374,699,606 of CM050164.1, forward strand.
TGCAACCAATCAGAATGCACAGATGCCTCCAGCCAATTACCTTGTGGGGGTGTATCCCATTGTGATTGACTGAAGGCATCTGAGCCTTGTGATCGGTTTAAATAAAGATTGACAGGTGCATTAGGCAATCAGAGTGGGATTTTGGGGTGTATCAAATTCTGATTGGCTGTATTTGATAGACAGCGTTTTCAGCCAATCAGAAAATGCCATTGCCTATTTTCTTCCGTAAAAGGCTCTAGGAGGCTCATTAGCATCGGGGAGGTCCGCGAGGGCAGATCTCCATTAGTTTTTTTTTGCTTTTTGCGCAGATTGTTCCAGGACGGGGCAGAAGAGGAGGACGCCGGGGACGTCGCGGGGAGGTAAGTACAATGTATATTATGTTTATTTTATGTATGTTGTACTAATGTAATGTTGTTGTTTTTTAACAGGCGCCGCGCCGGAGAAGAAAAGGAGGACGGGGACATGCTGGAAAGGTGAGTAGAATATTTAAAATGTTTATTTATTGTACGTAAATGTGTTGTGTGTAAATGTGTACTCATTTTCCCCCCCCCCCTAGGTTGGTGATCTGAAGGGACATCTGCAAAGGTAAGTGGTCTTAATTATTTTATTTTAGGTTAGAATTAGGGTTTCTGTATGTAGATAGCATTTATTGTATGTTAGATAGATAGGGGTATGTATTTTAGATAGTTAGGATTTATTGTATATTAGATAGATAGGGGTATGTATTTTTTTTCTGTAGTGGAGGGGGGTTGTAATGTTCCTTTTTTTGTGACTTAGGTTTTTTTAATTTCTGTAATGCAGATTGTGTAATGCAGATACAGAGTTATTTCATGTATTATGGGGGTCTGTATTGACCTCCATGAGTGCCAGGGTTATTTATTGGCTAATGGGGGTCTGTATTGACCCCCATGAGTGACAGCATTAAGTGCTTATGGGGTCTGTATTGACCCCCATGCGTGACAGGGTTAATTAAGGGTTTATGGGGTCAATATTGACCCCCATGAGTGAGGGGGTTAATTAAGCATTTATGAGGGTCTGTATTGACCCCCATGAGGGACAGGGTTAATGAAGGGCTTATGGGGGTCTGTATTGAGGATTTGCATGATTTAATTTACAGCACATGCCCACAACTTTGGAGATGTTTTTTTAATTTTTTATTGTGAAGCATACAACAAATAGGACAAAACAGAAAAAGTCAATGATCATAACTATTCACCCCCCTAAAGTCCATACTTTGTAGAGCCACCTTTTGCGGCAATCACATTTCCAAGTCGCTTTGGATAGGTCTCTATGAGCTTGCCATATCTTACCACTGGGATTTTTGCCCATTCCTTCTTGCAAAACTGCTCGAGCTCCTTCAACTTGGATGGTTTGCGCTTGTGAACAGCAATCTTTAAGACTTTGACTAGGCCATTCCAACACATTTACATGTTTCCAATTAAACCACTCAAGTGTTGCTTTAGCAGTGTTTTGGGGGTCATTGTCCTGTTGGAAGGTGAACCTCCTTCCTAGCCTCAAATCACGCACAGAGTTGTACAGGTTTTGCTTTAAGAATATCCCTGTATTTAGCACTATCCATCTTTCCTTCAACTCTGACCATTTTCCCAGTCCCGGCTGCTGAAAAACATCTCCACAGCATGATGCTGCCACCCCCATGTTTTGCGGTGGGGATGTGGTCTTTGGGTGATGTGATGTGTTTGCGCCAGACATAGCGTTTTCTTTGATGGCTGAAAAGTTAAATTTTTGTCTCATCAGACAAGAGCACCTTCCTCCATACATTTTGGAAATCTCTCCTCATGCCTTTTAACAAACTCAAAATGTGCCCGTTTTCTTTTTTGCTGAAAATAATGGCTTTCTACTGGCCACTCTAGCATAAAGCCCAACTCTATGGAGCATACTATTATATTGTTGTCCTAAGTACAGATACTCCACTTTCTGCTGTGGAACTCTGCAGCTCCTCCAGGGTTACCTTAGGTCGCTTTTCTGCGTCTCTGATTAATGCCCTCCTTGCCCGGTCTGTGAGTTTTGGTGGGCGGCCGTTTCTTGGCAGGTTTGCTGTTGTGCCATGTTCTTTCCATTTGGTTATGATAGATTTGATGGTGCTCCTGGGGGATCATCAAAGATTTGGATTTTTTTTTATAACCTAACCCTGACTTGTACTTCTCAACAACATTGTCCCTTACTTGTTTGGAGAGTTCCCTGGTCTTCATGGCAGTGTTTGGTTAGTGGTGCTTCTTGCTTAGGTGTTGCAGCCTCTGTGGCCTTTCAAAATGTGTATATGGAATGATAGCTCATGTTACACTTAGATTGCACACAGATGGACATCATTTCACTAATTATGTGACTTCTGAAGGTAATTGGTTGCACCAGAGCTTTTTATGGGCTTCTTAACAAAGGGGGTGAATACATACGAACATGCCAATTTTCTGTTTTCTATTTCTAAAAAATAGTTTTATGTACCGTATTGGTCCGAATATAAGCAGCACCAGTAAAGTTCAAGGGGAAAAAATAGAAAAAAAGATAGTACTCAAATATATTCTTCCCACCCTCTACTACAGCTTCAATTCCTCACATCTCTCTGTCAACAATGCCATCATCACTCCCACCTCCCAAGCCTGTTGTCTCTGGGTTCTACTGGACCCTGCCCTCTCTTTCATCCCACACATACAGTCTCTAACCAAATCCTGTCTTTTCCATCTAAAAAACATATCCAAAATACGCCATTACCTAACACAAGGCACTAAGAAGATTCTAAAAAACTCTCTCATCATTTCTCGTCTTGACTATTGCAACTCGCTCCTTGTTGGCCTGCCCATCACTCGCCTCTCCCCACTTCAATCCATAATAAATGCTTCCGCCAGACTCCTCTTCAGTACACATCGCTCAGTGTCGGCAGCTACTCTTTGTCAATCACTTCACTGGCTTCCCTTAGGGTCAAGATTTTAAACTTTTTATTCTGGAGGCTAACTTATAAAGCCCTCAACAACAGCGCACCCCCATACATCTCTGCTCTCATCTTCAAATACTCCACCACACGCCCTCTTCGTTCTGCTAATGACCTTCTTCTTTCTACCACTTGTCACCTCCTCTCATTCCCGCCTCCAAGACTTTTCTTGCGCTGCCCCTATTCTCTGGAACTCCTTGCCTCGCTTCACCAGACTATCCTTCTCCCTTAAATCCTTCAAAACATCAATAAAAACACACCTCTTTAAAGAAGCCTATAACCTTCCTCCCTAACATGCTCAGCACTACTCTCTCCCTACTGTACCACATACACACTTCAACCTTTAGATTGTAAGTCTGCAAGTTTCAATCCTGCAAGGTGCTTTAGGGAAAGCGCTATGGACACCGGATTCCAAGCTCAAAGACAGGGCCCTCCATTCATAGCAATGTGTGAATCTTGAACTTGTCATTGACTGTAACTTAACTTATGTATAGCGCTACAGAATATGTTGGCGAGTTACAAATAAACGATAATAATAATAAGGCGCACCCGTAAAATTGTAGAGAAAGACTCTCTAAGTGATCAGCCATTGCAAGAAACAGGCTTTCTAAATTAGCTCTGTAGCTTTTTTTTGCAGGTTACAGGCTTTACAAGTTTTTATGAATCATTAAAACCGTAAATCACTATTCAATACCGCAGTCTCAAGCACAAAAATTGGCACCCTTAACTCGCAAGTGCGCAAATCGGCAGTAATTTTGCGTTTGCGAATAGAAGCCGCACACGTAATAAGCAAAGTTCGCAAATCGGCAATGATTTTTTTTACTGCCGCGAATATAAGCCGCACCCGTAACTCGCAAGCTCAAAAATAAATAAATTTAAAAATAAAAAAATCGGAAAGAAGGTGCGGCTTATATTCGGACCAATACGGTATATATTTTTCTTATTTCACTACACCAACTTAGACTATTGTGTTCTTATCCATCACATAAAATTCAGATTAACAAAACATTGAACTTAATTAAGCCTGTAATGTAACAAAATAGGTAAAAAGTCAAGGGGTGAATACTTTTGCAAGGCACTGTACGTATTGATTGTTGTATATGTTTATTGTTTTATTTGTTTGTGTTATGTACTGAAAAGATCCATGAAAACATTTTAAAAATGAAATGCATTTCATTTAAGATGCATAGATTGTGACTAGTAAATCAGGACACATTATTAGGTTAGTATAGATTTAAAAACAAAAAAGGTTGATTTTGTTGTTGGTAAGTTATTGTGATGCATTTTCATACGTTTGTTATCCTCCCATTTTTCTAATTGTCAAGAGGACACACCAGTAAAAGTTTTTTTTTCTCTCTCTGCTGGAGATATGTTGAAAAGTCTTAAAGGGCCAAAGCAGAGGTACCAAATATGGTATAATTAAAAGTTTAAGTTTGTCATCAATAAAGTTTTTTCCTTATAATAAACTTACATTGCAGAATTTAATTTTTATGTCAGTCTGCCTTTCTGATTCATCAACCGGTCACACACAGTTATACCATACTGATCTCTAAAAATTGTCAATAATTGTTAACTGAAAATACAATGAGTGTGTGGAACATAAGAAGTAGTTATCTTTGTTAATTCCTCGGGTTCTGCACATGCTCAGTAATTCATATGCAGGTTTCTGGGATGCCCGAAACAAAAATCAGGCACTGAAAAAGAATGGAGAAATCTTTAGCTGTCCAAAGCGATGTCTGATCCACAAGATGTTGGGCCACAAGTTTATAGTTGCAAGTCAGATCGGCTTTCTGCTCAACCTCCTCCTGTGTTACCAGGGAAAACAGATTAATCATTCTAACGGCCTTATAGTGCGGTATGCGAGTACACTAAATATCTCTTACGGTAGGCACTTCTTATGTGCTATATCTTTCTGCTTCGCTTTATTGATCCATGCACTCTTTGCAATTAGTTCACACACAATAATGGCTCCCAATCTCTTTGCTGAGGGACCATTGGAAAATTGCTGAGGGTCTTATGGACCTCATGAAAGCTATGGAGGTCCTCCACAGATACCTGCGTGATTTTTCTTTCTGCTGTATTGGAATGCATGGTACTCTTCTGAAGAACTTCTGACATTCACCACAGCCGTACAGAGATTGTAGTACTTATACATTATCTTATTCGCTAGGAAAGAATAAACCACACAATGCTTAAGAAGCTAAGTTCATTTAATATACACACACAGTCTTTTGTTTTTACTTACATTAAATACATTGGTAGAAGGGGTAGAAGTCCATTAGGTTTATAACTGAAGTTCATTTTTTCTCAAATGCAGAAAAACAGACAAAGAAAGAAGCACAGAAAAAATCAGGGCATTATAATGTCAAGAGCTGCATTGTACCAACTTGGTCCAGGTTCCAGCCACATTACCAAAGTTAATAGGGATGAAGCCAAAATGCTCCAACATGTCCACTCTGGGATGGAGGTGGTGGGGACAGAAGTGGTAGTCTGTGACAATGCTTGGAGTGCCTTTACATTCAGACATTAATAGAGCAATGAATACACAAATATTGTTCCATAGCTTTGTTGCTCTCTAGAACTTAGAATTAAAGCAGTGAATCCCTTTTTGAAAGTATGAAGGGGTTGGAAAGTTGAGGCACAGACTTTTGCAGAGGGAGGCTTCCAGCAGAATACCAATTCTAAACCATGTTTGCATCATCAACTAGGGTGTATGATGATTTTTATTAAGATTAATGGATTTCCAACTGCAGGTGGTTGTAAAAAATAAAATTTTCAGTACATTTATTGATGACCAGTTAAAGAGATTTAAACAACTTCTATAAACAGAGTACACTTCTGCAGAACAGCCTGTAAAAGTTTTATTGTAGGTTAGTAGGACTAACTCTAACTTCACATACTAGCTTGTTACAGGGCAAAGGGACTTGTCTTACCAGTCTGCAAGACTATAACAGAACCCAAGACAAGTCTGTTTGAACTGAAGCTACTTTGTCACACACATTGTGCATGTCCTGTGTTAAGTTATAGGTCTGTCTAAGAAGACATGATGGAAAAACAACTTGTCACTTGATTCCTGCAGTCAAATACAATAGAATTATTTGAGTACAATGACGGATCAGCACAAAATCCCGCCACAATTATGAACGCGAAATTAATTGCTAAAACGGATATAATTAACAGATGACTGGATCCATCTCATGATGTGTTAGAGGAGCCTGCAACAAACTGCTGTGCAATGTCCCAAAATTTAAAAGGCATAAAATATGCTAAAAAAACACAAAAAAACACTATTTAAGTTAAAAAAGTACATATTAGAGCTTTGTGCACCTTTGCTCCAGTCCTAATGCTTCATCTTCTAGGTTTCTGTTGAGCAACAATATATTACAAAGGTGCTCTTTTTCACTGTAGCCTTTTTAAGACAAGCCTCATCACACCCAGTATATATTTTATCCCTGCTTTTCCAATTGCTGTGGTCTTCAATATAATGCATTTCTGGAGTATCACAAACAGGAGGGTGAGAATGTTTGGTGGAAGCAACCAATGACAAGTAACCGGATAAACTGCATAAAACACCTAGTAACATCTTTCAGCCTCTTGCATGATATTACATTATTTTTTTTTCACGACGACAGGTAGAAAAATCATCTACATAAATAAAACCAATGTAGTGTTATTAAACAGTGGTTCCAACTCCAGTTCTCAAGCTCACCATGAGCACAGGTAGGGCTAACTGAAAAGACTAAACTGTTACGGGCCCTTGAGCACTGGCGTTGAATATTCGTTCCCCTTAAATGAGTATTTCTGTATGGGACACAAGATCGGATAAGATAACTAGTCTGATAGAGAATGAACTGTTTACCCTTTTTGAATTATCTTACACACACATATTTAAAACCTTAAAGACACACTTAAAACTTTCCAGCCTAGCTTTGGAAGGAAGGCACATTTCAAGAGAAAACTTGCTATCCATAAAGCGACTGGCTTTTGTAAGAACACTTGATGCACACATAAAGGCACATGCCTGCCATGACAATTGGTGTTTAGGCTAAAACTTGAAGCCTTAGGTTTGATACACTTGGCCCAGAACTACTCATCTCACATAATTATTATATGCATAGCAGATGAAGACAAGCAGGGAAACAGATGGATAAACAGGGACAAACAGGTAAACTCATTTGGCAGCAAGAGCGACTGTTAAACCTCAATACAATGCAATTAAACAAAATATGCCTACAAAGGAATTTAAAAGGATCTTTCAAATACTGAAAACTAAAGTGCTTACTGCTCAATGCAGCTTTTGCGGAACTAATTGCACATTGGTTGCTAGACAGAAATAGTAAATGTCTAGTTAATGCATGGGTAGACAAGATTGGTGTTATTTGTGGAAATGTAATCAATAATGAATTATTGATAGGCTATGCCACCATGTTTGTGGCAAGTACATTATTAATTTGATGCTATTAAAATGCATTTTCCTAAAGTCATTGAGAAGTCATTAATTACTGATAAGTCCCTCAAGCAGTCCAATGACCACTAGTGAAGAAAAAGGGAACCAGCGCTTCAGGTCCCAATCAATAATTATGGTCACTGAACTCTCATTAACAATGATCTTGTTTTGTAGATGGATCAGAAAGATCAAATGCCATTTTTGTAACAACAGTTAGTTGATAAAGTACTTGTCATTTCCTTTATAGGTCAGAAATCGACATTATGAATAAAGTAGGTGTAGTCAGATTTTCTAATAAGGAAAAGTTCTTGTTACATTCCATTATACCTGTATGAAACCTCAGACAAAAATAGTTAAAACTTTTTCAGAAAGAAGATGAGAAATTAATTTGTAATGATATCAAAAGTACAAAATGCTTTCAAACCCACACAACTTTGACCATGTTTTCCCTTTGGAAGGTCTTGACAACTGTCTTATAGTTTACAAACTGACACAATTATCCATTGTAGCCAGTGAAGGGATATAGAAGAGGATTTACCATGTCAACAGAGACTGAATCATCATAACCCGAAAGTGGGAAGCAAAAAACGAAACATAAAAGACAGTAAGCGCCCAACAAGTCTTAAATGTTATTATCTCTAGATTGGAAAATATCAAAGCAATGTTTTGCTTCAAAATACTTATGCCATACTAGTTGTGAACCAACATTTTTTTCTCTAATGCTCTTCATATGCTCAGCAAATGGACATAGTTATATTCCACTAATAAGTGGCAAAGTAGACATTTGATAGCCCTAAAACAAAAAGTGTTATTTACATTGGGTGACTGTAAAACGGCCACTGTAAAGGTTGCTGTGTTTTTTCCCTCCATCACAATAACTTGAAAATGTGTTTATACTGATCATTATTATTTAAAAGTTCTGAAAGCTGGACCAATACTGTGGCCCTTTAAAGTAAGAGGCTCTACTGGAGTATGCTGGTCAATGGACCACTAGACAACAGAGGATTTGACAAGCTGCAAATAGGGAAAAATGGAAGGAAAGAGCAGACAAGAAAACTATTATGAAATCAAAACAATGATCAATAATAAAGTCACTATATGCAGCTATAATACAAAGTATTAAAAGTTTGTTTTTTTGTGTTTTCCCCGTATGCTCTATTCAGAAGGCGAGGTCCCCAGATGTTCCATTGCTGTGTCAACCAAGAGTAGTCTGTGTGTGTTTGTTGGAAGCGTTTTAAACAAAACAAGTATAGTGCAGTTAGCAGGGAGTTGTCGGAGGGCTGTGGTTGTGCAGGAGCTGAAGTTAAAGATTTCAAGCTGTTGGTTTGTTTCCATGTGTGTGCTGTTACCCATTGGTGAGGACAAGGAGGTGAGTGCAGAAGGGAAAATCCTGGCAGAAGAGTGAGGTGCTGGAAGGATGTTTAGTTGTTTCTGGAGAGTGGAAGGGCAGGTGCAGGAATAGAGGTTATAATCTTATCTTGGTTCCCCCTCTCTTCGCCTCTGTTAGTTGCTGCAACACTGGCTCTTGTTCTGTTGAGACTGCTCATGGAGATCCACACCTCGGCTCCGGCCTGCAGCCCCAGATGTGTTCTGTGGCTCATTTTTTGGCAGCTTCTTAGCTATAGCAGAAAGAAAAAAGAAAAAAAAACATGTTAGCAGCTGTAGGGAGTTGAAGGCAGCAGAATAAGAGACACTGTAGTGTTAAAACAAGTCATAGCCCTTTAAAACTATATTGTATCTAGCATTATGAAAGAATTGTCAGCCCAATATTATAAACTGTCCCAGCTTGCTGCATGATCACAACACACATTGAAACACTCTGAAGAAAGAAGAGAAGGAAGACAAGTCAACATGGCATGCGGGAGGTGGATACACAAGAATTCATAACTTTAAATAATTAGGCTTATAATGCAAGATACAACTTATATTTGAAAGTGCCATGACTGTATTAAGAGGTCTAAAAGAGAAGCAACGTTGTACAGTTCAAATGTAATCAGCTCAGAGTTCTGTATAAAAAGGCATTTTTTTACCATACCTTAAATACTTGCATTTTTTTTGTATTTCTATTCTGGTTAAAAAAAAAAAGAAAAAAAAAAGAAGAAAAAAAAAAAAAAAGAGAGAGATATAGGTGGTTTGTGTAATAAATTCCCACAGATTAACTGCTGGACACCTTATGATGCTTCTCCACCCCAAGTATTATAACATCCTGTACATCTTGCAGTGGACCTTTCCCTCCATATCCACGTTTACTTTCTCTTTTTTCTTTTCTGCTTTCACAACACTCTTTATCACTGGTATTATGAAGTTATTACATCTATGGTCACTGACCTCATAAAAATGGAAATCAACTGTAAGGAGTAAGTTTATAACTAATGAGGGAGAACAAAAGCTTTCCTAAACAAACAGATGTTTGACTGATATGAGCAATGACGAGAATGGTAATTAGTCTTATCGTATCTAATCAATTTTTTTTTCTCAAAATGATACTAGACCTTGGAACAGTAAATACTGGCATCAGCTTTCAGGGAGCACCTTGAATATTTAAGGTTATTCGTACCTCAGAAAAGCTAGCTCAGACACAATTACTGAGCAGTTGATATCATACTTGTGTTTGGGTAAGTGGCCAGTGTGGGTGCCTAAAAGGTCAGATTTTTTAATTACCAATGTAAAATGTATGTATATAAACCATGATTCACATATTTGTAAAAGATGAAACAAACTAACAGAATTTGCAGTCGTGTAAGCCGTAATCATAAACGCATTTATAGAGAAAATCTTAAATTTAGCAGACCCTGCTTGCATGATCTTGGACAGTTACATTGCTGAGAGCCTTAGAGGCAAAAGGTGTGCTACTGGGATACTGTGGGCTGCTGTTGTAAAGACTATCCATATTGGTAGTCTTCACCTGGAAACATTGTTAATTGAATCCTTTGTATTTATTTCTGTTAAAAAAAGCAAAACATCCTCTGCCATTCAAGTAAAATGCAATATTATAGTTAAAATTGAAAGTATGTATTGATTTTAAAAACTTTCTAAAATAGTTTTTCTCATTATCAAGTCAAATTCTTAATACTATAAACTGACAATTCAGTTGTCCTTTAAAAAAAGAAAAATCACTCTCAATTTCTGGGTTTTCAAGACAAGAACATAAAATACGGTTTCAAGATTTGATGACGGGATAGAACCATTCTACCATATAGTATGTCCATACTTACACAATTAAAGGCATGCCTGGGATATGCATTAGTCACGAATATCTGAACAATGGAGCTTTTACATATGTAATATGAATCTCTAAACTTCAACAATTTCCTTAAAATAAACCTAGGACAACCAACCTGCATCTAGCATCATAGATTTCAGGACAATTAGATTTTTTCCCAAATCAGTTATTTGCAAGTGTCACTCATATCTATCAGGATAAGTAAGCCCATGTACTCCCTCTACATGATTTGAGAAGTTGCTTGATTATTGTATCACACATCTTTCCCTCTCACAGGCCCAGAAGCAGGAAATTAATTGTTTGCGGTGAGGATAATGTATACCCCCCCCCCAAAAAAAAAACACTGATTCCCCCAATATATCATGGATGCCTCCAAGGTCATGCAAAGGCATTAAATGAATGTTTTCCCAATTAGATACAATCTTACTTATGTTTTCACCGTTTAATTATGTTTTTTGTTGACACAGTTTTCAGACATATGTATATTTCTCCCATTGTACAGTGGCCCTTTAAAGGGGGATGTGACACTATTGCTTGTTTTTGTTCATGCATTCAAAAGAACATGAATTAAAGTTTACAAAAGTGGTTATGTTTGTTTTTTATTTTTTGCATGACAAATAAAATGCAAAACCCATTTAAACGTCTTTCAAACAGGAAGTGCAGACAGCATACTTTAGTCTAGATTGCCCGAGAGAAGACAAGCTCTCAAGAACTGTTAAGTCTTAATTTGTTTTTGCACGCTGAGATCTGAAACACACTACGACATTAGGTATATACTCTGATGCAACAAAGAAAACAACTTTATCCATGTCCTTTAATCCTAGAACATGAGATGAGCAAAAGATAGAACTAATAAAAAAAAAATGCAGACTGCGCTACATTTTAGTGTTGCAGAGTTCAGACACACGGTGAATGAACTCCAGCTCATTATCGGACCCATGTGCACTTTGTTCAATTATAGGTTATTTACCACTTGTACTAAATAATACTATGTTGTACATTTCCATGCAAACCACAACTGCAATTATGTATAATATCTGCTACATCAGAAAAGTCAAATAGAAAAGGAGAAATTGTTGTTGTAGGAGAAGGGAACAAGGAGAAGGCAGAATGCTCTTAGATAACTGGATCAGACTAAAATTTAACAAAACCTTTTTTTCTCTTAGGTCCAGGCAGCTTGCATCTGGAAATGCATTGCTTGCAGTCCAGAAATGTATACACCCCCTCCCAAACAAACACATAGCTTCCACCAATATATCATGGATGCTTCCAAGGTCCAACAGAGGCATGAACATTTATTTTTCTTTCCAATTAAATAAAGTTTAATAGCTTTGTCTCTGCTTAATTATGTTCTTAGTGAGACATTGAGTTTTCAAACAAATTAATTTATAAATTGTTGTTGTAAAATTATTTGACTATGTTATTGTAATATGTTAAAATCTGTTTTTGCAATAATGAAAAATAAATATAAAAAAAAAAAAAAAAAAAAGAGTTTTCAAACAAATTATACAGTGGCCCTTTAATCCTAGAACATGAGATGTGCAAAAGACAAACAGTGCAAAGTGTTGCAGAGTTCAGACACATGGTGATCATTACCAGATGCATGTGTACTTTGCTCAATTATAGGTCATTTACCATTTGTACTAAATATTAAGTATTACTTCTAACTTAATAGCAAAAGGGGTGCAACTCTTGAAAGCCTCAATGCATTATTCAGTTCATTATACATCATAAGTTTCCAAATGCTTAAAATAAACAATAAAAGTTATAGGTTGTCCTTTACCCAAGTCCCCTTCATTATGTAAACTTCCTTCTGCATGTTTTTATATTAAAATATAGATTCTAGACATTCATGTCAAAGACATGAATGAAATTTGTAAAAAAAAGAGAGCCTGTGCCGAATGGAGAGGCATAACTTATCTTTTAAAGGGGCCATTTCTCTCTGCAGAGACCTTTTAACTTTTGCAAAGTTTTAAAGCGATGCTTAACACTGGTCAGTCAGCTCAGAAAACATAATGCACACTTGATATGAAATAACACACATTCAAGCCGAAGCTTGAAAAAATTATTCAGGTTCATATTCTTTCCATTTGTTTACTTCTTTTTTATTTTTTTCATTTGCAAGCCTCTTTGCTTCAGTTTGAAACTATTTGAATCCACCTTTTGCAAGAAGTATACATAAGCGGCTACATAAAATAAGAAAATACCAACACAACTAACACTTAGAGTACTGTAAACAAATCCATTAAAAACACACACACACATTTTTCTTAATTTTACTTTTATAATTATTTCAGTATATGATTGGCAGAATACATATAAAGCATATATGCTATACATGAATACATATTGTGCATTTCTGATCCATTTTTTTTACTAAATTTACCTTTTTCTTAATTTTATATCATAATAATTTTCTTATCTCCACTGTACCATGGACCACCTAAAAACGATTTCACGCACCACTGAAGACCCATGTAGTAATTTGGGAACCTCTGCAATAAGTATTTTCATTTCAGCTCTAGTAAAGGTCCATATTCTGCTATGTGCTTCTTGTCACATCATGTTTTACTAAAGCTCTGCATTAAAATAATTTATTTTTCTTTAAAGGGCCACTTAATTCAGTACAATTTGGAGCACGTCACTGAAAATATCTCCTAAAAACATCTTGAAATACTTTTTGAATTTTTCAAATATGTGCATTTTTCACTGAGAACTGCACACTGCATTCCTGGGTTCGGGGAAAATTACTATAAATATTTGTTCCATAATTAATAACATTTGCACACCCTGTGCGGTGAAGGCACTGTGAAGACAGTCAGGAGGCAGGACACCAATACTTTAGATTTTTTAGGTGTTATTAGTGCAGTTAAAAAAATAAAATCATTTTAACATTCAATCTATTGCTCTCACACACCATGAAGAACACTTCAAGTGAGGTAAATGGCACTTTAAGGCGACTTCAAAACTCACTTTCAGGTACATAAGTGAAATGCTAATAAGAGCATGCATAATACTCCCTGTAAGACAATTAAATCTTTTTTATGTCACATGTATTTTGTTGTAATTCTAAATGATCCTACAGTGCATTTGTTTAACATTGCAAGTTATGCAGTATTTATTTTTAAACAAGGGCAGCGGAAGCTGGACTAACCCACACTGGTGCTTTGAAACAAAAGCCCTGTATCTCACATAATCATAGAATTATCTGGGTTTAAAATACAACTCAAGGCTATTAAGTATAACCCTTTCATCCCCATGTCCATCAGGCTAATATTATATGAATTCAGGGAAACCGAACATTAGTACCACCTAAAAATAAGATACAATTTCAGTTCCTGTGTGGAAAAGGTAATATTTATTTACCCCAATAATGTAAAACAGATTTCTCAGTGGACCAGCTTTGCACATTGTGAACATTTTTCACACAATATTCCTTGCAAAACAGCTTTTTGATAAAAGATTTACATAATGAAATCACCCCGATGACCTCACTGAAAGCAAGTTTAATATCAAATACTACTGCCTCTTCTCTAAATCTCTTATAAAACAGTTCCTAAATTGAGCTTTATATCTGTCTTTTTGCACCAGGTATTTGTAATGCATAAAATGCTGCTAAAATAAAGCATAGTGGTAAAATCAAGGCAACTCAGAGGATGTAGTCTTTTTGGATTTTGCAAAGGCTTTTGACACAGTGCCACATGGAAGACTATTGTGCAAACTAAGGGATACATGAATTGCAGTAAATACCTGCTCATGGATTGAGAGCTGGCTAAAAAACAGGAGTCAAAGGGTTGTTGTAAATGGAACATACTAAGATTGAACTAATGTGGTAAGTGGGGTTCCTCAGGGTTCAGTATTAGGTCCTCTCCATTTTAACATATTTGTTAATGACTTAGAAGTAGGATTGGAAAGTAGGGTCTCCATTTTTGCTGATGACACAAAGTTGAGCAAGGTAATTAAATCAGAAAAGGATACAGGGCGGATAAACTCTGTAAAAATTACGGTTTTGCCAAGAATACTGTATTTATTTAGAACTCTCCCAGTCCAGCTAGATTTGAAGGAACTAGATAAACTTCAGGCTTCTATCTTCAATTTGATATGGCGAGGTAGGCCGCCGCATCCAGCAAGAAAGTCTATGTTCCAGCGGATGTCTCAGGGGGGACTCTTGTGCCCGAACTTAAGATTTTATCTGAGAGCTGCGCAGCTTGCGTTTATCCCACTGGCTCATTCGGGTAAACTACAACCGCTGTGGACCTTTGTGGAAAACTGGGAAATGAGACCTCACTCTTGGGATACCTCAGGCAGCGAAACTGTACCCCATAATATCAATATCAGAATATTCAAATTTAGCGGCTTGGGCTCGGCTCAGGTCGGTCGGCGGCTTGGCTCCCCTCCTATCGCTATTGCTGTCCATAAGATCCTTCCCAGAATTTGGGACAACGTTTAACTTCACCTCTAGGCAACGGTGGCTTAGCAGACCGCTGGAAAGAGCAAGGAACCTGGTTCTCAGAAGATGCTCTGCTATCTTAAACCTTCCTCATCACTAAATACCGCATACCAGAGTGTTGAGAAAAATAAGACAATGGTTGTCCTCATTTGCCCGGGTACATGGGACCCCTAAACAGGTCGACTATATGTGCAAAACTGCCCTCTATCAAAGGCCTTCTGGGGTCTCTATATTATTTCCTGAATGACTCCCTAAACAAACAGAAACCAAAATATATGCTCAAATGGGAGAAAGACTTAGGCAGGGAGCTAGATGAAGCAACTTGGAGAGAAATTTGTACCAACTTAACAAGAGGATAATATACATATAGCCTACTTGAGACCTCAGTCAAAGTCTTGCACAGGATATATTATACTCCCTACCTAATGTCCAGGCTTAATAATAGTCTTAGCGAGGACAGTTTTAGAGGCTGCAAAGCTAGGGGAGACTTTCTGCATATATGGTGGACGTGTCCATCAGTGCAGAGGGTGTGGAAATAGAGGACTGACCTATTCTCACAACTGACAGAAACCAAGCTGGGACCGGAGATAGAGTCCTGTCTTCTGGGAGTTCATGGACCCAGTCTCTCCAATGGCCAAAACAAATTATGGTAATTCTTGGCTCTTGCCACCAAAAGTTGTATTGCAAAAAACTGGAGAGCTGCAACACTGACCTACAGAGAGATTTTTTTTAAAGTGAACTATGTCATGTTAAACGAGAGACTGTCCCATGTCCTGCAGAACACGGTCTCCCTATTCCAAAATATCTGGACACCGTGGCCTACAGTATTAAGGTGGGGATATGACCGGGACAGTAGGGAACAAGGCTCTTGTTGAAGGATGGCGGTCGTGGGGGAGCTCGGACGACCATACATTTCTATAGATTCTCATTGGGTGCGGAACTGGACGAGTATGCCAGGTATTTGTTATTTTCATCCCATGTGTTTCCTTCCCCCCCTTTTTCAGTTGACATAGTTAGGTTATTTCAGCTTCTTTATATCCATCTCTTAACAAGAGGTAGACAACAAAAGAAAGAGAAAAATTTTAAAAATACCATGTTTGAAGACATAGAGGGGTAGACAGGGCCCAGGATAACGATGAAGTAATGTACCAATATGACAAGTATGAAAACTGCATGTGGCCTCTTTGTTAAGATGCTGGGGAATTGTATAGCTGTAAAATCTGGCTGCCCTGTTGTCCCCGCCTTTCTGCTCTTATTTTATGTGATGTTATATTGTTAATTTGTCTTCAATAAAAAAGAATGGATAAGAAAAAAAAAGAAAAAAAAGAAAAGGATGTACTTTGCCTCCAAAGGGATTTGCATAAATTAGAGAAATGGGCGACTAAATGGCAAATGAGCTTTAATACAAATAAAAATGTAAAGTTATGCATCTGGGAAGGACAAATAGCCATGCAATTTATAATCTTAATGGACTACATCTTGGGATATCAGATATTGAAAAGGATTTGGGAGTACTTGTGGACAACCACCTAGGTAACAGTGCTCAATGCCAAACAGCAGTTACAAAGGCAAATAAAATATTAGCATGTATTAAGGGTATGGAAGCAAGGGAAGCAAATATAATTCTGTCACTATACAAATCCTTAATACGCTCGCATTTGGAATATGAAGTACGGTTTTGGACACCACTTTATAAAAAGGACATTTTAGAGCAGGAAAAAGTACAGAGATGGACAACAAAACTAATAAGGGTAAGGAGGGGCTAAGTTATGAAGAAAGTCTAATCAAATTAAACGTATTTTCTCTAGAAAAAAGGCATCTAAGAGGGGATATGATTACCTCATATAGATATATCCAGGGTCAATACAAGGCTTTTTGTGCCAAGAGGTTTTCAACTGACAAGAGGACACCCCTTAAGGTTAGTAAAAAGATTTCACCTTAAAGAAAGAAAAGGGTTCTTCACAGTAAGGGTGGTTAATCTGTGGAATTCTCTACCAAAGGATGTGACTCGATAGATAAACTTTAAAAAGGATTGGATATTTTTCTAAATAAAAATGGCATTCAGTGTTATCCTGGTTAATTAGAGAGGGAGTATTGATCCAGGGAGGAATCCGATCGCCAGTATCTGGGGTCAGGAAATAATTCATTTTTTTCCCCTTATGAGACAATTGCCAAAGTTTCACTTGTTTTTTTTTTTTCTGTGTGCCTTTGTCTGGATCAATTAACAATAATTAAAACGGAATTCTGCAGATCAGATGAGATCTTAAAAAGGTTGAACTTGATGGAAAAGGTCTTTTTTCAACCTCAATTACTATGCAACTATGAAGACCCTCAATGGGCTAACAGAACCACACACCAACATGGGATGTTATCAGAGACATGGATTGTGTTAAGGATTGAGCAATAATGGATGGATGTAAGTGATCAGCTGCTGTCCTAGATTGCCTTTTCAAGGCCTTGGAAGATATGTTTTTACCTATTGCAAGGAAGAGGTCATTGACATTCATGGCAGTCTTTGCAGAGGTTTCCATAAATAGCAGGCTGTTATCATCCGCGTATGCTTGAGCTTCCTGCAGATTAACAAGAAGAACATCTTTGTAAATTTACATCTTCAACCAACTCTTATCAGGGCAATTCGAGATCGATGCAAAACAACTTTCATTCTGCCCATTGATTTTTTTTCTCAAATCTTTCTGAGGTTTAAAAGGATCAATTAAGTCAAATGTATAGTATTCTCTTTTGAAGAACATGACTTCATAATAGACCAACTGCTTTAGAAAGTAAAAAAACAGTATTTTTTTTATTATGTTTATGTTGAATTTTGTTTTACTGGGGTAAACATTTTTCATAACCTGATATTTCTCCTGGGAAGGTAGTGCTATTGTAAGCAACACTCCTTTGTGAATCCATAAAATCCTCTCTTAAAGTACCACATCAGTATGCAGTCCTTTAAACAGAACTGAAACAGATCTGATATGCAATCAGTGTGTATAATTAAGTTTGTAAAATTTCTGGCCAGTAATAAAATAGTTAAAAGACACTGCACAATTAAAAACAAAATATGTGTTTGAAAAAAAGAGTCTAAGAGCATAATTAGGCAGAGAAAATGTCATACAGCTTGATTTTTTTATTAAAAAATGTGGGTCCTCTGCTGGGCTCTGGGATATATGAGTAGAAGTTTTGAGGGCTTTCCCAACTGCAGAGTATTGTTAGTTTGGTGCATATTTGTCTTTTTTCTTGAACGGCAGTGGTCCTTTTATAAAATCTCATTAAAATGTATTTATTTTTTAATTTCTAAAAGCATTTACCATATTATCAAGTGCAGTTCATCAAAACAGGACACAAAAGATAAGACTTCAGTTGATTATTAAACCAATAAACAGTTTGTATTTGCTGAACAAAAAACAAGGAGTATGAAAACGAAGAATGTTTACATCATTATTATGACTGTCCTTCTTCTATATGATGTGTTTAAGTTAACTTAAGTTGTAATATTTGATATCTGAGTCGTAGAATAATATCTATGTTAATTGTAATATGTAATAAATAACCCTGCTCTATAATAAAAACTTGTGAAAGAAAAAAAGAAATTGGTTTCAAGACGGGAATCTTGTTTTACAGGAGGATGAGTTATATTTCAGCAAGTTTTAACTCAACTGGGTGGTGGATCTGTACTATTGTCAATTTTAAGTAAAAGGGCATTATAGCTCAATAACTGTGAATGTGTTCCTTTTAAAACAAGTTTATATTTATTGAAGGTCACAATAACCAGTAACAAGAATAAGAGTGCACCCAGACTCTGGTAAGGTTATACTCACTTCATACTCCACCATACGTTTGTTAGTGAGGTCAGCCTTATTGCCTGACAGTGCTATCACAATGTTGGGGCTTGCTTGTCTTTGCAGCTCTTTAACCCAAGTCTTCGCTCTTGCAAATGTCTCCTATGGTAAATAAAAAAAATACACAATTAGTGTTGGGACAGTGGCCAGGAAAACCAACACAAACAGTCCAAAGGAGGGTAGTGACAAAAGTGAATGTTCTAAAATACAAAAAAAATCTTATATAGACAGACTTCATGACCTGACTATGTATAGCACAGAGAACAGAAAGGAGAAGGGGCGATAGGTTATAAATCTTCAGGCACATCAAAGAATTTAGTAAAGTTCAAGAGAAGTATCTAATAAATTTAAGTATTTAAGAGAGTATAAAGTAAACATGTAGGGGTAATGTGATCAAGTGCTACTTTACTGAAAGAGTAATAGACAAGTGAAACATTCCTGTGGAAGTGGTAAGGTTAAACACAGTTAAGGAATTAAGTATGCCTAGGATAAGCATAAGGCTGCCCTAAGGTTTAATTAAGCCAAACTTTTAGGTAGACATAATGGGCAGAACAGATGCTCATTTTGGTTCTGATCTGCCAGCAGATCTATGTTTACAAACTGTAGTCATGTGCTTCTATTTCAGGTAAAGGACACTGTAATGTATTGCAGTAGGCAATAAAAACATTACTACTAGAAGCAATGACAATAAATACAAATAAATCACATATAATAGTTTTCATAGTGTGCAACGCTCCGGGCAGGAGCACATGCAAGGTGTCAGTGCGCACAAATGTGTGGCACTTGCCGTGCATGCGCAGTTCACAGCACATGCAGGGGATGGGAGGAAGGAGGGGAGAAAGACACATGGGAAGGGGAAAGACACGGGAGGAGGAAGGGGAGACACAGGGGAGGAGAGGGAGGAAGAGACCCAATAAATATTATCCCGTAATTTACAGGCAAGTTACTAGTAATTATATATATATATATATATATTTATATATACACACACACACGACTCTCAGTTATCCGGCACCCACAGGGATTGGTAGATGTCGGATAAATGTAGTTTGTGAATGCTTGAGAGTTACTAATAGAAGAGGCCTAGATTAGCTGCACATACGATGCTCTGCTAAGTATATTTGTCAGTGAGGGCTGTTCTAGCAGCAGCAGCTTTATTATGAATACGTTTGTCCAATAAAAAAAGAATCACTATTCACTGCAATACTCTGATTATTCCACATTCACGGCTACCTCATTATATATATATATATATATATATATATATATATATATATATATATATATATATATATATAATTTGGACGATGCTTACATGCCTACATGTACTGGGTTTGTATTTTCCATGTCTATGTGTTGTGGAAGTGTAACTTAAAGAGAAAATAAGGATGCATAAACTGATTTCATATTCTTATTTCTTCCTCAAAGTCACTCTTTAGTCAAAAATGTTTTGTTTTATATAGATATAACTGATATTACAGTTGAATTTACATTTCACTTACTGAAGTCTCCCCCTTTCTTCCTGTTCTCTCTCATAACAGACATTGTGTATAGCTGTGACCTGAGGTCATGGACACATGGGAGGGGCTTCATGCGGACAATGTCTCATACTGCTCAGACATAAAAGCATGTCAGTCTGCTACCTAGCAGCATGAGACACTGTTAGTGTAAAGCCACTTCCCTGTGGACATGGCCTTGGATCATAGCTGTGCAGTAGTTCCAAGAACAAAAAGGGGAGGCTCCAAAATTAAGAATCTGTTACTCCGTGGGCTTCTTAGAGGTAAGAAGAGTTTGTTTTATATTGAAGAGAATACAATTAATTAAACTAGCTAAAGCATTCAAATATAACAAAAGATGCCTAAAGACTACCTTTCGATTAAAACAAACAAACAAAAAAACTGCCATTTCTAAATGGTTCTGGGAATTTAATGAACATTATAAAAGCTGGAGTCGTTAGGCCATGCGCCAATCTCCAGTGCAAACCCTTATTACCTGATTGGTAATGTCATACACAACAATGGCAGCCTGCGCTCCTCGGTAATACATCGGTGCCAGACTGTGGTATCGCTCCTGTCCCGCCGTATCCCAGATCTCAAATTTTACTGTTGTGTCATCAAGGCAGACAGACTGTGTGAGAAACGCAGCTAAGAAAGAGAAAATATATCTTAGCGTGTTGTACATCTTCTCTCATGCACTTACTATTATGGAATACGTTAACACAAAAAAAAAAGGAGTAAAAAATAATATTTTCTTGAGTTTCAGTGTTGCAGATCAAGTAAATAAAAAGTCTAAAACCTCTGTTTACAAAGCACTGATTTGTATTGAAAAGTATCTGATGTGTTTTTGTTTTTTTACATCACACATTGTTCCTGTTACATTCAATGATCCGGTCAGAATGGAGGCGTTTTTATTTATAACATGATTATGTAATTTATGTATTTACATCTTAGTAATTTAGCTTCCTGATCACATCTCCTTCACTTTTAGAGTAATTCATATGGTATATTACTATTATTTATGTTTAATATAGGTTTAAAAAACGGTCTCTGGTTGCCTTACAGCGCTTGCTAAAGCTCTTTATAAAGAGGAATTTGGGTCCTTTTATGTTATGTAGCCGCACAGTCTCAACACTGCAGTTGAACGCTGCGCCACAAAGTTACTGCAGGCAAAACAATATTCCCCCCTCCGATGTGGCTCATAAGGCACGCCGACAGAAGAGGCCTTGAGGTATGAGAGGTGCGTCCGAGGCCCCTGAGGGCCGAGTGCCAGCGCAGAACTTACAGATGGCCTCTTTGATTCAGCGCCGTCGAGATGTGTCACCTGCAGTAACCTGTGGCGCAGCATTGAGCTGCAGTGTTGAGACTGTGTGCGGCTACATAACATAAAAGATCCAGAATTTGTTTGCAACTCCAATTTTCAAGGTAAATTACCCTAACCAGGAAGAAAATCTTACAGCTAAAAAAAGGAACATATCCATTTTCACATGTTTAAATAAAGCTAGGCTGTTTTATTTATAAAGGCTATTTTCTTCTAAATATCTGATTTAATAATATCTTTCTAAAAAAACAAAAGTGTGTTAATAATGATGACAATTAGCTTGCCATGTAAATGGTTACACAGGAGCAACTGCTTTTTTTTTTTTTTTTTCAGTTGGTGCGTGGAGTTGTGATGTAACGAAGAAAAATCAGCTTATGAAGGACAGTAAATAGAGGTGCGATCTAAAAGGTATTGTTCCCTCAAACAAACATAGAAAAGGGGACTGCAGGCTAAACATTTGAAATATTGATATATAAAATTGATATTTGTAACAATTGATTGTACTAAATACCTCTGATTCTCTCTCTCGTCTATGCATAATAAATATATTTATTAAGTTCAGGTCCCTGTGCTCCTATGAATCTTCTATTCCACTGCATAGATATTTTGTAGTATATTGGGGTTGTGTATGAGGTTTATAGCTCTGGATAAACAAAGTAATCCAGAAGATCATTGCATCTAAAATAGTCTTGGTGGTGGTAGCTTTAGAGTATTGATTTTGGGTTGTAGGTAACATATAAGGGGGGTTGTCAGTGTAAATGGCTGGTAGCTTGGAAACGCTGTTTTGTAGTTAAATGTTTGCCCACAAGTTTGATCAAACATACAAGGGTTTTTATCATATTTCGTGGCAGCTGGTGGGACTATTAGTTTTTTTTTTTTTTTGTTAGGAGAGAATTAGTGTTTTAGAACTGTACCTATTGCAGTTATGTATAAGGTACTGTGTGCATGTAGCATCAGTCCCACAGATAGAACTCTGTATGTACTTCTATCCCTAATTTTTCTTTTATATTGTTATATTTACTTGATATCACAGAAATGCTGGTGGGTTATCACTTCAAGGGTGAAAATTCTAAATAACATGCAATGGCTAGAGGCCTTTCTAGCCTACTCCCATTGTGTATCTTATTAGGGGGAGGTGTCACAACTAGCTTGCCATAGCTGGGCATGTAAGGGGTTACAGAGGAGCAACTAATATTCTGGAACATTTTTTACATTTACATGTAAACATTTTACTTGGTGAGCTTTGATGTAATTAGTTTATAGATCTTCATAAAATTATTTTTTCCCAGATTGAGACGTTATCTAAAGGGTATTTTTCTGTTAAATAGGCAAAAGTAGCCTTCACGATAAATATTTGAAGTTTAGGATTTTCTAGCTTGTTATTCCGGTTTTAATAATATTGTACTAAATATCATATTTAATACATTAGAAGTCTTTTTTGTTTATATGTATTGTGTACCTATACATATTAAAAAAATATGCAAGTCCTGTCGGTGTGCCCTTATGAATCTTCTACATTAGCAAAGATATATTTTCTAGTAGTATGGGGTGGTGGTGTATGATCTTTATAGCTTTGGATAACTGAAGGCATTCAGTTTATTACATATTAAATTGCTGTGGTGGCAGCTCTATAGTATTGAGTAGTTAACCCTTTCACCTACACTCCCATAGCAGGCATAGACCTATAGGGGTTTTGTCACAGTAATATTTTGTTTGCCGTGTGGGTCACCAACTATATTGTAAGAACATCAGCAAAGAAAAGGTTTTCAACATCCTCTTATGCTTTTTTTTTTGTTATGTTGTGCATAGTATAACAAACACACAATATATAGTAATATGTTTTACTTATTACCTATACAATCTTATTTGCACATTAAGAAATGTATATAGTGTTTTCCATTTGAAGGAAATAAGCATCAAATATTAAAAATGGACAGTATTACATTTAACCTTGCATAAACGGTGGTGCGGTGTAGAGTAAGATACACTCTTAAAATATATACCACAAAAATTATTCATGGCAAGGAATTTCATCATGGAGACCATAAAATCTTTGCTATTTTAAAGAAAGTTTTGCACATCCGCTCAACTTACCTCCAATGGTGCTCTCTTGGAATTCATGAAATTGTCCCTTCACGAAACGCAACACCAGACTGGACTTCCCCACTGCAGATTCACCCAGGAGCACAAGCTTGAACTGGCAGATCTTACTGGCCTGTGACTGACCATTAGGTCTTGCAGCTCCTCTCCCAGCCATGTCCTGGATACTGATTAAAAGGAGCACCCCAGAAAATGGAGGATGGTACAAGTGCCTCTGGAGGCTTGGCAGACGATAAGAAGTGGATTCAAATAAAGTCAGCACCTAGAGTAAAAAAGACAATTAGACTGATTACTATGTACAATGTTATTTACTTCTTCATGCCTGGGTACAATTTTAAATGTAAACACTTTTATAATGTAACCACATGCCCATCACACTTTTCACAAATCCATGTGTACATATTCGTTGTCATACAAGTATTGAATCTTAAGGTTGCACCATTTTTTTCACCAGTGTAGTATCTAACATTATCTGCAATGACTTGAAAGAAAAGGAAGAAGAAATTATTTCACTTAACCCAGGAACCTGATGAAAGAAAAAGTTTAGCACAGCTGTACCCAGTTGTAGATCTCTTGCAGAGTGTTTGAGTGAGTATCTCTAAACCTTAGTAGTAGTCAGCAACTCGTGTCACCCAAAAGGAAAGGATGACGGAGGTGTCATAAAGGAATGAGAGGATCTGTAAAGAATCTATGTGGTTCAAGAGTGTACATGATGAGATTGATTTTATAATGCAGAAGTTAAATAAATATATTTACATATTTTAATTAGATGTTATGTTAATGACTGGATGAAATGGGAATGGAATATCTAAATTAAGAAATCTGTGTGATAATAAAAAGAAAATCAAGAAAATGTGTTGTCATTGGCAAAACAAAGTCAAGGATCAAGATGGTAAAATATACAATTTTCCTTAATTCGTTTTTATTGGGTACAATGTGATGTTATACATATCACAATATACATATATTGTAGCAATTTTTGACATAAGTAAAATATATATTTTAACCTCTCTTTAATTACTTTGCAAACAAGAATAGTTTCATTACACAGAAGAAAAAACAACATTTCATCATTTACACCAGTGGATCTTTGTTTTCTGATGGATCACTTAAAACGTCACTAAGATCTTAGTGAACCACTTCAATACTGGTCATGGTCTTAATGGACCATTTGAATGCTTCTGAAGGTTTTCGTAGACCATTTAATAATATTTTTTGCTTCCCTCTCCAAATACGCAATGTACTATGTTTGAATATAGCCTATGAGCTTATAAATGATAAAATTTGGATCTATATACTCCCTGCATGCAACAGTTTGTGAACCACTGTCCTATGGTAATGATTGTTCATGCATTTTCTTAATTGTGTTAATTTTTAAAAAAATATATAAATCCAGTTGTATAGTAGATCACTTAAAAGCAGATAGTGGAACAGTTTGGGAACCTTTGATCCAAATACCAAAATGTATTATGAGCAACAATACATTGAACAGATTAAGGCTTGGCCACAAGCTTCTGAATAGTTGCCTACCCCTGATGTAGTATATTAAAGGGGAACTGTGACAGAAGAATATAAAACAGTCCTGACTACTGCTGGAGCTCTGCAAGTTAGGCTCTGTACGGACACCCAGACTTACAGTATTTGGCTGGAGACATCAGCAAAGCCCAGTACTTTATTCAGGATATTCCAAGCCCTTGGTAGCAGGCCTATAAAGGTTAGTAAATAATCCTTTCTCCACTACTCTTCTTTATTGAATGACACACACTTATAGTACAGTGACAAAAAACAAAATCGTATTCCCATACCCTCCCCAAATAATACAGCCAATCAGGAAGCTCCATGTGGCCTCATTTGGTAACAGATTTGCAGCCTTCATCCAAAGCAATTCCCAGCTGTACATATTGTTTAAAAGTCTATGTATATGACCATGTATGTTGGCCCTGATCTACCCCAGACTCACAGAACATAGAGTACAAAATGGCTTCTTCCAGCCTCTCCCACACACAATGTGACTAATTCATAAATATTAAATAGTTCCAGTTCTTTGAAATCCAGGGCAGTGACAAATAGCTAAACAAAGGAAGCGCAACAAGTGTTATATCTCTATTTTGATCAACAATCCAAGGGCAGCTGATTATTAAAGCCTCCGGGCAACATTAGTCTCTCTTGGATAGTTTTTACCATTACAAAATACATACTTTTTAACACAACTGTTCAAGAAACACTGAAGTCTTATAGTTTCAGTGCTCTATTTTAAAGCGCTAGAATAAAAAGGGGAAAAAAATGTTTAGAATGTAAAAAACAAGAATTTATTATACACCTTTAACATGCAGTTATATGCAGGCATGTCCATCTCCACTGATGATTTATGGGACACATTATGTCTCAATTTTCAAGGCTCCTTCCCCATTGAAGGTAACATAAGCAAAGTTAATGGGCTATGCCAGAGGTTCCCCATCTGTGGACCATTCACCACCAGCTAATGAGCGGCCGCAGAGGTTCCCCAACTGTGGCCCATTCACCGCCAGCTTATGAGCGGCCGCAGAGATTCCCCAACTGTGGCCCATTTACCACCAGCTAATGAGCTGCAGCAGAGGTTCCCCAACTGTGGCCCATTCACCGCCAGCTAATGAGCGACCACAGAGGTTCCCCAACTGTGGCCCATTCACCGCCAGCTTATGAGCGGCCGCAGAGATTCCCCAACTGTGGCCCATTTACCACCAGCTAATGATCTGCAGCAGAGGATCCCCAACTGTGGCCCATTCACCACCAGCTAATGAGCTGCAGCAGAGGATCCCCAACTGTGGCCCATTCACCACCAGCTAATGAGCTGCAGCAGAGGATCCCCAACTGTGGCCAATTCACCACCAGCTAATGAGCTGCAGCAGAGGTTCCCCAACTGTGGCCCATTCACTACCAGCTAATGAGCTGCAGCAGAGATTCCCCAACTGTGGCCCATTCACTACCAGCTAATGATCTGCAGCAGAGGATCCCCAACTGTGGCCCATTCACCACCAGCTAATGAGCTGCAGCAGAGGATCCCCAACTGTGGCCCATTCACCACCAGCTAATGAGCTGCAGCAGAGGATCCCCAACTGTGGCCCATTCACCACCAGCTAATGAGCTGCAGCAGAGGATCCCCAACTGTGGCCCATTCACCACCAGCTAATGAGCTGCAGCAGAGGATCCCCAACTGTGGCCAATTCACCACCAGCTAATGAGCTGCAGCAGAGGTTCCCCAACTGTGGCCCATTCACTACCAGCTAATGAGCTGCAGCAGAGATTCCCCAACTGTGGCCCATTCACTACCAGCTAATGATCTGCAGCAGAGGATCCCCAACTGTGGCCCATTCACCACCAGCTAATGAGCTGCAGCAGAGGATCCCCAACTGTGGCCCATTCACCACCAGCTAATGAGCTGCAGCAGAGGATCCCCAACTGTGGCCCATTCACCACCAGCTAATGAGCTGCAGCAGAGGTTCCCCAACTGTGGCCCATTCACCACCAGCTAATGAGCTGCAGCAGAGGATCCCCAACTGTGGCCCATTCACCACCAGCTAATGAGCTGCAGCAGAGATTCCCCAACTGTGGCCCATTCACAACCAGCTAATGAGCTGCAGCAGAGGATCCACAACTGTGGCCCATTCACCACCAGCTAATGAGCTGCAGCAGAGCATCCCCAATTGTGGCCCATTCACCACCAGCTAATGAGCTGCAGCAGAGGATCCCCAACTGTGGCCCATTCACCGCCAGCTAAAGAGCTGCAGCAGAGTCTCCCTAACTGTGGCCCATTCACCACCAGCTAATGAGCTGCAGCAGATGATCCCCAACTGTGGCCCATTCACTACCAGCTAATGAGCTGCAGCAGAGATTCCCCAACTGTGGCCCATTCACAACCAGCTAATGAGCTGCAGCAGAGATTCCCCAACTGTGGCCCATTCACTACCAGCTGATGAGCTGCAGCAGAGATTCCCCAACTGTGGCCCATTCACTACCAGCTAATGAGCTGCAGCAGAGATTCCCCAACTGTGGCCCATTCACAACCAGCTAATGAGCTGCAGCAGAGGATCCCCAACTGTGGTCCATTCACCACCAGCTAATGAGCTGCAGCAGAGGATCCCCAACTGTGGTCCATTCACCACCAGCTAATGAGCTGCAGCAGAGATTCCCCAACTGTGGCCCATTCACAACCAGCTAATGAGCTGCAGCAGAGGATCCCCAACTGTGGCCCATTCACAACCAGCTAATGAGCTGCAGCAGAGGATCCCCAACTGTGGTCCATTCACCACCAGCTAATGAGCTGCAGCAGAGGATCCCCAACTGTGGTCCATTCACCACCAGCTAATGAGCTGCAGCAGAGATTCCCCAACTGTGGTCCATTCACCACCAGCTAATGAGCTGCAGCAGAGGATCCCCAACTGTGGTCCATTCACCACCAGCTAATGAGCTGCAGCAGAGATTCCCCAACTGTGGCCCATTCACAACCAGCTAATGAGCTGCAGCAGAGGATCCCCAACTGTGGCCCATTCACCATACACCTACACATAACAGTACAAAGGCATTGAAATATGTTTGATGCTATGTTTATTTATATATTTCTATCTACATATAGTGTTGTCCCAGTCGGTTTTGGGCATGCTCTTGGAGCCCCACCTGCTGGACTGACTAATGTTAACAGGCATGTATTGTGTGCCTCCCTGCCTGCAACAGTCTGTTAACCAATGTCCTATGGTATAAAAGTGCAAGTAGCATTTTACTGAGAGAAAATATCAATCTCAGCATTTCAAACCTCTTTTATAAGAAAGTTCAAATCATTGGTATGGGATTTACTAGAAGATGAAAGAGATGGCCAGGCAGCATACAATCACATAAATATGCAATACAGTTAAAAGATTGTTTTTACCTTTTTGCCATACCAACCCATTATCAACACAAGGTCTTTAAAACATCATAATAAAAAATCAGATACAGTGTCCCTTGAAAGGAGAACCTGATTTGTTAGAAGTAAAATGCACACGCTATAACAAACCTGTTAAACCCAGCCAGTCGTTCCCGTGTCTTTGGCACTTTATAGTCTAATCAGAGGCAGTCAAGTGTAACAGTCTCATGAACATTCCTCTGCTGTTTCTATTAAGAAAAAACAAAGGTTGTTTGGAGGGATTAATCCTTTATATCCTGTGACCAGAGCAGGTCCAACATCACATGGCTAAAAAGTCTTTTGTTTGCATCGTGCTAACCTCCTTGCCCCAGAAAGCCAGGATTTCTGTGACATTCTGTGCATAAGCTGCTTGCTAGACATAGTTAGCGTCTTAATGTGTGGCTTGGTCTCAATAAGGCTCTGCAGATTATCATATACAAATCAAATCAGCCAGTCTGAGAAGCTTTATTAAAATAGGAAGGCAAACCTTCCTCGTTGATTCCATCCGTATTAATCATAGGTTGCATAACAGAGGTGTATTTGCCCTTCAAATTATTTCTACCCACTACTTGTACTATAAAATTTGCTTCTCAAACCCCAATCTTCCAATCCTGGGAGAAAGGGCTCCATAAATTTGTATCGCCAGCTCCTAGATGTTTTTATAGTGTAATGCATCTTTGCGAAAAGGATTTCTTCAGATTCCTACAAATCTTCCTTGTTCTTAAGCTCTAGATATTTTTGTCCACCATAACATACAGGGGTGGACAAAATGTCCAGGAAGATTTTATAGGAACAAGACAGGTTGCTTCTGGAGACTGGAAGAAAGTACTTCATGAAGATACACTACATTTTGGAACAATATTCAGGAGCCAGAGTATTAATTTGCCAGTAGAATATTAAAAAAATAAAAAAAGACACAGTTCCCTGATAATCTGTACTATCTGATCTGTCTGCGGAACATCAGTCAGGAGTGACAACTAGTGGCCAAATTGAACATACATGAAGAATGGCTACCAACAATGCAGTTTTAAAGTCAAAGTTGCTTATTTTTGACAGTACATTGTACTGCTGTCTGGTTATAGATTATTATTTTCTTTGCAAAATGTAATATTATTCCTTATTGTTTTCAAAATTATATATTTATGTCATCTGTATTATTATTATATTTTAATTGTAGAGCGCAAGCAGATTCCATACTAATAGAGGTACAATAAATACAAGGATAACATTTGACATACATTTAAAGACGACAATACACAATCTTGGATGTAATAAGGGTGGTATATGAGGGGTCTGCCTGATGAATAGATGCTATAGGTAGAGAAAGGCCTTATTTTACAAAGCATCCGTTTGAATTACCTTAAATATCACATTTCTATATCTATATTTACAGGGGGTGTTAACCAACAAAAGCAACTACTTGCAGATTTATCAAACATCAGGGTGAGTTTGTTAGTTAATGTTTATTTTGGTATTTTTTTCATGCAAAAACATATTTTCATACACTACTAGTTCTCTATCAGATGCATTCATAATCCAGGAAACTTACATATGCCTTTAGTCAAGGAAGATTGTCATAAACTTTGTGGGAGCTTCAGAAGCTTTGCAGGTTTGTGAAGTATGTGACAAGCGGACATTATATTGTCTGACCTGCCCACACCATCTCGCCTTGTGTCTTAAATGTTACGGAAAATAGCCAAGTTTCATAACCAATACAGTTAATACATATTTGATATACTAAAAACATATATGTTTATGCTGTACTGTTTCTCCCACAATAAAAAAAAAAAAACTCTTACGACAAAAAATGTAAGTTATGCGAATAAACAATACATTGTATATTTTCAAACATCAGCTCTTGCTCTGAATCCTGGGAGCCATGGCTCCTAAAATTAAACACACACACATATTTATTTATTTATTTATTTATTTATTTATATATATATATATATATATATATATATATATATATATATATATATAAACAAGGCTACTAAAAAAAAAAAAAAAAAAAAAAAAAAAAGTTTGTCTGGCTTCTATGTTTCAGATAAGTTTGGCAACCGCTAGTATAGCCAGTTGGTCTTGTCTGTTATTTTCTCAGGAAGGTATGTTGTTCTAAACTGATAAACATTTCATTCAAGCTAGTGACTGCACTGACAGTTGTAGATGCCACATTCCAATTAAGCAGAAAAAAATCTTCCTGTGTATTCAAAATCTCCTACCACTTCAGAAAGAACAACAGAAAACAAAACAATAGATCTCACAGAGGCATAATTGCATATAAAAGCTAATGTAGTAATGTATTAGAGCAGGGGTGTCAAACTCGGTCCTGGAGGGCCACACCCAGGCCTGGATTTGTGGATATCCTTGCTACAAGCAGGTGAGACTATTGCTTCTGCAGTCATCCTGACTGACTCACCTGTACACAGAAAGGAAATCCTCAAATCCAGGCCTGGGTGTGGCCCTCCAGGACCGAGTTTGACACCCCTGTATTAAGAGGCTTTATTATAGGTTTTAAAAACATGTTTACATGTTCTCAACTGTATTTCTTCAAGATAATATATTTTAAATATATGACTGCAGTGGTCCTTTAAAAGATCCTGCGAGTTATTATTTTTTATTATCTTTATGTGTAATGTGCCGCATACTCCGTAGCTCTATACATGGGTTAAGTACAATGCAAAAACTATTTGCAAAAGAATGCCATTTAATGTTTAGACTCCATGAGTCATCTGCACAGCAGAGTGGATAAAGCATATGGCAGTAATCTGGCAACTCCAGGGTGACAATCATTATTAGGAGCCTTTATTTGTAACAAGCCAACATATTCCGCAGTAAGAACAAGGCAAAAACTGTTTTTACACATTGCAAACAAATGGAGGGTCCTGTTGTTGAGCTTACAATCTGGCATATAAAGTGCTTTCCCAAAGCACCTTACAAGATGTATAACTCACAAAACTATATATTTAGCTTTTTTTTATTATAAATAATTTCACTGAGTTCAAGCCTTGCACATTCCCCACAATACACTTTTACAGTATCACACTTTCTATGATTTGTCCCCTGCACAGATGACTCAGGAAACCCCACAATGTGTAACAGCCTGAAGCTGATGAGATACTACTCGGACTACTTGTCTCTGCTGTCTCTCCTTGGAGCTGTGATGATACAACTTCATTCACTTGATGACAGGTCACATGAAGCAGCCCATTGGCTGTGTCACAAAGCCTCCATCCTCGTGTAAAAGGGAATACCAACTACAAATGACTCCATCAATACATCATCAATTAAAAAAATGTGAACATCTTTTCAGTATGAGGTTTAAGAAAAAGCTTTTAAAACAAGTGTATAACTGAATTTCCCTGAAGAATGAAAAATACATGGCTAGTAAAAAATAAGAAACTAACAGCACACATGCCCAACTATAAGACAATAAATCAAAATGAACAGTAGTACACAACAGAAGCGGTCACTGGATGTTTAATGAAAGGGCATATTATTCCCCAGCTCCTCTCTGCTTAGAACAGACAGGTAGATGGGAGTTTCTGCCTAGGCCCATAAGGCAGCGGATTTTCAAGGGATGCATCTGCTGTGTATGTGCAGAATTATCTATATATAGGGACAATTCTATGTATCCCAGAGATAAATATTTGTTTTTTATAGTTAAATTATCCGAGACAAAAACAGAAGTGACTGGGGCATGTGGAACAATTCTGTATGGGCATAGGGCAGCATAAAATGTAATACACCATACAGACAAGTATTTTTGCTAGAGATACAGTGTAAAAAAAACCTGTAGAACTAACTAATTATCTCCAAAAGCCTTAAATCCTAAAAAACATTATATTCAGTGCCAGCAAATGATAGTTTGTTTTGTGGTATTTTGCTATCAAATGCAGTTTAGGACTCCAGGGAAAGCTTGACATTTGCTGCAAATGCAGACAAAACTCATGAATAACACAGACTAGGTTAAATAGTGAATTTACCAGTCTGGGTCCCTTGGGAAGAGGGTAAGGATATGGGTGCAACTCACCTCAGTGTGAACGGCAGTATTCGGGCTGTCCGTGAGGGCTCAAGCGTCCTTTTACAGATGAAGGGCTCACTGGGCAAAATATGGTAGAAAAAAACAAAAACTTGAATCTCAAATCTGCTAAATAGAAACCCTAGGATGTGGGGGGTCTACTGATACACAGAGAAAAAATAAAAACATGCTTCCTCTATGTGGTGGTGAAACAAAGCTGTGACCATGATGTTATTTTGAGGCCACAAAAAGTAACAAATATCAACAAAGAAAGTCACATGCTATATGCCTTAAACTGTTAATCATGACAACTTGTGGAAATGTCAATTGGTAAAATTATAACAATAAGAAATGCTAAAAAAATAAAATGTAAAGGACTGGGGTAGGTATTCATCATGGCTCAAGGCTATTCAGGATCCTGCATATCTTGACTAGTGCTAGCCTGGCTAGGACAGGGATTTGCCTACTAGCTCACTGTAACGAGAGTCCTGAACTACACAAATGAATATTGTTTTGCCCAGGAAAGAGCAAATGTACTGAGAATCATAGCCACATAGAATACAATTCTAAGGTCACTTGTATTTCACTATGCTAGGTATGAAAGGAAACCTACAGAAGGCCTCCATCGCACAACATATCAACAGAGAGGTAAAGCAGTGCTACTACAAGGGAAGGCTGGCAAGTAAGTTGTGATTGAAAAATCTTGGGAGATCACACCATGTTCTGAGATCTGTATCCCCACAGGCAGGTGTGTAGGAAAATATATTATCATTATACTTTATATGTAATGTACCCACTATACAGCTAGTACTATGGAATAAGTACAAGGCAAAAACACACTGCAAAACAATGGAGGGCCCTGTTCTTTGAGCATAAAAACAAAGTGTGCATAATACTTGTTCCCAGAGCACCTTCCAGGAAAGAAAACATCAGTATTTCAAAAATGATTCTTTATAGTTGAAGTCCACTTTGTTTTGACCTAATTATGGCTGTTCCTTTCTGGGAGAGAGTGTCCTTTTAAAATATTGAGTTTTCCTGTGTTCTATTCACGGCACTGGCATTTTTAGCTGCTACACTCCCATTGTGAAGACAGAAGCTTCCACTGATAAGTCTCCTCTACCTCAGAAAACAGATCTCCAGAAAACAAAAAACAGTAGATTCCACTACAGCATAATTCCATATAAAAAAAAAAAACAATTTCAATTTACATTCTATATACATTTAACCTGTTTTCAACTATAATTCTTCATAAGTATTTATGTTTATTTTATTACTGGATTGATCCTTTAATGACTATTGACAGGTTCATTTAGCTCACAGTTAGGCAGTAAAATATTCTCTAGCTCTGGCCACATTTGTATGGAATAAAACCCATTTCTGTCTGCTTTTAACTAAAATCCACAGCATCCACTTTCCCTACTCACCTTGTATTTTTGCAATATATTTATAAAGCTTAGCACCATTGGAGTGGGAACGAACACTAACCTCTTAATATAAATGTGTATATAGCTTGATACTCATTTCATTACAGCGGGAGCTCCTCTTAGGTTCTGCCCACTTAGCATGTGCGATTCTTATAGCACCTCACAAATATTGTTTTTCCTACAGCCTGGAAATACGGTTTACTTTGTTCACTTGAAATGTGTCTGTGTCAAAACAGGTATTTATCAAACCCACAACATTTGTACATGATCTCACAATGTCACATCTCGGTATGTGTACATAAAATTACTTTACTGCCAATTTGCAAAGATAAAATACAGTCAAATAATCTATTAAAAAGTTCTTACTTATCCAAAATATTCATTTATAATTTGAAAGAACATATATTAAAGTGACGCTACAAAGCTACATCATTAATAATAGTCACAAAGACTTGTAATTATTAAGAGCTTATAACTATTATTAATTCCATAAATAAAGAGAACTAGAGAGAGGAAATTCCTTTATTGGTAATTTACCCAGCTTTCAAGCTCACTCATCCTATAATAAGGACCAACTGTAGTATTATTTATCTATGTATATGTGTAGCTTCCATTTCTACACTACCTGGTATCTTTGCAGTGTCATTTTAATTTAAACCAGTGTTTTTAACACCTTGAGAAGCTGCAGTGCTTTACAGTATGGGGTTATACCAGACTACCTGCTTTCACTAATGATTATACGTGTTGGTATGTGGTCATTGCTGCACCAGGTTGGTCAGGCCTCAATGGTTTGGTCTACAGGAAAAAATGTGTATACAGAAATCATGTGAAAAAAGATAAGAAAAGATATCATTTTCCAGTACAGTAACTGGAAGGACACTATAACAACTACATGGCTGTATTTTCTGGAATATAAAAATCTTTCTTATGGAGAGAAAAAAAGCCTTACAAATTGCCTACATGTTATATGCATAATTTACCTGGTCATTACATTTGTATACAGTACTATTTGTGGGTTCTTATATTCCTAAAAAAACAGCACGCTTTCCCCTAGTGAATAACTTAGATACAAGGCACTTTACACTATTATGTTCATGTTGTATGTATTAATATTTTATAGAACTTAAGTCTTAATACAGCCCAAGGTCAGAGAAAGATAACTAGGACTGCAAAATTCATAAAAAGACACTTTAACATCTTTGCAGCAAAAGCATCGCTGATGAAAACAAAGCACATATGTAAAAGGTGTGAGGTTGGAGGAGTCTTTGAATGCACAGGAAGTTTATATCTGCACAATGAGAATGTGTCAACTACAACTGCTCAGCACATCATCCTGAAAAAGTAGCAGACAGTAGCATGAAAAAAAAAAAAAAAAACCTTGTTTGTGATTCGTCATTTGCTCTTTTATACCACAAACAATT
Source organism: Discoglossus pictus (assembly GCA_027410445.1). Taxonomy (NCBI): domain Eukaryota; kingdom Metazoa; phylum Chordata; class Amphibia; order Anura; family Alytidae; genus Discoglossus; species Discoglossus pictus. The sequence goes on from CM050164.1 coordinate 374,735,210, forward strand.
GACTATGATTATCTGTCATTCAAGAAAGAAGGAGCCTTGAAGCTGAGGCGAGGGGAGGGCGAGTTATGAAACAAAATAGTAACGTATATACTGGAGTATAAGCAGAGTTTTTCAGCCCTTTTTTTTTTTAAGGCTGAGAAGGGCCCCCTCGGCTTATACTCGAGTCACCCTGAGTCTCTCCATCCCCCCCGCTCCAGAGTCTCTCCATCCCCCCCGCTCCAGAGTCTCTCCATCCCCCCCGCTCCAGAGTCTCTCCATCCCCCCCGCTCCAGAGTCTCTCCATCCCCCCTCTCCCGAGTCTCTCCATCCCCCCTCTCCCGAGTCTCTCCATCCCCCCTCCTCAACCTCTCTCCTCACTTTACCCCTTTCTAATTACCTCTCCCTTTCCCCTCACTTACCTTCCATCAGCAGCTGCTCCTCCTGCACGTGACAAGAGCGGGGACAAAGAGGGCACACAAGAGGGACACAGAGGGCAGCACATTTCCCACTCTCGGCTTATACTCGACTCACTAAGTTTTCCCAGTATTTTGTGGTAAAATAGGTGTCTCGGCTTATACTCAAGTATATATGGTATATTGTTGCATATCATAGCAAATTAAAGATTACTTTTAACATTCTGCCTATTGAAAATGGGCCCTAAACATGACTTGGCAGATCCTTAAGTGGCATTTGGTCAGTTCTAAACACATATATATATATATATATATATATTATAAATAAATAAATAAATAGATGCTACTCAGCTGCCCCTATGTTTTTAATCACTTTGCAATATATTAAACTAGCGACTTGCCCGTCAAAAGATGACGGCAATAAAATTGTAAGGCAGGTAATGCTGTTTGGCACAGAGAGTAAGTTTTTGGGTGGTCTGAGATCCTTCGGCGCTCATTGCGAGCCTCTGGATTGGTGTATTTTTTTGTTATCATAGGTGCTTTTCGCTTATTGTAAGGTCCACGCTGATCTCCTTTTGGCGCTTATTGCAAGGCTCTCCCCTGGTGTATTTTGTGTCCTATGAGCACCATTGGCGCTCCTTGTGAGGCGAGCGGTGAAGGTCTTTGTGATTGTTTGCGATACTGTGGTGTTTTTTTTTGTGTATGTTTTTTTTTTTTTATGCTATTTAATTAAGTAATGAAATGATAAATTAATATACTTTACCTATTTGTAATTAATATATGCAGCAAGGAATGTGCTGAAGAGCTAACAATCTGCTTTGATGTTCCACCAGTATATAATGTAGATTTGCAGTGTTTTTGAGGTGAGGTGTAAGTGTCAGCAATTTGTGCAGTGTATAGTGTAAATAGGCTGCGTGCGTGAGGAGAAGCCGTTTGTGTAGCTGTGTACTTCAGCATTCTGTAAGTTAGTGTTGGCGGTAAATGTGTATGTGGTAGGTGGGTTTGTATGATTTAGCGTCCTTACTAATGGTGCATGTTGTAGGTCGTACAGGTTTCTGTAAAAGCTGTATTAGCTTTGCAGCATTTTGTGGCTTAGGGGTCATGTAGCCTCGTTTTTGTTTTTTTCGTTGGCCATTTTTTCTCTTGCTTAGGGGATTTTCGAGTGTCTAAACTTTGCAATTTGTTGAAAGGGATTTGGGAGTGCTTGTGGACAACCACCTAGGTAACAGTGATCAATGCCAAGCAGCAGCTGCAAAGGCAAGTAAAATATTAGCATGTATTAAGAAGGGTATAGAAGCAAGGGAAGCAAATATAATTCTGCACTATACAAATCTCTAGTATGCCCACATTTGGAATACGGAGTACAATTTTGGGCACCACTTCATAAAAAGGACATTTTAGAGCTGGAAAAAAGTACTGAGGAGGGCAACAAAACTAATAAGGGGAATAAGTTATGAAGAAAGACTAACCAAATTAAGATTATTTTCTCTAGAAAAAAAGGCGTCTAAGAGGGGATATGATTACATTATATAAATACATCCAGGGTCAGTATAAAGATTTGTCAAGTGAACTTTTTGTGCCAAGAGGTTTTCAACTGACCAAAAGACATCCCTTGAGGTTAGAGGAAAACAGATTTCACCTTAAAGAAAGAAAAGGGTTCTTCACAGTTGGGGTGGTTAAACGGTGGAATTCTCTACCAAAGGAGGTGGTGACAGCGGATTCGATAGATAACTTTAAAAAGGGGTTAGATATATTTTTAAATAAATTGGGCATTCAAGGTTATCCTAGATAACTAGCGAAGGAATATTGATCCAGGGAGAAATTTGATCGGCAGTCTCTGGAGTAGGGAAGGAATTTTGTTTTTCCCGTATGAGACAATTGGCAAAGTTTCAATGGGGTTTTTTGGTTTGCCTTCCTCTGGATCAATTAACAATTATTAACAAATAGTACACATATTAAAAGAATCAGAAGAGATCTAAAAAGGTTGAATTTAATGGACGAAGTCTTTATTCAACCTCAAATACTATGTAAATATATAAATAATTTCCAAATATGCTTCATGCTTTATATGTGATAAGTTATAGTAAAATGGTTTTTGTTCAACTATTTTTGCTTTCCTCTAGCTTCTTGCAGTATATTAGCCTGTATCATTATTGCTACTGTGATAAAATTAAAGGTGCCTGAAATATTTTTATTTTTGGCTACTAAAGGGACCTGGAAGGTTTCCGGCTCTCACTAGGAATATAATATACCTATGTATCGCTTTACACTTGTATAGTTCTCCACGTTTTTCCTCTCTGCAGCTCATGAAGACAGTCTAAGTTGATCGTCTCATAGTAACCAATCGCTGGCAAAATGCCACTTGAGAGGTCATGGAAAGGGTAATTTGAAACACTGTGTATTCATTGGCTATAGAGGGCAGATCCAAATAGTAAAGACTTATGATTTATGATTTTAGGCAGAAAGAAACCCAAAGCTTTCCAACACTTCTTAATAAAATAAAAGTATAAAAAATTAAAGATGTACATAGGTATAATATATCTCTAGTGAAATCCTTCCATGTACTTCCATTTTGATGAAGTACAATATATCTATATGAATGAAATCCCTGCCTGGCTCCTAGAAATATTCTATCTTGCTCTCAGAACATATATCTGGCTCCAATGTTCTATCTATTTTACCTGCCCCTGGCTAGAACTATAGCTAAATTATAAAGGCCACTTTGTATTAAATTACAATGTTATCACACTATGCAACCACTACTTAGGATTTTGAAAAGGAGGAAAGGAGAAGCATTTTCAACATGACCGTAGAAGTGTTGATTTTCTATGTACAGGTATACCAAGTTCAGAGCGCTATATGCGTTCCTGCATGCAGGGGCGCTATGTGAAAACCACGCTAAACTTGGCATTATATCAGAATAGCGCTGAACAGTGCTATGGTGAATAAAAGCTTGCTAAACAGGGATTTAAATGGCCGCAGCGCAATATCACGAGATTTAGCACTGTTCGGTGTCTGACCCAGGAAACAGCGCTATAGCGAATCAGCGCTACATGAGGTAGCGTTGCAAGAGGTATTACTGTACGTTTTCTCACTAAATATCTTCTTTTCCAAATTAAGGTGAATGTAAAAGTTTATGCTCATGCTTAGTACGGAGATGGAGAGTTCCAGTGCTCCATTAAGGAATTAGGCAACAAGCGTTTGATGCTCTGGAAACTGGTGTGAGCTTAGAATTTCATAACTAAACTAAAAAGATCCCAGCAGGAATTAATGAGAGAAGTAGAAGATTGTTTATCACCTTGTGAGACAAAATATATTTTAGAGACATTTAGAGAGGATTGAAGAGTTTTATTGGTGTATGGAGAAAACATGGACATTCATGGTAGAGAATACAGACTCATGAAAATGTAGTTGTGGCAATAACATTGTGTACAAAGTTATTCTGATTGTGCTTTTGGTGTTCAATATATGAAAGAGGAGCAAGGTTTAGTGGGAAACTGAATAACAACTAGTACCTCTAGGCAGCTGGAAAAATTATAGAGCTTTTAACCTGGAGAAATTCATAAGGTTTGTTAAGTTGTAGTAGAAGGTCACAATATGCATTTGTATTTAATGTGCAGCATTATTAGCAGGCATGGAAATCCAAAAAGAAATAATCCACGTGCAGGCTAAGTTCATTTTATACATAATGGGAAACAGAAACACAGACCTAACAGCAGATGCAAACCAAAAAGGCTCATCAGGTCTGACAATTCTATTTACCTAAACGTTTGGCTTATTTAAGTCTCAGGTTAGTCTTATGTCTTCCCCAGGCATGCTTAAAATTACAAAAGCTGCCCAACTTATTTACGACTTCTGTAAAGTAGTAGTTTCTCACACTACACCAAAATCTTGCACTTTCCAACTTCCATGCCTATACTTCAGCCAGCATCTCAGACATGGAAAGTTTCTGGATTTTATTAGGAATATAAAATACTGATGTATCCATTTACTTTTATGAACTTTATTTTATTAAGCAGTGCTTAAAAAGCTCTGTTTTTTTTCTTCCTTCTACCAAAAGCATACAATTGGCACTTGTTTGGGTGTGCCCTCTGTATCTCATGGCTGCACAGACTGGGTTTCAAATTAGTCAATCAGTGATCTCTCTTGAGAAGTATGTTACTGAATGTTGCCACTGATTGGTGGCTATGAGAAAGGGCAACCCATGAACTTAGAAGTACACAATCTGCATTAGCTGAAGAGGGAAGAAACCAGTTATGAACTACCGTATTGGTCCGATTATAAGCTGCACCTTTTTTTCCGATTTTTGAGCTTGCGAGTTAAGGGTGCGGCTTACATTCGCGACCATCATTGCCAATTTGCGAACTTTGCGTGTAACACATGCGACTTCTATTCGTGAATGCAAAATTACTGCCGATTTGCGCGATTGCGAATTAAGGGTGCTGATTTTCGTGCTTTAGACTGCGGTATTGAATAGCGATTTACGGTTTTAGTGATTCTAACATCCTGTAAAGCCTTTAACCTGCAAAAAAAAAGCCTGTTTCTTGCAATGGCTGATCACTTTGAGAGTCTTTTTCTCTCCAATTTTACGGGTGCGGCTTATATTTGAGTACTATCTTTTTTTCTATTTTTTCCCCTTGAACTTTATGAGTGCGGCTTATATGCGGGTGTGACTTATATTCGGACCAATACGGTATGTGTAAAATTTTAGTCAGAAAAAAACAGAGGTTTTAATCACTTTTTAACAAAATATAGAATAAATGATACTAAAGTAAAGGGATACGTAGATATAGTATATTCCTAGCAAAATCCAGAAACCTTCCATGTCCCTTTAAACTGCAGTAACTGCTCCACCCCAGTCTATAACTTTGGTTACATAATAATAATTAAAAAAAAAAAAGTCAACAAGAGTTGTAGGACATGATCTCCCAGCATTAACGCCATGCTAACTATGAGCTTGTAAGTCATTACATTTTAGGTATTCAGTAATCATATCAAAAGCGTTTCCATTAGTTTTTATGCTACTGATAACAGACTTACGGGCTTGTAGTGGAGTCTTCCCTCTTACCCCTTTTTATGTACTGGTACTACATTATGGGATATGATAGGCGAGGAACAACACATACATAAGTAAGGAGGGTGCAGAACAATGGGTTTGATCGCTTCATTGGCAATCAGGCAAAATGTACTGGAGTTTAATTTGCCAGAGAAGAGTGTAAAACAAGTTTATCTATACCAGATTCAGTCAGGAAACCCCCATTGTAGGAACATCATTGCCAACAATACTTGCAACCAGTACTAGAGCGTTTGTGCAACACCAACAAACTAATAACTAGGTTGAAGAAAGTTGTGAACTTATTTTGTCAACACAAGCTGCAATATCAGTGGACAAGTGTTTAAGGTCTACTATTTAATTAAATATTGAAATCCCCACCAAGAAAACTATCAGCATAGATTTTCCGGTCCAAAGTACCACTTCCGTATTTCATCACATTCAATGTGAGTAGCAGCTGATGGCTTATTTTGATCTGACCAGATAACAAAACAGGCACTCGGACTTTGTATGGAATATTAAAAGGTGAATTTATAGTAAACAGCTTGATGTAGAACACAAGGATTAAGATGTTATCTATATAGGTTTTAAAGTCAGGAGAAAGAAAGCACAAGTGTGTATTACTGATTATGGAGACTGGTTTACATGGATTTATTTCTCTTTATAGAGGTTCTTCCACTGAAAACATGAGTAGAAAACTGTGGGACGCATCATGAGGAAGTGACTGGCCACTATATAAATTGGCCATAAGGCTTAAGCCATCAGGAACATGATCTAAGGATTCCAGGACATCCTATAGATATATAGCACTTCCCTCCTGCTGCCTTTAGGATATCACTTGAATCCCTGTGTGAACAATACTTCACTTATTAATGGATACCTACAAATCTATGTTTATGGACAAAATATTAGCATATATAATAAGAGACAGCGCAAACAAAGCATTACTTAACTGCACCAGGTGTAGGAATAATCACTATTAAATATCTCCTTGTAAAAACAAATGGTTATTTGTGATGCCAAACTCTTCCTGTTTAAATGGACACTATTTACAGTATGTTACTTTGAAAAACTAGCAAATCATTTAGAAACTAATAAATTCCAGATAGCCAAGTAGTTGCCACAAAAATGACATATAATAATAATAATAAATAAAAAAATCAGGACGTATTAATACATTTTACTCATTGAAATATTTGAACCATTATCAAGTGTTCTTCTTCAAAAAAGTAATGTAATTCTGAGCCTACTTTAGCACAGTGGTTCTTAAATGGTGGTCTAAGAACCAATGCCGGTGCCTGAGACCTTATCTGCTGATGCTCTGGGATGAGGATAGTCGAACACTTCGTATATTCACCATCAGTCACAGTTATAGATAGATTATAGATGAACTTATAAACAGTAAGGCTAATTCACATAGGTGCAAAGCTGGAGGAAAATGCAGTATAAGTCACCAGAAGTATTATCCTGTAACATTTGGATCTCACCAATGGTCCCCATGCGCATTGGAAGGACCAGACAGACCCCAGACCAAAAATGCTTGAGAACCACCGCACTAGCAGATTGCTTCCAACATGGTCTTACAGCTTTATGTTTCAGTACATTTACATTCATCTATCAAAAAGCAATTTCTGTCCCACAGATAAGATAGTAATAAACTTACTTGCAGTCAGGGATTAAAAGGACCACTGCAGTTCAGGGACAGTTTAAAAAATAAATCTGTTTATAAATACAGGAATCCATTTTACGTTTGTTAATCACTTCCGGAGAGGTGGAATATGAAACAGGCAGAAGTCCAGGGCCTCAGTTTGATAACCGGTTAAGACTGAAATTGACACCACACCCCTTCCCCCTCACTAGCCCAGAAGCAGGACATTGCATCAAAGGATGAACAATAGCTCTCCAGAAAGGTAAACACCCCTCTCACACAAACAAAACTTCCACCAATGTAACATGGATCCCTCCGTAGTCCACTAGATGCCTCAAAATGTGTGGGTGTTTTTATTAAAAATTACCTGTATGGCTTTTTCCTGCTTAAGTATGCTCTTAGACTCAGTATTCAAACACACATTTGTTTTTCACTGTGCAATGGTCCTTTCACTATTTTATTACTGGCCAGACATTTTTCCTAACATTTCCTTATATATTCTGGAAGGACAATGATTGCATATAAGATCTCTATTCATATTTTGTCATTATGCACTACCTTATACACCCTAGGATGAGTGATATCCTAGGACCCAGTATAACATCCAAATGCTGTGCAAACACAATCTCGGGCCATGGCTTGGTTTAAACAAATAAAGCATAGGACAGAAGAGCATTTTTTATACAGATGTTTAACAAGAGTTTGTTCTCTAAAGAGAGCTAAAGAGATTTAATGATAACGTAACTTGCTAGAAAAAGCAATGTAGTCTTGCATAATGTAATACCATTAGTATTAAAGCAACAAAATGGAAAATAATTATCCCTTTCAAATAACCAAAAAAGTTAAAGTGACACTGTCACCTCAACAAGAAGTTGGTTTCAACTTAAAGAGTATTAAAACAATGTACAAGACGTTTTTCTCTACAGTAAATAACTCCCGAGATAGTCAGCATTTATTGCACCTCTCCCTTATGCTAATGCGCAACTCAGTACCACACTCAACACTCAGTATATTTGCGCTCCTCTCAGTCAGTCACTCCACTGGCTTCCCATGGCCTCCAGAATAACATTTAAACTCATGACCCTAACATCTAAAGTCATCAATGATAATGCACCCGCTTATACGTCTGCTCTCGTTTCACAATAACCCCCACCTTCCCTCTCTGTTAATGACCTTCCTCTCTCATCACCTCATCTCACTGCCTTCAGTTTTCTTGTGCTGCCCCTATTCTTTTGAACTCCTTGCCTCTATTCACTAGACTAAAAACATATCTGTTTAAAGAAGCCTAGCACATTCATCATTAATATACGTAACGCATCGATCACCCTCCTATTTTGCAACCAAACCCTTTAGAGTATACTTTTGCAAGATTTTGATCTTATAAAGGTGCTTAGGAAAGTACTTTGTATGCGTCTAAGCTCAAAAACATTGCCCTCTGACCATTTGCAATGTGTTAAAGTAGTTTTTGCCTTGTACTCAACCCCTGTATAGCGCTACGGAATATAATAACAATATGCTTGATAAGGGTGGGGGAGGGAATCTAACTGGATGATAACCTTAGCAGGGCATTGTACTGCCACAATAGAGACAAGCAAGAAGACTGTAATCCTAATTAGCAGCTAATTAGTATTCAGGAGCTTCTCATTGCTTAATAATACAGCAGACACATAGGCTATCAGTGGGCTTGAAGTGATGTGATCAGACCATTGTCACATGGCAGAAGGAATAGGATTTATACCACATTTTCTTATAAGAGGGGTTAACAACTGTATCTGAAACTTAAAACGAAGCTGGGTTAGGTAGGAGCCAGCCAGATATCTTTAGGAGCCATGATGTGGATTACATATAAAATAACTAAAAGTTAGGAGCCAGATGTAAAATGTTATGTCCTATACTTGTGCTTATCATAGCTGTATTGCGAGTGTGGGGCCTACCATGGTGAGCTCACATGCATACAGTGCACACAGTACACACATGATGCACATATACACACACATACGATGTGCGAGGGTGTGTTTTTATATGTACATGTGTACAAGCCCCACACATACACACTGTCTCATTATTGGTACCCACGTATTGTTTACAACAGGCCCAACCCCCGCCATATCAGCGATTAGTTTCCTGTTTTGGCAGCAGGTGACAGAGGCCTAGAATTGTATGGAAGGCGGAAGTTACCTGACACCCAGAGTGTTGCAGTCTCCCTGTCCCGGGTCAGCACTGCTCCTACTCCGCCTCAGCTGTCGAACACAACACTGCAGAGTCAACCAAACCCTGCGGCACAGGAGGAAGGCTTAGGCCTGACAAGATTAAACGCGTCCAATCACAAAGCACGAAATGACAGATGTCTGCAGATCGACAGCTCAATGAACCAATAGTAAGGCAACAGGTCTATTCTCACCCCACCCATTTAAAGATCAGGATATCGTTTCTGTGACCTCCCTGATCGGTCCATGACAGCCAGGTATATTATCCAGTAGCAAGTTAGTCAATTTTGATTGACATGTAAGATAGCCAATAAGGCTCATGCTTTTTTACAGACGTTCTTCCTCATGGTCTTGCCCTGTCTGTTTTCAGGAAACGCCTGTGACAGGAGGAAGCAAATCATAAACAACATAAGGTGACCTAGATGGGCGTCGTCACGTGTTTATGGACCAATTGCCTTCAGTGAACGCCCTTTGGGGACGCCAGCGGCTTGTTAGTTAGTTTGAGTGGCAGGTGAGCCAACAAATCACAATGTATAAAGCTATCCGGAGCAGACCAGTGCGCTTTGGCCGGTACTTGTCGTGACGTCATTGCTCTCAGCTGTGCGTTATAATACTCACAGCGTCTTGTGCGCCAATAAGAAATAAAAGAGCAGCCAGGATGGGAGCGTCACTTCCGGCAGGGACCGAGGAGAGTGCTGGGGTAGTGTTGCTCGGTTTGTATAGCAAGCTTACACTGCTCCGTATGGATAAGAGATACCATCTTAAATGGGTGTAATTAGAGACTTTTGGAGGAATATGAGTACCTCTAATTTGATCCACCAAACTAATCTTCTAAAAATACAATTTTAAGGTAGCACTGAACTCTAAAATACATGTTATTGAAAGGAAAGTATGTACATATCTGTGTCTACGTTTATAATGTTTAAATACTGTAATACTAGTTGATATAATGTCAAGCTCTCGCCTTTATAGTTTTTTGTCTGTCACTCTGTGTGGCTTAGCTCTGCCATTTGTGTAATTAGGTATGGGGCAGCTGTAATAGACTTGTCTGCTCTGGTATCAGACTGGAGTGAGTCTGAGGCCTGGTCTACATCAGTCAGGAGGTCTGCTACAGTTACACCACCCCTAATTATGCATGAGTGACGGACAAAAACATATAAAGGAAATGGCTGGAAACTATAACCACTAACATTACAAAGCTTAAACATTTTATAAAGCATAACTATGCATGTCATTTTGTGTTTATATCTTTTTAGACCTTTCCTGTCTTGTCCCTGCTAGCAGCCTCTAGTAGTTTGTGCAATGGTGCCACACCAAGACTTTGTACAATTTAGGGTTAGAGTAGTGGCAGATTATAAGCTTTACATAGTGGCACACAGGACATACTACTTTACTATTTTACAATGTAAAGCTTATCTACCAGTACCCTAACTCTAGTCCTCACTCTTAAGAACAAATTGAAGCAAGTCTTGGTGCTGTGCCACCTACTGGCAGCTGCACACCACTGCTGGTGGGGATGAAACCTGTAAGATCCCTTATCTTTTAGAGTGACTGTCTCCCCAAAATACAAGTTAGCTGCTATTTCCTGTGTAAAAATAAAGCAGCAATTAGGAGTATTATTTGCTTTTCTAAAGTAAATAATTCCTGGAACTGTGTGTTTAGTTGTATCTGACACTCTATGACCCTATGGAACACAACATGCCAGGCACAATTGTTGTGCTTATCTATACGGTTATCTTGGCAAAGATACTGGAGTGGGTGGCTAGTTCCTTCTCCAGTGGACCACGATGTGTCTGAATTCTCTGCTATAACCTGCCCATCTTGAGTGACCCTAAATGTTGTTGCTCAGTTTCATTGGCAGCACAAGCTCCTTCACCACAACAAAGTAATAACTCGGAAGGGGGAGATATTGTTGGTGTGACCTAATTTTGTGAGTGACTCTAAAAGTACAAATACACTGGTTTTGTGTATTAATTAGTAATACGGTCTGGTTATGTGTTGGCAAAAACAATGTTCCCAAATGTTATGAATTCAGTCCCTGCAATCACACTTATTAAACGCACACACTCGCATATAGCAATCTTATAGCCACGCACACACTCGCATATAGCAATCTTATAGCCACGCACACACTCGCATATAGCAATCTTATAGCCACGCACACACTCGCATATAGCAATCTTATAGCCACGCACACACTCGCATATAGCAATCTTATAGCCACGCACACACTCGCATATAGCAATCTTATAGCCACGCACACACTCGCATATAGCAATCTTATAGCCACGCACACACTCGCATATAGCAATCTTATAGCCACGCACACACTCGCATATAGCAATCTTATAGCCACGCACACACTCGCATATAGCAATCTTATAGCCACGCACACACTCGCATATAGCAATCTTATAGCCACGCGCACACACTTGCATATAGCAATCTTATAGCCACGCGCACACACTTGCATATAGCAATCTTATAGCCACGCGCACACACTTGCATATAGCAATCTTATAGCCACGCGCACACACTTGCATATAGCAATCTTATAGCCACGCGCACACACTTGCATATAGCAATCTTATAGCCACGCACACACTTGCATATAGCAATCTTATAGCCACGCACACACTTGCATATAGCAATCTTATAGCCGCTCGCACGTGGCAATCTTATAGCCACACGCACTCTCGCACATAGCAATCTTACCTGCATCCTAAGTGACTTTTCCTGTCGGGAAACAATATAACTGACTTTCCTCATTAAAACAATGATGTAGGATACTTCTTATATACAGCAGCAATGGGCAACCTATTTAGATTGAAGGGTCCTAGATGTGGCCCCTGGATTATTATAAGGGCGTTGGTGCTTTAAACCTTTTATTTGCCTGAAAAGTAAATCCCTGTAGGAAAGGAATTGTTTGCCATTAGGTGTATTGATGATGAATATGAAAAATATGGAGGGGTATAACTGGGTATTATGTAATAGAATGTATATATTGCACTGTATTGTTAGAGAGGGACATTCTCTCCCACTTTATAGAACAACCTGGGGCTGCATGTTACACAGCACTGGCCTTTAAAGCACCGCTGGTTGGACTGAGGCCTGTGGGGTGGGTTATTCTACTATGAGATGCTGTCGTCATTTATTTCAAATAAAAATATGTAAACTACGTGAATGGAAAATAAAATATAACCGGTCATATATTGTTTATGTATGCTGCCGGGGAATATGAGTACCTCTAATTTGATCCACCAAACTAATCTTCTAAAAATACAATTTTAAGGGAGCACTGAACTCTAAAATACATGTTATTGAAAGGGAAGTATGTACATATCTGTGTCTACGTTTATAATGTTTAAAGACTGTAATACTAGTTGGTATAATGTCAAGCTCTCGCCTTTATAGTTTTTTGTCTGTCACTCTGTGTGGCTTAGCTCTGCCATTTGTGTAATTAGGTATGGGGCAGCTGTAATAGACTTGTCTGCTCTGGTATCAGGCTGGAGTGAGTCTGAGGCATGATCTACATCAGTCAGGTGGTCTGCTACAGTTACACCACCCCTAATTATGCATGAGTGACGGACAAAAACATATAAAGGAAATGGCTGGAAACTATAACCACTAACATTACAAAGCTTAAACATTTTATAAAGCATAACTATGCATGTCATTTTGTGTTTATCTTTTAGACCTTTCCTGTCTTGTCCCTGCTAGCAGCCTCTAGTAGTTTGTGCAATGCTGCCACACCAAGACTTTGTACAATTTAGGGTTAGAGTAGTGGCAGATGATAAGCTTTACATGGTGGCACACAGCACATACTACTTTACTCTTTTACAATGTAAAGCTTATCTACCAGTACCCTAACTCTAGTCCTCACTACTATGAGATGCTGTCGTCATTTATTTCAAATAAAAATATGTAAACTACGTGAATGGAAAATAAAATATAACCGGTCATATATTGTTTATGTATGCTGCCGGGGAAATACCATTTTTGTTTTGTCACTTCCTGAGTGTGGGGGAGACTTTAATTTCATAGGTAGTTTCTATCTACATAATTCAAATGACATCTACAGCTGCCAAACCTTCCTGTAGCAGTAATGAAAAGCTTGTTCGTTTACAAGGACATATCCTTTGGGGATAATAAGAATATAGGATAGAAAAATACATTTTTGCTGTAAAGATTTTTTTGTTTGGTATGTAAGATAAAAACATAAGGGCTTTGTTGCTTTCTAAAAAAATTGCCCACTCTCAATCTTAATTGTTCATGCCATATTCAAGGCCCTTTAGAAAGGAAAACATCTCTGATTTGCTGCTCCTGAAAGTAGAGTAGATGGGCATTGAAGAATTTGGGATCAGCTTAGAAGACTAAGACCTGCGCAACTTAAGAAGCCTCATTATTTATTAAATCCCAACAACCGAGCAACGTGGAGGTGCAGGTTATGGAAGATCTGGAGTGATCCTGTTGCACCAGTAAGTTACAAGGCTTTGTTTCTGTATGTTCACAATACTCCTATTTGGGTAAAAAATACAAAGGGCTCCCCATTAAAGCAAAATGGAATATAATAAAAAAAAAAAAAAAATACAGCCTGTATCTTTCTCAAAATATTCTGCCCATGATCAAATCAAGTGGTACTTTAATTGCTGTTCTATGCTCTGTGATTCTATGGACCACAGCACGCCAGGTGTATCTGTCAGTCACTGCCCCTCTGAGCTCAATCAAGTTCATTGCTTCAGTGACTTCATCTACCCATCTCCGCCTCTGTTGCCCCCTTCTTCTTGTTCCTTCAATCTTTCCCAGCATCAGAATTTTTTTTGGGGGGGTTGGATCCTACCGTCTCATGCAATGGCCAAAATATTTGAGCTTCAGTATCATGATCATACCTTCTAGTGAACAGTTTGTCTCGATTTCCTGAAGTACTGACTCTAAGCAGTCTTCTCCAACACCACAATTCAAAGGCGTCAATTCTACGGCACTCTACCTTCTTTATGGTCCAGATCTAACATCTGTATGTTACTCCAGAGAATACCATAGTTCTAACTACGCAAACCTTTGTTGATAGTTTAATATCTTTTACGTTTTACTAGCTTGTCCAAGCTTGCCATAACTTTCCTCCCCAGAAGCAAACAGCTTTTAATTTCATGTCTACAGTCACCATCTAAAGATATCTTGGATCCCAGGAAAATAAATTTGGTCACTGCCTCCACTTCTTCCCCATCTATTTGCCAGGAAGTAAGATTGCCATTTGCCATAATCTTCATATTTTAAATGTTTAGCAGCAGGCCAACGTTTGCCCTCTCCTTTTTACCCTGACCAAGAAGTTCTTTAGTTCCTCCTCCCTTTCAGCCATCAGAGTAGTATCATCGGCGTATCTGAGGTTGTTGATTTCCCTTCCAGCAATATTGATTCCGGCTTTGGATTCATCCAGTCCAGCCTTACGCATGATGTACTCTGCATATAAGTTGAATAAATAAGGTGACCATATACAACCTTGTTGCACTTCTTTTCCGATCTTGAAACATTCTGTTCTCCCATGTTCGGTTCTGACCGTGGCTTCTTGGTCCATGTACAGATTCTTTAGGAGGATGATAAGCAGATCTGGTACTCAATCTCTTTAAGAACATGCCACATTTTGTTGTCCACACATTATTAAAACTAATTAAAAAAAAATCCAGAATTGGACACACAATTTTAAAAGAAAGTCAAGGTGTTTGGAATAAGATTACCTCCTTACTATTAAAAGTTGGTACTCTTTATATAACCCACATTGGTGGGGTAATCAAAATTCCACCATGCAGTACTGTGTCTGAATTATAGGGATTATTCAATGGAAGCTGTGCATTGAACCATTATTTGTCCTATATATATATATATATATATATATATATATATATATATACCCTTAGATAGTCTAAACTGTTCAGACCCGAGGCTCACACTTAGAAATAGGGGACCTATAGTAATAATGTAGTGGCCAGCAATGCTGCCCGTATTGCTTATAATAAAGGCTTTTTTCCTTTATGTGTTTCCCTCTTATGCTCTTTATACTGGAGTAGGAGCGATCAAATTATCAAAGCAGGCTACCAGTAAATGCTAGTATCATAATTAAAGTACTGAAATAATATTATGAGGTTAATGGCCTGCAATATGATGAACGCTAGAAAGTATCCCCACTCATACAAAACGAGCATTAAATTGGGTAAGGACGGATTAGGGCGCACAGACACTGACACTCACACACTGCATAGTAAACGAACGCCTACGTGCTCCAACGTAAGGATGCACGCAGCGTTGTGCGGCTGACGCGTTTCGACATCACTAGACGTCTTCCTCAAAGGCAAAACACGGATTACCAAAGGATCCGCCTATTTAAATGGTTTCAGTAACCATGGATACCTAATGTAGAGCATATGGGCTCAGGAGAATATGGGGAGAGACAACTTCTAAAAATGTCAGTTCAACAGAGATAGAAAGAACAGCTTAATAAGAAAGATACATAGGCAGTATATTAGACGAGGGGGAGAAAGAGGATATATATATATATATATAAGAGCCTATACTTAAGGGTCAATGTCAGATGAAAAATATAAGAATAGTGAATACAAATATATACATGCTAAAATATAGAAATATCTATAACTAAAATGAAGCCAATTGGCATTAAACACAATTAGTATGTGGAATTAACAAAACACAACTACCATAAATAAAAAATATATAAATCTTTAAAGCTCACCCTACTTCAAAGAAGCAAAAGAGGGGAATAAACGTACTTTTAACTAAATTGGCACAAGCATAAAGAGATCTGACCTATAAGATAAGGACTATAACAGGATACATATTAGACTGTGTTATCTTTTCAATATCCCTAGTAACCTGTTGGAGAAATACGCATATGTTTGCAAAATCTTTCAGAAAGGGTGTAAAAGAACTTTTGTTTTTCCATCTCTTATGTTTCAACTCTTTATTTGTTGAAAAAGAGTTATTCTCATCAAGTAAATACAAGATTTTGCAACCATATGGGTATTTCTCCAACAGGTTTCTAAGGAAATTGAAAAGATTGATTACTCCAAACTTTATAAAAAGTAGAACCTTACAAGAAAAGAGTATATGGCAGGATATACAAATAAAACCTGTGGACAATGGGGGAAATATAGTGGTAATGGGTAATGAAAACTAAAAGAGAATGTGTAATACAATTTTGGATGATACCACTACTTATGAAATCTTACCAAAGAATCCTACAAATGAGTATAGGATTGCATTGAAGTCCATTTTGGACAATGCAAGGACAGAGAAAACTATTGATGAACAAACTTACACCTTCCTATATCCCAAATACCCCACTATATCTATCTGTTATGCCCTCCCTAATGTGCACAAGAAGATAACACCTATCCCACGTAGGCCTATAATATCCGGCTCAAATAATCTCTCATCTAATGCCAGTTTATTTGTTGACTACCATCTTAGGGATTTGGTACAGAGTTTACCCTCTTATGTAAGGGATACAAATGATATTCTCAAACAACTCGAAAACGTATACATTCCAGAACATTCTTGGCTGGCATCAATAGATGTTGAAGCTTTATATAGCACTATCCCCCATGAGTTTGGTATGGAAGCAGTGAGATATTTTCTGATTACTAAACGTTCCAATGAAGTTAAATTTAATTATTTTCTTCTACAGCTTTTAGAATATGTGTTAAAAACACAACTATTTCATCTATAATGATAAGTGGAATCATCAGAGTAAAGGAACTGCAATGGGCACATCTTGTGCCCCAGGATATGCAAACTTGTTATTGTGATGGTGGGAGGAGAATGTGGTCTTTGATACCCATATGGTGCTCATGGAACATGCCATACTATGGTGACGCTACATAGATGATATTCTGGTAGTCTGGACAGGCACCAGAATTGAATTTGAGGAATTGATGAGAATTTTAAACATCAATGCAGTAGGTTTAAAATTCACACATTAAATAAATTTCACTCAGGTTACTTTTCTCGATTTAATCATCAAGAAGGGAGAACATGGCAAAGTCTCCACTACTACATATAGGAAAGATACGGCAACTAACACCTTGCTAAGTTGGGATAGCCATCACTTTGCACCTCTGAAAAGGGGTATCCCCAGAGGTCAGTACCTGAGAATCAGAAGGAACTGTAGCACGGATGATGAATTTAGGATGGAGGCAAACAAACTTAAAAAGAGATTCTGTGAAAGAGGTTACTCAAATAAATGTTTAAAGACAGCATTCAAGTATGCATTAAGTTGTAATAGAACTGAGCTCTTGAATGGTCAGCATTCTCAAAGAACCAAGATAGAAAAAGGCCTGCAAGACACTTAACTTCGATGCATAATGACCTTTGGTTATGACTCAGATACAGTTCAGAATATCTTATCAAAACATTGGCACCTACTTAAAAGTGATGAGGATCTAGAAGGTATTATATCTTCAAAAGTCACTTACCGTAGGGTAGGAAATCACGGCTTCATGGCTATTTCAAAGAACAAATACCTCAAACCACTTGGCTTAGACCATTGGTAGGGTGTTTTAAATGTGGTAAATGCAAATTTTGTAAATATATTAAACCCACAAAAATCTTTCAACATCCAGAAAGTGGTGAGGAATATAGACTTAAAGAGTTTGCAAACTGCTGTTCCACAAATGTGATCTATGTAGCGACATGTATTTGTGGAAGGATCTACGTGGGTAAAACGAGGCGCCAGATACATAGGAGAATAGGTGAACATGTATATTCCATACAAAATGACCTTGATACACCTATTGCACGTCATGTTAGATATTACCATAGAGGTAATAGTGAAGTTCTGTCATTTACTATACTTGAGAGAGTGCATATAGGCCCTAGAAAAGGTGATTTGGAGAAAAAACTACTTCAACATGAAGCACGCTGGATCTATAGGCTTAAAGCCCTGACTCCTAAAGGATTAAATGAGGGATTTACCTTCACACCTTTTATTTAGATATTAGGCCGCAGGTGGTTATGTGGATTTGGAGAGTTAATATCAAGTCACTAGCATGGGCCTATTTTCTATGAAGAACTTTGATATACTATGTGGAATAGTTTAATAATATTCTAGTTTGTTATATGATAGTACTTTTTAGATTTTCACTTTATAAAGATGACTCATTTTTTACTCACTACTATATAGAGTTTTTTCTACTTTTCTATCTTATAATTATTCGTTCACTTTTAGTAGGAAAGCTTATCCCACTACCTGCACTTTTTGAATTTATCCTTCCATAAAGGAATATACTGTTTTAACATTTCTGGGATTACTACACTAGTAATAGGTTTTCTTTTTTCATTTCACTTTAACAATGACATCAACAATATCACATACATCTCATAATTCTCACTACTTGTTTATATATGCACTTTTCATTTAGTATATACAGTTACTGTCTTCTTATAGCACAGTCTAATATGTATCCTGTTATAATATTCCTTATGTTATAGGTAAGATCTCTTTATGCTTCTGCCAATTTAGCTAAAAGTACTTTTATTCCCCTCTTTTGCTTCTTTGAAGTAGGGTGAGCTTTAAAGATTTATATATTTTTTATTTATGGTAGTTGTGTTTTGTTAATTACACATACTAATTGTGTTTAATGCTAATTGGCTTCAAAGTAGATGTTATTTCTATATTTTAGGTATGTATATATTTGTATTCACTATTCTTATATATATTTCCTCTTTCTCCCCCTAGTCTAATATACTGCCTATGTATCTTTCTTATTAAGCTGTTCCTTCTATCTCTGTTGAACTAACATTTTTAGAAGATGTCTCTCCCCATATTCTCCTGAGCCCATATGCTCTACATTAGGTATCCATGG
Source organism: Discoglossus pictus (assembly GCA_027410445.1). Classification (NCBI taxonomy): domain Eukaryota; kingdom Metazoa; phylum Chordata; class Amphibia; order Anura; family Alytidae; genus Discoglossus; species Discoglossus pictus. The sequence continues at coordinate 374,754,382 of CM050164.1, forward strand.
TTACGGAAACCATTTAAATAGGCGGATCCTTTGGTAATCAGAGTTTTGCCTTTGAGGAAGACGTCTAGTTATTTTGAAACGCGTCAGCCGCACAACGCTGCGTGCATCCTTACGTTGGAGCACGTAGGCGTTCGTTTACTATGCAGTGTGTGAGTGTCAGTGTCTGTGCGCCCTAATCCGTCCTTGCCCAATTTAATGCTTGTTTTGTATGAGTGGGGATACTTTCTAGCGTTCATCATATTGCAGGCCATTAAACTCATAATATTATTTCAGTACTTTAATTATAATACTAGCATTTACTGGTAGCCTGCTTTGATAATTTGATCGCTCCCACTCCACTATACAGAGCATTAGAGGAAAACACATAAGGGAAAAAGGAGGTAATCCTATTCCAAACACCTTGACTTTCTTTTAAAATTGTATGTCTAATTCTGGATTTTTTTTATTAGTTTTTATATTTGCCGTTGTGATCCATAAAATTATTAAAGTTGAACTAATTATTTTATAACTAAATTCCCTCCTTTTAAAAAAAATGACTTTATTATAGGTGGTAGTCACCTTGGGATACTAGCAATCCTTGATACATTGGAAAAACCGACCAAAAAATGCATTTTAAGGATGTATTTACACAGACATTCAATAAGAAAGCATAATGAAGACAAATATTGTAGCCCAGTAGGACACCATTTTAGCCAGAATGATCACTCCATCCAAAACTTAAAAGTCAAAATACTCAGAGGAAAATTTAAAAGCATCCAAGAGAGAAAAGCATTTGAAATAAAGATGATCACATTTTTCAACACTAAAAACACAGGACTCAAAGTATACATCCAAATTAACAAAGGAATGGCTTCACCAGAAGAAGATGAAAGTTTTGGAATGGCCCAGCCAGAGCCCAGACCTGAATCCGATTTGAAAATCTGTGGGGTGATCTGAAGAGGGCTGTGCACAGGAGATGCCCTCGCAATCTGACAGATTTGGAGTGTTTTTGCAAAGAAGAGTGGGCAAATCTTGCCAAGTCAAAATGTGCCATGCTGATAGACTCATACCCAAAAAGACTGAGTGCTGTAATAAAATCAAAAGGTGCTTCAACAGAGTATTAGTTTAAGGGTGTGCATACTTATGCAACCATGTTATTTTTCTTTTTTTCTTCCCTCCACCTAAAAGATTTCAGTTTGTTTTTCAATTGAGTTGTACAGTTTATAGGTCACATAAAGGGGAAAAAGGTTCTGAAATTATTTATCTTTGTCATTTTTTTACGCCACAGAAACCTGGTGTGTAGACTTTTTATATCCACTGTGTGTGTATATATATATATATATATATATATATATATATATACCGTATTTATCTGCGTATAACACGCACCTCATTTTAAGAAGGAAGTTTCAAGGTTTTTTTTTTTTTTTTTTCAAATAAAGAACTTTGAAGCAAAATCCTCAACCCCCCTCCTCAACCTCAACCCCCCTCCTCATCCTCAACCTCCCTCCTCAACCCCCCCATACTCAACCACCCTCCTCAACCCCCCCATCCTCCTTCCTCAACCCCCCTATCCTCAACCTCCCTCCTCATTCTAAACCCACCTCCGCATTCTAACCCCCCTTTCTTAACCTAAAGCCCCCTCCCCGGTGTGACGTCACATGCGCGCCGGGTCAAGGAGCGGAGCGGAGGCCGGAGCAGAAGCAGGTAAGTGAGGGGGAGGTATTTAGGGGGGTTTAGGTTGAGGAGGGGGGTTTAGAATGAGGAGGGGGGGATAGGATGAGGAGGGGGGAGGGAATATCGGCGTATAACACGCACCTATCATTTGCTCCCTATTTTCATGGAGAAAAAGCGCGTGTTATACGCTGATATATACGGTGTGTGTGTATATATATATATATATATATATATATATATATATATATATATATATATTACTGGACATGCACGGCTGCTTCATACAAGCATGTTACAATACATAAACAATAACTTCTGCATGTGTCTTATCCACCTTTTTTCATTATTTTCTCTCTGCAATAACTTAGGATTGGTAACTGCAATTTGTTATGTTATATAGTAACAAAGAAAAAGAATAGAAAATGGGGGGTGTTTTTAGGAGTATACTCCACCATTCCAAATAGGTTTTACCCCGCTATTCTTTAATCCCAACCCACTCTAAGTGTCCATAGATCCAAGCAGGTCGCCCACTTTCTGTACTTCTCACCTATATCTGCTGATAATAAGCACATTTTATAAATATGTTGGAGTTTCCTCTTAAGCTCTGCAAATGTGGGCACACCCCCTTTCCAATTTTTGGCTAATATGATTCTAGAGGCCAGAAAATCCTGGTTTGACAAGAACTGCAACACCTTTGGGAACCCTTGGATGGGAAGTCCCAAGGTTGCCTCCGGGTTTCCTAGGGACAGGTGAACCCACTAGTTTATCTAATCTATTTTGGTGCAATCCCACAGTGCATGTCTCACTATACTATACCATCACAAACTCTGAAACGGTTTCCGTTTAAAGACTCCTTTGACTTGCGTAATCTTTGCGGTGTAATATACCATCTAAAAATTGTTTTATAGGTATTCTCCCTTATGGTTAAATTTAAGGAGGAGTTTGCTGCACTTTTAAGGATTTTTTCCCACTGTGCATCCTCCAAAGTTATGTCCAATTCCTTCGCCCTGGCTACCTTATATGCAAACTTACCTTTTGTTGCTTGATCAATTAAATTGTATAAGGTAGAGATATTCTTCCTACCATTAGCATTGTGTAGACAGCAGTTCTCAAAAGTGGATTTCCTAGGGGGACAATTGCTCTTCATAATGGAAATTACATTGATTTGCATTGATGCCAATCTAAGCCACTCTCTCTGGGGTGGGAGATATTGTTCCTTGAAGCTCACTGGGGACCAATTTGAACCTTTTGACAAGATGTCTGCTGCTATGTGCAGATTTTGATGAATTCACCAAGAGAATTGACAGTTAGATTCCCCCACGGACTCTTGTATGGGTAGCCACAAAGGAGTGAGCTATGACCCTGCCTCTAGTAAGGGTGTACGCCTATTTATTTTATTTCCATAGACTAATAGAGTGAATAATACTTTGAGGGAAGGTCACACAGTCTGATTTTATTTTTTAAGCATATCCAAGGTACTTATTTGATAAGATGAGCTTGTAGAACCTTAAGCATTACCTTGCTGGCATGTGAAATGAGTGCAATGGTTCAATAATTGGAGCACTCTCTGGTACTGCCTTTTTTTTAGGATGTAGACTGACCTTTTCCAGTCTATTGGCTGTTGTTGAGTTTCCCAAATGTCTTTGGCAAGTAACACTTTCACAGCATCATCCTGTAAAATTTTGAATAGTTCAATTGGGATTCAATCACTCTGCAGCCTTATTATCAGCAAGACATCCTAGGGCCCATCTCACTTCACTCTCCAAGATGTCTGGCTCCAACTCATTGGACAAATTTATTGAGGTCATCCCTGCTGTTAAGATCCTTCCTGTATAGATCTTCAGTGTATTCCTGCTACCTCTTCTTTATCTGATCTTCTTTTGTTAAGTCCCTACCATGTTTGTTTGTTTGTCTTTTATCACACCCACTTTTGCATGAAAGGTGCCTTTTTTAGGTTCCCAATTTTCTTGACGAGATCTCTTGATTTACCCATTCTGTTATCTTCTTCGATCTCTTTATATCAATCATTGTAGAAAGTCTCCTTGTCTCTTCTTTGCATCCTCAGGGGGTGATATTGTAAAAATTGTGGAGATATGGTGTCTGATTAGCCCCTTTCATGTACAACACTAGTAGATCCCAAATGGAGCAACCTAACTAGATTGAAGAATAAGGCAAATATATCTACAGGCTTTAGCTACGAGCGAGGAGATAAACCTGTTTCTTTTTTTAAATCATGTTGAAATATTTTGCATTACTCCAAACTACTGCTATCTTAGTCATTCAACATGATATATTCTGGCCTGTAATCACCCGTTCCAGTGTCTGCATCATAACATCTTATACAACACATAACTAGTAGAAATGACATTGCAATAAACACAGTCTTAACCCACAAAATCCCAAAGTCCATAAATTCAGGGGGCTGTACTGCCCTGGGCCAAAAAGAACCATTGCTTGTGGGGTACAGAGAAGTCCCACCCTGGTCCCAAAAGTCAGTCATGAAATAACATTCTTAAGTTGTCCCATAACCTGTGTAGAGTATGCTTCGCAAGCTCCAGAACTGTAGTATCCATTAGGTCAAAATTTACCATTGTCATGGAATTGTTCTGAAAATAATAATCTAAGGTGGTACCTATAAGTTGCCAGCAACTATAAACATCTCCCAAATCACCTTCCATGCTCGATCAGAGTAGCTGCAATACACATTATGTTTAGTGCCACACACTCACATGACTTGACCTGCTTTCTCCCTCCCGTGTCGTAGGTGTATGGGAGAATCACAGAGGGAGTTAGCACTGCAAAATGGCAGTCCCTTAGACACAAATATTTAATTTCAAATAAAATAGAATTAGAAACTTTATATAAAAATAAAGTTTTATATATCATGCCTAACATTACAGTATTTAAAAAATAATACAGTGCATATTGCCTAACTATGCAGTATTAAAACAGAGATAACTGCTCTTTTATGAGTGGTGTGTTTCTCCTACATTCCAAATCACAATTTTTTAGTAGTATCATTTATTTATAACGAGCCAACATATTTTCCATTGCGCTGTACATAAGTTAAGTTCCAGACAAAGATACATACAAATGAACACCATAGCAAAGCAAGGAGGGCCCTGTCTTTGAGCTTGGAATCCAGTGTCCATGGTGCTTTCCCCAAAGCACATTGCAGGATTAAAACTCGCAGACCTAAAACCTAAAGGTATTGTTAGTGGTAAAGTAGGGAGAGAGAGGTGATGAGCGTGTGAGGGTGGAAGGTGATACGCTTCTTTAAAAAGATGCGTTTTTAGTGAGGTTTTGAGGCAGGAGGATAATCTGGTGGAGCGAGGCAAGGAGTTCCAGAGAATAGGGGCAGCACGTGAAAAGTCCTGGAGGCAAGGGTGAGAGGAGGTGACATGAGTTTTGGAAAGGAAAAGGACATTAGCAGAACGGAAAGGGCGGGTGGGGGAGTATTTGGAGATAAGAGCAGAGATGTACGGGGGAGTGCTATTGTTGAGGGCTTTGTAAGTTAGGGTCATGATTTTACATTTTATTCTTGAGGCTAAGGGAAGCCAGTGGAGTGATTGACAGAGAGGTGATGCCGACACTGAACATTGTGTACGGAAGAGGAGTGTAGCAGAGGTATTCATACTGGATTTAAGTGGAGATAGTCGGGTGGTGGGTAGGCCAACAAGAAGCAAGTTGCATTAGTCGAGTCGAGAGATGATGAGAGAGTGTATTAGGATGTTAGTTGTGTAAGATAGTGGCAAATTCTGGAGATGTTTTTTAGATGGAGAAGATAAGATTTAGTTCGTGACTATGTGAGGGATGAAAGACAGGGCGGGGTCCAGTAGAACCCCAAGACAACGGGCTTGGGAGGCGGGTGTGATGATATCATTGTTGACAGTGAGAGAAATGTGAGGAATTGACACTGTGGTAGAGGGAGGGAAGATTAGGAGTTCAGTTTTAAACATGTTGAGTTTGAGATGGTGGGTGGACATCCAAGAGGATATACTAGAGGCAGTTGGAGACGTGTGTTAGAAGAGAGGGGGATAGATCTGGTGATGAGTTAGATTTGGGTGTCACCTGCATAGAGATAATACTGAAGCCCAAAAGAGTTTATTAGGGTACCAAGTGAGGATGTGTAGATAGGGAAGAGGAGGGGGCCTAGGACTGATCCTTGGGGTACGCCAACAAGTACGCGTGAGGAGAAGAGGTGTCGGAGAAGGATGATGAGAACCACAAGAGAGCAGTGATTACAGACATGTAAACGCCTGGTTGTGTTATCTAACAGCATGGGGCTCTCTACCAAGGAAGTCTTGTTTACCTATCATAACATTTCTAAACTGTTGTTGCCTGCATATGGCATGAATATCTTCTCTGATTTGTACCAGATACATGCCATAATTTTTCTTACACACGGTCCAGTCACATTATTATGATCCATCACCTGAATAACGGCCGTATGCAGCACAGACAGCGGGGTAGTGAGTCAATAAGATGAAGGAAGGTTGGCGAGAGTATCTGGAGACATGCAGACTGCAGTGCAACAGCCAGCTGCTGAAGAGTCTGTGATGGTGGTTCAAGTCTGGGTAATTTGGAGACCAGGGAAATACTTTGAAGTCCTTGTTGTGATCCTTCAAACACTCCGACAAATCTGGCCATATGAAGTTTTGCATTATCCTGCTGGAAAATCCTATCTGCTCCAGTCAACATGTATGGGTGTACTTGATTTGCAAGGTTGAGTGCCTTCCAGAGATATGAGTGTTCCAGACAATGCCAAGAAAACTGCCGGCACCAGTGTGTATTCTTTCAACAATGGTTGCAGAGTGTTTGTTCTCTGGGGTTTCTTGCCTGATCCGCCAACATCTGTCCAGTCATCAGAGAAGGCAACACTTTGCCAATTTCAAATTAAAGCGGTTTCTGATGAACCCACATCAGCATAGGTGCAGTGACCCGCCGTTTGCTATGGAGCCCCATATGCAACAGGGTTCGCTGTATGGTCATTTTAGACACACGTCTGCTAGCCCCCTGGTTTGTTCGGATGGTGAGTTGCTCAACTGTAGTGTGTCAGTTGGCCATCTCACACCTTCTAGCAATAGGAATTAAATAGGATTAAAAACATCTAATGGCACATCACCTCTGACGAGCAATAAAGACAATACATGTTTCTTCTTTTTGTACACGTTTTATAACTTTTACTTATACAGATTGTGTCAATGTTTCTTCAAGCGGTCTTCAATCTTTATAAACGGTCTAATTCTCAGACTCTTTTCCTCAGTTTCTCCACATGATGTCGCTACAAACTTAACCATTTCACCTACATTTCCTATCACTTCCTTTGCTCCCACAAGCTCCTCTCCTTCCTCCAGTCACTCTCTCCTTCAGCTTTAAAAGCAGAAACGCTTTTGAAAGTCCTATTCCTATCTCCTCTCATGCTGACTTCTGCTGGTGACATATCCCCTAACCAAGACCCCTCAGTCATTTCCACCTACTTTCAGCCACACACAGCCCACATAGCAGCCAACACCAGTACCACCCATATACACCATGTGCTTTGCCATTTTGTGCCCTCTGGAATGCATGTTTGTTTATTGCTAACACCCTAATGCTTGCTATCACAGAGGCTTGGCTCACTCCTTCATATACAGTCACCCCTGCTGCACTCTCATATGGTGGCTCTCTCTTCAGTCACATCCTTCGACCTGGGTACAAGCAAGGTAAAGTTGTGGACTTTCTTCTCATTGTACATTTCACTGCATAGAACTGGTTCCTTCCAATTCTCATCTTTCAAAGCTCACACTATCTGCCCCATCTCTCTGTGGGATGTTGTGATATCAATTCTGTCTTCCAGCCCCAAACATTTGTTCGCTAGATTCAACACTCTCCCCTGTCCACCCCATCTCAAGCTTATTCCAGTCTCCTAGCTGAAGGCTTTGCCAGCCACTTAAAAAAATAAAATTGATAACATCTGAAACAAATTTCCTCTTAATGTGTCTCAAACAAACCCTGCTCTTAAATTGATAACATAGAGCATTTGTCGTTCACCAGTTCCTTATCTGCTATGGACTCGCTGGTCTCCTATTATCCTCTTACTTTACAACTTGCCCACTTGATCCATAAGGATGTTTTTTTTTTTGAACACCAAGAAAGTAGTAAAATAATCTTTACATTTCCCTTTGTGACAATACAGAATGTGTTTCTTGCTTTGATAAGAACAATATAGAAAACCCTGCCTACAGGTTAAACTATCACTGTGCACCAACATATTCTGGTGAAAGTACAGACCCTAGAGAAATCAATATCTAACATGACTTATTCACTAGAAATATACAATCACATTTTTATAAAATTTACAAAACAAAAATAAAATTTCAACTTTTACAGCAAAATCTCCCCCTCATCTACTCCTTTTCCCCATCTGCCCAAATCCTCCCACCTCTCATTTCCCATCACTCTTCTGCTCTCCCAGACTTATCCTTCACCTCCCTCATCACCCCTTTGCCTCCCTAATATTCCTCATCATCACTATTAGTTTCCATTTATTTCACCCATAACACTTACTCTCAAATCATACCCCACATTGCATCACCCCTTGGTGTAGTGCGTATATTATTCTGTGCATTCACATGCTGCCACATCTTGTACCAGAAAATACAAAAATGATCTGAGCAGGTAGTTTTCCTCACCCAAAAAAAAAAAAAAAAAGAGTATGGTTGCATACCACTAACAGCCAAATGGTTTTAAGGCCAATCACTTTTACTATGTCTAATTAAAGGTGGCCTTGATTGGCACACAAAGCTGCACTATGATCAGGAATTTTCAAAACTGCAACAGATCACTAAGTGGAACGGGAGAATTCATTCATCAAGCTGTCAATACATAATGTCCTTTCTACCAAGACCAATAAACCTCCTGGGTATATTATGATAGTGCACTACTAATTATACACTAATACAGTAATTTATTACTCCTCCCTTGCAAATAAAAAAAAACATCTTATCAGTTAACTACTTTGCAATACTGTTTAGTTACGGAACATGACTGCAGCCTTTTAAAAGGCCACAGACACAACAGAAAGATACAAATTATAGTACTGAATATTATTCAAAATACCTTCCCTAAAGTAAACTTACAGTGAAGTTTGTCATTTGTATCCAACAATTGTTTGGATTCTGCATTCAAAATAAAACCACGCATGCAGAATAATGGAGTCAAGCTTTTGTTTAACTGATAAATGTATTTTTTAAAACGTATACAACAATATATTCAATACCTCCATTATGTCCATTTAGCATGCATTGTCTAAACTGTATGTACTTTCCCCCCCCCCCCCCCCCATTATAAATGCCAGTCTATTTTTAGTATGAAATTAAATAAAAAATTGCTGTTTTTGACAAAGAACTCATTCTTTTTCCCCTTTGTCTTCTACAAAAGAAATATGTGGTGTAATAGGAATGGATACACACAAATAAATAATATATATTTTAATTAACAGCAAGTATGAAACAAACAGCTACAGAGTAAAACACCAGATAGTAAGAAAAGTTAAAACACAACAATTAAAAACTTCTAAAACAAGGTGCAGGCTTTAACTCTTAACTTTGTAACTAGCATTAAAAAAAACATGCAAAAAGCAGTTAATTTTCTGCAGAAGTAAAAGTTGAACAAGTTCTTACAGACCGTCGCAGGAAGGGTTTATCATTAGCTAGTTCGTGGCTACGGAAGATTAACCCTTTTACTGGCAGAGGGCTCACCCTGCTTTTGAAAGGGTTTGCAGAACTGTATTTATTTCTCTACTTTTCCCGTATCATTGCTTTAAGTTGTAAGCTCATCCTAAAACTATCTCCCAAGTAACTCAGGTTCAAAAAGTTGCTCCAACCATATCTGATGCCCTTTACAGGGAGTATCCCAGTCCCCACTTGAGTACGGGATATGGGCTGTGCTTTATATGGGAAAAAGTAGTAAACGAGGAATGAGGGGCAAACTGGGTTGGAGAAAATACTTTTTTACCTCCTTGTGAGAGCTTTAGTGTGATTTGGCAGCATCGTAAGTCTTTTTTTTCCCTTTAAAAGATGTTTTTGCAGATTTAAAGGGAAAGGAAAAAAACACAACAGATTATAGAGGCACTTTAAGCTGCCATATCTGCTATGCAATGAAACAGCATTCCTAAATTCAGCATGGTCACACAGGCCAACTGAAATAACTGAATTCCTTAAAACAACTAGCAATGGGTAGAACCCACTTCCCTCTCAAGTGCTAAAGGGATGCAGAAAAAAAAAAACAAATTGTCCACAAAAACATGCAAAGGAAAACTCATGGAATTTTAAAAATGCGAAAGCACTGGTGAATTAGTCCTGCAAAGCATTATATAAAACAAATTCCAGGATATGCATTGTCCCCTTTAGCTTTTCACAGCTCTGTACCCACAGCAGAGGTGTCTTTTCTGGTGTTGTGACAGGAATAGTTAGGATTTCCAAGGAGAGAACAATGGGGTTTTTAGCTGGGTCTGGCAGTGCAGGATACAGCTAAGCAATAGGCTAAACCACCTCTTGCGGGATAAAGACGAGGAACGACATCTGATCAACTTCAACTTCTGTCACTGTTTAGAGTTCCAAATCATTAGCTGCTTCAACATCAATATTGAACTAGAGTCTGTAGACACTGGGATAGGTTTGAACAGTCAAGTATTATTTGCAGCATATCAGATCTTTTGAAAAAAATACAAAATTACAATAAAAAAATATTGCTGTTATGGATGCACTCCGATACGGGATCAATAAATTACTGGGTATACAAGAGTGCAACATTTTTGGGGAAACAAAAAAAATTGGGATCTTCTGTTTTCAAAACACTAGCTCCCATCGTCAGCCTTTGTTTTGTGGCTGTAACATTGGTTCTGTTGAATTATTCTTTTGATCACAAACATCTAATGCAGGTGAGGGGTTGGTCTGCTCACATCGTGGAAGAAAGCGTGCGTCAGGGCAGCTTTAGCAGAGATACGCTTGTTGGAATCATACTGGAGCATTTGCTAAAAATAAAATAAATAAATAGTGGTAAAAGGAGAACACGCAACATACACGAAAATGAATTGGATTACATAAATGCTTTCATTGTTCAGGAGAGACCATTTTACTAATATGCCAAAATATAACCACCACATATATACATTGTGGTTACTGAAAGCTCATTGTTCAAAGGCTCGACTTTCTTCAACAGACATCAGATTAGCCAAAACCTTTTCTCCATTGGAAAGTATACAGATATGTGGATAAACCAGTTATTTAACCGCTACCAAGCAGCCTAAAAGGCAAGTGTGATAACATACACACAAAAAATACAGAATATATACATGCCAATTATAGGAGGGTTTCTCTTTATTTTATCAGGCATGTCATATACATATGTATATATTTATTTACTTTTAAGTACTTTATTAAGTGCTTATAGACTGTTTTTACTGCCCTCTGCAGCATATGAAGACAGATTCTGTTGTACAGTACTACACAAAAAGGTAGGTTATAAAGTAGGGCCCTGTAACTTTCAGGTAAACGCACCATGTTCATACAGCTCAAAAAAAGTGAAGTCTCACTGTGCAGGAAGCAAAGATTCCCCATTGACTGCATAAATACTGCAGGATTATTATCAGTGTGAGGAGCCATTCAGTATAGTGATAGAGTAGACCCTGTAAGAACAAACTACCAAAAACACAGATCTGCAACATTGAATTCTTAGCAATGATTTAGTTAAGTTTGGTGTTCATAAGTAGAATGGAGGAAAGTCTTAGTCATTTAATTATATCTAAATAGTTTATAAACATGAAAAAACTCATGGTGTGTTCTTTTATAAATAAATAAAATCCAAAGAAGTTTAACTAAAGAGTTTTTCGATTCTAGAGAACAGACGACGTTAGCTTCAATAAACAAAGGGGTGGTTTATAGTATGGATAATGTAGTTGGGGAAATGATAAAAAGTTGCAACAGTAGAGTTAAATGAGAAAAAAAAATAAAGAAAAAAATGCGAACGGGGAAATAATGTTAAATTTAAAGTGCGTACAAAATTCTAAAAATATGTATGGATATTTCTCTAGGGTTTAATCCAATTGTTATATTTTAGGGTCAGGAATTAATTTATTTTTCCTCAATCTAATTGGTGACATTTATATTGTTTTGTCTTCCTCTATATCAATATTTATAGCCAGGATTCCTTATATATAGGGTGGGTTGGACAAAAACCAACAAAACTTAGGACACATACATACGATTGGTCTCCGATACTTACAGCCAAAAGGTCTCTACCATCTTCATCCAATGGTGGTACTACCTTACTGAAGTCCTGCCGGGCCCATCTCGGGAAGGTGGACTTGTAATCTGGCATTGAAGTTACACCAGGCCACGTTATCTCATCTGGGGTACCAAGTGTCCGGAAGATACGGAAAAGCTGATCAATTTCAGAATCCCCTGGAAACAAAGCTCTTCTAGTGACCTGCAAAGACAAAATTGGAGCCAAAATTTAAAATGTCTCCTGTGACAAGACAAAAAAAAAAAACAAAACAAAAAAAACACACATACAACCAACAGAGCTTGTGTTAATAAAATGGTGTTAAAATAACTTAAAATGTGCAGCAAAAGGCAAAATGGATAAATTAACCTATACGTGTAGTTTATAAAATAGGACTCAAAATACTAGACAAAGCAATGGAGTTATCATATTATCATTATTAAATAGGAGTACACAATTTCTGAACCAGTAAATTAACACAAGACAATAGTATTACATAGATGGCTATTGTAGATTTACATTCTATATGCTATCAAGAACATTCAGATTAAGTAATCTGCATTCAATATTTAAAACAAAGTCAGAGGTGACAGTTGTCGTTTTTCATTATGCAAATTACTCTTAGGGATTAGTCTCCCTAAGGGTGATAGAGGCATCCAGACATGGACCTCTTGCCCACTGCACCTCACTGACGAGGCCCACTGATGACAAAACATACGTCTGGGGTTTGCAGTTTCTCCAGTTCAGGGTACAATTGCCTGGTATTTTGGGGCTGGAACACTCTAGTGAGGGAGACCAGACTGATATACTACAGGATATTTCTCCTTGTGAAGGGCACAAGTGAGCTAAAAGAGGTTGCTCGCAGAGTGGGTTATAGCCACAGGACCAACCTATTAAGGTTAGTTTGTTCTCTGATTAAGCGTCTCTAACTTTGTTGTTTTGTTAAAGCACTCAATATATCTAGAGTCATAAAAAATAAAAATCGTCAGTAGTACTGCTAAAAGAAAATAAATAGCCCTCCATATTAACAGCTTGCTATCAGTTTACTTCTTGTTCCGTGGAATTGAGTTTGAAATCTGTTAGATATATATATATATATATATTTTTTTTTTTTTTTTTTTAAAGACACTATCTTGCATTAAAAGAACAGTTGGCACACCTGTTTAATAAACATTCAAAGCTACATCCCTTAATAGTCTCAGGATTAGCACCTTCACAATAAGGTACCCAAAGAATCACCTAAACATACTAGTCTGCTACACGCATGTGTCATGGGAGACGTATGACAAACATACCAATTCACAAAACCTTAGAATTCCATTGATCACAAGGCAGCCCTGCTTCCCACTACTGCCGTAGAAGCTGCATCATCCCTTTACCCTCAAGACACACATTCTTAGATCAGCAGTGAAAGATCAAGAATAAAAGCCACCACACGGCCAGCATGAACCATCCCACCCTTACCCCTGAGGGATAGGAAGCACTCTTGGAAGCCTTTGCGATTACAGCCTCATCCAAGTCACGCTGTGTGATAGAAACAAGGACCCTTATTCGGAGCCATTAACAGCTTCAATTCATGAAGGATTTAGCTTGTCAATTATTTTTTTCTTTTACAATTTGCCTCCAAGCAGGACAACTTGCAAAAAAATGTATTAAACCAGTCAGCAGACACTGCTTGGGCTGCCATGTAGAAGTAGTGATGCTTCGATAACCAAGAAAAGTTCCTCAAGCTTTTTCTGAACTATTAACGTGGTCTTGGACAATATATGCCTTATATAAAAAGTTTTCACATGTAGGTTTCAAGATTTCTAAAGCAATCAGGAAATAATTTATTTGTAGCAAATTAAACTATATACATCTTACAGTTGGAAGGGTTAAAAAAGGACATTTAAAGTATGTGAAAAAGCTGTGTTAATGTAACAGACCACAATGAAACAGGATCCAGTGGTAATCTAGGTTTGATCCTGTTGTGTTTGTAGATTATGGGAGAGAGATTCTTCACCCAAGGGAAGTATAGACTTTCTCCTACATTCACATAAGCTACATTGATTTTTTTTTTTCACCCCCACAAATATGGAGTACATTGCCAATTCATAACTAAATATACAAAAAAAAAATAAAATAAAATGTATGACCAATACAGTGACTAGTTACTCTCTAAATGCAAAAAGCCCAAAACTAACTGCATTGTACACAGTAAAACAAATACATACACCCCCATCAGGTATCAGTTAGCCTTTATCGATTAGCACCAATAACCATATTCTAATATAGACTCTTAAACAGGGACATAACCACAAAGCTGCAATGACATTGTTTCAGAAAGGATATAAGATAATACATCTTGGAGGAATAATAATAATAAAAAATATATATATATAGAAAAATGCAATTAACATATAATTTTTATTTACATTGTACGTTAATCAAAGTACATCATGCTAGTGCATTACAAGGAACCTTTTAACATGGATATAGGTGCCATTGGAAATTACCATTTCAGCAAAGATGCATCCCAGGCTCCAGATATCCACAGCAGTAGAGTAATACTTGCAACCAAGAAGAATTTCCGGAGCTCGGTACCAGAGGGTGACAACCTAAGGGGGAAAAAATAAATAAATAAAATGTACTGAGAGGAAAAAAAACCTTTAGGATAACCGAAATAGAGCTTTGTTGCTAAAACACAGTTTTAGTCTAAAGCATTCACACGTAAAACTATAGAAGAATAATTTTATAAAAATATAGATATACTTTTAACATTAAACATGAAGCAGTCAGAACATGTATGTGCTGAATAGAATTCTTCTTTTTAAATTGAAAGGCCCCAGCCAGAAATGATTTTGTAAAATTGTAGCTATACTTGGCCCCAACATACTAACTGTATGGTGATCATGAAGTAATTATAGTTGCCAAACCTCTTTAAGAATCTATCAACACTCCTGTTGTGGGGCATCAATTGTTACCCGAGAATGGCGTGATAAGTATCTTCATAAATCTGAATTTCAGTTTGTATACATTAAACTTATCACACTGCACCTGACACATCATAAACAGCGTAGAACAGAAAGTAACAGACAAACAAGTTACCTCATGAGTGTACGTTCTCACTGGCACTCCAAAAGCCCGTGCAAGACCAAAGTCAGCAAGCTTGATGGCTCCATCAGTGTTGATGAGCAAGTTCTGTGGTTTTAAGTCGCGATGCAAGACCCGGTGGGAGTGACAGAAAGCCAAACCTTGCAACAACTGGAATAGGTAACTCTAACATAGAAGAGAAGAATAATTATTGTTTTTGTACAGAACCAACCCCTAAATAAGTGAAGAAAAATTTGACTTGCTAGACGCAGCAATGCTAAGGTTTAAATAAACATTTTAAAAACGGGTTTCTTCAAATATATATTTTTCTTATTAAATTAAACCCTATTCTTTTCCCACTACAATGACTTGTTTCCCACATTATAGTACAGAGAGAACACCTCAAACATAACTTTTCCAATGTAGCTATAAATTGTGATTCGTATCAACATTTTTGTCAGAGGATCATTATTATTGGTCTTACTTTAACGAGAGCCAGAGGGATCCCAGTGATGTTTGAACTGTCCATAAACTTCTTTAAATCCTGATTGAGAAACTCAAATACGAGGTACAGCTTGTTTTCTGTGTGAATTACATCAAGAAGCCTGTGATTGAAAGGACAGGATAAAAATGGAGGGAAAGAAAACAAGAATAATGAAACAAGAGGGATTGCAGGTGGCAAACTTTAATAAATGGAAACATAACGCTATCAAATGTGAGAGGAGGATTGCATACAAACTGGGCATGTGTCAGTATTACTTACTTGACAATGTTGGGATGGTTCAATTCTTTCAGGAGAGAGATTTCCCGGATAGCTGTACTTGGCACACCTTCTGTCTCACTATGAATGAGGAAAAAATAGATATAAGTTGAAGGACCACTGCAGACTGGTAAACCATCTATGTGAAGTTTGTAACACATTAAAACATTAGCATCTATGAAAGCTATGAGCATAAAAAATATTTTACGTAATATGCCATATTTGTGTATCTACCACACTTACTGTTAGCTTGGAGACTGGGTTGGTGTGTTCTGTTATTGTTTATTACGGGAAGGAGGAGTGAGTGGGATTTCTTACTCCCTGGTGGATACAGATACTATTTCAGTATTGAACACCTTCCTCCCAGGGGCACAGTAAAACATAGCTATTAAGCATTTGTTAATAAAATGGTGCTTTATTATGCAAACAGGTGACTTATTAATATTAAAACACAGAACCTTCAATGTTCAGTATTAGAAGGCCTTAGTTGAGATATATAATAAAATTTGTCATTAAATTGAGGTCCAGAAGAAAGGGGCCCATCACACAGGCCATGATTTAGGTGAAACACTGCATAAGCAAATATGCAGCCACTAGTATTCAACAAACAGTTGAGCCTCAAATTGCTTAACCAGTGTATTCCCAGTGTTTCCCCTAAATCATGGCCTGACTGGTTGGTCCTGAGGAGAGGTTGGAGAACCACTGTTCGAGGCTTACGGTCCACTTGCACAGATCACCTTTTTGTGCCAGTACTGAGAAAATAGTAGCAGAGTCCTGAACATTCAAATACATTGAGACTGTTCTTAAAATGTGCAACGTTTCTGATATTAACAAATATTGACAAATTACTGTACAGTATAGGCATAACCTACAGGCAGACAATCAATGCCACTCAGATTGGAGGTGTATTTTTCTTAGTTGGTCAGCATATAAATAAAAGACCGTTTTGAAAGGTAGTTTTGGTTCACTACAGTGTATATGAATATTGTGTATTAATACTGTAAATTCCTATTACTATATTAAGGTCAGAATAGAATGTTTATATAAATAGTTGGGTGCTAGCACTGAAATCCTACATTACGCAACTCATGCACATGAAGGCACTGATATGGGGCTTATCAGTGGCTGTGTCCTAGAACATGATTGTGTCAGCAACTATTGCAAATTGTAACAATCGAATACATTTGTAAGTTTCAACTCTGCCTGTAGATCTCACTGTCATATAAATATGACTTGCAGATTAGCGGGCAGGGACATCCCCCTAATAACTATGCTCCTAAAGATTCATTTAAAAAAAAAAAAAGGGAAACACTAAGTCTCTTTCAGATGCAAAGAAAATACTTTCCAAGTATTTTTAAAGGGCCAGTGTAACATATTCAAACTTTAAACCTAACCTGCCGTTACCCTCCCCACATTTCATTGTCCTGAGCACTACTGAAAGAAAATGAAATATTTCAATCAAAATAACATTATTCAAGCCATAACAAGGCAGCCTGATCAATGTTATACAAAATTTAAATATTTCACTTCATTAGTAGTGCCAGGACAAAGAGGTGGAGAAGGGAAATTGTTTTTAAAGTATATTTTCTGGCTAATTATTTGCTTTGCTGCTGTTTGCACATGTATGTTTAATGTTTATTAATGGTGTACATAAATATGTTTAACATGAAACATGCATACGCTTGCCCTTTAAGGTCCAGTGTCATAAAACACACAGTACAAAGTGGTATTAACTGTGCACCAAAAACATTTCATCCAACTACATATTCATTGAACTTACTCAAAAAACATGAACTCCGTTATAGATTAAACAGAAAAGATCATTTTGAAGATATAATATTTTTAACTTTAAACAGGTTCAGATTTAAAACAAAAATACACAAATATGTATTCTCATTTTAGGAGACAGCTAGACTGACAAAAATGTACCAAGTATTACAGTTTGTTTCAGGAATATTTAAAAACAGTAATGTATCACTCATCAGTAGCCAACGGTATAAAGCCAGTAGAAGTGCTATCAAATCTTTTTACGGTTTGAAAAGTAAAAATACATTACCCCCAGAGCGGAAGAAACTTAAAAGGGCCATTTACCTCACTATAAGTGCTAGTCATTGTGTGGAAGAGTATGAGATTCTATGTTAAAATAAAAAGCAACAGATCAGTTTATTTTTTTATATTAAACTACAAACAGTTAAAAATGTGCATTCTTAGGTTTGTTTACAGACACACTGCTGACTGCCCCATGATTTACAGAATCTGCCAGCAACAGCTGTTCCAAGCTCCATGAAGAGAAAGAATGATGGCTTTAATCTCTTTCAGGAATGTCATCAGCCATTAGTTAACCCCCAAGTAACATATTTGTGAGGTTCTAGCAGTCATTTCCCTGCACAGATGATTTTGGGAAGGGTTAACCCTCGTTCTGATCTGCTCTCTGCACACAGCTCTTGCTGTCAGTCTCTCTGGAGGCAAGCCTAATTCTCATGTAAACAGAATTTAATTTATGATTTTTTTTTTCTGTGAAAAAAGTACCTATTTCAAAAATTCTCAACATATTTTCAGGTGTACATTACAGTGGTGTGCTCCAAGTTCTGCTGAATTAGCTGGCCCTTTAAGTCTTTTAGACATCCCCATGAAATGTTTTTAGGCTACAGAGTGGACACAAAAACAGAAAAGCCACCTTGTTTTTAGGAGACAGGGATGTAGTATATACAAACATATGAACTGGAACATTAAAGCAGGGGTTGACAAAATAATCTGAATCTCAGGAGCCAGATTACGGTTTATATACAGAAATATATGTACAATAACTAAAAAAAAAAAAACCTGTTAAAAGCCAGTGATAACACTTTAAGAGCCATGGCTATTGGGTTTTGTCAAACTCTGCTGAGGTTTACAGAGGAGCTTCTAAATATCTCATGATTTAAAACTGTATAAACTGAAAATACGAAGTTTGCTAGGGGTGTGAGCATGCTAACATTTACATAGATCTATGTATAGAGTAGAATAGAGTACAGTGGGTACAACTAGCAAAAAACAAAAAAGGTATAGACACATTTTTTGGTAGGTAGAAATACAAGTACAGTGCAATACAAATATGAAACAAATGGGTCCGATGGCAGCTTAATGCAACAGGAGTGAGGTCCTGATCATGTCTGGTATTATGGGCACTGTGTCTGAACACTATTATTTTATTGCTTAAACTATTAAAAAAGTAATTCTGTAAAAAAAACACAGGAAAAGTTGGTTTATCAAATACTACCCAAGAACAAAGAATTGGGAGTGGAGAAAATAGTAACAGGACAGGAAAAGACTCCTTTGTAAACATCCTTTTAGACTATAATTATTAAGTGAAATAACAGAAAGACAGGGAAAAAAAATACCAGGACTGCAATTTTAGGACCTTTAACATGCCACTTTTAAGACAAGTGATTATTATTTTTATTTATTTTTTTATTAATTAGTGTGGGCCATAAATGAACAACATCATTAGCTACACCCTTGGGTTGGTATAAAGTAGATAACATATACCTGCTTAAAATACTACTGGGTGCATCCAAATTAGCATTACTGTACAAGGCAGAACCTCTGCACTGAACTTTGTTTAGCCAGGCTCAGGACTGCCGATAATCACTCATGCAAAATGGAAATAATGTAATGCAATATGTGAATGGTGTTAAAAGGTCCAGTGAAAACATTTGTTTTTCTTTGTTGCATCTGAAAAAAGATTTGATAATGTGTTTGTTACCTTTGCTAGATTTGAATATACAGTAGACTCTCAGTTAACCGGAACTCTTACTTTAGGGCTCAACAAATGCCAGGAGCCAGGTTGTCATGCCACAAAATGCTTACAGGCACCTAATCCACTATGTCTCTGCAATTCAGTGTTACCTGGAAGCAGACAGACATGAGTGACTGAGCCAGGACATTGTTGGCGTTACATTCCCCGGGTTCAGCACTGCACCCTCCAGCCGAACGTACCTGTGTGTGAGGAGTGAAAGCTGCTGCTGCTAGAACAGCCCTTACTGACAAATATACTTAGCAGAGCATCCTATGTGCAGCTAAGCTAGGCCTCTTTTATATGTTTCTCTCAAGCAACCAGAAACTACATTTATCCAGCAATCCCCATGGGTGCCAGATAACAGAGTCTACTATATAACTCTTTGGGAGATTGTCCCGGTCAGCCAACGTGCAGCAATATAGCTGTATGAAACATACATGTCTGCCAGGGAGATAGAGTCATGCATACTGTCTGCTCACAGAGGTATTACCAGTCATTACATATTATCATTTATTTGAAGCACACCAACATATTCTGTAGCATTGTACATGGCTAAGGTAAAAAGCAAAAACAATTTTAATACATTGCAAAGAGTGGACAGCCTCATCGTTAAGCTATGAATCTAGTGTGCAAAGTGCTTTCTCTGAACTTAACAAGACTGAAAAATCCCAAACTTACAAAGTCTTTGAGTGAGCGGCAGAGGGCGATAGATGTGTTGTGCATGTTAAGATGGCAGGTGATAGGCTTTTTTTAAACAGATGCATTTTTAGTGAGGTTTTGAAGGATTTGAGGCAGGAGGATAATCTAGAGGAGCAAGGCAAGGAGTTCCAGAGAATAGGGGGAAGCACAATAAAAGTCCTAAAGGTGGGAGTGAGTAAGAGGAGGTGATAAGAGAGAAGGAAAGAAGAAGGTAATAAGCAGAGTGAAGGGGCAGGTTGGGGAGCATTTTGAGATTAGGGCAGATATATAAGTGGGGTGCACTATTGTTGAGTGCTTTGTAACAAAGGGTAATTTTTTAAAATTGTATTCTGGAGGCTACAGGAAGCCAGTGGGGTGACTGACAGAGGAGCTGCAGACACCGAGGGTTGGGTGGCTACAAGAGTCTAGAGGATGCTATCATTATGGATTGGATGTGTTATTTTGTAAAACTTATTGGAAACTATTTCAACTGGGCTCGCAAAGCATGACCGATATCTCTAACGTTTATATATAGGAACACCTGTTGCAATACAAAACCAAAGAAACAACTTCACGTACACCTCTAGTAACCCCATACCATCCGGTTTTAGAAGGAATACTCAAAATATTTAAGGATTTACAACCACAAGTCACAGAGGACACAGAATGGAAACATATTTCCCAAACCACCCATTCTTGCATTTCGGCAGCCACCAATTTTAAGACAGACATTGGTGAATATAAGATTGCCAAATGAACAGCACAACAGAGAAAATGGCACCAAACCCTGCAATAAAAGTTGCTGCAAACTATGCCAACACATCTGCAAAGAGGACACAGCTACGCACAACAGCAAGACCCACAACATCAGAGACTCATATTCATGTACATCATCCAATGTAGTGTACATGATACAATGTACTGTATGTGAAAGAGTGTGCTACATTGGGGAAACCAGCCAGAAACTAGACATGCGAATAAACCTCCACCGAAGCTCCATCAAAAAGCACCATGAAGACAGTTATTGTACTACAGTTCAACACCATTTCACCCAGGAGAATCACTCCATCCAGATCCTCAAAATAAAAGTACTCAAAGGGAATTTCAGAACTATCCAACAGCAAAAAACTTTTGAATTAAAAATGATTCAGTTTGTTTAATACAAAGGATCTGGGCATTAACAATGACTTAGGCTTTCTGGCCCACTATCTTAATGTCTTATAGCCCATACATTCCACATACCTTCCCCCTTCTATTAATGTTTTGGTAAGCTACATGCTATGCTGAAATGTATTGCTTTATATTTTACTCTGCAGTGTTCTTATCTACAACCTGATCTATAGACTTACTTACTGACCTATCAGGACATTATTCACAATGCTGGTCTGTTTCTCACTTAACTCTGCCCAATGAATTTTGTCTTTCTTGTTTTTCCAATTTCTTCTTTTTTTCCCATCTCTTTCTGTTTACTGTTTTTAGTTCACATTTGTATGAGTGTCGCTTTTTGACTTGATAAAGAGAGGCATTATCTCTCGAAAGCTTGTTGCTTTAATATGAATAAGTTGGCCAATAAAAATGGTATTACTATTCACTGCAATACTCTGATTATATATATATATATATATATATATATATATATATATATATATATATATATATATATATATATATATATAATCATAAACAATATGCCACTTTGGAGCCAGACAAACTTTACAGTAGCCAGAAAAGGTACTGTAGATGTGTACAATTCTGTACAGATAGGCATCACATGGTGTGGACTTTGAAGGGATGCTGCTGTTGAATAGTTTTAGTTATCTACTTAGGTTTATATAGTCCATTAATACACAATTGTCACTATTAAGCCTAAATGAGTAACATCTAAAATCCTAATGTGGGTGCCTAAGAAACCTATTGTGCTATATGTTAAACTTACAGTGTATAAACAACACTGACTAGACATGTATCTATATCATTCTGAAGTTACAAGGCCCAGCTGTGTGTTACTATAAGGATGTGTGTTATACTATAAGGACAGTCAGTCCTTACTCTGGTGTATCAGGCTTAGCTGTGTGTTATACTACAAGGTCAGGCAGTCCTTACTCTGGTGTATCAGGCTTAGCTGTGTGTTATACTGTAAGGTCAGGCAGTCCTTACTCTGGTGTATCAGGTTTAGCTGTGTGTTATACTATAAGGTCAGGCAGTCCTTACTCTGGTGTATCAGGTTTAGCTGTGTGTTATACTACAAGGTCAGGCAGTCCTTACTCTGGTGTATCAGGCTTAGCGGCGTGTTATACTATAAGGACAGTCAGCTGTGTGTTACTATAAGGATGTGTGTTATACTATAAGGACAGTCAGTCCTTACTCTGGTGTATCAGGCTTAGCTGTGTGTTATACTATAAGGTCAGACAGTCCTTACTCTGGTGTATCAGGCTTAGCTGTGTGTTATACTGTAAGGTCAGGCAGTCCTTACTCTGGTGTATCAGGCTTAGCTGTGTGTTATACTGTAAGGTCAGGCAGTCCTTACTCTGGTGTATCAGGTTTAGCTGTGTGTTATACTATAAGGTCAGGCAGTCCTTACTCTGGTGTATCAGGCTTAGCTGTGTGTTATACTATAAGGTCAGGCAGTCCTTACTCTGGTGTATCAGGCTTAGCGGCGTGTTATATTATAAGGACAGTCAGCTGTGTGTTACTATAAGGATGTGTGTTATACTATAAGGACAGTCAGTCCTTACTCTGGTGTATCAGGCTTAGCTGTGTGTTATACTATAAGGTCAGGCAGTCCTTACTCTGGTGTATCAGGCTTAGCTGTGTGTTATACTATAAGGTCAGGCAGTCCTTACTCTGGTGTATCAGGTTTAGCTTTATGTTATACTGTAAGGTCAGGCAGTCCTTACTCTGGTGTATCAGGTTTAGCTGTATGTTATACTGTAAGGTCAGGCAGTCCTTACTCTGGTGTATCAGGTTTAGCTGTGTGTTATACTATAAGGTCAGGCAGTCCTTACTCTGGTGTATCAGGTTTAGCTTTATGTTATACTGTAAGGTCAGGCAGTCCTTACTCTGGTGTATCAGGTTTAGCTGTGTGTTATACTATAAGGTCAGGCAGTACTTACTCTGGTGTATCAGGTTTAGCTTTATGTTATACTGTAAGGTCAGGCAGTCCTTACTCTGGTGTATCAGGCTTAGCTGTGTGTTATACTATAAGGTCAGGCAGTCCTTACTCTGGTGTATCAGGTTTAGCTGTATGTTATACTGTAAGGTCAGGCAGTCCTTACTCTGGTGTATCAGGTTTAGCTGTGTGTTATACTATAAGGTCAGGCAGTCCTTACTCTGGTGTATCAGGCTTAGCTGTGTGTTATACTATAAGGTCAGGCAGTCCTTACTCTGGTGTATCAGGCTTAGCTGTGTGTTATACTATAAGGTCAGACAGTCCTTACTCTGGTGTATCAGGCTTAGCTGTGTGTTATACTATAAGGTCAGTCAGTCCTTACTCTGGTGTATCAGGCTTAGCTGTGTGTTATACTATAAGGTCAGGCAGTCCTTACTCTGGTGTATCAGGCTTAGCTGTGCGTTATACTATAAGGTCAGGCAGTCCTTATTTTGGTGTATCAGGCTTAGCTGTGTGTTATACTATAAGGTCAGGCAGTCCTTACTCTGGTGTATCAGGCTTAGCTGTGTGTTATACTATGAGGTCAGTCAGTCCTTACTCTGGTGTACCAGGTTTAGCTGTGTGTTATACTATAAGGTCAGGCAGTCCTTACAGTATATCAGGCTTAGCTATGTGTTATACTATAAGGTCAGACAGTCCTTACAGTATATCAGGCTTAGCTGTGTGTTATACTATAAGGTCAGTCAGTCCTTACTCTGGTGTATCAGGCTTAGCTGTGTGTTATACTATAAGGTCAGGCAGTCCTTACTCTGGTGTATCAGGCTTAGCTGTGTGTTATACTATAAGGTCAGACAGTCCTTACTCTGGTGTATCAGGCTTAGCTGTGTGTTATACTATAAGGTCAGGCAGTCCTTACTCTGGTGTATCAGGCTTAGCTGTGTGTTATACTATAAGGTCAGGCAGTCCTTACTCTGGTGTATCAGGCTTAGCTGTGTGTTATACTATAAGGTCAGACAGTCCTTACTCTGGTGTATCAGGCTTAGCTGTGTGTTATACTATAAGGTCAGACAGTCCTTACTCTGGTGTATCAGGCTTAGCTGTGTGTTATACTATGAGGTCAGGCAGTCCTTACTCTGGTGTATCAGGTTTAGCTGTGTGTTATACTATAAGGACAGTCAGTCAGCTGTGTGTTACAAACTGAGGACGTTGCAGCCCAGCCCGGGTCTCGTTTCCCGCTCTCCACCCCCAGGTCATAGGTCACGTTCTCAGCACTCACGTGTCCAGGCGGATCTTCTTCAGAGCCACCACCTCCCCCGTCTCCCGGTTGCGGGCTTTGTACACCACCCCGTACGTGCCCTCCCCGATCTTCTCCACCTTCTGGAAGTTCTCCATGTCCGGTGAGATGGAGGCTGGTGATTCTGTAATCGGGTCCGGTACCCCGGAACCGGTTGAGATGATGCTCGGTATCGGTGCGCTCTTTCTGGATATACAACAAAGTTACCTCCCGCAAAACTTCCCGCCACCGCGAGGCCACGCCCAAGGGACTCCTGATTGGTGGAGTTCTTTGGGAGCCAGTTAGTGATGTCATAGAGCTGACTGAGTACAACTCACCAAAGAGAGAACGTATTGTGTAGCACAAAGAGATCTGCAGCCATTACAGTCACCCACCTTATAGGACTGAGAGAGCTTACACTGGGAACTGTGGCTCTCCATATCTTTAAGATGGATCTCCTCAGTTGTTGGCAGAGTGTGCAGCACATTCCTTTACTGTCTGCCAGCCTGTGTGTGGCAGAGTGTGCAGCACATTCCTTTACTGTCTGCCAGTCTGTGTGTGGCAGAGTGTGCAGCACATTCCTTTACTGTCTGCCAGCCTGTGTGTGGCAGAGTGTGCAGCACATTCCTTTACTGTCTGCCAGTCTGTGTGTGGCAGAGTGTGCAGCACATTCCTTTACTGTCTGCCAGCCTGTGTGTGGCAGAGTGTGCAGCACATTCCTTTACTGTCTGCCAGTCTGTGTGTGGCAGAGTGTGCAGCACATTCCTTTACTGTCTGCCAGCCTGTGTGTGGCAGAGTGTGCAGCACATTCCTTTACTGTCTGCCAGTCTGTGTGTGGCAGAGTGTGCAGCACATTCCTTTACTGTCTGCCAGCCTGTGTAGAAATGAGGAATTGTGCTGCACACTCTGCCACAGTTTGTAAGTCATGGGAGAGGCTTCCACCTAAAAATCATCTCTATTAATTATAAGTTTTTTTCACAGATGTGTTATTTTTTTTATTTTATATTGGAATAAAACATCACACAAACAAACAACACATATAAAATGAAAAACATACATTATACAAACAAATGTTATTTTAGGTTTTTATTCTACGATCTTAAAGGGCTACATAATACAGCACACTTTAGCCTACATCACAGTAAAGCTCTCCAAAACATATGTTGAAATACTTTGCAGTTTTTTAAATATGTTAATTTTTCATTGAGATTTCAATAAAGTAAAATCTGTGTTTATATGTGTCACTGACTGCCCACTCCCAGACATGCAGCTTCAGGTCCCTGTAGTGAGCAAAAGGGAAGAAAGTGTTAACCCTCAACAAACCAATCTGTGCAGAGTATGGAATGCTGACATCACTAAACCAGGTTAGTCATGGGTTAACTGTTCAGTGCATTCCTGATTTCAGTGAAAACCTGCTGTTGTTCAGTGTCCTCATCGCGCACCATGGAATTATGGTATTAAACATGAAACAGTCAGTAGGCAGGATGCACTTATAAACAGACTTAAAACCTTTGATTTTATAGCTGTTTTTAGTGTAATTAAATCTAAACTATAATAGTTGTCGTACTTGCGAGTTTTATGTTAAAAGTTATGGCTCTCATCTCGAGTCCTGAAAGTTATGGGTTTGACGCAATCAGCAATGAGTGCCAAAGGCGCTCATCGCGGGGCCTGTAAAGCAGAGGAGAGGGAAGAGGCTCGCAATGAGAATCAAAGGCGCTCTTAGCGAGGCCCACAACTTAGATGGAAGGGGAGAGACTAGCATTTCTAGGCCCGCGATGAGCGCAGTAGACCTTTGGCGCTCATCGCGACGCTCGCAAAAGAGGCTCCGACCGGATTCCAAAGCACAAGCTTAAAAAAAAAAGCCGCCAATTTTTTTTCAAGCCCGTAACTCGGAAGCCATTGGGAGACAGCCAAAAGACGCCAATTGAGGCAGGGAGTCCATAAGTGAGGTTGAAAGCTAATTTGATATTCAATTGGCGGCCTCCCAATTCTGCCGTGTTACGGCCTTGAAAAAAATGGCAGTGTTAAACCCATCATTTTAATATATAATCTTGTACTCTTTCACACCATAAAGAGCACTTATAGGGAGGCGAAAATAGCCCTACGTATGTCTACTAAAAAAATGTAACTATGCACCATAAATGTAATTATATCTGAGTAAAAAATAGTTTTAAAGCTATTGTCCTTGTTTAGATGCTAACTCCCACATTTCTTGCAAAACTTACTGGTGAACAGTGTTTTTGACTATTTCTTCCAAATACAAATATATATTTTTAATACATTTAGAGGAATAAAGTGGCACATTGAAACAAAACTAGCATAATTACAGCAAATTACATATCAAGCACTGCAAAGAGAAGATCATACAATAAATGTGTCCTGTCATATAATATGAGTACTGTATTGTAATTATTTTTCACACTACTAAAGGGAAAACAATGTATAACACCCAATAAAACAATCATAATAGAAAATGTGGATAAGATTTAGTGAAGCATGGGCCCATTCTTATGTATACATTATAACATATGATATAACTTTAAAAGTAAAATACTAAACCATGACAAGCTAGGACTAGCTAAAGGTGCAGGTATAACCACGTTCAAGTTCTACAGAACCCAAACCAGTAGGAGCAGGCCAAATATGTGGCAACCACCACCACTTCTTTCTTGACTATTTATTATAACCTGAAGACCATTGCAGTTTTTTCCAGAGACACATTGTATGTGAATCAAACATGCTGATATCTTAATCTATTTGATAAAGTGGCAGGGAAGCTGCTTGTGGGTCGAGAAGTTAACCCATATACAAGTATTGGTTGGTTGCTCTCTGGGCTATATATCGCATGCAAAGTTTGAATCCCTCACATCCACTGAAAGCATCTGGATCACTTGATGTATGAGTTAATTTAAAAGGAGATTCTAAATCCCTGGTGTCTGTCATGGAGCCATAGCTTTACTTATAGAATGAGCATAAGGGCTGCAATGTCTGTATTGTAAGATGCAATGTAGTCTGTATGCAGAGCTCCCGTGAGTCAGGCACCCAGAGGAATCTGCAAAGATCTAGATTACTTTGCTTTGGAGAAACGTATGAACAGTTTTACCCAGAAGGAATCTTCATAGCCATTTGGTGGGGGCCAGTGGCATTGCTTGCTCTTTATTTCAAATGGATTATGTAGAGCTGTCTCGAGTGCAGCTTATATGTATCATTCTGTCACAGCCTCTCATTCTATAATCTGAATATTTTTAAGGTTGTAATATGTATATATACATATGAATGTACCAGTTCTGGGAAATTATGGGTGGCTCCTTAGATGTATGTAATATATCCACCCCTACTGTAAGGGATTCTAGTAGTAGTACAATAGTATATCATTATGAGATATATTAAAATTCACTGAGTAACCTTACACAAGTGTGGGGGTGCTTGTCTGTCATGAAGGGGGACTAGCTGGACTGGTCAATGAATGGATCCCATGAGTTAGGTTCTCTCCTCTGTGAGTTTCTGTGTATGGGTGCTAGAGATTCCACTCGGAAGGAGGTTTGCATCAGGATCTGTGAAGAGCAGGAATGCAGTTCTGGAACGTAAATGCAAGATTCCTGGATAGCTGAACTAGGACAACGTTTTTAAAAAATATATATTTTCCCTGCCCCTCGGAAATACAATGGACATGATTGTATACATTCAAAAGGGGTAATGCCTTTTATTGAAACACATAGGGACTTATATACATGGTAGCATAAGAAGTTCCCAATAAGTCTGTGTAACAGAAGGTAACACGATTAAGATAGGAAGGCCAGTTAACCTAATCACTCAGTAGGAGATCTTCAATGCTAAACACCTCCATTGTGTCAGATTCACAATGGGCCTCCCAGATCTTTCCCTGCAAAGAATCATTGGATCACAATGTATGAATTACAGAAAAAATACATACCAATATTAGGCATGTCCGACATGGATCAGCACAACAAGCTGCTAGCCGCATAATGTCCAAAACTCACTGACATAAAGAGTATTCACTGGGGATGAGGGTCTCAAGATCCTAAACAGTCTAAACAGGGGAAACCATGGCTATCACAGGGTTAGCGCCGGACTGGAAACAACAAAGCCCAGTGGTGTCATGTCCATCTTTACTGGCGTATGAAAGGCATTCCATTGGGGAAGACTGAACTAGACTCTTTGGGGAAGAAAGAGAAGCAAGTTCCACAGTCTCCATCACATTGTAATATTACAATACTTATACATTCAGTTATATATTTGATCTATGCTCTATTACACATTATACTAATGACAAAGTCCTTATCTGTGTGTGTTATCACTGCTTTTCCCGTCACAGTGAGCTTATAAACAAGATGGCAAATGCCACTTGTGGTCCTCGAGTGATTGTCGCTGATCAGTTCTATACCAGCTAGATGCTTCTGATTGCTCCAGTTGCTTATGTTCCCAAGACACAATTTTGTGCTATTATTTTATATATTTATTGATATTTTAAAGTCTGCTTGCCATTTTTGGTATGTTGTTTGAAATGTTGTATTTACCTCAATGGACCTGTAACTCCCATCATGACCTGTTTTGAAGATTGTTTAAAGTAAGGTTTACTTATAATATGTTCACCAAAAATGTACTGCGTTGTATAGTGCAGCTGAAAATATGCACCGATCATGAAAGGATATGGAACTACAGCCTCTTTAAGTTTTAAGCATGTCTCTTCTGTTTCCATATCCTAGGAAAAGATGAAAGAAAATACTTATCTGGAAGTTTTAGGAAACTGACTGTTTCCATCCACCTGGCTGAGGCCTTTAAATAATCACTATGTATACTTAGACGTTGCCTGTGCAATGTAAGTTGCCACTGGGTATGTTAACTGCTCTTTTTGGAGATTCAGATCAACTTCTGATTTTAACCCATGACTCTGAATAGTTCTGCTTGGACTGACATCTGGTATTTGACTTTGGCTCCGGTCTGTCTAAGACCCAGACCGAGGAATTATATGCACCAATAATGATGGGTAGCTGCTTCTACAGTACTCATTGCCAATGGTCCACAGACTATGGATCTCTGTAGTACAACAGATTGGGATCCCTCAACAAACACTGGTGGCAAAAAATGATATAAAAAGGAATGAAATATAACTAATCTAATATCCCCTGCCCCAATGAGTTTAGGAAGGAGCTTGAAGCTGATCCCCAATTAGTAGGGCTTAAAATGTGCATATGTGAGTTCCATTTGTTACATGAAGAAATAAAAGTAATAACTGTATTGAAGGCTTATAAATCTCTAGGGGTACTTATAACAGTCATTTTATTTCCTTATGAAAATGGGGAGTGGATCATCTAGCCAATTTATGAAGGCCTACGGATTTCCTGGTGGTCCAATGGTTAGGATTTGTTGCTTTCAACCTGGGTTCAGTTCCAGTCAAGTAACCAAAAGGTCACACCACTTAATTAGTAATTGGATGGGAGACCACCAAGGAATACCAGGAGCTGTATGCTGTGGCCCACTGGAGAAGGAAATGGCAACCCACTCCAGTATCGCTACCATAAACACCAAGTGGATCAGCATGTTGTGTTGCAGTCCATGAGGTCACAGAGAGTCGGACATGACTGAACAATGCAAACACACACACACATAGATAAGGACATTGCCTTCATTCAATTGGGATTTGGCCAATTCAATAGTGCTCTAAATAAGCACATAACATTTTTTTTTAAATAAGTTTTTAGTTAGTGAAAACCTTTTGGATAGATGTTTACTAACTAAAAACTTCTTTAAAAAAATATGTTATGTGCTTATTTAGACCCCTATTCAATTGGGCAAATTGCAATTGAACGAGGGCCATTGTCATTAGTATAATGTGTATTAGAGCATAGATCAAATATATAACTGAATGTATAGGTATTGTAATATTACAATGTGATGGAGACTGTACATTTTGCAAAATGAAATTATATGTGTTGTTGTGACGACCTGATCTCATAAATTTTTTGGTGAAAATAAAGAATGTTTTAAAAAAAAGTACTGTTTTAAAAGAGGACGCACATGTGGAGGTAGAAACGGACAAAACAGGATCTTCTAGCAAACAGGAACTGTACACAAGGACAGTAACATTTTCCTAGCTGGGCAACCACAGATCCCATGTATGAATGATCCCAATACCTTTGTGCGTATGTTATTCTCCGGCATCTCAACAGAGTGATCGGATCAACAAACTCAGCTGGCCCACAGTGAGGAATATTCAAGTGTGGTCAGAGGACCAGCTATGGCCAGTCTTTGGCATGTTGGTTTGTGATATGATGTTCTGCTTGTTTGTTTCCTGCTTCATTTCTCACTCCACTGATCTCAGATTTTGGAATTTGACTGTGCCTGTATTCCACCTGCCATGACCAACATTTCTGTATTTCTAGTGTGAACCTCTACTACTCATTGAATCCTACTTGCCCTGGAGCCATATCTATTTTTTGCAGTCTTTTAGATCCTTGAACAATAAGGTAAGGTGCATCATAATAGATTAGACAGCAGGACAGTCATTCCAAAGCTTTCAGTCCAACCAACCCCCATTGTGAATTTCCTGTTGTAAAACTCTCTCTCTCTGAGATCCTCAGCAGACAAGAGTGGACCTCACTGCAGGTATTAGCCTAGGAGGAGGCCTTTCTCTGACACTCTAAGCCAGCTGGACAGATACAGATCTCTCATATAATTCAATGATAAAGTAAGAAGAGTGAATGTGATATACAACCTACACCTTCAGTTCAGACAAACAGTTCACTCGTGGCAATGGAGGGCAACAATAATTGCATATAATTGTTAATAAATGAAAGATTGGCCTTTTGCTATGGCCCATTGCACCAACTCGTCTAACCTTCCCACCATAACCCAACTGTACTACAACTAAATGTATTATTTTTTTTTTTTAATTTTGTGCTTTTCTCCAGTTCTGTACTTTGCCTAATTGTGTCAACATCTATCATTCTTAGCTTTCACTCCCTTCTGTTCAAATCCTTATCTTTTACTCTTGCCCAAGTGTCCGTTTCTTCCACTCCCTTTAGATTGTAAGTTTTCAAGAAAACAGGGCCCTCCATTCTTTTTCCAAGTGTTAATAATTGTATTTTGCTTTGTACTTTAACCCTGTATTGCACTACAGACTAGGTTGATACATAACAAATAAAGGATAATAATATTATAATATATCCCACCAGCAGGATAATTGTATCACAGAAAATGATGTGTAAATGTCCAGAATGAGAATGCCTCTAAAAATTCAGTTTGTGAAACTTACCATAATTGTGTTCTGTATGTGTTTGGATTGTAACCCACAATGTCAAAGTTATTTCAATCGCAATATCTCGCCCCAAACACGACGGCATCCTTTTTATGAAATATGGGCTCCCACAGATGACTCATTCTAACTCAGTTCACTACAAAAAACATATCTGTAAGTTTGCGGGTTTTTAATATTGCACGGTGCTTTGGGGAAAGCTCTATGGACACTGGATTCTAAGCTCAAAGACAGGGCCCTCCATCCATTGTAATTGGTTTATTATTGCTTTGCCTTGATCACAACGCATGTATAGCGCTATGGAATATGTTGGCCCGCTACAAATAAACAATAATAATAATAATAATCTGGAATCACAGCTGCCCGAATGACTGAAAGCAAAGTACTGCTAGTTTCACCCATAGGAATCTCTATAAATGCATCTGGAATTTTCTTACATTTATTAATGTAGCCAAGATGTGTGCGTTTTTTAAAAGTGACTTTTTAAAAAAATTATTATTATGCAACCTATAACAAAATGACTAGAGGCAGCCATTACAATTACAGTTTAGGGGATAGAGGGGCAATACAGGAGAGTAATCAAAAAAGAGAATGTGATCGGAATGGAGGCAGAGGTTGGAGTATTACATTCAGATAGAGATTGGGATATTGAATGGAAATATAAACTAAGATATGAAGTGGAAATGTATGGAACGGATCTAGAGACAAAAGTATGGAATGGAGAAAAGACAATGGTATAAAATGGACTTGGATTTACAATTAAGATGAGATTGGAGTATTATATGAATATAGGACAAGAGTTTAAAATGCACATACATATTGTGATGTGCAATGGAGATAGAGATTGGGGTATGGAATAGTGATAGAGAATGATGCTTGGGATGAAGACAGAGGAGGAGTGGAGACTGGGTGGGGAGATGACAAAATCTTTGAACTTAATGGAATCAATGAACTTAAATACTGCTGCGAGGGCATTTCCTAAGACAAACAAGTGATGCCTGGTCATCCTATAGTGGGAGCTCCAGCCAAAAGATGATAGCTAAACAAATACAGCCTTATTAAATTTAAAATGGCTCTATATAAGCACACAGCATATTTTTTTTACAGAAGTTTTTAATTAGTGAACTTCTATCCAAAAGCAAGGTCTTCACTAACTAAAAACTTCTGTAAATAAATATGCTGTGTGCTTATATAGAGCCCTTTTAAATTTACTGAATCTAATATAGTGTATATTTTCTTGTAAAGATCAAGTTTGTTAATCGTAACAAAAACATCAGCAAGCTGCACCATTACAGTTGCCTTTTATAGATGGGCACGGGTACTGCTACTTAATTTTGGGGTCACCTGGTAGCTTAAATTGTATGGATATCGTCATGTAGAGAAGAGTCCTTCTATGTTTCAAGATATAAATTCTTATACCTTTATATGTTTTGTAGTTTTTTGTAGAGTCTCACCCCCTCCAATAATCCTTGGTGGTCTAATGTAAGCTGCCATGTGATCCCCATTCCTACAACAGTCACCTGACTGCTTTATAGACATGAGCTCTTTTTGTGGAAGTTTGTATATATGTGAAAACAAACACATTGTTTATTGCATTTGTTGAGTTTACTTGCTTCAATTTTGGACTTATATAAAAAAAATATATATATATTTCTAATGTGTATACATCATATTGTATATTGTCAGTGGCCTGTAACACAAATTATGCTCCATAGTCCAAATGTTTGCTGCTGAAAGTACAAGGAATTAGCAATATCTGCTAAACAAGAGTTTTTTTTATTTATTTTTGTAAATCTATGACCTTACTGAAGCCATAATTATTGACCTGAAACATCACACATCCCAAATTGATCCACTTATGTCCTTAAAGACCCTTTGTTATAGCTAAATTGCCAAAAGCATCTATTACTTCTTAAAGGGCTATTGCAGACCCATACTGAGGACATTTTTTTTATAAAGAACGAAGACAGGCAAAATATTTTAGACAGTAAAAAATACACATTCTTTATTTTATTATATTTTATATTTAATTTTGCTGCAGTAGGAGGCACTTTTTTCTTTCTTTTGATCTGCTGCAATAAAACTGTATCATTCCTTTTTGCCATTGATTTCGCAAGGTCTAATGGTAATCTTAGTTACGGTATTTAAAAAGTTACATGGTCCTAGTCTATTTCCAAGCCGCATCCCGTCAGAACACTGGTTTGTATGGCTGCGCCACAGCACCACCTGGTGGTGTAAATAATTTACTGATCTGACTCATAAGGCGCGCCGACAGAAGAGGCCTTGAGCTATAAGAGGTGCGCCTGAGGCCCAGGGGGCGAGTGCCTGCACCGAACACAATGATGGCCTCGCTGTCGACTCAGCGCCGTTCGAGTTGCGCGACGTCGCAGTATGGAATAGTTCTTTGCCTGCAGTACATTTTTTGCACCACCAGGTGGTGCTGTGGCACAGCCTCACACCCCAAATAATAAATGTATTTAGTAGTTATTAAAATAAATGTCTTATTTTTTATTTTCCAAAAACAATTTGGTCATTTATAAAATTGAGTTCTTCAAAAATAGCACATTGCAAATATGGAACTGCAGTTGTCATTTAACTAAGAACTTTGATACCACTAACATTTTATGAGGATTCCTCCTCTTCTGTCATAAAAAGGATGCCACCCTTTAGGAGGAATATCTACAATATATTGCAGAGTACAATCAAGTTAATGAATCCAACCAGGCGAATATTATTTACAGATATATTTACATATTATGTACACCAATGTTTAACTAATGTGAATGACAGGCAATCTGTGAGGGTCCTTCACCATGAATGTTAATTCCTCTGAGAATAGAAGTAAATCTCTTATTCTCACTTCACTTGACTGTTCTTTCCAATGATTGCCCATGTGCATGTTACAGTTCACAGGCATCAAAGGAGCTAATGACCTGATATTGGGACAGCAGCCTCTAATTAGCTGTGTGGGCTAATGAGATGTGAATCAACAGGTGGGGCAGTGCTTGGGTTATTGGGACCTTGGTATAAAGGTGGAGCTGTCTCAAATGGGGGAATTGTAAGTTTACAGCAAGCAGGTAAGCTTAGGTGGGGTGTTTGCAGTATACATGTGTCTGTTATTGACAGAAGAAAATACATGGGAGCTGACCCCTTACAAAGGATATATATATATATATATATATATATATATATATATATATATATATATATATTAAGTCTAATGTAGATTTGTTTTTAATTAAATATATTTAGATAGTTGTATGCTGGAAGCAAGTTTAGGGGCTTGGGGTCTTCTACACTGTGGCACTTATGTTATATTTATATATACATCTATAACTGTGTCCACATCTTATTTTATTATTTTGTCTTTATGCAAGGAACAAGCTCATCCCTGATCATGTTACAATGTAGTAACTTTTTAA
Source organism: Discoglossus pictus (assembly GCA_027410445.1). NCBI lineage: Eukaryota > Metazoa > Chordata > Amphibia > Anura > Alytidae > Discoglossus > Discoglossus pictus. Next base: position 374,789,672 of record CM050164.1, read on the forward strand.
CACTTTCTATGGCCCTAATAACTAGAATTTTTTTTATGTGCAATGTATTGGTTATACAACAGTGTGCAGTGATCTAGCTGTTCATTTCATGTGACTTTATAAGTTCTCCCTAAAGCTGTAACCTGTGACTGCCTCCCCTTGTGAGGGTAGGGTGGGCTGTGAGATGTATTAATCCTCCATCATTGGAAGGTGTGATCATGCTAATGAGCCAGTTTTGGTCCCTCTTATAGGGGGCATTATTTTTTTCCCCTCTTCAGTGAGCTGGGAGGGATACAACTGGACAGGATGCAAGGAGTCTGGTGCCTGGTGGTTCTCTTGGCCCTTTATGCTGAGACAAATGCTCAAAACAGTAAGTACTGGCTACTTATATAGGGCTATGCCACTAGTCCTCTTACAATGCCAAGCTAAAATAGATAAATGCTTGTTGTCTTATAACTCTTGGTGACCTACTGTAGCTACAATATTATGAATTTAACAAACTCTCTAAATGAGAGCAGTCTCCTTTATGATTAAATACCTATATTATTCTGTGGAGGCTTTCAAGCTGCAGATCTAGCTTGTCACACTTTTTTATGGTTAGCCTTTAGATTTATATGGGCATCCAGAAGAGCTTAACTGTTCCTAAGCATGGAATGTAGCCCAAAGTGCTTTGGTATTAAAATTAACTATGTATTGAAAACAACATTTAAAATACAAAAGTGGAAAGAATCTACCTAAAACATGTGTTTTGAAAGAAGTCACCCAATGGGATACTTTTATAGCTGCCCCATGGAACTGCAATGTAGTAGGATGTGACCAATGGGCTGTGGCTGCAAAATCTATAGTTGTGACAATTAATTTAGAAGACTCTGCAGTTGCTAGTTTAAGGCTGTGCCTTAATGATTAAGGTTCTTTTGAAGACTGTTTAAGAGTCACATTGGGTTAACATAAATGGTATGCATGTGGCTATCTAGACCTCCACACTTCCCTGACTTTATGACATGTGTGTTTCTATCACAATAATTGAACTATTGAAGTATTAAGTTAAAAATGATTTTTCGGCTAAAGAAAAAAAATATAAAGAAGAATATGCTACACGGTCAAACTAGCACTAATAGAATTATTATTTTTTTTTTTTATATTTTGGCAAGTGTCCATATTTTAATGGGATGGCATTGATAGATTTAGGTACACTGAAACTTGGTATTGCTCTAAATGTCCTTAGAAATCTATAATGTGCCATATTCAATTTATGCTGGCTGTACAGGTTTGACTTACAAGATCTCCTATAGCAGAAGAGCACTTTATAGCAAGAATTTAAGGCCCATTTTATTGTTCAAAAACTCTTATGTAGCCTAAATCAAGGTAGCCCACTTTGTAGTGGTGTGTTATGTGATTCTTGGGATGGTTAAGATCTGATCACGAAAACATGTTATGATTATCATGGTTATAAGAGGAAGAATAATTTCCAAAAAAAGGATAGGGCAATCAGTTAATGTTCGTTCCTTCAGGTTTTTACAAGTGCTAATGGCTACCTTGGATTAGCCAAAGCAAATTGTGAGCCTCTAGCCCACATTTTATGGCACTATGCTAGTCTATATCAATTGAGCCCAGAGGACCACTCTAACTAACCAGAGCTGTGTGAACAACCTAACACTGCAATATATTTTGTCAGTAACTATCACTTACAAAACTCAAGCCATAGAATAATATCTCCTACATTGGGGGGAGGTGGGGGATGTTTGTTTAGTGCGGAAACATTTGTCAAATATTTAAACTCTTACTGCTAAGTTCTGATGAGCTTTACTTTCCTAGTAAGGCACAGAAGTAATTTAAATATACTTTTATACAGTAAAAACTAATAGAATAATATTAAAAAAAAAACTTGCTCAATGATGCAGTAATTTCTGTGCATATATTCATAATTATGCTTCCCAGTGATACCCTGGGAACAAATGAACAGTGTAAGTAGGGATTTATTGTAAAGGTCAGGTTATGGTTCAATTGAACAAAGCCTGGTCTAATCCAATTTTAATACTTGTGTCAAACTGCTTCTGCTTAGGAAGAAACATTAAGTGCTGATACCTTACTCCTCTACAAATTCAGATACTCTGCATTAAGTGTTTTCTCTGAAAGAAGCTACATACTTCAATATTTAAAGTTCAGCTTTATTATGGCTCTCCTCCCTCTCCAGAGGCATAGTGCCCACACCTCAGCTGAGTCACATGTGGATTCCAAGGAGGATTGAAATCTCATGTGACCTGACCTTTGCCTGGAGCCCATCACTGCATGGCTCCAGCATGCACATCACATGCTGATCCCAGGGGTACCATGCCACCAAGAAGTTAGTTCGGGAGGGTGGGGTCAAGAGAAACATATTATAAATGTTCTGGACTGCTGCTAAAGACCTTTTCCCCCCACTTATCTACTTTTGGATATCTGTTTCCACACAGTATGGATAACCATTACAGCACTTAAATGGAAAACCACATTCTAGCCTTAACATGACTTGTTTGTTGGTAGTTCTGTTAAATTATTCCAAAAAAGATAGTGTTGAAACTATGGACTACTACATTTGTGTGACTTTTTTGTTTTCACAGAAAAATGAAAATGCTTAAGGGCAAAACTGCTTAATAGACTAACCAAACATGCATATGTAAACTAGTTTCATAATATAAAACCAGTGATGTTTGTTTGCATATTTACACTTATTCCAGCCTGGGTCATTTGGCTACCAGCACCTTGTTGTAAGAAATATCCAGCATGAATTTAAATTTTCTCTTGAAAGAGAACCACAACCTTGAGCAATGGACTTTGCTGGTACCAGTGTATATTACTCCTCACATATATGTGTGTTATCTTTTTAGGATCTCATAACAGAGTACAACAGAGTGTGCAACAGGGGCAGGGTAACAAACGTCCACCATTCAGGTCATGGAACAGTCAGATGTATCCTATCTGGAGAGGGCGAGATGCCCAGCAAAAAGACTGCTGGAAAGGTAAGGAAGCAGAAAATCCACTGATTACTTGTATGATACAAACCTAATGTGAGTTAACGTTTTTAATTCAATCTCATATTGAACACCCTTAATATGCTTCAGTTTAAATGGATACTGAAGCCACTTTTACGCCCTCATTCAATTATTTGAACTGGTTGAAAGACCAATATTTTTTTTCTATTATATTCAGTTGATGTAAATTTCTTATCTGCCTTAAAATTGATGGCTCTCTCCCACTTGAAAAGGCAGAAGCCCACAGATATGGTTTCTTTGAGGTATCAACGGCCAGGACTGTTAAATATATCCTTTGTGAAGTCATAGAATTTACTATGAACCATAAAGTTAAGACTTCCTATAATTTATAATGAGAATTGGTCTGCAGAACTTGATGGTATAATGAAACTATTTAACTTTACTGCTTCACAGGTGGCCAGGTGACCTTCAGTCTTGCCAATGATGCACCAACACTGACAAATGCAAAAACTACATTCTCAATTCAGCTGAACTTTCCACACAATCAAACTGTACTACCTAATGGACAGGTTGTCTGGAGCCAGAACCGAACAGATAATGGTCAGTAGGAGAGCTGTACTATGGTAACTAAATCATCTTATTGCAAATGACTCCTAATACTTGCATATCTATGTCCACAGATACATGGGTACCCTCTGGAGAGCCAGTTTATCCTGATGAGTTGACTGAGGGAGCCGACTGTACATTTCCAGATGGCCGTCCATTTCCACGTGGTGCTGAAAAGAAGCGCAGCAAATTTGTCTACGTCTGGCAGACTTTGGGTGAGAACATTTATCTGTTGAAGGAATTTCTCATCATATTGCTTGGAAATCAATCGCTGAGCTGCTGGCTTTGAGATTGGTATATTGTTGTATAGTCAGAAACTGATTGCATATCTGGTTCAACCTAATGCTCCATCTTGTTTCTTATCCAGGAAAATACTGGCAAGTGGTAGATGGCCCATCCAGTTACCTGACCATTGACACAGCAGGTGTACCTCTTGGCTCCTACAACATGGATGTTGTTGTGTACCATTATCGTGGGCGTCAGAAATTCATTCCCATTGGCAGCGTGTCGTCTCAATTTTCAATAACTAGTGAGTTCTTGGAGACAAAATTACCCTTCGGTTTCATTTCATACCTCAAATAAAATATGTGCTAGGAAATCTGTTAAGTCTTGCTTCATCCACTATTTTTTGATGTCACTATGAATTGTGGCTTCAGGAAATTCTGGGTTCTACCATACGGTAAAGATAACAATTTTCTTATTCCTCTGGTCAGGGTTTTTTTTTTTTTTTTTAAATACATTTCCATGGAGGATAAATGATTGCACAGTTGGCCCTCTGCCAATAGAAATTATTTAGATGTTGTACAACATCATAAGGCCTTCAATTTCTTTAGTTCACTCATAACTTTAAACTTTCCTTACACATGCAAGGCATTCCAAATTTCAGATATTCCCTACTATTACTGCTGTGGTTTATCACCGCTAACTTAAGCAAAATTGGCATAGCAGGAGTTTGTGTATTTACTAATGTAATTTTTTTTTTCTCTTCACACCCCTAGATCAGATCCCATTCTCTGTATCAATCACCCAGCTCCTTGATCTGAATCTGGAAGACCAACGCTTTATCCAAAACAGAGCTGTATCCTTCTCTGTATCAATCCATGACCCTAGTCACTACCTCCAAACTGCTGACATATCCTACTCCTGGGATTTTGGAGACCAGAGTGGCACCCTCATCTCCAGGATCCCTGAGATTACCCATACATATGTTTCTGCTGGTGTCTTTAAACCAGAGGTAGTTCTGCAGGCTGCTATTCCCATCACACCTTGTGGCAGCACTGTTGCTGTGACCACAGCTCAGCCAGTGGTTACTACAGATCTTTCTCCAGAACCCACCACTGAAGCAGAGGGTACTACAGATAGTGGAGCAGAAACTGGTGAGTTTTTAAGACTGCATTATTGCTGTGTCTGTTGTATTTTGCAATATGCCAATCCACATAAAATAAAATGATATGTTCTTGTCTGTAGTACCTCCAACTGGAACAGTTGCTCCACTACCAAGTAACACAACAGTTCCTGTCACTGCCGCCGCTGACAATGTTGTAACTGTAATATCCCTGGATGATGAAAATAATATGGATGGTGAACCTGTGGAACCAGAAGCTGATGCAACTGAACTTCCAGTTATTGATGAGGTGACATCACCAGCTGCTGGAGATGAAGGAGAAGCTGTGACATCAGCTACAGTCACCCAGGAAGAGGCTGTGACATCAGTCACTGAAACTATAGAAGAGGATACTGTGACTGCAATAATTGAAGTTACAGAAGAAGATATTGTGACTGCATTAACTGAAGTTACAGAGATTGAAACAGTGACTGTTGTAGTAACAGAAGAGGCATCTCCTATTACTGTTACAGAAGGTTAGTGATTAAATGGGCAGGCCTAGCCCTTCACTTATCTTGGGATCCATATACTGTGGTATAGGCACAAACTATAGCTACATTTAGACTCATTTGAAATGAAACACTCCTACTCTATTGAGTGGGTGGGCTGGCATTTTTCTGGAGTCACTATATACCATGCTTATAAAAATATAGATAAATTGATAACATTCAGGTTTTCCAAGCAATTGCTTTTTTCTTCACTGTTGTAGAAAGTGTGTATATATATATATATATATATATATATATATATATATATATATATATATATTATACATACATATACTTTTTTTTTTTTTTTTTCTAAACTGAGCATTTCTTGTCTTAGTTATAACTGAGCCAATTGCTGCATCAGAAGCCCAGACAGTATCTGGCACAGAAGGCCTGGAAGAGTTGATTATTGCAAAGCGTCAGGCTCCTGAAGACCCACTTGTGGGATGTCTTCTCTATCGTTACGGCTCCTTTTCAACCAATCTGGATATAGTTCGTAAGTATAATTTAGCGAGGTGCCTTAAAAAAATAATATGCATGAGGGGTTGTCTGATTAAAAAGGGTTCTATTGTCCCAATAGTCTGAAGTAACATTTAATCTTGCTTTGCAGAGGGCATTGAGAGTGTACAGATTGTCCAAGTGGCTCCCATCTTACCAGCTGCTGGCCTTGAGAATGTTGTGGACCTTACAGTAACTTGCCAGGGGAGGTAAGAGCAGATCAGGACCCCTCATTAAGTAGAAGGGATGGCTTAGATTATCACACCTGCAATTATTATAACTGAAAGGGCTATTTTGACAATTGTAAAGTTTAATTTATAGACTCCAATGTCACTTGTTTCACCAGGCCTACTCATGTACCCTCCAGTAAAACTAGATATACCACAGTTAATAGGTGTCAAAGGAATTCCTGTCTCTTGGTATTCTGACACTGTTCCTAGGTAACTGCCCAATATTTATATATAATAATTTTATTTGGGGGGGGGGGGGGGGGGGTAATGACTTGGTGCTGTAAGAACTTCTTGGATATTACAGCTAAGTAATCTACCCAATGTGCCCTGGTTTTAACTGAAGAAAATAATTGGCATCTTTCTGTAATGTGGTGACTAGGCTTATAGGAACACTGCACTTGGAAAATTGTGTGCAACAAACAATACAGTTCTGGATCTATAATTCAGACCTCAACTCTTATTTTTAAGACTATAGTAGTACTTTAACTTCTAGTAATCAGGCTAATCTGTAGAAACTTGCACATTTATCAGATTTTATGAAATGTACCCCCTTAACCTCTTTCTACAGTATACCAAGTCAGGTGTGCACAACTATCTCCGACATGGACTGTGCAACCCCACAGCAGACCATCTGTAACCCAGTGGCTCCATCCTCAGACTGCCAGCTTGTCCTTCGTCAGGTTTTCAATGAATCTGGCACTTACTGTGTAAATGTCTCTTTAGCAGATGATGTTAGTTTAGCAATTGCTAGTGCACAAGTCAGCGTCTCAGCAGGTGGGTATCCCTGGCTACTCTAACACTAAAATAACTTTAGGTGCAACTTATGCATATATATTTACACTTTTTTTTTTTTTTTTTTTTTTTTTTTTTTTTTTAAACATGCAGGATCTTCTTCCCCTAATGGACTGGCAGTTACAGTTGGTGTGCTGCTTGTTGCTGTTGCAGTAGTCATTGTGGCATACACTTACAGGTATGTATTTAGCAAACTCTATCTACATGTAGGATCATTGCTAGTCTAACAACCTGGTATTGTGTGGTTCGAAAACCAGCCTTGTCATTTTTGTAAAGGGATGCTTAAGTTCTAAATTTGTTATGCATCAAAAGCTAAGCTTTGAAATTGCACTAAATAAACATGGCTGGATTACCCATTTGGACAACTAGGCAGCTGCCTAGGGGCGCTTACCTTTTAGGGGTGCCATTTTTTTTTTTAAATGTATATCACTACACATACTTTGCAGACAAGGTCATAGAAGGTAATCTCACAAATTGGTGTAAAATTACAGGATATTCTAAATTGCTTGTTGGCCAAAAGTATGATGAGTACTTAACAATATGTATTTACATTCCAAGTTTACTTTACTCCCACTACATGTATGTATGGTCAGACTTGAATTTAAAGTTATGTAAAAGAACTAACTTTGCTTCTCCCCCTTTCTGTCCATAGGCGTGTTAAGACATACACACCCTTGCGAGGAGAGCGCACTTCAATCAACTGGTTCCCTGAGCGACCTTCCCTTCGTCGATTCTTCCAAAATGCACTTGGCCATCCTATTGGTGGGGAGAACAGCCCTCTTTTAGATGGTCGGGTGGTATAACCAGGAGAGGTGCTTAATAGTGGATGCATTGCAATGCCTCTGAACGCTGATTGAAAACCCCAGTGTGCATATGAACAAGGTGGGGAGGGGTGTTAAATGTTCTGAGAACAGAAACCATGGAAGCCTGTGAGTGAGGGGTTTACATACTGTGGGGTGTAACTAGTAAAGTCTGCCACAGAATACAATGTTTCCTAATGAATAAGACTCTTGGCAGTGCAATGGGCGACCTGTTAAGTTTCAGCCTGGTCTAATGTTATGGATTCCATCTCAAACAATAAATTTGTTTATTAAAATTTGGTCTTGTTTTTTTTTTGTAAATATCTATCTTCAAAATCTACACTTCCTCCCTTGGCAAACTTATTGCCCATTTTACTATTGCCGCATGTATTTCAAATGGCTCTTCCTGCAGGACTTCCAAATATTAAATTAATAATCGCCAATAGAGTCATTACTACTACCCTTATTTCCCCTTCCTCCTTCACTTTTAGTGAAGGGGAAGATTGTCTTACTGTAGTAAAAAAACAAACACTTGCCACCTCAAAGTTGTGTCACACTTTACTTAAACTACTCCTTCACCCCCCCCCCCCTCCCACACTCTCAATCTTGCCCTCATCTGAAATTCTTGCAGTTTGTCTTACAGCCTCCACACATAAAGCCTGCCTTAAGTAGTATTTCAGAGGGTGTGATCATATGATTTGACTACTTAAGCAAACCCATAATTTGCTCCGACAAACTCAATAGTAAATGAGACCGTTTGTGTAACTTCCATGTATTACTATCTGCAATCAGAGGCTATACATTGAGACAATAAGTCTTTGCTGATCAAGCTTGTAATCAAGCACTCGATACGCATAACAAAATCCCCACGGACTAGAACAGAGGCTCTAATGCATTATATTAACGCCTCAGGCCCAGGATTGATATTACTCTAAAAGTTTAAAATATTATTTAACTGCATATCTTTGGATCTACGACTGTTCTGCAATTCTAATATCTTTCCATGTTTTTACAGTATTGTATTGCTGCTACAGCTCTAAGGGTTTGGAAAAATCCCTTGAGTCCTATTTAGTAGTCACTATTTTTGCCCAATTTTTTTTTTTTTTTTTTGCAGCTTAGACTTTATTTGCAAACTAGCGCTACGGGTCTAATGGAAAAAAAGATTTCTAACTAATTTAGCTCTTGGAATGTTTGAGCAGTGCTAAGGACAAATCTGTCTTTTGCTCACCCATAGTGATTGTGGGCAGGTAACTAAGATTGAGAGCTAATGGCATATATGGCAATTTTGAGTGGTTTTAGGTGTGTAACTTTACAATTAAGGCAATAGAAAAGTGCCTGTGCGTTGTAAAATATATTTGTGTGAACTTTAAGGAATATACACTCACCAGTGTTTCTCATTGCAAATGCAATAAAACATTTTTTTTCACTTTGAGATTAAAATGAATGAAAAGGGTAGCTTTCAAATATACGTATTAAAGACACTTTAAGTGCTGAACAAGTTGTACTGTGCATTCTGTTTTTCATCTGACTGTTCAAAATCAGACAAAATACTGTTGTCAGTTGGTTCTTTTGACTTGCTGTAAATCACTGATGAGAAGTTTAGAAAAAAAAGTTGCAGCCACAATAACCACCTGCAATACTTACCCACAGGAGAGCTGCCATTTTTATAAATACTCTACTTTGTTCTATAAGACTCTCCCCATAGTCTTCAAATGTTCTCTGAAAAATCACCTGGTGGGCACACGTCTCTCATCACACTACAACAACAATCCATCCAGCAGTCCCCTTATCTCACGTTTTTGTTCTACTAGTGCTTTAGATTGTAACCTCTCCCAAGAGCAGGGCCCCCACCTCCTCATGTACCAACATTTATGCACAATGTGTGGTCTTATATGCCTTCAACTGTAAGTACATTATTTAAATCAATTGTTTATTCTACCCTAGTGCAACTTGAATTGCTGCTGGTCTAAAAATATAGTATAAACCATGACACTTCTATATATTTAATTTTTATTAATTTTCTTTAGTTTTGCACATAGCTCTACTGTGGGCAGTCTGAATAGAGGTCATGGACCAATGGAGGTTTGCAGACTACAGAATCCTTACTCTTCTATAGGTGAATTCTGATATCCGGCAAGAGTCTGTACAACACTTAGTGCAGTAACTTTTTTTTTTTTTAGACTATCACTGGACGATCTATTTCTGCATCCGGTTGTGCCGAAAATCTGTTTATGAAAAAGGGTAGAGTGCACCAACTACTAATGCAGGTACTTATGGTAATGATCACCCCTGCCAAATGGATATTCAAGTAGAGATTCAACTCCCTTTCATTGACCTCATTTATATGAGATATGGAATTCTCTTCCTGGTCTCTGATTGTAACTTCATAGGTTCCCACATTTGTATGAGTCGTGGTCATTTTTCATCTCCGGTTCAAATGGTGAGGCATACACTTTTGGGTTTAAATTATCAATGTTTATAGTTGTATACTAACTTGTATAACTATGCCACTGTTAATGTTATTTATAAATGAAATATCCATGAAGATAAAATATCATGCCATTTATTATTATTTAAAAAAAAAATGCCAGTATATTCAGAACAGGCGCATTTCGTCACTTTGTTTTAGCTTTTTCAATCTCCATCAAAATTGCATAAATCATGTAAATCACTCAGTGGCATAGCTATATACTAATTATAACTATAAACAGATTGTAGTTACCAAAATGTTCATATCCCTTGTGCACACAAATAAAATGACTCTGCAATGATATAAATGAATTCTTGTTTAATGTATAGCAGAGGTGATTGCTGCATTAGATGCATAATCTGCACTGTACATCTTTAACACTATTGCTGCTGTCAATGGGGTAACAATACACTGCGCTGCAACATGTTTCTAAAGCAGTCATTTTTGCCTTTACTACAGAGACACTTTCTTCTTGCTTCACTTCAGTTATTTTATTATTATTTTCACACTGGAAATTGGTGAGTAAAATTAGTCATTATCATCCTTAGCTGTAGAAATAATAAAATATATAAATAAATAAAAACAGTGCACTGAGTATATGATTTTCTGTGTTTATCTGACAACTCATCAAAAGGATCATACCTTTAGTACCACAACTTGGAATTTCTTCTTGTACCTTTAAAAAGATATTTTCTGCAAACTGTTGTACCTGCTCTATGAAAAGCTCATGTAAGATAACTTGTTGGCCAAATACGGTAAGAGGATCCGGTTTTCTTCATGCATCTCAAAGAAAACACTAAATCCTGTAAACATAGGCTTAAATTATTTGCACCAAAAAGGAGTTGCAACTGCCCTACTATGCAAAGACTACCAGTAATCAAGTTATCTGAGCTTACCGCATTCATCCCTTTAAAGAATTATTTAAAACTTTATCTGAAATAGCCTTCAGAGAAGTTGGATAAAAATATTAGCACTTTCTATAAATTTAGTTTTTGGTCCAGAGAGCTTATTTCTCCTCTATTGTGGGACAGGAAAGAAGTGATCTCTGCACAAGTTGCCTAAAGTAGAGCATAGTTACTCAGGGTTTTAAGAGTGACTTCATCTTCTAAATCCCATTATGAGATTCTTTAATATATACACAGTAAACAAATATCCTATAGAAAATGAAAATCCTCTTCATCTAAATGCTTACATGATAATCTACACAGCCTTCTGATCTTCCCCTGGAATACAGCACCACAGGTTCCTGAGTAACAATCCCAAGGATGCTTCAGTTCTCTGACTATCAAGCAGTGGAAAGAAGGGCACTTTGTTGGAAAGATCTGCGTGTGCAGTAACCCTGTCATTAGCTAACTTGGGCAAAAGCAATAGCATGAGGAAGGTGGGAGCAACTGAGGAGACTATCCAGGAACAGACCCACCCAGCAGCTCTCAACATTAAGAAGCTGGTGGGACGATGTATTACTGATGATCCTCTGTCCTGTAGATGTAGGGTCCTTGCACTCTGGTTTTAAATAACATTTTCAGCGGAGGGAATGCTTCATTTTCATCCTCATCATTTACTTGAGAGAGAAGAAGCTTGAGGATCGAGGCGGAGGGGCCAGCATCATGGAGGCCTGGTTCTTGTGCGTTATCTTTATCTGGAAAAGAGGCAATGTTAAAGGTTATGTTTTATTCTACCAACTCAAGATATCAAATTATTTCAAATTATAATCACATGTTTATGACTTTGCAGCAGTCATATTAAATATATTATTGCATAATATAATTGTATCATGGATAAAAGTGATCTACTGTGTTTTTTAATGTATCTGCAAGTGGGAGTATCATCTTCTAATATTTTAGGTCCTATTATTGGTGTCTCAAGTTATTCTGTTCATTTTGTCTGCAATTTCATTTTAGGCAAATTTCCAGCTGGAGGCAGGGTAAGCTATACTAGCTGATTCTGGGGGCAGTTTTACATGTAGCAAAGATAAAAATAAAACAATGTAACAGAAGCTGAAAAAATAAATAAAAGATAAACAGAAAAATGTCAGATATAATAAATAAACAATTACAAATCCATTTTTCTCATTCTTTGACAGTACAGTAATGGCTTTCTGCTAAAAATAAGAAGATTTCTAAAAATGAATTGACTACAGGCTGAAAAACTTTCCTACAGGCTATTAAATAAACTTGGAAAAAAACTATGTTGCTCTCAATGCTGATCTCTGTGAAACTCATATCTGTGTACTAATGAGCATACATGAAAGGATCAGAGGACCACTAAACGTGAAGTATATTTGGCATGGGTATTTTTATAAAAATGTAAGATCGTTCGCCAAAAATATGTTTTGTAACCATAAGTGATAATGATTAATACCCTTGAGCTTGTCAACATTAAAATCATACTTTCCGATGTTAAAGAACCCTACACCCCTTTGAAGCTGTACATGGTAGTAGTGTGAAACAGGGTCGTATGCTACCCCAGTGCACCTCTGTGACTTCCAATGCATCCCCCAGTCTGTGGAGTAGGAGAGTATGTCCCTCTTCAATAACACACCGTGCATTACATCTCTCTAAAAATAACAAGTACCGTATATTCCTATATACTTATCATTATATATACCTCTATTACTGATTAATTCCTTTCCTAAAGCATATTTAAACCTTTTTTATTTTACCCAAAGTAAAATTGTAAAAGCACTGTGAGGCCCTTTTAAGGAATCAAGGCCCTTCAAGTGAAATGGGCTGCCTGCCACTGTTGTGAGGCCTCCAGATTTCTCCTGGTTGAGTTTTTCCTATTTTTCACAGCAGTCTGAAATGGAAAGGTGGTGGTTGGGCATTCACTTCAGTGAATTCTATTTACTACTTATTTTAAGCTACACCCCAAAAAAATAAAAATAATATATATATATATATATATATATATATATATATATATATATATATATATATATATATATATAGATAGACAATCTAGGTAGAACCATGGACTAAATATGGGTGATCCTAAGGATAGAATATATAACATAACTATATCTCTATTTTTTGGAGTATATAACATAAGGACAAAAACACACTTAAATACCGACTAATTCCTTTCAACACATGTATGAGAGTAGTTGAAGTCTATATGAAAAGCAATTTATCTCTCACAGCAAGGTAACATTATTCTTCTCAGTTTGCAATTAAGTCCTTCATTTGCCCGATGGCCACCCTATCGAGCCCTTTAATGGAAATTATGTTCAGTGCAAACATTACACATGGTCTGATATTTTGAAGGCTACCACTTACACTCCTATCGGTGAGGTCTGTTTTATGGTGCATTTCTTTAACTTTTTAGCATATATTAGGGGCTGGTTTTCCACATCTGGGCTTTTAAGCATATTGTGCCTAGTATGTCGCAAACAAGGCTATGGGATACATCTAGTAAGTGTATCATAATATATAAAACATTGTGCCATGTGTTTTCTTTCATCCTTAAATGAAAAAGTACAGTTATTATTTGCAAATAATAATGTGAGATATCAAGACTGCCTTCCTCCATTATGCACAGTGTTAAAACTGGATGGAGTCAAATGATTAATGAGGATAGACCAATGGTGCACTTTTGTTCCAATTAAATACAAATTGGTACTGTAACTTATATTGATAGAAGTCATCACAATAAGTAATTGGACTATTGTTCTAGTCTTACAGTGCAGGGTGGTTGCATCCAGGGTTCCCCATCAATTTGCATTGGAAGAGGCTTCAAGGTTCTGCAGAAAGAAAATGGCTTTTACTCTGTTTGAAATACAGAAACAGATTAGATCCTCTAAAGCATCAATAAAAAAAAAAAAAAAGCAAACATTTTTCATGTTAGTTTACAATGGTTCCAAAAAAGCTATCTATTAAATGATTAGTGGATGCTCTAACAGCAGATATCATAAAAGGAAAATATTAAATATAATATAATTATAAATATAAAATTGTCTCAGCTTCAATTTGGAACTGATCATTTTTAAAATATCTGATTGCCCTACTGTCAAAGCATTAGACTACCCACCAGTAATGTTTTGCCAGTTTTTCAACCCATGCTATATTTTATAAATGTTCACATGTGTGCACCGGTAAGAAAATTAAAATCATGGACCCCACTGTTCTGAAAATCTGAAGTGATACAGTGTGAGGATATACAGATTCACAAGGACAAGCCTGTAGTGGCTAAAGAACTAGATAAATTACTGATTACAGACAACTTTGATTACCTACTCAGTGTCCCTGAGTTTCCATGACACTGTCCGTTTATTATCACTGCTTTAGATCTTAATCTTAAATTTATAAAGCTTGGTAGCAAGTCTGTTTTTTTAACAGTTATTTTTAATGTGAAGCTGTAAGTAACAGAAGACCCATTATACTAAAAAGTAGAGAAAGACCTACTGTTATCAAATCCTCCTACATAAATCCAATAATGTTCAAATTGAGGAGCTACTTGCAAAATGTAAGTTAGCTTTATATTTGTAATATTTTTATTGTGATACCTACACTTTACAAGGACAATTCATGGCCATACTTTTGAAGATAAGAAAGTAGACATACTTATTTTTTTGTCTTAAGGGAGTAACCAGATCATTAGAGTGTTTAGTGACCACATGGCCACAAGTCACAGTTATCGCAGTAATGAAAAGTACACATAAAATAAATATAACTGGAACTGGCTGTTACTCTCTTTGTCTAGGATCATTAATTAGCGCTCTCAGTTTTCAGTCTCAGTTATCTAACATTTTCACTGACCATTGCAATTATGTCTGTTTATATGTGTGCATTTCTTCAATATCTGTGTCCTTAGCTGTGTCATTTTAGTGTCAATGCTGGTAACATAAAGGGTGATAATCCCGTCACTCACCGTATGACTAGCTCTGAACACTTTGCCAGTCGTTTCCTTGCACTCTTCAGCCCTGTGTAAATCTGCCCCATCTCCATGGCTCCCTCCAACCCTACTACTTCCAGCCTCTTGTCACTGAGATCTGTAGAAATAGATATATAGAATATATCATGCAATGTGAAGCAGATAAGAAGAACTTGGCCACTTTTATATATTTAGCAAATTATATGGTCACCGAAAAACAAGTCTTGTTGTTCTTAGAGATCATTAAAAGCTGACTATATATTTTTGTACTAGCCACTGTTTTTTTGAAGTTCAAGTTACAGACAAAGCATGGAATCTGGCATCCGTTACAATGCCTAGGCAATGTATAGGATGATTAAAATCACGTGGCGAAGTAAGAAATGCTTTGCACTTTGCATAGGCACCCTATACAATGCCGGATAAGCATCAGACAAAAAGGTGAAATGCTTGTTTTATAAGCACTTTGCTCTGAAGAGAATGATACAAAGCATATGCTAAACAAACATAAGTCAAATCCAAATCATGAAAGTCACTATATTAATTATTTCTGTGACTCAAACGTTTAGGAGACACAAAATATGTAGAGAATATACATAGTGAAGCAGTGACAGTATCTGGTAATGTTTACAGCATACTCTTTTAAAAATGCAAAGTTGTGTTTGGCAAGAAAAAAAAAGTAAGTAAAACCTATTTAATCGTCAATGACACGAACAGGATGTACACAGAGTATAAACACGTCTGTAGATTTAATTTGCAGACAAGTATGACTCGTACATCTATTGAACAAAAGCAAAGTGAGGAATTTAATAATGACCTTTATTGGGATACTGGATTTAAACATGTAGAATAATAATATAAAATAAAAAAAAGTGCTTAGATGTTTTTAGGCCTGGTTATAATTTTATAGAAGAAAGTATATGACCTAAGCAAGGCCCAGTTGGTATGAGCATATAAGAATGTATACCCCATCACCCATTGAATATAAAATTAGACACAGACCACTTCTTGGGAGATAACTGGCCACAGCGTTTATTGGTAAACACAACATGATGTAATAACCATAACGATAAATAAATAAACATAACCCGAGGGGAGGAGCCTGGACAGAGACAGTACACCCTACGCCCTGAAGCCTAATCCAGGGCCTACCGTGTTGGAACATCCGTACCACCGTAGGGTAGGATCTCCCCCATTTTCCACTGTCCCGGCAACTCCCCTCACCACCCGCCACAGAGAAGATCGCATAATATCTTTGCGGATTCGACTCCCCCCACCAAAAAAACACCATGGCCAGCCACATACCCTCCTAAAACAGCACTCCACTCTCCACCTCTGCTCATGATCCATCCGCACCGGGGCCACACCCAGCTCTGGGCTAAGACCGACAATCAAGGCCACTCGCCCGCATGGTCTGCTTTACTAATAGCCCATGCTATTTCCGCCCGATACCTTCCAATTCTCAAGACCTCCTTCTCCAAAAGCCCATAGGGCTGTTACTGTAGCTGCTTCTGCACCGAGCGAGTGGGCAGCAAGTTCCATGCGGAATATGCCCAAATGCTGCTGGCAATCTCCAACGTTGTAGAATCACACATAGAGAACCAGTCCCATTTCATCAAGGGAAGGTGCAAACCAACTTCGTGATTGGCTGAACCAAGAGAGCCGTAATCCAGGAAGGGGGAGCAGTCAGCGTGCCCAACACACTGTAACTACCTCCTTTCCCCGCCTGCTCAACTTGGCTGTCGCTGCCACATGGTCACATGATCACCCTGGATTGCCAGACCAGTCACCTGAGGTCGACATACCTTGTCTGTTTACCAACCAAACTCCTGCTACCATCCGACCAGCGGAAGGAGATGGCCGCACAGAACCGCAAGGATTTAGACTTGTCACAGACCTCTTTCCATAACCGCAGTAACCAGCCATATGGTCATATGATCACCCTTTGGATCCCTAGACCAGGCACCTAAGGTCGCCCCACCTTGCCTGTATATTAACCAAACTTTCACTACCGGCACACCAGTGGGAAGGAGAGATGGCTGCACAGCCCACAAGGCTTCGCCCTTATCACAGACCTCCTTCACGAACAGTGGTATCTCCGGCCCTTGGGAAAAGGCTACCAGTCGCCTGCTGTCCCTTTGCCATACCTCCTGTTCGCCTTTACGATCACCCTTTGGATCCCAAGACCAGGCATCTGAGGTCGCCCTCCCTGCCTGTATACTAACCAAACTCTCACTACCGGCACACCAGCGGGAAGGAGAGATGGCTGCACAGCCCGCAAGGCTTTGCCCTTATCACAGACCTCCTTCCCGAACAGTGGTATCTCCGGCCCTTGGGAAAAGGCTACCCGTCGCCTGCTGTCCCTTTGCCATACCTCCTGTTCACCTTTACCCCTTGCTTTCTCTATCCATTCCTTCGTCAGGACCCATTAACCCAGCTTGATTTCCGATGGGGCCACACTGCAACTTCCCCCCCCACTCCCACCTTTGGGGGACTCCTCCTCTGAGCCTACGGATAGCGTACCCAGTGCCCAAACTGTCCAACCTCCAACCCTGGCCTGCAGTCTGAGGCTCGCACCTGAGAAGGATCCGTCCTCCATCCTGTCTTTTTGACCTTGTATCTTCATAATACTATATGCTCCTCTATCCGTACTGAGCACAGGGTTTTCAACAACGTAGTCCTGAACAAGCAACTACATACTGAGAAACAGCCTGCACCACCACTGCAATCACTGCCTACTCTACTTACTGCCCTTCGATCCACTGCCAACCAGCCGTGTATAACTCTAGCAAGATCTACGAAGCCAAATACCTTACAGCACATACCGATCACAATAGCTTATGATACCACCTTGAATGATCAAAACAGGGTCCTCCATTTTTGGAATGTTGTTAATGCTGTATTTTCCCTTGTTTTTATCCCCTGTATTGCGCTACGGAATATGTTGGCGTGTTACAAATAAAAGTTAATAAAGTTAATAAATGATCAAAGCGTGATACAACCGCCGGGGATGACAGGAGTGACAGCCCTTGTTGCATAGAGACCACAAAAAAACACCTCTGTAATAACCCATATATACTCCTCAGTCCGCACGTTGCCAATCCCGGTACAAAGAGTTAATAATATCCTGGAACTCACCTGGAAAAGCATATAATACCCTCTGCTTTATGACTATTACCGGATATCAAGCGTTAGCGCCCCGCCAGCACGACCCCTAAGACTTTTTTTATTTTTTTTTAATCCGAGACAAAATCTGACAATCCCTTATACATATCTCCATTACCAAACAAAATAAAAAAAATATACATGCAATAGACCCACTGAACACGCACACCGCTACCCTCCAAATGGCGCAATCATGGTTTACAATCTTGCATCTCGCTGCATAACCTACACTACCTCTAACCAGACAGACCAGGGGCCCGACGCAGGTCCCCAGATGCCATACAGCCAGATTTGAAAAGAGCTAGGGCATAGCATCAATCTGTGCATGTCCTTGCTGACCTGACCGCTCCTCTTACCATTCAAAGGATGTATAATACCTGCTCACGACCGTTTGAGCGTCATACCATCGTGTCTTACAAACTGCAGAGGATTATAAGACGAACCAGGATGAAAACCTCAAGATAGGATACCACTAAGCAGGACCCTCCACAGCAGGACAAAAGAGGACCACCCGAGCCAAACCACCTCTGTATATGAAAAGAAAAACTGCTACCAGCGGATCTAATCCATCAGCTACCCTGCCAACACTATGGAAGAACATGCCTGTGCAGAAAACAACTGAGACAAAATTTACATATAAAAAACACTTGTCCACCTTTAACATTGGTAGCCTAGAGCAACTATGTCTATATTATCAGACGCAAACACCTCTACTATAACTAGGAATGGACCAAACACCTACCCTAGACCCACCTTCAGGAGTCAATATAACCACCCAAGACTATAGCGGATAAGGCATAAGAGTAAACCGTGGAGGAGTATACGACATACCCAAAAAGGGATAATTCTGCTGGAATGCCACCCGGCCTCCTTCCAAATCCCACTACAAACCTGAAACTAGTGGTAAGAGAACTGTCTACCTGATCAATGGAACCCACGACGATAGAGATGATGAACGGGGAATGACAAACCTACGGCACAGAACGGTAATGCTAGAACCCTAGAACCACAAGCACAACCCTGCCAGGAACATGCAGGAATGACCCCGCAAGACGGCCAAGATGAAAATGATACCAAGGAGAACGAGTACAGGCAAATAGATTTACCCCATATAACTAACCTCCCGGTGGACCGCCTATGAAGGGAACTCAGTCCAGACACCGATCCCAAGCTGCGACCAACAGCACAATAACCTAACTATTATCAAACATATCCCCACTATCCCTTGATATGGACCTCTATAAAGTAGACTGTTTATAAACAGCCCCAATCCCCGATGTCAAGGCGGTTAAGTATAATAAGCGTGCAATGTCACTAAACAACCTGGGCACCAACCCGTCTAAGGAGGACACTATGGGGAGGAATTGGCCCTATAACTTTCTAAGGCCTCTCTGCCCTGCTCCCCCCTTAAGACAGCCCCTGGTAACCTGATATATAGGCTTATGGCCCCAATATGCCAAGCAGTTCCATAAGGGTGGTCCACTGACAATCCTTAAGGCACAGCACTAAGCGCAGTTGCAGCAAGAACATATGATCATTCCAGACCGCAACTGCTACAGTCCAATCTCACTATAAATCGCCTGGTGTTCAACCCCTTAGACTGCAATTGGAGAAGCCAACTGCCACCGCCAGAATTAAAAGTCCTATCTGTCCCCCGTAACTCCAGTTATGAACACACTATTATCCAAATAATGCAAGGGAAAATGATGTAAGTATTAAATAATCACACAACGTCCTCAGACTCGTAGATAATAATATGAAATAGATTTATTGCGGATGAAAACCGCAGTATACGGAATATGTCAATATATATAACAGCAGTCCCCTAGACTTGACTATCATATTGACAGAGAATGCTGCTATTAATGTGACCAAGTGCTGCTTACCTACACTGCAGCTCCCAGACAGCATGGCAGCCTGAGAGGGCAGAAAGGCCTGGGGACATCACCAGGAGTCCCAGCACACAGCAAAATGGTACACACAGCCTTCACTAATATGATAATGTGCACTCTGACTACCCCGCATAATCTATACACATAAATATATACAATACACAAACATATAAACCCATACAACAAAACACAATACACATATGGAATACACACAACACATATACACAATGCACATGAACCAAACAAAGTGCACACCACAGACACCACAGCAACCAGATCTGTGGCCTGGACCAGCTCAGTGTTCACATCAGTGCCCCCCTGCACTTACATAGCCTATGACAAGGAGCACTAGCAGCTCCATCCTCTTCCATGGCTAGCTAGGGGCCAATCCCTCATAAGTGCCCCCAGCACACCACCCTGTGCTCCCTAACACTCTGGAGGCCATAAACAGGAGCTGCACCAGCAGCACATCTGCTCCCATGGCTAGCTGGGGGCAAACTGGTGGAAATTGGCGGCAAAAGCCTATAATGGCTCCACCTCCCCCAGCTAGCCACCTCCTGCCCCTCCCAGGTCCTGCCAGGTCAGGTGGTCCCTCCTTCCAACCCCAGGCAAGCCTGAGGTGGCCTACGGGCCCTTCAATATTGGTATGATTAAAAGAGCTTTTGTCTCAACAGTTCCACTTCAATTTTATTGTAGTGGTTTGAATTAAAAGCTACACAAAATAGCTAGCGTCTTTACAGTGCTGGTTGTCTACATATTAACGGCATATATGAATGGGGTTTGAACACTGCTGCTTTGAGTGAATGCACAAATAAAGTAATAGTGTGGGTTATTCTCTATATGCATGAACAAATAAATAACAAATAAGAAGTGAAAGACAACATTGTCTACTAAGTAAAAAAATGTGAATACTGCTCTATATAAAATACAGACAGTAAGTTTACTGAGCAGTAGAGAGCGCTAGTGAGTGCCTGTAATACAGCAACACATTAGCCAATATATAACAGAGAGTAACAGCCCATACCTATTGCAACTTCATATGAATGAGCTTAAAAGCATATCTAAATTTCCTGGATTATGAATGCATCAGTAGTGTATGAAAACACTTTTTTTTTGCATGAAAAAAAATCCTGAAATAAACATTTAAAAAAACAACTTACCTTGAAGTGAGCAAAATGTCTTGTAATTTCTGACAGTTGAAAATTAGAGTAAACACCCCTTCAAACCCAGGCTAAATTAGCATAAAAGTCATAATTTGTTTTGGCGAATCAGAAGGAAGCAAAGGCTGCAACATTTGTATCAAACTTTGGGGATCCTGTCTGTGCTATAAAGCAGCCTGGAATATGTAGTGTGGCACCATGTTAGAAGGGGTTATGTATTTTCATATAAGAGCCTCTTTATGCAACACATTCACACTTGATTACCACCCCTGTTTGGAAGAGCTAAGCCGCAGCTAAACATGCTTTTGTCATTACCATACAGGAAGCGGGTCTCATCCCAGCAGTCACTTTGGGACGTCAGTGCTCTACTATTGGCTGAGGAAGACACAGCAGGTTAAATAATGGGTTAAAATTGGAACCCAAATGCTCCATGCTGATTGGGGGACCAGGTGCCTGTGTAGACATCCCCTGGTGGTGTCAATATTATAATTAGAGGGATTTTTAGATATTAATAAAAAAAATGTACAGTGGATATAAAAAGTCTACACACCCCTGTTAAAATGTCAGGTTTCTGTGCTGTAAAAAAATTAGACAAAGATAAATCATTTCAGAACTTTTTCCACCTTTAATGTGACCTATAAACTACAACTCAATTGAAAAACAAACTGAAATCTTTTAGGTAGAGGGAAGAAAAAAATATAAAAATAAAATAATATGGTTGAATAAGTATGCACACCCTTAAACTAATACTTTGTTGAAGCACCTTTTGATTTTATTACAGCGCTCAGTCTTTTTGGGTATGAGTCTATCAGCATGGCACATTTTGACTTGGCAAGATTTGTCCACACTTCTTTGCAAAAACACTCCAAATCTGTCAGATTGTGAGGGCATCTCCCGTGCACAACCCTCTTCAGATCACCCCACAGATTTTCAATCGGATTCAGGTCTGGGCTCTGGCTGGGCCATTCCAAAACTTTAATCTTCTTCTGGTGAAGCCATGCCTTTGTTGATTTGGATGTATGCTTTGGGTCGTTGTCATGCTGAAAGATGAAGTTCCTCTTCATGTTCAGCTTTCTAGCAGAAGCCTGAAGGTTTTGTGCCAATATTGACTGGTATTTGGAACTGTTCATAATTCCCTCTATCTTAAGGCCCCAGTTCCAGCTGAAGAAAAACAGCCCCAAAGCATGATGCTGCCACCACCATGCTTCACTGTGGGTATGGTGTTCTTTTGGTGTATGCCGACTCCTATTTAACACGATTTGGAATGTGATTGCTTAATTCTGGACACAGCTACATCCCCAGTTATAAAAGAGGGTGTGCAGACTTATACAACCACATTATTTTTCTTTTTTTCTTCCCTCCACCTAAAAGATTTCAGTTTGTTTTTTAATTGAGTTGTACAGTTTATAGGTCACATTAAAGGTGGAAAAAGTTCTGAGATGATTTATCTTTGTCTCATTTTTTTATGACATTTTAACAGGGGTGTGTAGACTTTTTATATCCACTGTATGTAATATGCTTCATTTATCAATGATGCTTTTTGCCTAAGGATTGCAGAAATGTATTAATACAGCTAACTTAGACATATCTTTAATTATAAAGGCAGTAATGCTACCCACAACGCGAAGGAGTAGTGAAAGCAAACTTGGCACTGGAGTGTAATACTGTGGGAGTATATAACATTGTGCTATAAGTCTATATCACATAAGATACTTCTTTTTGTGCTCAGTGCACTCATTAATACAGCTGCAAACAAACAAATACATTACAAATAAAAGTAGCCAGCATCTGTTGTTGTTCTATATGAATGTGCTTCACTATAAATGCAGCAAACTTTAGCTACAATGTGAATGAGAGATACAAATATATAAGCATTATATTATGGGAGTCTGCATCCTAAATAAGAAATTGATATTGTGATATGATAAATACTGAAAATAAGAGACACCAAGTACAGTACATCGACTTTATTTAGTTGATCTAAACAGTTGGTATAACAAGAAGGTACAACATAATTAACAGTAAAAATATGAACCATTAAGTCTGTGAAGCAGATACAGAAGTCAGGTCTATATTTCATCTACCCACCGAGTACACTGTTCAGTTTTACAGTAGTTGCTATATGAATGAAGTGGAATTTTTCAGTAAAACTGAAATGGTAGGATTTAAGGAGTTTTTGTCTCAACAGTTCCAATATTGTACTCTCTTCTGTAAAATTATAACCAGGCCTAAAAACATCTAAGCACTTGGTTTTTATTTTATGTCATTATTCTACATTTTTTAATCCAGTATACCAATAAAGATCATCATTAAATACCTCACTTCAGTTAAGAATGGGAATATGTTTTTCTCCTTTGAGAGCATAATTTGGAAAAAAGATGGAACATTATTAAATACTCTGCTTCGCATGCAAAGAGTGCAGATCATGGAAAAAGACTGAAGGGGGAAAGGTGGCGGAGCATGGAGATGATGTGAGAGATATAAGGTGGTGAACCGTCGTTAAGGCTTTGTATGTCAGAACTTTATTCTCGTAGTGATGAGAAGTCAGTATAGTGACTCGTGTCTGCATGATCGCTCAAACAATTGGATCTAGCGCAGCATTTGTTAGGGATTGGAGTGGACATATGCAATTGTTAGGGAGAGTGATTTACAGTAGTGGAAACAGGGTATGTGGAGTAAACCGGTTATAATTTGCAGCGTTTTGGGGGGAGATTGACATGATTTATTTAATGATTGTATGAGAGGTGTGAAGAATCCCAAGACCGCAGCCCTGAAGGCCAGTTGTATAATTGTGAGGGACATTTTAGATGTATTGTGTTTTTAAGGCAAAAATTCTGAAAAAATTGCTTGCAATGTATAACTGGCCTGTCAGCAAAGGAGCAGCTATATAGCTGGGTGAGTAATGATTGTCTAGACAGAATCTGCATGCTATATACTTAGTAATTGTTTAAAACATGTTGCTTTAAATGATTGGCAAACATTTTAAGAGTTCCATGTCCCTTGAAATGACAGTGATAGAGCCATAGTTGTTAGGCCGGTGGACTTTGCATGGGTAACATTTGGGACAAAGACATGGGAAAAATATATTCAATTTGTATATCAGAGAGAAAAAAACAAAAGTTAATAGGAGAAAATAAATTAACAGAGATAATACCAAAGATAATTTCACAGAACATGACTGTATTACACATTGCCATTCCAATCTGGACATTCTATAGAACTAGCGACTTGCCAGTCAAAAAATGACGGCAATAAAATTGTAAGGCAGGTAATGCTGTTTGCCACAGAGAGTAAGTGTTTTGGTGGTCTGAGATCCTTTGGCGCTCATTGTGAGCCTCTGAGTTGGTGTATTTTTTGTTATCATAGGCGATTTTGCGCTTATTGTAAGGTCCGCGCTGATCTCCTTTTGGCACTTATTGCAAGGCTCTCCCCTGGTGTACTTTGTGTCCTATGAACACCGTTGGCGCTCCTTGTGAGGCGCGCAGTGAAGGTCTTAATGAAATCATAAATTAATATACTTTACCTATTTGTAATTAATATATGCAGCAAGGAATGTGCTGAAGAGCTAACAATCTGTTTTGATGTTCCTGCAGCATCTAATATAGATTTGCAGTGTTGTTGAGCTGAGTGTAAGTGTGTAAGTGTCAGCAATGTGTGCAGTGTGTAGTGTAAATAGGCTGCGTGCGTGAGGGGAAGCCATTTGTGTAGCTGTGTACTTCCGCATTCTGTAAGTTAGTGGTGTAAAGTGGCGGCGAATGTGTATGTTGTATGTGGGTGTGGATGATTTAGCGTCCTTGCTAATGGTATATTTTGTACCTCGGACAGGTTTTTGTAAAAGTTGTATGTGCTTGGCAGTGTTTTGCAGCTTTAGGGGTCATGTAGCCTCGTTTTCGTTTTTTTTGGCTGCCATTTTTTCTCTTGCTTAGGGGATTTTCGAGTGTCTAAACTTTTTAAATTGGACTGAAATAGAGGTGTAACCTGTCTTCCAGACGTCCTGTGTGTCCCTCCTTGCTGTGGATAGGGTTTTTAGTTTATTTTTGTGTGTATTTTGTTTTTGTTTTTATGTTTTCTGTTGTGCGTGGGTTGTCCGTTAAGGTCGCATTTTTGCGAGTCCCTAATGGATTTTTTCTAAGCCCGCGGCTCATATTTTTTTTTGTGTAAGTCTGCAATTTTTTTTTTCTAAGTCCCGCGGCTCGTATTTTTTTGTGTAAGTCGATATTTAGTCATTGCGTGTTTTGTGTTTTTTTTTTTTTTTTTTAAGTGCTGCTTCTGTGCGCCTTTGTAGCCGCTTGTGAGGTGCTGTAGAGCCTCCACCATCGCGATTTGCGGCCTGCAATGAGCCTTCGGTGCTCATCTCCACCTACGGCGCTCCCTGCCTGGCCGCAACTGTGGCCCTTGCTTCAACTATATATGTGATACCTGTGATTTCTACAGAATGTATGAAAGAAATAAAAAACACACGTAGCTTACACTTTGCCTAAAGTGGCCAGTCACTTTATACATTGCCTGTGCTTTGTAAATAATGTATTGGTTTAATTGGTTTATATTCCATCGTCCTGTGTGGTACAGTGTAGACACTTTAGTATTGTGTTGGCCACTACAGAAACATCTAATTAAGATGTCCCCAGCTTTGCCCTCTTACCTTGCACACATGATTTCAGGGCTTCAGGGTCAGTGATGGCTTCTGGGGGGTTCTGGCAGGAGGTTTTTCGAGCCTCCCCTAGAGGTTTGCGTGTCTCTCCCCACAGGTTAGATCCACCATGCATGCTGGGAATGTTGATGACAGCAATTCCTTCCAGTGAGACAGAGCTGAGATCCAGAGGTGAGCCACAGCACTATGTAAAGACGAAGTGATTATTGCATTAACAGTATTCAAATGGTACTATTCCATCATATACATACATTATATATATATATATATATATATATATATATATATATATATATATATATATATATACACACACATAAACATACATACATATATATATATATATATATATATATATATATATGATGTAAAAAGTCTACACACCCCTGTTAAAATGTCAGGTTTCTGTGCTGTAAAAAATGAGACAAAGATAAATAATTTCAGAACTTTTTCCACCTTAAATGTGACCTATAAACTGTACAACTCAATTGAAAAACAAACTGAAATATTTTAGGTAGAGGGAAGTAAAAATATAAAAATAAAAATAATATGGTTGCATAAGTATGCACACCCTTAAATACTTTGTTGAAGCACCTTTTGATTTTAATACAGCACTCAGTCTTTTTGTGTATGAGTCTATCAAATCTGTCAGATTGCGAGGGCATCTCCTGTGCCCAGCCCTCTTCAGATCACCCCACCTTCAGATCGGATTCAGGTCTGGGCTCTGGCTGGGCCATTCCAAAACTTTAATCTTCTACTGGTGAAGCCATTCCTTTGTTGATTTGGATGTATGCTTTGGGTTGTTGTCATGCTGAAAGATGAAGTTCCTCTTCATGTTCAGCTTTCTAGCAGAAGCCGGAAGGTTTTGTGCCAATATTGACTGGTATTTGGAACTGTTCATAATTCCCTCTATCTTAACTAAGGCCCCAGTTCCAGCTGAAGAAAAACAGCCCAAAGCATGATGCTGCCACCACCATGCTTCACTGTGGGTATGGTGTTCTTTTGGTGATGTGCAGTGTTGTTTTTGCGCCAAACACATCTTTTGGAATTATGGCCAAAAGTTCAACCTTGGTTTCATCAGACCATAACACCTTTTCCCACATGCTTTTGGGAGACTTCAGATGTGTTTTTGCCAAATCTAGCCTGGCTTGGATGTTTTTCTTCGTAAGAAAAGGCTTTCGTCTTGCCACTCTATCCCATAGCCCAGACGTATGAAGAATACAGGAGATTGTTGTCACATGTACCACACAGCCAGTAGTTTAAATGATGGCAGGTGTATGCTGACTCCTATTAAACACTGTTTAGAATGTGATTGCTTAATTCTGAACACAGCTACATCCCCAGTTATAAGAGGGTGTGCAGACTTATGCAACCACATTATTTTTTTTTTTTTTTTTTTCTTCCCTCAACCTAAAAGATTTCAGTTTGTTTTTGAATTAAGTTGTACAGTTTATAGGTCACATTAAAAGGTGGAAAAAGTTCTGAAATTATTTATCTTTGTCTCATTTTTTTACAGCACAGAAACCTGACATTTTAACAGGGGTGTGTAGACTTTTTATATCCACTGTACATACATATATAAAACTGTATTCCTGAGAAATTTTAGCAGGAAATACGTTTATTAACTTATTTTTTAGACATTCAAATAGTATCACTAATGTACTATTCATTGTTTGTACTAATGTACTAAGAACATTGGAGGGCTTAACTCTTCAGTCCACGATATGTAAAACAATTGATATACAGTATATATATATGTTTATATATATATATATATATATATATATATATATATATATATATATATATATACACACACACAAACACATATACACAAACACATATACACACACACACACACACAGAGGAGTGAGCCAGAAAGATAAAATGTGGTATTGGGAGAGGTAAGGATGAAGGATGCAGGACACATTCAATCTAGGCTATCCATGCACTTCTGTGTGATAAGTTTCCATGTTTTAATGCCTCTATTATTTCACAAGCCCTTCTGACTAATAAGAGCTAGAAAAAAAGGACAGATAGCTTTCATACATAGACCATACTAACTACACCAGTGGGAAACCAATGAGGCCTCAAAAGCTGCATGTGCAGTATAAATATCGCAGAGCCATTATTTTCTTTTGCGACTAAACTATGTGCTACATAAATACTATACTCTTTCACATGAGGACACTTACCTCAATTGTAACATACTCCTTCAGCTTCTTACAGGTAGAAAATACAGTCTCTGATGTAGCAAACTCAAAATACCACAGCTTGTTCTTCATTCTAAGGATAGAGCCACCAATGTGTAACTCAAAATTATTATGAAAAAAATAGTAAAAGAATAAAACACCTAATACAAAGCATTTAGTGCTGCGTTATATGTTAGATATAATCTATTTTCGGTTTACAAGTTGAATGATTTTGCAAGTTAACATTTCGGTTAGCAGTAGAAGAGCCATTCCATGTCTATATTCTGAGCAGAGCTATAAAGTAAAGAGGTTTGGGTACAGAACTACAGAATAGGTTTTAAATAGCCAATCTATTAAGAACATTAATTAATTTTCGTAATAATTGCAAGTTTGTCTGAATCAATAGAAATCACTCACCTACAATCTTATGTTTACGAATACACATACTCTCATAGACTCTTAGTCATTCACTAACACTCACTACAAACATGAAATACTCTCTTTAATACTCGCTTTTCCTTAATCTGTTTTAATCTTCTCCTGGCTTCACATTAAAGTGCACAAATGCTATAAAATATTTGCCTCTGCTTCTCCTTATATCGCTCTGCTCACTTCCGACTTTTAGCTCAAGTGGGTCTCCTCTATCCCCATATATACAGGACGAGTAATTCATTGTTTTAGTATGTATACCTTGAAGGATAGTGATAGTTTTGAAGTTTTCTACCATGTCTAAGAATTTAATACAATTTAAGAAGGAAGTATCGTCCAGAAAAAGATACAATATAACAACATCATGATTTAAAGTTTAAATATTTGGAGTAAAGTGTACTACTACTTTACAAAAATGATAGATATGTCATCATATATGAGCCAAAAGGTCCAGTTAGTCTGCCTTTTATGTTCCAATGTTACTTCAGCCATTTCTGTATTAGTATGTTCTGCATTAGGTACAAGTGTTTGTTTCCACACAGTGCATTCAGCTCCCATAGATAACTTACCTACTGTTGAATTTCTCAGGGTATTTCTCTCTCATCACATGGAATCGATGGGCGATGGAGGCATCCTGCAACAAAGGAAATTTGATGAGGGAACAGGTTATCTTCTTGTTTGTGTTCATGGAATAAGATCTGCCCATTTTACTATCCTGGAAATGGTGGATCAGTTTGTTCACCTTTATCCAGAACTTACTGAAATAAAAACAGGCGAGAGTTTCTGATGAAACAAGATGGGTGAGGTGCATCTCTGGAGGTATCATGAACAAATAATTTTTTGAAAGTGTAATCTAGGTTAGCCGAATGACCACTCTTGTTTCATAGTTTTATGGCCTTTCATAACTATTTGAGTGGTGTCTCTGCAGCTAGACGGGACTGTGGCCAGTGCATTGAGCTTATCGGTCATCACATTTTATGCTATTTGTGATGTGACAGAATTGTGTATTCTATGACTGTATATAGTCATGATCTGCATTTTGAACATGATGAGACCTGAGCCATGTCGCAATGGAATGCCAATGGAATGTCAAAGGTTACAGAGCTAAATATACAAAAATATATATTTTAAAACCATGGGCACATTTACGTTTTGTGCCCTAGGCCAATTCAGGCTTATGCACTCCCCACACACCAACTGCTATTCCTCCCATTCTCTTGCTCTATCCCAAATTATAGGTTTATGCATAGTATGTATGCATGTAGGAATATCAGAAAATGTTAGGTACACTTACACACGGAAATGTCACTGCAAATAAGCTTCTCTGTGCCTTTGCACACAATATTATGATGAACTACACCAGCATTTTCAGGCTGTCTGCTGCTCCTTGAAAATGTGCTAACCTAGGCATCGACCTATTCAACCTAACCCTAAATACAACATAGGTCTTTAGATAATATTGACAGGACTTGTTGCCTGGAGTATATAATCCACCACCATTGTCACTTACATTAATGGCCAAATAGTCTAACAAATATAATAAATATATATATATTCTTCATACCACCCCAATGGAGAAGTAGTTGTTGATTATCTCATATGGGACAGGGTCTCCCTTCTCTTCTGGGTTGTTGGTTATGACCTCAATGTTCCATCGATCCATGTGAAGAATAGTGCTATGCTCAATGTCTTTCAAAATCTTTGACAGATTCTCACCATCATAACCTGAAATGGAAAACATATCAGGCACTAAGAAGCAAAGACATTAGTGAATTATAACTCATTACAATTTCCAAGTCTCTCTCTATTGTTCCCTTAGTACTGATGCATGGGAATCATATGAAACCCCAGGTTGCATTTCACACAATTTTATCTTTCTCCCCCCTTCCAAACTATTTCCCCTAACCTCTCTAGTTCACCAGTTTCTTTGCCTTGTTTACTTTCCTCTCAACCTTCTTTCAACATTACCCTTTTGCCTCTATATCATTCCACTTTTCCCTCTCTATTTCTGGCCTCCTCCCATTTCCCGCTCTCATCCCCCTTACCTCCTCCCCTCTCCACACCCTTTCTATTCCTTATACCATCATTTGTTTTTATCATTTAGATACTTAAAATTTTTGCTATGACAGTAAAGAGATTAAATACAGTCATATGAATAATATCTAAATTACACACTCACCTCCTCCCCATCTTAGACAGCGTGCAAGGTCATTCCCAGTCCCCAGGGGCAGCACTGCTACAGGTGGACTTTGGGGCAGATTGGCTTTGTCTAGTTAAGAAAACCAAATATGCACATGAAAACTGCAGTGTGCCATGCAATGCAAACATTACCTAAATAAGCAAAGGCATCTTGTCATAAAATATTGCATTCGAGGTAGAACTTTAATTGTTGGTCTTGGATTGGCTGCTTTTGAATAACCCTGAAAGATACAAATTGTTATCTCGACACCTATGTTTGATAGAGTTGTGAAATGCTCCTTGGACGGTCTATATAATAGTACAAAGTGATGCTCCAGGTCATTTTGTTCAGACATGGGCGTGGAGCTTAGGCCGGGTTAGGGGTAACTACAATGTAAACACGTAGCTTCTATATTAGAACAAAGAGGATCATCAAATGTCAGCTTTTAGATCTCCACTTTTGCGATAATTGTTCAGTTATATATTTGATTTAATTTGATTACCCAACATGCAATATGCTATTGTATTTAACTGAGGAAGAAAATATATAGCAGGGGGAGAAAAGTACATGTCTGTAAAAGAGCAGACTTATACATGTCAGTATACTTATAATATTGTAGTTTCACTGTATTGTTCAGTAACATCAGACTTTAGAGATTTGCAATGTCATCACCTTTCCCATTTTATTCAGTTTATTTTATTATTTATATATATACTAGCTACTTGCCTGTAAAAAAAATTACAGTCAATACAATTTTAAGCCATGGCAATGCTGTTTGCCACACAATGTGAAGTTTTTTGTACTGTGGGGACCTTCAGCGCTCATTGAAGGCCTCGCGCTGAGCGCTCATTTCGGGCATCTCCTCTGGTATACTTTTGTTCCTCTGAGCAGCCTCATCACAAAGACAGATACATACGTCTATATTTTTGTAAATAACAATCAATTAATTAGTTAGTTAATTAATTAATATACTTTACCTAATATAATTAATATATCCATCAATCAATAGGCTGAAGACCTAACAATCTTTTTTCATTTTCTCTTCTGGTGTACCTTTGCTCCTCTGAGCAGCCTCTGCGCCCATCACAATGACAGATACATATGTATATTTTTGTAAATAATAATCAATTAATTAGTTAGTTAATGAATTAATATACTTTCTGTATTTGTAACTGATCTATACATCAATCAATAGGCTGAAGAGCTAACAATCTTTTTTCATTTTCCCGCAGCATATAATGTCCAGTTGGACTGTTGCTGGCCTGTGGATATTTTTTTATGAATGTCCCAACTGTTCATTAGAAATAGGCTGTGTGCGCGAGGGCAAACCTTTGGTTTATTTGTGTAAAGCCCTACTGGAGTGTAAAGTAGCATTGTTTGTGTATGTGCGGTTCGTGAGTATTTGGTGTCCTTTGTAATAGTGGTACGCGGTTGGCGGCGTGTTGCGCGGTCCAGGGTTGTGTAGCCTTGTTTTCATTTTTTTTTGCCGCCATTTTTTTTGTTGCTTAGCCGATTTTCGAGTGCAGAAACTCTTTAAAATCAACTTAAATTTGCGTTCCACTTGATTCCCAGACTTCCTGGCTGTTCCCCCGTGCTGTGTGCAATGTTATTTTTTTTTCTAAGTTGTACGTTCGTCAACTGCTTGCAGCCTAGCGGCCTTATTGAATTGCGAATGGGCCAATTGATTATGGCTGTATATAAGCACATAGGATATATTTTTTTTTTTACAGAAGTATTTAGTTATTGAAGTTCTATGCAAAAGCAAGCTCTTCAGTTATTAAAAACGTATTTAAAAAAAAAGATGCTATGTGCTTATATAGAGCCCTATTAAACTGTGCGAATGGCAATATAATAGGTCAGGCAATGAGCGCCTTTGGCGCTCATCGGCCAAGTGCTGTGAGTTGTAGTGCCTTAACGACTAGCCTCGCTAGTTCGACAATTATAATATGCTATATATATATATAAATCAGTAAGCTCTACATTGTCCTAGTTTGTTATTTAGTACTTCCTATTATCATACAGTACCATAACACTGATACATTGCAACTACCAGGAAAAAGTATGTAACAATTTTATGAAGGAAGAAGAGTAGGAAAAAAAGAAAATAGGTCTTCCTACCAGATATTGGTTGTACCAACTATATTAATTCACCAAGAGAGCTCATTACCATACAAATACTCAAAATATTACATTATAAAAGTACATCTTTAAGTTGTCTAGCTCTTGAGTACTGGAGCCAGGTTCCCCCTTATTTTACAGTGAATTAATTTGTTATCAGATTGTAAGGCACTTCATTTTTTATTACTTGCAATATCATTTATTTTATAGATAAGACTCCTTTTTAGGATTAAGTCCAGTGTTGAGCAATAATCAGCCTTGCGGATAATAAAATGTTTAACTGGTATATTTTCCTTGTATGGCCAGTTCTAACAATACTTCTTAAAGTTTCAGTGGTTTAATATTGTGAAATAATCTAGACCATATGTTATCCACAAATAGCCATATTAGCCTTACTACTGGGCACTCCCACCATGTATGGCAAAAGCCATAAGCTCTTTGCAGAAGGTTAAAAGTGGATTCTTGGATTGCTCATATCCCAATTCTCATCAATGAGAGAATATCCAATTTGCCTTTACCATTTTAACTGAATTTCCCATTTCTCTGGGTAGATATGTAGATTAGTTTTGAGTGGTTTCACATTTCCTTAGCTTGCATTAATTATTCATAGGAAGCTATTATTAAATATGCTCCAAACAAAAATGGTCACCTGACATGGATTTTAAAGGGGAAGCAGTAACTATGCTATTATGTTTCGTCAGTGCATTATTCTATGTACCGTACATATAAAACTTTTCACAGCATTGATATTTCTATTGCCACTGCTATGTAAGCAGAAATTGTCTATTCATATCTAATGGGTTTCTATTTACTTATTTTGGGTTGAAATTCTGTGAACCTTTAATTCCCCTGTTTATATTATAGACATGTAAGTACAATAGTAATAGCACATAATGTAAGTTATGAGCATATAATATTTTTAGAGAAAACCTTACTTTAGCAGACCCTCCTTGATTCTAGGGGCTACTATACTGTTTTTTTTCTATTTAGCACGTGTAGACTCACGGGTGCTCGGATTTAGCCTTTCAGCATTTGACACCCTTTGACCCCCACAGAAACAGGCAGCTACAAATCCTGCTTTCCCTGCTTGGAACCAGCCCCTAGACACAAGTTAATTTTAGTGTAACTTAACTTTCTCTTTTTGTGCTCCTTGCTTATGTAGCTGCTAATAATATT
This sequence comes from Discoglossus pictus, assembly GCA_027410445.1. NCBI lineage: Eukaryota > Metazoa > Chordata > Amphibia > Anura > Alytidae > Discoglossus > Discoglossus pictus. The sequence goes on from CM050164.1 coordinate 374,823,719, forward strand.
AATTTGTTAAATATTACACAAACACAAGTTTTTTTTATTTTTATTTACTAAACAACAGTGATCATTCTGTATACAGAATTACAACCTAAATACCCATTAAGCTGCTTGTCTTTTGTTTAATCCACCTATTGTTATGTTGGTTGTAGAAATCGGTCAAATTCAACCTTTCAACAGAATAAACAATTTTTCAATTTATCTCTGGATATTTATCTTACCGATGGCATCCAGTATCCAGCCGACTGTCCCATCCCCACCACACACTAATACCCGATAGTCAGGGACATCTCTGAAAAAGTTGAGTCTGTAGAAGAGAAAGAGTGCAGGACATTGGGGATCAGGAAAGAACAGATTTGTATGTATGTAATAATTTGCATCTATGTCCTTTCACACATACTTAGCCTTTCTTACCCTGGAGCCGGACCTCCTTTTAGCAGATTATATACTTGTCTGGGGTTTAGCAGGTACTGGAACTTTCGTAGAACTCTAAGATGAAAGTAAAATTCTGAGCATTACACAACACAACTAGTAGGGTGTTAGAAGAGAGATTCTTAGGGCAGGCACATGTGAACAAAGTATCGGAGAAACATATCACATCATGAAATGCGTAGGAGTAAAAACTCCAGTATTGTTTGGCGTTTTGAGGTTGGTTCTACAGGGTTGACTGTTAAATTCATTGGAAATATCAATTACTTTACTAGCCTAAAAATAACGGAACCCTTACAAGCCCAGATATAAGCTTGGACATGTTTATGAATACAATTTTTATCATAGTGTTTAATGCTTCTTGAGCATTTTGTTAGGTATTTTCTTTTTTGACTGCATTATTCGTGGATAAAGTAGCACAGGTTTTTCTTTAAAATTCTCCATGTGGAATCCATGCAAATTTTTGGAGATGAAATTAGTGATTAGCTTTCTACAGGTAATTAAGAAACAGCATGGATATTATATTTTTGATAATAGAAGATATAGTCAAAAAACAAACATATTATTTTACGGTTTCATTTCCTGGCATTCTGTAGAATGTATGCTCTCGGGAGCAGTGACCAGTCTATACTCCTTCTGTATTTACATATGGTACTTTATAAATAATAGTTACTACTAATACATTTGTGTAATGTGTTCTTGATCTGTGTTATGTACTTTCTGTACACTGTATAACTTGCTCTTATGTTTATACTGTATCCATTTTATTTTACTGTACTCTTGTATAAAGTGATGTGGAACATATTGGTTGTTCATAAATAAGATGGGAGGAGCATGTAGAAGAGTTATTTATTTTTTGTGTTTTGTTTCAGAGCCATTTCATTTGGTGAATAACTGCCATGGTGATCCAGGAAAAATAATGGTGCATTAATAACTATAGCATTCACATTCATTATTTGTGCTGTAATTAAATGGTCATGTTAGGTCCATCAAATGGAGAATTCATTAGAATTACAAATAAGGATAGGTGAAGCAGAGAGATACAGAATGTGGCACTGTATGCCATGCAATCTATATGTGTTATGATTTGGCGTGAGGCTGCTTTAAAGTTTGAATATTAGACTACTACTAATAAAAAAAAAAGCATTTCGCTAACCTGCCCCCCATTATAATCACTATATTCTAAATAAAGGCACACTTACCGCTCTCCCTGCTTTCCTCCACTCTTCGGGTTGACAAATACAAGTAGTGGATGTGTGTCTGGGGTTGGGACTATCTAGAAGTAAAATAAAATAAGCTGTGTAAAGATGGTGTAATAAACCTTAGTCCTACACAACAGATGTTATCTTTACATTCTGCAACACAAACATATATAGCAGTATGACATTGTGGGTTGATAATGGTGTAATAGTACTAAAATAAAGAGGGTGCTCCCTCCTTATATGTTTTAGACTGAGGTTTTCCAGGCGAAGGCCTTGAGCTAAAATGCAACCCTCTAATGTATTTTATGCTCCCATCCCATTGGCCTAAAGTCATAGTATTGAGAACTATATACACAATGTAATGGAAGTCTAAGGAGACATGTAGAAGGGCAAATTATTTTCTGCTTTAGCCCATTCCTTACTTTCAGTGCCTGTCCCTCTGGAGTGCTGAACGACTGTGATGCTTCCTCTGTGGGACCCATAAGGTTCTTCTGGCTGTTTTGCCTTTCCTGAAATTAGAACATATTTAAAAATGAGTGTTATGAGATTAATGAGGCAGCTGAAGAGGCATTATTATTTGATCATTCTCTGGATTGACTTGTTAGAACCAAAAAGAGTATAGGTGCTCATCTGAGAATGAAATACACATAAGTAGGTTTGTTCTATAGGTCTGGTTATCTGCTCAGAGAGCAGCCTCTTTCTCATTTGTGCCCTTCACAGGGAGAAATATCCTATAGTATATCAGTCTGGTCTCACTCCAGACATATGTTTTTCTTTGGGCCTCGTCAGTGAGGTGCAGCTGTACTCCCTCAGGCACCCCACTAAAGGGTAAAGTGTTTGAGAACAGTTGTCAATCTTAGTACATATATTCCATATAATACTACATGAACAGGAGTAGAGAGATTTTCCAAGATGTCTCCATCAACTCATGAGAGAAGTGGCTCATTGAGTTGGTTGTGGCAAAAAACAGACAGCAGTATAACCAATTTATGCAATTTACCAATATATGCATTACATATGTACAGATTTTATGCATCATCACATATAATAATTGTCAAACTATGAATCGTCGTCATGCTTTGCGAGGGACGCAGTTTGGTCCGCCAGTGCGGACCCTCGCAAAGCGAAGGGCCGCATTTGCGGAAGGTGAAGGCTCCAACATCGGCTGAAATGAGCCGAAGGCTCATTGAAATCCACAAATGCGGGCCGCATTTGCGGAGGTGGAGGCTCTACGGCGCCTCACAAGCAGTTACAAACACCCACACAAGCGGCATTTTCACAAAATAGATCTAACACGCAATCACTAAATACGGACTTACACAAAAAAATAAAAGTCACGGGACTTAGAAAAAAAACATTACGAACTCGCAAAAATGCGACCATAATGGCCGAACCGCGCGTAGCGGAAAACATAAAAAAAAACAATAAATACACACAAAAATGACATAAAAAAAAAAAAATAAAAAAAAACTTACCCACACAAAAGGGGGGTGGGTTGGGTTAGACACACAAAAATCCCCTAAGCGAGAAAAAAATGGCCGCCGAAAAAAACAAAAACGAGGCTACAGGACCCTAAAGCCGCAAAACACCACCAAGCACATACAGCTTTTCCAAAAAGCCATACCCGGTACAAGATACACTTTTAGCAAGGATGCTAAATCATCCACACCGTTGTACCACATACACATTAGCCACCATTTTACAACACTAACTAACTTACACAATGCGGAAGTACACAGCTACCCTAAAGGCTTCCCCTCACGCACAAAGCCTAATTACACTACACACTGCACACATTGCTGACACTTACACATCATTACATATACACATCTTTTTTGAAAGGCCCCAGAGGCTGCAACACCTAAGCCAGAGGCACCACTAACCAAACACTGCCATGAAGACCCAGGAACTCTCCAAACAAGTAAGGGACAATGTTGTTGAGAAGTACAAGTCACGTTTAGGTATACAAAAATATCCAAATCTTTGATGATCCCCAGGAGCACCATCAAATCTATCATAACCAAATGGAAAGAACATGGCAAAAGAGCAAACCTGCCAAGAGACGTCCGCCCACCAAAACTCACGGCCCGGGCAAGGAGGGCATTAATCAGAGAGGCAGCACAGAGACCTAAGGTAACCCTGGAGGAGCTGCAGAGTTCCGCAGCAGAGACTGGAGTATCTGTACATGGGACAACAATAAGCCGTACAATCCATAGAATTGGGCTTTATGGCAGAGTGGCCAAAAGAAAGCCATTACTTTCAGCAAAAAACAAAATGGCACGTTTTGAATTTGCAAAAAGGCATGTGGGAGACTCCAAAAATGTATGGAGGAAGGTGCTCTGGTCTGATGCAACTAAAATTGAACTTTTCGTCCATCAAAGAAAACGCTATGTCTGGCGCAAACCCAACACAGCACAACACCCAAAGAACACCATGCATTTTCAGCAGCAGGGACTGGGAAACTGGTCAGAGTTGAGGGAAAGGTGGATGGTGCTAAATACAGGGATATTCTTGAGCAAAACCTGTACCACTCTGTGTGTGATTTGAGGCTAGGACCGAGGTTCACCTTCCAGCAGGACAATGACCCCAAACACACTGCTAAAGCAACACTTGAGTGGTATAAAGGGAAACATCTAAATGTGTTGGAATGGCCTAGTCAAAGCCCAGACCTCAATCCAATAGAAAATCTGTGGTCAGACTTAAAGATTGCTGTTCATAAGAGCAAACCATCCAACTTGAAGGAGCTGGAGCAGTTTTGCAAGGAGGAATGGGCAAAAATCCCAGTGGTAAGATGTGGCAAGCTCATAGAGACTTATCCAAAGCGACTTGGAGCTGTGATTGCCGCAAAAGGTGGCTCTACAAAGTATTGACTTTAGGGGGGTGAATAGTTATGCACATTGACTTTTTCTGTTATTGTGTCCTATTTGTTGTTTGCAATAAAAAAAAAACCCATCAAACTTGTGGGCATGTTCTGTAAATTAAATGATGCAAATCCTCAAACATACCTTGTTAATGCCAGGTTGTGAGGCAACAAAACACAAAAAATGCTTTTGCAAGGCACTGTATACATACATACACAGAGACATAGAAAAATCTGGGGGGAATGGGTTCCCCCAGGTCCTACACCCATGGTCTCTAGTATCAAACTTACCAAGATTACAGGATAAATGGAAGAAGGAGGTAATATGTGGTCTCGCAGCTGCCCACCATCACAGCACATGGAGATTAGATTGGCACATTCATCATGAACCTAAAATAAAAGTAGATTTTTATACAAACGTATCTAAATGATAACGTGCCACCAGGAACCTACTTTTTATCAGTGATTTAAAGGTCCTCACCTTTACATGACACCAGACACAGCGTTGACCAGTCAGACTCTGGAAGCTTTTTATTTTTTTCTGACATTTGTCACACTTGCCTGCCTCACATCCTCCTTTCACCCAAACATGGGTCTGGGCCTGAAATAGCAAAATGGAAATAAAAACATTTGAGAGAGAGGAAATGAGAAACCAAAAGAATGTGAAAACTACTAAATATGGAAAGCATACATGAGAAGGAATGGAAAAACAGGATGATAGGAAAATGAACATATGAAGGATGAGGACAGATTAATTTCACTTTACAAAATAGAGTCAGGAGAAGGAGAAATAGAGAAAGAATAGAGAACGAAATACATAAAATAGTCCATAACAATAAAAAAAACATGAGAGGCAAATGTTTTTTTTTTTAAAGCAATCTTCCATGTAGATATTGAACCGTATTACTTAATGAACCATATAAAAATAGGAACATTGACAACTACATACAGTATATCATGAGCATAAAAGCTTATTTACCAAAAATATTCAATTTAACACACTCTGTGGACACCTATCTTAAATAGCTAGTCTGCCTAGAGCCCATGGGGTAGGGGTATCCAATTGGGTATTGCTCTCACTATATCACGGTTAAGCTCCATGTTGTAGTAGCAGTCTTCCAATAGAAATTAATAAAGGTATTATATCAATACACATTCCTCAAGGCGCCTAGTCTTGTTTAGGAAAAACAGCAATTAAATCATTAAAACATTAAATCAAAATTGAATTTAAATCAAATCAAAGATTGTATGTTTGACTTTATTAAAAATGCCTATTATCACTTCAAGCTCTTCATAAGCAATTATTATAAATATGACATTTCACTGGTCGTCTGAAGGAATCCTGTATTCTCAACAACATGTTGGAGGCCTTTTGAAGAGCATCAAAACTATATTTTACTCTGTAGTAAGTCATTAGGATTCACATCATTGTCTGGGGGCTGTAAGCTAATGTGTGGCTCATCATGCTTCATAGTGTAGGGGAGGGATTTAACTGCATAACACCATGTTTTCCACCACAGATGCATATAAAACACTGCACTTCAGCACGAAAAGCCCCCATTAGTATGCCAAAGCTGCAAACAGAGTGTCCATTAGCATAAAAGAGCTGTCCACCAGCAAATTAAAGGGTAACTGTAGTCTAAGCATTCCCAGCATAAAACATTACAAAAAATGTCATAAAATTAATAATAAATAATTGATATATAGTGTAGAAAAATTACATTAAATATAGACTATGTGAAATTGTTTTCTCCTCCACTTCCTGATTTGTTATAGGAAAGTGAAGAGTAACGGGCCTTATCTGATTTGCACGAAACTGTGCTTTTGTGTTTTAATGTAAATTGAATAAAAAAACACAAATAGACAGATTAAAAAATGTTTGATCCGCCTTCTTAACAATGAGTTAAGATGAAATGCAAACATGGACTCATGGAGATCCTGTCGTCTGTTTTGGTGATAATTTTCTTCAAATAATGAAGTTTATTTTCTATGGCAAAATATGTTGTAATGTAAAAAATATGCCTTATTAAATACATGACAGAATGTTTTGGGCTGCAGTGGTCGTTTAAAGCTACACAGACAATGCTGTATAGCCCAAAAATGCTGTACTTGAGAAAAAATAAATAGTGGATCTTTCCAGTTATATACCCGCCAGTGCAGTGGTAAGCAACAGCCAGTAGTTGGCGCAACAGTGGTGCACCAAGGCTTTGTTGAATTTGATCTTAGGGTAAGGGTTAGACCAGTTTTAATCATTATTCAAAAAAACATGATCTTGCAGTGTCACGGTCCCTTTAACTTAGTAAATCAATATTTTACCATCTGCAGTGGTTATAATAAAATGCCTACCTCTAGTTTACCATAATTTAGTATATAAACACTACCTTGGCGATTTAATCTCCAGTCACTATGCCCTGTCAATCAAACACAGTTTACAACCTGAACATTTTGAAAGTGTCTGGAATTGAATAGGATGATTCTGTATAGCTCTACGGATTGGACTGGTTGTGCAATAAAAAAGATGTAGACGCACATTTCTAAAAGCACATCTTTTAAACAAAACATCTAAGTTTTAGAATATGACAATCAGCACTTTAAGCACTGTTAACAATGATCACAGGTTTGTGTATACATGTGCCTTTTACAGCTGTATCTTACAGTGGTATCTCTGCGGGATTTGGCATAGGTGCTGATGCAGGAGTCGGGAGCTTTGCGGGCACAGCGTTCATGCACAGTAAATTTACAGACTGCAAAAAGAAACAGAAACAGTATGTTAACTTATTGTGTATGTCAATGTACAGTATGAATGTGTGCCAGTAGGTGTATTTATATAAAGTATGTGAATGTATTACTGAGCAGCAAATAAACATGTTAATATGTAAAATGTGCCAGTGGCCTTGTACAGTGTGCAGATTTAAGATCCGATCTTTGGACTAGATATCAAATTATTTATATAATAGCAATACAAAAAATAAAAGAGGGTCACAACACTATTTTGACAATTTCAACAGCATTAGTAAGGGCTGGCGCTAATGTATAAAATACTGCATGAAAAAAAGAAGAAAGGGACATGCATATACTAGCACCCTTTCATAACAAATGGGGTAAATGTTGTTAATATAAGTACAGAAATATTAATTTATGCACTGGTATGTGAGAGAAGGGATATTTATTCCTGGTTAGATATTTCAAATAGCTCTCATTAACTGAGTATAGGAAATAAAGTATAGTCTATCTAGTTATATTCACAAAGCTCATTTAAATCCAATCTATTGTGTGAAAAATAACGGTTACATTGCTGTATGTATCACTTAGAGCCCTTTTAAAATTTACCAAATCACAATTTAATAAGGCTGTCAGATTCTATTTAAGCACACAGCATATTTATTTTACAGAAGTTTTTAGTTAGTGAAGACCTTGCTTTTGGATAGAAGTTCACTAACTAAAAACTTCTGTAAAAAAAATATGCTGTGTGCTTATATAGAGCCCTTTTAAATTTACTGAATCGCAATTTAATAAGGTTGTGAATTTGTAAGATTTTGTTGTGAAAGAAGGAATCTTAGCAAAATTAAGTGAAGCGTGAATTTCAGTAACAATGTAAATTACAATATAAAATAAAGTAAATCATATAAGGTTACAATTCACTATCTATGTGAATTAACAAGCTTAAAAATAAGGGTTTTTTAAGGGGTATTTAAGCTATTTACACATTTTACAACAAAAGTTATGTTTTAAAAGTATTTCCCCATTTTGATATTAAAATGTACACTAATGTGGGATTATCTGAATGTTACAAAAAATTAAAACAAAGAAGTTAGGAGGCAGACATTCCAGTCAGTTGTATAGGGTGCTACGCCTTGGTGGAGTAACCAGATTACAGACTCCATCATGATACTGATGCAGGAAGAACCTGTAGGATACTCTATGATAGGGCAATAATGAGGGGTATGTATTCCCAAGCAGGTCACCCACACTGCCTCATATATGGAGTCTTCCTTTGAGAGTAATGAGGGCAATAAAAAGGTAGCTCTGCAATTGTTACACAGATACCCAACACGGAAATGTAGGGCACCCAAGGATTCCTCATGTCATTTCAGCCATTTGTAGATATGTGCCCATACATAGGCTGTAGATGAGCGTTAGCTTGTACCCATATTCAGTTTGACTTACACGTGCAGCACAGGCCCTGTTTCCTAACACCAAAGAGCAGAGCTTCGCACACATTACAGTACACAGGTCGGTTAAAATGCTTCAGGCGCCACAAGTGCTGTCCATCATCCTTTATATTCTGTAAGCAGACAAGAGAGATTCAAAACAGAGAAACTTCAAGACCCCAATAAATTAGTTAAGGAGAGAAAAAAGAAAACAAAGGCAGAAAACAGAAGAGGGCTAAAAAGTCATCCAATCAGCAGAAGAAACAGAGAGAACCACTATATATATTGCACTCACGGCTTCCATCCCCAGCAGTACTAGTAGAGGCACAGTGGTGAGTCCTCCTTTCAGCCACTCCTCGTAGGAGACTGTACCATTACCATCATAATCTACCTGTCGCATCATTTCTTCTAGCATCTGCAGGAAAATAAAGTCAAAAGTTACCAGGAACAGACAACTAGAAACAATATGTAGTGATTTACAAATAGTGGCCAAACTTGAAAGTGTTGGAAATCGGAGGGGTGAAATTATAATTCATTTTACACCCCTAAGGAAATTATACTTTAATAATGGTGGTGGACTCCAGACGTGGACCCCTTGCTCACTGTGCCTTAGGGAGTTCAGCTGCACCTCACTGCCGAGGCCCATAAAGGCCGAAACGCGTCTGGGGTTTGCCGTTTCTCCTGTTCAGGGTAGAATTGCCTGGTATTTCGGGGCTGGGTCACTCTTTTGAGTGGAACCAGACTGATATACTACAGGATATTTCTCCCTGTGAAGGGCACAAGTGAGCTAAAAGAGGTTGCTCTCAGAGTGGCATATCATGGCTATCGAACTAACCTATTAAGGTTGGTTCGTTCTCTGATGAGCACCTCTGACTTTGTTGTTTTGGATATAGATATGTCCAAAATGAAAAAGGACATGGGCATATAACTGTGACACTCAAAGTAATAAATAATTACATAGAAAAAATTCAGAATGGGGCAAATAGAAACAAATGGCATGAGGAGCAAACAAAAATAAAACAAAAATATACAAAATAGCCACTAAAAACAAAGGATGAAATCTCCTGCATCTTTATATGTAATTAAAATAAAATAAAGTAATGCACATCTGTACTTAGGATGCTAATAATAACATTCAAATCAAACAAACCCAAAATTGTATATATGACCTTCTATGGCAACAATATTCCCTCTTGTACACTCTGGACTTCTTGCAGACACACAATTGATAGCCTGAGTGAAGCAAAAATTTGATAACGAACAATAGGGAAATGAACTGAACTATATTTAAATTATAGTAACCTGTGATGGACATGCATTATTGGAAGAAGATACATTTCACATAAAGTCAGCAAGATTGAGAGGTAAATGCATTACAGTATGGGAGACTTCTACAAGAGAGGCTCAGTATACACTACAACTCACTGGTTTGAGTTCGGTAATATCCCAGTCCAGGTATTCAGCTACACGCATCATTTGTGTTATAATACGATCAACCTCCTGCAAGTGAATAAAATATGGGGGAAGTGAGAGATGATTAATAAATAAGATAAGAAATACAAATAGAAAACCTAAGGAAAAAATATACAACAAACACTGAGAAAAAGAGAGAGAAAAAGAGTTTAACATACCGAACTGTCCAGTAATCCATTGCTGTCTTTATCATACAGCTTAAAGGTGACTGTGAATGAAAGGAAGACACATCATTTCTTGGACTGCTCCAGATAATTCTCATAAATATCATTCAAATCTGGACACAGAGGCCTCTGTTATTTGGTTTAATAAAAATAGCCAACATAGATGTTGTACATCAAATAATAAAGTAGCATATATATTTTACATTTAATGAAGATTTTTAATAAAATCATTGGCAGGACTGGCTAGATTGTTTCATCAATAACAGACACAGAAACATAGATCCCACAGCAGCTAAAAACCAAAAGGCCAAACTAAGTCTGCCCATTTAAACTATCCCAAAAAAGCTATATCAAGCTTCAGGGTAGCCTATGCTTACGCCAGGCATGTTTGAATTTATTTACTGTCTGGCTCCTAACAAGGTGTTCCATTTATGTACTATCTCTTCTTTCCAACATTACCTATCCATTTTCCAACCCCCAGCTTCAAGTCATGATTTATTGTGCTTCTCTTTTTCTGTAAGATACAGCCCTCCTGGATTATTAATCCTGGCCAAAACTTTTGAGCTTTAGCCTCATGATCAAACCTTCTAGTGAACAGATTTTCTTGATTTCCTGCTGTATTAATTAAATGTGATTTTCTTGTTGTCTAGGGGACTCTAAGCAGGTTTCTGAAATACCAATTTTATGGTGTCCAGCCTTCTTTATGGTCCAGCTATCAATGTATAGATCTTCAATGTATCCGTGCCATCCCTTCTTTATCGGATTTGTTTCTGTTAAGTCCTTATCATTTTTGTCTTATCACATCCACTGTGACATGAAAGATACCATTGAGATCCCAAATTGTCTTGAAGAGATCTCTTGACTTTCCTATTCTGTTATCTTTCTATCTTGTTTTCTATCGCTTTACATTGCTCAATACAGAATTTTCTCCTCGTCTCTCCTTGCTCTGGAATTCTGCAATCAGTACAATAAATATTTTCCTCTCTCAAACAACTTTTACTTTCCTTCTTACCTGGGCTACTTTTAAAACCTCATCTCATTCAAAACAGCCATTTTGCCCTCTTATTTTTCTTTCTTTTGGGGATATTCTTTGTTGCTCCTTTCTGTGCAATGTCACAAACTTCCAAAGTTCTTCAGGCATTGTATCTTCCATGTTTAACCCCTTAAATCTATTCTTTATCTCCACTGCATATTCACTGGGGATATTATTTATTTCATATCTCTGAGGATTTTCCGTTTTTGCATCAGTTTAACGCTGAACTTTGCAAAAAGAAAATCATGATCTGAGCCGCAGGTATTGTTTTTGCCGACTTTATACTTTGTAGAAAAAAATAGAGGAGCTCTATATAGGTATTCTGATCGCACATGTCCATCTGGTGATGGATAATATAGAAGAGTCGTCTCGGAGGCTCTTGGAAAAGGGTGTTTACAATGACCAGCGAATGACAGAATTCTACTAATCTTCATTTTCTCCAAGGCAAAACATGCCCGTTATTACAAGTATCTTTTTGTTCCCTACTTTAGCATTGCAATCTCCTATGATGATAGTAACATTGTTTGCTTGGTGTTATATCTAGGAGATGCTGAATATTCTCTTAGCATTGGACAACTTCAGCATCCATGGTTGATGGTTGAAGCATGGACCTGGATCTCTGAGATTTTAGATAGCTTGCCTTGAATTCAAAATTAAAATCATTCAATTATTGTGTGTGTTGTAACCTAGCAAAATAAACATAGAACTGAATGGAAAAGACCTTTCAACTTGAGCATTAGGGGGGAATTTTTTTGTATGTAAAATTAATGTACATCTATTAAATGCACATGGAACACAACTGTATTTTTCAAGCATTTAAACATATTTTATCATGCAAAATAATAACATATGTAAAACCTTTAAATTTAAATTACATTGAAACTAAACAGGAAGTGCAAAGATCACATAATAGCCTTTAGATCTCATCGGCTGGCAGAGGCCCCAAGAGCAGTTAAATGTCTGAATAAGTGTTAGTGCTCAGAGACCTTTATTTGAATTTGTTTTAAATATACTCTTTCTGATGCAATGAACAATTCTTTCCATGTCCTTTTAATCCCGAAAGGTAAAATAAGCAGTCATGTGGGAACTGCATACATTTCTTTAAATGAGAGAGGGCGCTGTTGTGCTGTAAGGAACGGATGGCACTTACTGATGGGAGGGCTGCATCTCAAGTTAGATGACAGAGATGTCAGCACATTTAAGTTTAGAGGAATTTCTATTCTTAAAATAATGAATGTTTTATAGCGGCAATACAGAGCACACAGTATCTACATTAGGAAATAATGTTCTGTAAATGTTCAGACATAGCGGACATAATGATTTTGTTTCTTTGTTGCATCTGAAAGGGGGTAGGTATCTGATAATGTGCCACGGCGGTTTTTCTTTTGTTAAAAAAAAAGGTCTCAGAGCAAAAAACTCATAATGAAATTGAGCTGCTCTTTTCAATGAAGTTTAAACAGGTTTTACTTAATATTTTTCCTACAATAAACCAATTTTTGTAATGTTTAAAACATGCTCTTTTAAATGCTTGAAAAAAGTTTTGTTTAGCAAGGTAGACTTTTTCAAAACTTTTTAAAGGTACATCACGATATAGCTAGTAGGATGACATATTTGTATAATAAATGTAGCTGACTTAATTGGAACTTACAATATGTTAATAGCAAAAACTGCTATGTATATTGTAAATAATATAATATATATATATATATATATATATATATATATATATATATATATATATGTGTGTGTGTGTGTGTGTATTATCAGATACCCCCTTTCAAATGTGTGTATATATATATATATATATATATATATATATATATATATATATATATATATATATATATACATATACACACACATATATATATATATATATATATATATATATATATATATATATATATATATAATACATATTTAAAAAAACAGAACTAGATCTAAATGTGAAAACAAGCCTAATCCATCCGATGTTTTACACAAAAGCAGTCATATGCAAAAAGGAGCCATGTATAAAGTGGTATTGATTAAAAGGGAAAATGCATATCCTGATCAGTTCCCCAGAGTGCAGTGAAATAACTGTATTTCTCTGAATTCTGTACAGGAGATATGTTTACAGTAACTTATTTTTAGATGTCTAAATATTAAAACAAATGTACTATTTAATTTATATATATATATATATATATATCACATATATAGTTGTGAGCGTACGAGTTGTTGCTAACGCTGCGGGCTCGCGTAGCGAGCCCGCGGCCCTCGCGAAGCGAGGGCACTGCCCGAGGGTCTCAGTTGCTGGCATGGAGCGCCGTAGGCGCTCCATGCCAGCACCTGAGGACCTCGCAAAGCGAGGGCCGCAGTTGCTGGCATGGAGCGCCGAAGGCGCTCCTTGCCAGCAACTGCGACCCTCGCAAACTTCACGTCGCAACCCAAACACTACGACACACACATTACGACACTCGCAAACAACATACGACACACGTTCACACACATTACGGACTCGCAACACTCGGACGCAACTCGCGAACATTACAAAATGTAAAACACAATACATACACACACCACATACATAAAAAACTTACCTACACCAAGAGGGAGCACCCAGCACCTCAAAAATACAACTTACATCTCGATTTTACTTCAAATAAAACAGTTTAGAGACTAAAAAAAAAAACGAAGCGAGAGAAAAAATGGCCGCCGAACAAAACGAAAACGAGGCTACAGCACTCTAAACTCGCAAAACACCACAAGAAACTCGCAAAACACCACAAAACACCTACGGATATTCCGATACAAACGTATAACACACATTACTCGCCATTTCACGCCAATGCGGAAGTACACGACAACGGTTTGGGCTCGCGCACGCACAGTGTTACACTGCACACATTCAGCACGCTTACACAGCAGATCCACACCACTAATGCTGCAGCAACATCAAAACACATTCACAGCTCTTCCACACAATGCTTTAAAATAGGTAAAGTATATTCATTTATTAATGTATTATATATTTCATTATTACACACTAAACAGCATTAGCTACCTTACAATTTCATTGCCGTCATTTTTTGACGGGCAATATTCTAGTATATATATAAATATAAAACTGAAACCCTTCTCACACCCTGTGCTCTTCAAAGCTGCTATTTAAACAGGGATCCATCAGTAGCAGGGCCCTGACTCAGCCATCTCGTAGCCTGTTCAAGCACCTTAAACCTCCCTTTCCTCAACATATATATCCTGGCCACAACCAATTAGAGAATTGATTAAATCACATCAAGCATCTATGCCACGACTTCCGTCCCCCATACCGATACGCGGCACTGGTCTACCTTCGACCTTTTATCATTATGTTCACTACCCAGATAATGCACCCATCATGACTAGCAGTCATAAATCTATCACTTTTAGCACACTACTTCAGGAACTACCCTTCCCGCTGTTCACATCTTATCTTCTTACAGGTTTCACTGCAGGTTTCAATACTGGGCTCACTACATTGCCTAGGTCTCTTTTGCTAATTTAACTATGAAGAAGCCTGAGGTAGTGGATCAATTCCTATCCACTGAACTCCTCAACCCATACATGCTGGGCTCCTTCAGCACTCCACCATTTCCGATCTGGAGAATCAATCTACAGAAAAGACTCGTTATAAACCTCTTTTCCCCTCACAACACTTACACTCTCAGCATCAATTCCCTCATCCCTTCTGATGAATTCTCATTACAGTATTCTAGAGTAGACGACGCCATAGCACATATCACAAGACTAGGACCCAACCCAGGTGTTGTCTATCAAAATCTGACATAAAAGATGTGTTTACCGATAGATCCAATCTTATGGCACATAAACCGCATACAATGGAAGAATCAATACTACTTTGCTAATTGCCTAACTTTTGGATCAAAAAGTAGCGCTTTTTGCCAAAGATTTATGCTGGATCCGAAACCACATTAAACTCTGCCCGATAGTCATCCATTACCTAGACCATTTTTTTTGTATATAGAAAGTGCTACTACTACTCTGTCAAGCTTCAGCAAATCTGTTTCACTTTCCACAGACCTTAATATTCTGTTCGCTGTACACAAAAATATAGGTCGGTCCACAAGGTAGAATTTTTGGGCATCAATCTAGACACCTCAATAATGTTAGCCAGCCTAGCGTTGCAAGTGGCCTGCTCTAGAAAATATATGAAGGAAGGTTGTCAGAAAGGAATATATAAACAGACTTTACATTTTAATGCATAAAAAAAAGCATCTTAACCTTAACATCCTTTCAGAGAACCAAAAGATGCACTAATAAAGAGCTCCAATCTTTGTTAGGACATCTACATTATGCTTCTTATATACTACCACAAGGACTTTCACAAACAATCTTGACTGAATTATGTAGACATTCAGATCCATATAGACCTTTCATATTAAGTGGCCAGTCACTAGCTGCCCTCCATTTATGGCTCAAATTCCTGCCTAATTGGAATGGCCATTCATTCTTTCTCACTAGCCCCACTGCCAAAATATACAGCCACTTACAGGAAGCAGGTCTTTTAACCTTTACCTTTTCTCCCCAGGACATCGGAGTGATACCTCCATTTCACTATATGCTCGCCACCGCAACAGCTACCTCAAGCTCTGGACTAGAGCACCTCATTCAATTCACTCAAAGAACCATGAGCGAAAAACACTAAACGGACTTACAGTAAAGCATGGCAATTATTCTCTATCTTTGAAACCTAGAACAAAATAAATCCACTATAAGAAGTTACCACCATTACTGCTTTTGCTGCCCAATGTAATTCTCATCTCCAAACACAATCAAAACATATCTATCAGGACTTCCGTTTTTCTTAACAATTTATCACAGACAAGTCATGCCTCGGTTCTTCTCAGATCAAATCTTTCTTTAGATGGCTATCACATAGGACCACACCCTCAAAACCTCAAAGACAGGCCATAGGCCGTTCCATCTTTAAGCAACTTATTGAATCACTCTGTCACAACCCATTCGTACAGGACATATCATTCAGTATCACAGCTGCCATCAAGTTAGCATTCTATGCATTTCTTCGACCAGGGGGTTTCATTACCTCCCAAAACAACCCAGAGTATATCACCAAACAAGACATCACCTTCTTTACTGATCACTTTACCCTCGCAGTACAAACCACCAAGACTAGCCTGGAAACCCATCACCATAACTTACTACAACACGCTCAGCAACTGGTGGCACCGCCATCAAAAAACTTTTAGACTCTGTCACCAACAAAACCTCTCTTCACCTCTACTTTGCATCTCCAGTCAGCCTCTATCTACCACATCCTTCATTCACTACATCAGACTGCTACTCCTCAGACTAGTACTAGAGCCATACATTTATTCATGACACTCTTTCTGTATTGGCACAACCACTTCAGCATCCAAGGCCAACACCCTGGCCCACATCATACAGTCCATGGGCAATTCAAAATCTAATTGTTGCTCGTGCATTCAGAAAAATCACTTCATAAACATAGACGTACACCACCTTCACTTCAATAAATTCGCAACTTTCTGGTTGCTAAGCAGACTGAAAATGTTATGTAGCATATGGCATACCAACAAATCCCTATTTAAACCCCTATCACACATATCATCCATTCTTTCCTCCCACTTCATCTCTCATCCAGACTTGTCCAGTCTCCCTAGCCCTCTAAGCAGGCTAAAAGGGTCACGTAGAATATGACATACAGTACC
The DNA here is from genome assembly GCA_027410445.1 of Discoglossus pictus. Classification (NCBI taxonomy): domain Eukaryota; kingdom Metazoa; phylum Chordata; class Amphibia; order Anura; family Alytidae; genus Discoglossus; species Discoglossus pictus. Next base: position 374,840,760 of record CM050164.1, read on the forward strand.
AGGAGAAGAATCGGACCACAAATTGATATATATATATATATATATATATATATATATATATATATATATATATATATATATATATATATATATATATATATATATATATGGCTATGGATTGAAGAGCGAGGTATTTGTGGGTACATTAGCATTTCCTAGCTCAGCTTCCCAGAATGCAGTGTAATAACTGTTTTTTTCAGAAATCTGGGCTGGAAGCAGGTTTTTTAACTTGCTTAAGACATTCAGGTGTCAACACAGATTTACTATTCATTTATTGTAATACTGTACGCTGGAGGGCTTCTATCGCTCTTTTGTCCACCATATATTAAATGATTATACACACATAAATACCTAAAAGGCTTTTGATACAGTGCCACAAGGAAGACTATTGTGTAAACTAAGGGATGCAGGAATTGCGGCACACATCTGCTCATGGATTGAGAGCTGGCTAGAAGACAGGAAGCAAAGGGTTGTTGTAAATGGAACACTCAAATTGGATAAATGTGGTAAACGGGGTTTTATCAGGGTTCAGTATTATGTCCTCTCCTTTTCAACATATTTATTAACGACTTCGAAGTAGGATTGGATAGTATTGTCTATATTTTTGCTGATGACATGAAGTTGTGCAAGGTAATTAAAATCAGATAATGATGTTCTTTCCCTACAAAGGGATTAGCATAAATTAGAGAAATGGGCGACTAAGTGGCAGATGAGATTTAATACTAATAAATATAAAGTTATGCATTAAGGAAGGAAAAATAGCCATGCAATTTATAACCTTAATGGAGCAAATCTAGGGGTATCAGATATTGAAAGGGATTTGGGAGTGCTTGTGGATAACTAGGTAACAGTGCTCAATGCCAAGCAGCAGCTGCAAAGGCAAATCAAATATTAGCATGTATTAAGAAGGGTATAGAAGCAAGGGAAGCAAATATAATTATGCCACTATACAAATCCCTAGTACACCCTCATTTGGAATATGGAGTACAATTTTGGGCACCACTTCATAAAAAGGACAATTTAGAGCTGGAACAAGTACAGAGAAGGACAACAAAACTAATAAAGGGAATGGAGGGGCTAAGTTATGAAGAAATACTAACAAAATTAAACGTATTTTCTCTAGCAAAAAATAATCTAAGAGGGGATGTGATTACCTTATATAACTACATCCAGGGTCAGTATAAAGATTTGTCAAGTGAGCTTTTTGTGCCAAGAGGTTTTCAACTGACAAGAGGACATCCTTTGACGTTAGAAGTAAAAATATTTCACCTTAAAGAAAGAAAAGGGTTTTTCACAGTAAGGGGGGGGGGGGGGGTTAATCTGTGGAATTCTCTACCAAAGGAGGTGGTGACAGTGGATTCAATAGATAACTTTAAAAAGGCATTACATATATTTCTAAATAAAAAGGGCATTCAGGGTTCCCCAGGTTAATTAGAGAGAGAGTATTGATCCAGGGAGGAGTCTGATTGCCAGTATCTGGGTCAGGAAATAATATTTTTTTCCCTTTTGAGACAATTGGCAAAGTTTCACTTGAGGTTTTTTTCTGTTTGCCTTCATCTGGATCAATTAACAATTAATAATAAAACTGAATACTGCACATCAGAGGAGATCTTAAAAGGTTGAACTTGATGGACTAAAAGTCTTTTTTCAACCTCAAATTACTATGTAACAATGTAACAAATACATACACATAGTAAAAAATATACACATATTCGCTGTATTCGCAGCTATATAAAAAACAATGTGTAATCATAGGGGGATGCTATTTATTTAATGTCAAAAAGGAGAATTTTGAAAAATATACCACTTTTTTTACTAAATCAAAAAAATATTTTATTTATATTTAGGCATATTAATGAAATAATGTACCAAAAACATGTATGTGGGGGGTTAATATAATTAAACTAAAATAATTTTCTTCCATATATGGTATTTATAGTTTAAGAAGAAACCAGATAACAAATGCACATGGCAGACTATCTAACTTGATATGGAGAGAAAAATAGGGTTACGACAGAACCTGGGGAGCAAGTGCTCATACAGAGATAAGGCAGCTCACATCACGTTTTGGACCAGGTTTCTTTTGAAGCCTAGATAGGGAATGTTGATGACATGGACTTCATAATTGAGTTTAATGTGTTTTTATTCTATAAGTACTACCATCATAAGCTGTACATGTTTTCCAATTATTTCCTGCTATTCCCCTTGGTAATAAATCGAAGCACAAATATTTGTATGCTTTCAGTAATTATGAGCAGAGCCCAGCATATCCACCAATGGCAAACTGCCAGGGAAGGGGTTGTGTCAATGATAGCAGAGATAGATAAATCCAGAGAGACACTGCACTAAATCACGGGTCAGTGAAGAGTCACACGGATGAAAACCGCAGAAACAGCAAAAAAGGAAGAAAAAAATAAAATAAATCACACTGCACAAACTGTTGGAAGCCAAATATACTTATTAGCTGTGAACATGCATTCTGCTTGACGTCTGTTGATGCTTGTTCACTATATATTTTTTGTGTGGGATGTGATTTATGTGGGTTCAGATTTCTGTACAGATGTGTATATAAATGTATAGATATCCCTGTCTAGTTACCTGTTAGCACTGTATATATATATGTATACCTATTTGTGCTTATTACATTTGTAATAAAACTTTTAATCAATTACACTTTAAAGTACGTTTTAAAAACAACTGTACAATGAAAAAATATGTTTGCATTAATCGTTGCAAGTGGCCTGCTACAGAGCATATATGAAAGAAGGTTGTCAGTGTCAAATTCCGAAATTTGACACTGACAAATCCTCCTCGTCACTCCACTGATAGATAAGAACTCCCACAAGCAATCAGAAAGTGATATATAGATTTTCTCTACAAAAAGGTCATATCGTATATAGCAGCTACATCTTAGTTACATGGGCAGTTTTGCTTGAACTAAAGATGCCCGTTTACCTGAGGTTTGTTTTTCTGTAAATAAGCTTAAAGCATATTATTCGAATGGTAGATATATAATTAGCTTTATATATGATCATATTTTGCAGGGCTTTCTCTCAATTGATGAGGCAAATGATCCTAATAAAACAGTAGACAACTAGGAGATTCCAGGCTCCAGACTGCCTGTGATGTCTGATGAAGAGGGATGTCTCACCATTCTTACATTAAACTCTGAACCATTTTGTTATTTAATATATCTGTGTCTCTCAAAAGCAATATCTAGGTACTCTTTATGACAGGATCTCTGCCAGTGTCCTAGTTATGTCCTTTTAAATTATAGGGCCATTGCCATTCTTGCCAAGAATACAACACATCCCACTAAGGCACTAGATGTAACTGCCGTAATGTATGTGCGGCTTTATGGATGTCTCAGCTCATCTCTATAACATGCAGTCTTATCAAGCATAGACAGAACTGCTACCACACTAGAGCTCTTGTCAAAGGAATCTGGGCAAAGGAACACTGTATTGTAACACAAATACAGAGAAAAGGAAATGGTACTCACATGCTAGTTTATCCTCAGCGGTTCCCCCCTCCAGCAAAGAAAAGTAACAAGACACGTCATTCAGGCTCACACGGCCACTTACTGCAAGGAAGACACAGGAGCGTAAAGTTGAAAGGTCATATTACGGGCACAATACTTTTTACCTAATGAGCTGCACCCTATTAATATATTTGATTCACTTTTAAGCTTTATATCCAGTTCTAGCAACTTGCCTGTCAAAAAATGACGGTCGATAAAAATTGAAGCCATGGCAATGCTGTTTGGCACATAATGTTAAGCTTTTTATACTCTACGGACCTCATTGCGAGCCTCTCCTCGCGTGTCCTTTGGCTCCTCTCTATATTTTTTAAATACTAATTAATGAATGAATTATATAATAAATGAATATAGATTACCCTTTTCTAGTTAATATATGTAACAATCAATAGCCTGAAGAGCTAACAATCAGTTTTTATTGTCCTGCATCATATAATGTCCATTTTGACTGTTGCTGACCTGAGGAGATAGTGTTATGATTGTCCCAACTGTGCATTAGAAATAGGCTGCGTCCGAGAGGGCAAACCGTTGGTTTATTTGTGTAAAGCGCTACTTTAGATGTGTAATGTTGTTAGTGGCAAGTTAAGGTTGTAAAATGGCTTAGTTTGTCTATGTGCTACGTGGTTTGTGAGCATTTGCCGTCCTTTGTAATAGTGTATTTTATACCTCGTACGTTCCTGGGTGAAAGTGGTACACAGTTGGCGTTTTTTTACGCAGTTCAGGGTCGTGTAGCTTCGTTTTAATTTTGTTTGGCCGCCATTGTTTTTCTTGCTTAGCCGATTTTCGAGTGCCAAAACTCGGTAAAATCAACTTAAATTCGCGTTCCACCTCACTCCCAGACGTCCTGGCTGTTCCCCAGTGCTGTGTGTGATTTTGTTGTTATAGTTTTTTGGGATTTTCGTGTTTTTTGCTTTGCGCGGTTCAGCCATTAACTTTGTATTTTTCCTATCTCTTATTTTTGTTTTCCTAAGTCCCACGTTCATCAACTGCTTGCAGCTTAAGGCGATCCCAAGTTTCCTAAGTGTATGAAGGCCAAGTCCATCGTGTTTCAATGTGTGATTGGCTCGCCTCGCTTTGCAAGGCTCACAGGATAACCCTTGGTGCTCCTTTCTGGCTAAGTTCCGCATGTTTCATTGCCTCCACTTCTCGAGGCTCGCAGGCGATGGGCACCTTTGGCGCTCATCGCCTAAGTGCTCAGAGTTAACGGCTCGCCTCGCTACGCTCCAAACGCGCTCATCGCAAAGCGCGACAACATCTCGTAGTTCGACAATTATAATATGTGATTCCAATGGCCAGTCCATGCAAAATAGAACTTCTTCCCTTTCCTTGAATTACATCCAGTAAACAATCATTCCTTTATCTGCCTGTTACCCAGCACTGTCCAATTAGTTTAAAATTGAAATTAGAAAACAAAAAGTGCCTTAAATATGCCAAAAGACAAATAATCAGTCAGTACAATAAGCCATGGTTTGGAGCAAGCCAGGCGGTTCATACAAAAATAGATGCTATATTCTTGTACTTCCTCATCCATCACAGATTTACTGAAGTACTTTCCATTACTTTATTCCAACTGAGAGGCAGGCAATGTCGTATTGTCCCTGTGTAGATAACATGATACACCTCACCTAGTCCCTAAAAAGAACACTGCACACAAAAAGTTCAGAAAACCACAATAATAATGGGAAAAGAAACATAAGAATTATAAATAAAAATGTAGGCCAATTAGATCTATACATTTTACAAAGGAGGATTAGTTGAGGGTACATGATTATCAAATGGCTCTGAAGGTCACCTTTAGTCAATTAGCTCTAAATCTGGTTATGAAATATTCAGCTCTAGAGAGGCTGGCATAGCGTGTTTGACTTCATTATGGGGAAAATGCTTCATGTAAGGAAGCAAATAAAGCTAAAAAAGCATATTATAAATGACACTTGAGTGGAAAACGCATGTCCCTTAAGTTAAATCTTCTTAGGATTTCATTCTCTGTATTTAAAGAACTGAATATTATGTATTTGTTGCTTACTCGCCATGTTGAGTGACAAATTCTGCTCACCTTTTGCCCCATCTGTCTGATTGTCTCCTTCTTGTTTACTTGTACTGGGGGCTGCTTGAAATGACATGAAAAGCCGCTCGCAGAGATCTGAAGAAATGTCATCTGTGTCTAGGTATGTTTTCATGAAGGCCTTGAAACCCTCAAAATCTATTGACTGAACAAAAAAATGTCAAGAGGAACAAATTAGTATAGATACCTGCCTACCTGTCAAGTTACGTTGTTTGGCACATTTAAAATTAAAGGGACCTGGAAGGTTTCTGGATTTCACTAGGAACATAATATACCTATGTATCAATTTAGTTTTATATACTTTATTTTACTGCCTAAAATCATAAAACCTGTTTGTGTCTGCCCTCTGTAGCTCAAGAATACACAGACTGTGTTTCAAATTAGCCTGTCAGTGACCTCTCTCAAGCAGCATGCAACATAACTTTGCCACTGATTGGGTACAATGAGACACTGCACACCCTGTACTTGCCAATTGGTTTCTATCATCTGCAGCTCATGAAGACAGTGTAAGATCGTAGGCTGCAAAAACAGAGCTTTTAAGCACTTCTTAATAAAAGAAAGTACACAAAAGTAGAGAGGTACATTATATTCCCAGTGAAACAAAGAATCCTTCCATGCCCCTTAAAGATATGTAAGTTTCTTATTCTAGATATTTTATTCATCATTTTAAATGAATGTTAGATCTGAAAAGTAATAATGCCATCAGAAGGAACTGTTGTGTTATTTGGCTTCTGTTCCTTATGAAAAAGCAAGAACTTTATATTTATATGTTCACATATGTATATAACAGGTCAGCCATCAAATGTACATGTAAAACATTTTCAAAGTTACACGGATGCAAATATGGATTCCGAAAATAATGTTACAGGCTAGTGACGTATAATGCTATAGACCAGTAGGAAGCAGAGTGTTGTTAGAGGCTGAGCTCTACATCAGGCAATTATATGCATTCTTTATGCTCTATAAATACACACTACTGATTAGCCAGTGGTCTGTACCCCATGATACGCAGCACGTGTACGTAGACTCAGACTTCCAAGATGGCCACATTTGTTTTCAAGCCATTGATTGCCTTTAGATCGTAAGTTTTCAATCTTGTTAAGTGCTTTAGGGAAAGCACTATGTACGTTTGATTTTGAGCTCTCCATTTTTTTTTTTTTTATTGTGTTAATACTATTTTTGACTTGAGCTTAACCCTGTATAGCGCTACTGAATATGTTGTGAAGTTATATGTGGGCTGTCCAGACAGGATATATTGTTGCTGACAAAATCGAAGTTAAATAATTTTGAAATGAGATTTTATCAAGCAGACAGTATGTGTTTTCAGCTTGCAAGTTCCTCATTAAGATGTAAAAAATGCATTAAAGAAAATAAGGATTTCACTAGGTATGTAAAATATCAATGTTTTTATTTATTTGTATGTATTTTGTTTTATTGAAAAGTGCTTAAAGGGCCATTTACCGCATTATAAATGCTTTTCATGGTGTGAAAAAGAACAAGATTCTATGTTAAAATTATCTTTTTTTTTTTTTTTTTATTACACTAATAACAGCTAAAAATCTAAGGTCTTAGGTCCGTTTACAAACACAGTCCGGACTGTTCCATGATTAACAACATCTGCCGACACCTAGTGGTGAAGGCTCCCTGAGCACAAAGATTTATTGTTTTTCACTGCACTTCAGGAATGCAGCAGGAGATGTTAACCCACAACTGTACGCTTTAGCTAATTCCAACAGTCCTTTATCTGCACAGATGAATTTGGGAAGGGTTAACTCTCTTTCTGCTTATGCTCTCCACACAGAACTGTTGCTGTGAGTCTGCCTGGGGGTACTGCCAGTGACTCGTGTAAACAGACATTTCATTTATGTTTTTTTTTCCTGTGAGAAAGGCACCTATTTCAAAAATTCAAAAAAAGGTATTTCAACATGTTTTTAGTAGAACTTTACAGTGGGGTTCTCCAAGTTGTGCTGAATTAACTGGCCCTTTAAAAGAGCTGTTTATACTGCTAAAAATCATGCAGTGCAGTGTAGTGTCCTAACCTATCAGGGATCACGTCTCAGAAAACATGCTGCTGATACATTGTCCCTGATAGGCTATGTCACTATATTGCACATCCAGACCTACAGAGCCTGCGTCTGCATATGCTGCAGTGGGCAGACCCATGTAGTGTATGTTTGTTTGATTTGGCAATAAAACAGAAACTATTTAGACAGTAAAATTGAGTTTTTAAGCATTTCTTAATAAAACAAAAAGTACCTAAAAATACTACAGTGAATAAATAGATAGTAAATAAATACATAGGTATATCACATGCCAAGCAAAATCCTGAAACCTTTCATATCAATTCAAATTGTCAGGCTCCTGTCCCTAAGCATAGATTAAGATCATACATATTCATAATTGTAGAATGATTAAAAACTCCATATAGCACATGCAGGAAGGGAAACTGTCCCAGATTGCAGCAGTATGATAGGTAGCAGGGTGCAAAGCACAGGCTGTTTAACAGTGGTAAAACATTCCCAGGTTAGCTTTTTTTTCAGTTAAATGCCTTTAAGCACAAACTGTGGGAGAAGAATCCCCAGAAAGTGCACCACAGGGACATAATCTCACAATGTGCAACAGAGCACACCTTGCAGCCTGAAGTACTATATCACAGCACTTGACAGAATTGGGTTTGTACATGATATCATGAAATACAGGCACTAGGGACACAGGAGAAGATTAAAAATAGTAGAATAAAAATATCTGCAGAACATTACCTCTTCTGACACATTGGGCCCTGATGTCTCATCCCCACCAAACTGCTTTAGAACATCTTGTACCTTCCTGGTGCTGTCTGCAAGCAAGAGATAATCTGATATCAGTACAGTACGTATGCTTATAGTACATCCTCATGGAAGTCCATGGTACCCAGTAATAGATCAGGTAGTTAACCTGATGATTTGTGGATTAAAGTTTTTTTCGGGGGCTGGCTGTGTACAAAGAGAAGAAAGGTTTCTTTACTTACAATCAATGTACTTCTGCAATTGTGTGAACTCCTCCGGGCTCAGGGTTGCCCATTCCTTGTTCTCTTCGCTCATGCTGGCTCTGCGACAGTCCTGCGGCAAGACAGCAAAGAGAAGGTGAGACAGCTGAGCCAGAGCGAGATAATGAGGGAGGGAGCTGGGGATAGATGGGGAGTGATTCTGGCTTCAACCTTGGATTACACATTAGCTGAACTAACACATTCTCTCCTAGTTTGCCACAATCACTATCCTGCTGCAATAATGAGACAGATTGAGTGGCAATGTGACAGAAAGCAAGAGGGGGAGGCAGGGAGCGATGGGAGAGAAGCAAGAGAGATGCTCAAAAGGGAGGGAGAAGGGTAAGGTAGCACAAAAGTGATGGAGGAGAATAATAGTTTGGAGGGGAACACAAGGGATAGAGGAAAAAAAATAGTGGAGGAGGTTAGAGCCAGTTAGAGGAGGCAGAGAAAGTGGAGGTAGGAGCGAGTGATATGGAGCAGAGCAGTGGACATAGAGCAGAATAAAAAAGCAGTGTGGGAGGAGGAGATTTAAAGACAAAGTAAGATTGTCCGGGGTCTGGAGATGTAAGTGAGACCGATAGGACGAGAAACATAAAGACAGATCTGGGAATACTCACGAATGGAAACATTTAGAATCATAACAATTAAAGAACAGCCACTGTATAATGTTCCTTGTCCCAATAAGCAATCCACTACAGATCATAGAAAGAACTCCCTATGTTACGCATTAGAGTGCAACAAAAATGGCATCAAAATAGCCAAGAGTGGAAAACATTGCTCACATCTATATTCATTAAACCAATTACTAACTCCTTAGCATTAGTACAGTGCTGCATTATCGGTTTAAATACTTGTTTTCCTTTTTTTCTTTTAAATTGAGGTTTTAATTGCATGTTTTGTACAGGAGATGATCCTTTCGTCTGCTTGTTGCCCTACTCCTACCATAATGTGACATAGAAAAGCGGAGTATGAAACTCGGGTATGTTGCAGCAATTATTATTATTTTCCTTTATTTGTAACGCGCCAACATATTCCGTAGTAGGTTAGGCGTTAGGTACAAGTATAAACAATTTCCCACAATCAATTATATGTAAAGGTCTTCCCAATGTCCTAATGACTTTATATCACATGATTCCTATTATTATGAAGAAATGGATAATAAAAAATAGAGACTTTTAAACGACAAAATCATATTATTCTAATGTAAAAAAATGGGAATGCTCTTGTGGCTTATCACTCCACTTTGAGAATTAAGTAATTAGGAAGGGGATAATAATTTCACATAAATCATGTAATTTATGCTTAGATAATTGAGCCCAAAAGTGTATTTATTTTTAACACAACAACACTTGTATAAATGAAGGGTACACAGGTAATTGCATGAAATAACAATAACTGGGACCTTTATTGTGTCATTCTGACCTCCTAATAAATCAACAGCCAAAATACACACTTGTTTGTGCCTTATTGTTGTGGTTCAGTCCTTCAGTCGTGTCCGTTGACCATATAGACCGCAGTACCCAGGCACATCTGTCTGTGTTTTTATTTACGTTTATTTAAGATACTGGAGTGGGTTGCCAGTTCCTTTTCCAGTTGACCTTGATTTGTCTGACCTGTCTGTCCATATTGAGTGACCCTACATGGTATAGCTCACAGCTTCATTGAGGTACACAAGCCCCATCACGACAACAATATAACAATTACAATGCTCTAAATCAGCTGATTAGCTTTGTAAATGAAACCGTGATAAAAAAAAAAGCACCCCTCCATTCGCTTTTACTGCACTCTGACTTTGGGCTCTTATCAACATTATCTCCCCCTTATAGGAATGGTATTCCAGAAAAGATAATGCCATTTATTTTTCTGGAACACCATTCCTATATTTATTCCCAGCAATAAAATCTTGAGTGTCTGATTTCTACATGTCAGAAAGAGGGTTAACCTGTTCTCTCTCATTTTATTGGTCTCTTTCATTAAATATTTAATGATGTTTTCCAGAATCTAAAGAAACAACAACAGAGAAAGATTTTCCTTTTAAAATATTTAATTTTCACTGCCTGCTGTGGTCTCTCAGGAAAACATAATGAGTTTGTGGGAAAAAGTTCTAATTGTCACAGAGCTGACTGCTAATGGCGAGATGGCTCTCATATGACTGCTTTACTAATACAGTGATGTGCCAGGATGAACGGGCTACATTACAGTTCTATGCGAGTTTGGGGCAATCAATAGATCTCCCCCTGCCCATGAGAGAATATATACCGGGCTGGACTCACTAGAGGCAGAATCATGAGGAGTCACTCCAACTTTTTATTATTAGGCAGAGAAATGTAAATGATGGTCTTCCCTGCATTTTATACTCTGCGCACCCTCACTTCTCCCACCGCATCCAGCATATTCTCTTGATAAACAGATTCAAAAGGGATTAGAAACCAGTCATCCATACAAAATCGCTTGTGCGCTCTATTTTTCACTCACCATACAGGTTTTCAATGGGGTTTAGCTCAGAGGACAGGTATGGCTGCTACAAAAGCTTGGCCAAGGATGGGGAGAATTCTGGAGGACCATGTATATCGACTATATCTAACTAAAACAAATAATAACCGGCGGTAAATAATAGAAGCTTTGGGGAAAACTGGATAACCTCCCCAAGCTCAGCCATGACAGTTTAGAGGTAAGGTTAAAATATTCCCTAATAACTAAACAAGAGTGGAATTCGGGCTTTCATGGAGTTGGTTTTGCTGTAGATGTTAAGTGACTATTGATATTGTAAATCGGATACTACTAGTATATTATACTGACCGTGTGTGCACTCCACGCCGAGGGCTCCATTACACCACCCTCATTCCAACAGCTTGTGATTAAAACCTCCATGTTGAATCCACTTGCTCTTCTTTGTTCCCTTCACTATTCCCCTTTTCTTACTATCCATATAGTACTTTCCTCCTCCTATTTCTACACATTTGGAAACTTTTTGGGCCCTCCCCAAGTAGAACATTTTAAGAAAGTAAAGTAAGAATAATGAACTTATGATCTATCGCTTATATGGAAAAAGCTCATTAGTACTACTGAAGTGTAACCATTAATTTATATATACCGTATATACTCGAGTATAAGCCGAGTTTTTCAGACCTTTTTTTAAGGCAAAAAAGGGCCCCCCGTGTGTCTCTAACCCCCCTGCGTGTCTCTACCCCCCCGTGTGTCTCTAACCCCCCGTGTGTCTTTCCCTCCCCCCTCCTCAACCTAAACCCCCCTAAATACCTCCCCCTCTCCCCTCACTTACCTGCTTGTGCTCCGGCCTCCGCTCCTTGACCCGGCACCGGCGGGCATGTGACGTCACATGCGCGCCGGGTCAAGGAGCAGAGGCCGGAGCACAAGCAGGTAAGAGAGGGGGGAGGTATTTAGGGGGGTTTAGGTGGAGGAGGGTAATTGAGGGCAGTTTAGGTTGAGGAGGGGGGTTGAGGTTGAGGGGGGGGGGGTTGAGGAGGAAGGTTGAGGAAAAAGTTTGAGGATGGGGGGGTTGAGGAGGGAGGTTGAGGATGAGGAGGGAGGTTGAGGATGGGGGGGTTGAGGAGAGAGGATGAGGATGGGGGGTTGAGGAGGAAGGTTGAGGAGGGTTGAGGTTGAGGAGGGGGTTGAGGAGAGAGGATGAGGATGGGGGGTTGAGGAGGGGGGATGAGGAGGGAGGTTGAGGAGTGGGTTGAGGATGAGGAGGGAGGTTGAGGAGGGAAGTTGAGGATGAGGAGGGAGGTTGAGGATGAGGAGGGAGGTTGAGGATGAGGAGGGAGGTTAAGGATGAGGAGGGAGGTTGAGGAGTGAGGTTGAGGAGGGTGATAAGGGAGGAGGGAAGAGACACAGGGAAGGGAGAGGTTGGAAGAGACACAGGGAAGGGAGAGGTTGGAAGAGACACAGGGAAGGGAGAGGTTGGAAGAGACACAGGGAAGGCAGAGGGGAGAAGAGACACGGAGAGAGAGGGGGACACAGAGGGCACAAGAGGGACACAGGGGGCAGCACATTTCCCACCCTCGGCTTATACTTGAGTCACTCATTTTACCCAGTATATTGTGGTAAAATGGGTGCCTTGGCTTATACTCGAGTATATACGGTATTTATACAGTATATATAGTACATTTGTGTTCACATTTGAATGTCTAAAACAAGTTAAAAAAAACTTGCATGAAATGCCACCCATGTACAGCCGTTATAAGGTTACTGCCTCTCATCAGTGTGGGGCCAGATCCTTAGCTTGTGTAGTGGATATTTTCAAAAAGTAGTTCACCACAACAATCATTTTAATATATGGTGGGCAAAAGAGCGATAGGAACCCTCCACCGTACAGCAAATAAATAGTACAGTTGTGTTCGCATTTGAACGTCTAAAAAAATACTTCATTCCTGCTCAGAAATTCTGAGAAATACAATTAATGCACTGCATTCGGGGAATCTGGGCAGGGACATGCAAATGAGCCCACAACTGTTTCACTCTTTAATACAATACCATTTTAAACATATCTCATTTTAAGCATATGCCTGCAGTATTACACAGCTTTAAAGAATAGCATCGGATGGATTATGCAGAAGTTAGGAAACCTACCCACAGACAGCAGTTTTGATCTTAAACAGATCGTATCAGTGTGGGTCTGGTACCTAACTCCTGCTACACATATTGTTGTTCAGTCGTGTCCGATTATTGCTGACCATAAGGACCACAGCATGCCAGGCACATCTGTACGTTTCTGCTTATCCATATGTTTTTTGGGGGGCAAATATACTGGAGTGGATTGCCAGCTCCTTCTCAAGTGGACTGCAATTTGTCTGACACTCTGCTATGACCTGCCCATGTTGAGTGACCCTACATAGTATAGCTCACAGCTTCACTGAGGTACACAAACCCTATCAGCAGGCAGCTATCCAGAAGGGAATATACACATATACATACATACACACTTTCTTTCCACCAGAAAATCACAAAATGTTGCATGTTTTGTGGGAAAATGTCTGCACAAATCTTTACTTTTCATCATAGCAAGGTCATTTGTCACTCACGTTCCATGCTCTCACGGATGCCCCTCACCAGTAAGCCCCGAAGCTGCTCAAGCTTCATTACACCACTGCCAGGCAGACACTAGTCTATTGGGTAGATCAACGTTGTAAGTACATGAGCACACAGGAATACAAATCAAGGAGCGGATCAATAGGACTGTGGTGATCTCAAGTTTGACAAAACTGTGCGCTCGATTCTATTGAAGGTAAAAAGCTTATGGCAAGTACTGTAAAGAAAAATATCCGACAAAATCACAAAGATGTGCAATCAAAAATGGTGCACGTCTGAGAGATAATACTTATGTGGAAGTAGTTATAATCTTAGTGCTGGGGTACACAGTCTCAGGTGGGCAGTCACCTCTAGGACGTTTAAACTAAAATGGAACGGTGTGAGTCATTCTAATGAAATGTGGCGAAAGGGGCAGGGGGTGATGGATGGGGACAGTAATAAAAAGGAGCATTAAGGGAGAGGAGAAAGAACAGCTTAAGGAGAAAGGAATTCAATCTGGTGATATCATTACAAATTATTGGAGGTGTCGAAAACAGAGACTGGCACATTAGTGGTCCAGCTACTTCCATGGATAAAAAAGGGGGTCCAGGCAAAAAATAGTTTGCTCACCCGTTGCTTAAAAGAACTGATGGGTAACATGAGAGAAATCTCCAAATATATTATTGGATTTAATAAAGATCAGGAAAAAAAAAAGAACACAAGAACAAGAGGTCTTGAACTGAAATAGATACATTATTAGGGGTAGTAGATCATAGAAACAACCTTCTACTGGAAACAAGCACATTTGGGACAGTTTGAGGATTCATTAAGACAAGGTTTTTAGGTAACAATAGTGGGTTGACTGGATATACTTATCGAATATCATTGTTTTATGTTTCTGCAACATTGCTGCTAAGCTTTTACCTGTAAAATAATCTAGCCGAGTGGTATAGGGAAAAAATGCTGTAATGATATGGAAGGCTGCTAATCCATAAGGGACTGGAGATTACACTTCAAGGCTGGCACACATTTCAGAAAGTTTGATTTCGAAATGTGTTTGATGTTCTACAAATATATTCTGTAACTGCACTATAATTATATACAGCCCACTTCTCCCTCCTATGCATACTCCTGAAAAGCCTCCAATCTGTGTGACAAGAGCAGAAACACTAATCATTTTAGTCATTAAGTGATGAAACCTCTCTTCACACAATCTATTTGCTCTCAGAGATTCCAGCAATAAAAGAAAAGCAGAAATACTCAGAGATACTTGTGAGCTGTAATATTCTTTATAATGGCACATATATTACAGAAAAGCTTAATAAAGCAGTCAAGGGATACAGTCTACACAGGGCGTGAGGTTATCAGACTACCAGTTACTGTTCATGCAATAAATAGTCTGGGCTGGTGATATATATTTAAAAGACCACCGTAGTGCTCATGCAATAAGGTTTCATTTATTACTGACTAGTAACTTGCCTGTCATAAATTATGGTGTTATATTTTATATTCAACTAGGAACTTGCTGTCAAAAATGACAGGATTAAAATTGTAAGGCTGGCAATGCTATTTGCCACACAATGCAAGGCTTTTGGCCCTCTGAGCACCTTCGGCGCTCATTGCGAGCAACACGCGGAGCGCCTTTAGCGCTCATTCCGAGCCTCTCCCCCGTGTACTTCAAGTCCACTGCTTTGCACTGATCACCTTTCCTCTCACCTACTGTACAGGCCGCTCATTGCGGGACAGGCTGCAATGAGCGCTTATCATCAGCGCCACAAGCGGAATTTACGACCCATACGACTTAGGACGAAAACAAAGCCGAATGACGTACGATGGTGTAAGGCAATATACATGTTCTGAATCCCTTTAAATGACTTTAGTATATAATATAAGAAAGAAAGAAAAAGAGAGACTGACCTGCAGTGTATGAGATTCTGCAAGAGACTGAGGCTGCTGTGATTAAGGATGGCAGACACACTGAAGTCCGGAGAGAAGAGCACCACTTTTATATCCGCATGGTCTCACTAACAAGGCCTGCTCAGCACCATCCAACTGGAGAGCAGAAAAACATCTGGAGTGAACTGACCCTGCACTGAGCACTAACCTCTGGTATATCAACCACTGAGCAATTAGTAACTTACTCACTAACACAATGACAGATGGAAGAAGGATGTCAGATAGAGGAGGATGATGCACTGATGAGAGGAGAAGGGCAGATAGCCGTGCATGATGCACCGATGAGAGGAGAAGGGCAGATAGCCGTGCATGATGCACCGATGAGAGGAGAATGGCAGATAGCCATGCATGATGCACCGATGAGAGGAGAATGGCAGATAGCCGTGCATGATGCACCGATGAGAGGAGAATAGCAGGTAGCCATGCATGATGCACTGATGAGAGGAGAATGGCAGATAGCCGTGCATGATGCACTGATGAGAGGAGAAGGGCAGATAGCCGTGCATGATGCACCGATGAGAGGAGAAGGGCAGATAGCCGTGCATGATGCACCGATGAGAGGAGAAGGACAGATAGCCATGCATGATGCACCGATGAGAGGAGAATGGCAGATAGCCGTGCATGATGCACCGATGAGAGGAGAATGGCAGATAGCTGTGCATGATGCACTGATGAGAGGAGAATGGCAGATAGCTGTGCATGATGCACTGATGAGAGGAGAATGGCAGATAGCCGTGCATGATGCACCGATGAGAGGAGAATGACAGATAGCCGTGCATGATGCACCGATGAGAGGAGAATGGCAGATAGCTGTGCATGATGCACCGATGAGAGGAGAATGGCAGATAGCCGTGCATGATGCACCGATGAGAGGAGAATGGCAGATAGCCATGCATGATGCACCGATGAGAGGAGAATGGCAGATAGCCGTGCATGATGCACCGATGAGAGGAGAATGACAGATAGCCGTGCATGATGCACCGATGAGAGGAGAATGGCAGATAGCCGTGCATGCTACACTCATGGTAGGAGAATGGCAGATAGCCGTGCATGCTGCACTCATGGTAGGAGAATGGCAGATAGCCATGCATGCTGCACTCATGGTAGGAGAATGGCAGATAGCCGTGCATGCTGCACTCATGGTAGGAGAATGGCAGATAGCCATGCATGCTGCACTCATGGTAGGAGAATGGCAGATAGCCGTGCATGCTACACTCATGGTAGGAGAATGGCAGATAGCCGTGCATGCTACACTCATGGTAGGAGAATGGCAGATAGCCGTGCATGATGCACTGATGAGAGGAGAATGGCAGATAGCCGTGCATGATGCACTGATGAGAGGAGAATGACAGATAGCCTTGCATGATGCACTGATGAGAGGAGAATGACAGATAGCCGTGCATGCTGCACTCATGGTATGAGAATGGCAGATAGCCGTGCATGCTGCACTCATGGTATGAGAATGGCAGATAGCCGTGCATGCTGCACTCATGGTAGGAGAATGGCAGATAGGTATACATGCTGCACTGATGTAAGGAACATGACAGATAGCCGTGCATGTTGTACTGATGAGAGGAAGAGAATGATCAAATTCTATCCTGTTGAATACATTGTGATATAGCTGTGTGTGTCTGTGCACATTGCATTGCAGAGGGGAAGTCATTAGGCAGGATATGACCACTGGAATCATATAGCCAGGGGACCAGAACACTGACTTAATGGGAATAAGACATAACAATATAAACCATTAGGGAGAAATACAGGGCTTGGAAGGAAAGAAAAGCATTGCTCTCATACCAATGGCACTGATATAATGCACATGAAAAAAAAGTATTTGGCAGCAGATAAATATCCATGCACCATGTTCCTATTTGTTTTAAAGTAACACTCTGTATCTCTTGTTTGTTTGCTTTATTTTTCAGTATGGTATCATCCAATAGGGTTCTATTTAGCAACTGAAATGTTACATTTGAACTTTACTGTTTCATGAAGTAGCAGAAACGCTTCTCTCCACCCCCAGTTAGTGATCAGAGAGGGTGTGAGATATTCTGCACAAGATGGGGTCCTACTTTTTTTTGACTGGTGTAGGCGTAGGACCGCTTTCTAGGCAAATCCTCTCCAACACCTGGACATCCAAATGAAGTGCAGAGAAAGTAATATCTGCCGAAGTCTGAATTGCTTAATTTCAAATGTAAAAGCCACATGGACATTTTTCAAATACTGATTTTATTGTTAAAATAGTACTGAAGTAAACAAATGCACCCTATTGCATGAGCACTACATTGGTTCTGTAATGTATTAGCTTCTATCTACATGAAATGCATGGCATGTATTTGCCATACTTAAAATACAAATGGAATATCCTTAAAAGTAAGGAATCTAGCGCAATATTACAAGCAACACATTCCAAGGGACGGGATCAACGGGGAATAAAATCTCATCAAGTCCAATAAATTAAAGGTCTTTATTTTGTCAGAGTGGAGCTAGAACATTGACACCAAGAGCACAGCGTGCTGAACATCTTGTAGAAGCACCAACGGAGACCGAGCAGATAACCGTATAGAGACACAAACATATGTGAGTAGTGATTAACAAGGAAGCTGGCAGGGTCTCCTCTATTTACTAGTACAGAGCGAGACATTAGCAAGAAGTCTGTAGTAATTAGGTTAAAAAACAACAGAGGAGGAGAGCTTTAGTATTGCTTTATATACACTTCTAGGAATGGGCTAGATCACTGTACCATTAAAATCACATGCATTAACACTACTTGTAGCTAAATTGACTTACAGCACAGTAGATGTAATAAACCAATCACAGCACTCACAACATCTCTGCCCACAATACGACCCACCAGCTTATACCTTATCTTTAAACTGTTCCCACTAGTCAAATAAAACACTTTTAGCCTCATTCAGGTCGGTGGCTTGCAACTCCATTCGAGTAGGCCAAATGTCTGCGTGTCTGCTGCCAACTTATGGTCCTATTCAATTGGCCGGTCTCAAAATTACCGGCCCGATAGTAGCATTTGCAAGCTTGAACATGATCGCTGACGCAAAGCCGTAACTCGCAGTTAGAAACAACCAATGTAATGTGGGGCTGATCGAGACTCACGGTTCAAGCCCTATGACTTTAAATCCAACCTCCGTTTTTCATTGAAGTCCAACGGGCTTGAACCACGAGTCACGATCGGACCCACATTCCATTGGCTGTTTCTAACGTGTTACGGCCTTGCGTCAGCGATCATGTTCAAGCCTGTAGGACTTCAGTGAAAAATAGAGGTTAGATTTCAAAGTCATACAGGCTTGAATTATGAGTTATGATTGGACCCACATTCCAGATATAATGCAATATTGATAAAGCCGTAAATATGATATTCTAGTCTATGCGAGTTCCATTATAAGTATTAACACATTGATTGCCAGGATCAATATAACACGGAAATTGAACATGAAATCAAGTATTTTTGGGGGGCGATTTGCAAGCTTGAGAATGGTGTGTTATTAATTCTAAGACCTAACATCACTTTCCCTTTTAGTAAGAGTACAGTAGAGTATTTATATATGCATTTACAGTGCTCCGTACATGCCATTAAGCCCTTTGCGAAACCTCCTTGGTAACAGTAACTTGTGGTTTAATTTTTGCCATTTGTGGGCTTAACGGAGTGGATAGAGAGGGGAATCTGAGCAATTGAATAGCGATTTGCGATTTGACCGATCGCAACTCTTGCGGTCGTGAAAGATCAAAGGCTTGGAGGGAGTTAACTTGCGATTTTATAAATCAATATGAAGCGCAATTAAATCGCAGCTCGGAGCCCGTAACTCTATCGGAGCACGCAGACGGAGGACAATTGAATAACAAAGTAACTTGCAGGCTCCATTTCCGAGCCTGGTCTTACTGAAAGCCTCAAATTGAATGAGGCTCTTTGTCCTCACAGTGCTAGATTATATATATATATATATATATATATATATATGATACAAAAATATATATCTTTATTCATCCTCACCTTAACTGTATGGGGTAGCCTGGGGTGGTTTTAGTGAGGCAGCAGAGTTAGGGAGAAGCATGTGAGGGTCAAGGGGATGCAGGTGGGGAGAGATGGAGGAAGCTGTGGGTAGGGGAGGGCAGTGGATACATTTGGGGGGCGGAGAGGGAGTAACTAAGGGAGTTAGAGGGAGGCAGAGAGAAGTAGCACAAGGTAAGGGGAGGCAGTGGGGGCAGAGGAAAGAAGTAGTGGGATAAAGGGAGACAAAGGGGTCAGGAAGAATTGGTGGGATCCATTGGGAAAGAAGGAGGTAGAGGTGAGGCACAGATTGAGTTAGCGAGTGATAGAGGGAGGCAGTCTGTGGCACAGTAATGAAGCCTGTAAGTGACATTGTCATGAATTCTGTAACGGTCACTTTTATAATGCTGTGAGGGTCACTGTAATGTAGCACACACACACACAACACTGACTGATTCATTCATACATAGAGTTGGTGCAGCATCCCCTTGTGCTGTACAGGGGCAGCTCTGCTTTCTTCCTCCCTTTCAGTGTGCAGCACGGAGGTACAGGCAGGGCTCTAGCAACCCCTCACATCAAGACGAGAGCAATGTGCTGCCAAGGGGGACAGGAAGGAATTCCCTTCCTTCCCTGGGCCCTCCTCCACTTCCTCTTCTGGGCCCTCCACTACCCTAAATTAACGTAGCTGCAAGGGACTCAGTGCAAATTTACCGCTTGCACCAGTGGTATCTCCGCCCCTGCCCTTATTTCTGGGTCTGGAAGTGTGTTATTTGGTTGTATTAAGCGGAGGACTGAATACTATATAAAATTCTGAATATTTTTTCAGGTTTTTTTTTCTCTAATTAGTGGATGTCCCTGAATCCTTCCTCCAAAATGTATTAGAGGAGGATTGGAAGTCTATGTAAGGACTCCATGCCACTGGACTAGGGTGAGGGTAGACATTATCCCCCTCTACATAGTTTATTATCACCCACATCTACAGAGTCTTCTAAGACCTCTGCTTATTTTTTAAATGTTAGAATAAATGAAGCACCCCAGGGTAAGCATCTAAATATAACACATCAGTTTAAAGCATGAAATGGAAGGATATTTGTATTCCCCTAGCATCCAATATTCAATTGGCCTTCTGGTACTCAAAGCCTTTTATTTATCAGCTTAAAAACACCTTCTGCTACCAAAATTTAACGGCAGCCAGGCCACTGTATTTGTATCATTGTAATATCAATTTGTACCACTAGCTGGCATTTATAATAGGAATCTGGGCTCTATTTAACAGTTACCAGCTTTAACTCTGTCTTGCTAAATAAAAGATAGTAATTATACTACTTATGTACTATGCTGAAAATTTTTGCTAACTAGCGACTTGCCAGTCAAAAATGACGGCAATTTTTTTTTAGGTCTTGCAATGCTGTTTGTCACACAATACAAGCCTCCCTCCCACACACACACTTTACAGGCCTAGTGAGGAGTGCCTTCGGTGCTCATTGCAAGGCTCCCCCCGTCTATATTATGCGCTTTGCGGCTCATTGCAGGCTACAGCATGCGCTGCGCACTTTTCAAGCGTTACAGACAAACAATCTCACCCCTGTGTCTCTTTCCTCCCTCTCCCTCCTCTGTGTCTCTGTCCCCCTCTCTCTATCCCCCCTGTGTCTTTTGCCAACACTCCATCCCCAATGTCTCTTTGCCCCCACTCCGTTCCCAGTGTCTCTTTTCCCCCTCTCCCACCTGTGTCTATTTTCCCCCTCTCCCTCCCCTATCTCTTTGACCCCCTCTCTCTCGGTCTCATTTGCCATTTACGGTTTTTAAAACATTTGCAGGCTTGACGGTGCTTAGCTTCTCAAGGCCACAAGACTTGAAGCTTAAATCACTATTGCTCAAAGCCCTTTGGGCTTGATTTTTTTTTTACGGGTTTAAAACGCCACAATTTTTTTCCCTTTCAGGCTTGAAAAAAAAACTTACGGGTTTAACACTGTCATTTTTCCCCCCAAGTAGCTACTCAGAAGCCGTTGGGAGACCACCAAAAGACGCCAATTGAATAGCAAAATTAGCTTACAAACTAATTTACGGGCTCCCTGGTTCCCCCTGCCCTCTTTGCGGCCCTTGCCTGTCCCCCCCCCCCCCATCTACTTTGTTTGTCTAGTTAGGGCCTCAAGGGTGCAACCGTCGCCATTCCCCCCCCGGATGTTTTGTTCTTTGGCCGCAACTTCGGCACTCATTGCGAGCCTCTCTCCCCTCTACCTTTTGGGCCTCACTCTTTGCGGGTCCTGCAATGAGCGGCTTTGCAGCTCATTGCGCCTGCGCAAGCCCGTAACTTTGTCAAATTTTGCAAGCTTTACGGACAAATTCGCAATTATGATAACTATATATATATATATATGATTGGGTCATATTTATTTGAGAACTGTATCTGACGAAAAATATTTTCCTTGTAATTGGAGATCCACCTGCTTCATGTTTCTCAAGATATTTTCGATTTATGGAAATTCATATCTCACGTCAGAGGTGGTGCTAGTGGCTTAGGGGCACTGATGCAAAATAATCTCATCCCCCATATAAGTTAGATGACTGTATAAATCATACCATGGTTTATTAAATAAACATTTTTCCAAAAGTAATTATGTGGCCCTCTACAATAATAGCTTCACAGTCTCCCTTTACACACAGGCTGTTGCAGGTGGCAGAAGGGCCCCTACCTGGTTGTGGGCCCTGGTTCATTGCACCTGCTGCACTGGCTGTAGCAACGCCCCCATCTCATGTTTTCGAGAGTAAACTGGGCCAAAAAGTGATGAGTTTATTAAATTTAAGTGCACTTTCTGTCATGATTTTCACGGATTTCCATTGCAGCTCAATATCCCAGTGACCACATTACTTATTACTCAGTTGCGCTGTGCATTGCATTTTTCCGGTTTGACAAAGTAATAAGTGATGTGGTCACAGGGATCTTGAGCTGGAATGGAAATCAGTGAAAATCATGACAGAAAGTGCACTTAAATATATGTGTAGCACAATAAGAAGTTATAAAATACACATTTCTATGGACACAAGCACTGTAAAATTAACCATTGCATTTCCAATACATGTGATCTTTTCTCTTGCCTTAAACCTGTGCCACAGCGCAATCTAGTGACCAGATGCACCATTACAGTACCAGACCAGGGTATTTAATTGCAACATTCCGTGTATAAGACGATCCCCTTATTTTAAACGTAAAAAAAATATCAGAAAAATACAGTATATGAATCACACCAGTTTGATAAAAGACTTGATGGTGAAGATTATTATTTGTATTTATTTTTACAGTGAAAAGCATTAATAAACGTTGTTATTTAGTCGTGTCCGACTCTCTGACATCTCCGATATCTTGTGTCTGGCACTACTCATAAATAAGGTTTTCATGGGTTGCCAGTTCCTTTTCCAGTCTGACCTCTCTGTTATGACCTGCCCATGTTGGGTGACCCTACATGGTATAGCTCACAGAGGTACACAATCCCCTTCACCACGACATGGTAGCAATTCAGTAGGGGATTAATAAACTACATGATAAAAAATCTATAATCACATATAAAAGTTTCCATAGTGTGCAACGCTCCAGTGGGAGATCATGCACACTATGGAGGCTATTGTACAGAATTACGTACAAGCCACACAGCGTACAGCGCAGCGACCAACCGCGCATGCGCACAACGCGGCACCAGGGAGGGGGGAGAGACACAGGGGAGGGGGGAAGAGACATGGGGGAAAGAGACACAGGGGAGGAAGAGACTCGGGGGAGGGAGAGGGGGGAAGAGACTCGGGGAGGGAAAGGGGGAGAGGAAAAAGACAGAAGAGGAAAAAAGAGACAGGGGAGGAATAGGGGGGTAAGAGACACAGGGGAGGGAGATGGGGGGAGAATAGACACAGGGGAGGGGGAGAGAGACACAGGGAAGGTGGGGGGACACAGGGGAAGGTGGGGGGAGACACACATCTAATATTATCCCCTTCAATTTTGAAAGGCAAGTTACTAGTAAATAAGTAATATAAAAATGTTGCACATTATCAAGCATGTTCTTTTTAAGACCATTCAGTGGTCCTTTGAATGTAACACAGGCTAAAAGCACATTAACATAACCACAGCTCCCAGTGTCCTGGGAATCGGCATTACTAGGAAAATCATAATTAGAGATCTGTGGGACAGCACCATTGAAAGACCACCGTGGTCAACTGCTTTTCTACATGGTAATTTTGATAAAGAGCAAAATGTTTTTAGAAATGCCTAAAACATTTTTTAGAAACTATTTTTTCACTTTTGTATGCAATTATTATTTACTGCAGGCTTCTATTTTCTTAACCGAACCTGCTTCTTGCAGCCCCTATATGATAAGCTTTCCACTACATTTAATGAGCTCACAAATAAATGTATATGCCAAATTTGCATGATGCAGATAAACTTCCTGTGTATCCAAAATCTCCTCCCACCTCAGGAAGTAGGTCACTGGAAACTAAAATGGTAGATTCCACATCAGCATAATTGCATACAAAAGTAATAATTTAGTAACAGTTGTTTTTATTCTAAAAACATGTTTTCTGTTTTAAAAGTGTAGTTGTTTAAAAAATGCTAATTTTAGTTTTTGATTCACAATGGTCCTTTAAAAGAGATTTTATATGTTCATATATTTTTATTTTTTTCAATAATTTTGATTATCTCTGGATAACATTGTGTAACCAACCTGCAAAAAAATCATATTCAACTAAATTCTGAGAGCATATCATCAGCACTCCTCAAGTGCCCCTATTATACACAAGATATGAATTGTCGGAGGCCATAGCACAGCTTTCATATTTTTATTATGCCGAGACCTAAATGGAACACACAGAGGTGCAAGATAATTGCATATAACCTGTGACATGAAAGCAATGCAATGGAAAATGTGTCTCTGAGCAGAAATATCACTGCGAGCAAAAGATGAGGTGGAGTTTGTGGTTAGGACAGTTAGTGCTTTAAAAAGCACAAAAAAAGCCATTTATTACCTCACAACTGTACCTTCTATGGTCTATAAATAACATATGCAATCTCCTAAAAAAGTGTTTATGTGCCTGTAGCCAAAAACACACATCTATATATCTACTAGGAAATTGCCCGTCAATACGAGCCTCTCCCCCGGGTACTTCAAGTCTAATCAAGATGGATCACCTTCGGCACTCATCACGAGCCCCACGCTGAGCACCTTCGCCGTTCAGAGCGGGACTCGCAATGAGTGCCTTTGGTGCTCATTGTAAGCCTCTCAAGCTTGCGGTGCTCAATTGGGGCTCATTGCAAGCCTTTCCTCTCGCCTGCGCTCATTGCAAGGTTCTCCTGCTCACAGTGCTCATTGTGAGCCCTGTGATAAGCGCATTGCGAACCTTTCCTCTAGCCTACTGTACGGGCTGGTTAACCTGCAAGTTTAGTGCTTGGAAATCACATGTGTCTCTTTCCAGCATCTCCTCCTGTACCTTCCCTGTGTCCTTCTCCTCTGTGTGTGTGCTGAATGTTTGGGTGACCACCGTTGGTTTTATTTTCAAAGTCCCCCGTGCCTGGTGTTACTGTCTTCAGTGTAGTGTATTTTGTACGTTTTGAGAGACTGGCGTTGCTGAGCCTTGTTTTCATGCAGTTTCTGAAATTTTGCGTTTTTCATCCACCATTTTTTCCTTGCTTAGGCTATTTTCGAGTGATGAAAAAAGCCCAATATGGGTGTAAATCTGTTGCAACCTCACTCCCAGCCTTCCCGTGTCTCCCCCTGTGCTGTGTGTGTTCTAATTTTTTGTACATGATTTCTTGTTTTTGGTGGATTTTTAAAGTTACGCACTTGGACAGTGCTGCGAGGCTCGCCTAAGTCCTGTGCCGCTCACAGATTCGTCTGCGCCTCGGGCTACCCTTGCTTTGCGAGGCTCACGGTTGAGGCGCTACCAACATCGCAAACATCACCAACATTGCAAGATCCACAACTATTATATCTATGTTTACGCACTTAAAGTAACAAAAGCAGAATCGTTACCCAAAATTAGAGTTAATTAATGAAATGGTGCAATGAGATATAAAACGCTGTAAGTGCGGCAAGAAACCACATATATTTATATACTAGCGACTTGCTTGTCAAAAATTTACCGCAGTAAGAGGCAGGTAATGTTGTTTGCGTTCAAAAATAATTTTGTTGGTGTTTAAGATCCTTCGGCGCTCATTGCGAGGCTCTTGTTTTTTTGTGTGCCATGAGCAACGTTGGTGTTTTTTTTTGGTATGGCAATCAATAATTAATAAAATAAGCATCAGTGCTGTGGAGCTGCTGTGTAAGTGTCATGAATGTGTGCAGTGTGTAGTGTAATAGAGTGCGTGTGCGAGGCAAATCCGTTAGGGTAGCTGTGTACTTCCGGATTATATAAGTTAGTGTTCAAAAAAATGGCTACCCAGGGGGAGAGGATTGCAATGAGCGCCAAAGGCGCTCATTGTGAGCCACGCAATGAGAACCGAAGGAGCTCATCGCGGGGCTCGAGAGGAGCGCCGACGGTACAGCATTCACAGCCTTAACATTTTATTCCCGTCATTTTTGATGGGCGAATTAGAGCATTTGTTCCTAGCCCATGTGGTTTCCTGATATGTATTAATCCCTTGAGTATTTGGTTGTGTGTTACCCTGAATGTTGTATAATGAAACAGACATAATAATAAAATATCATATGTTTTAATGACACATATGCTTATATTGGACTGTTAAGTGTCAAATAATGATGAACATTCATAATTCTCTATTTTTGTAGTGCTATACTGACTCTTTAGCTGCTGCTTCTGCACTCAGCAATGGTTTTAAAACCATTTACGAGTGGTCTTTTGTACATAGAATATGTTTTATGCTACGGCGCTGCTCTATTTTGTGAGTGATCCGTAGAGTCTGATTAGAATTGGTTTTGGAGTTACAGTCTAACGGAGTAACTTGTAATCTTTAAACAATAAAAAAATCATTGGAAAAGTTTGGTAACATTTTCGGCTCCGTCTAGTAGCAGTCACTAGTAGTAGTACTCTCTCAATGTTAAAGACATGGGTGATTAGTAGAACTAGTTTTACTTTGCTCTTAAACATGATGTAAGCTTAAGTTAACAGTTCATAAAAAAATAACTATATCTTCAGTACCAGGGAATATATATAATGATTACTAATTGATTTTATTTGTAGTGCCAGTGGTATAATAAACACAGATACAATCTTACATATGTTTTAAGTTTGACAGTATTAATAAAACAAGAGGGCACATTTGCTACTGTGCTTCAATCTATGGGGTAACAGACAATCTAACAGGTAATTGGCATACAATGCACATGGACAATGTTATAATCAACTAGTGTTTTTTATTTATTTGTCATCAGATTTGGTTTGGCAAGCTTCTAAAAAACCTAATTGATCAATACATTACAGTATAAATGAAAATGTACATTAAATTCGAACATTTAAGGGTTGAATAGCAATTTGTACATTAGTTAGATACCGGTTAATGCAATTACTGTTAATGCACTGTTCATAATATTCTGTCTATTAAAAGTACCTATTAACCAAATGTTAGACATATTGATGATTTTAATAACTTGCTCACTGATAAATGAAATGTTTGTTTGCATTGTCTTACTGAGGTCACAATGCTATCTCAGTGTCCTGGCTGCATATATAAACTACTGAACCTTTGGCTCTGGGTGTACGATGATAACATATGATGACTCATACTGTCTCATTTAGTCGATAATTAACCCACACGCACAAAATTCATAGAGAACTTTCTAGGAGACACCTAAATAGGTAAATGGGCACATCCTCCAAAATGGCTTTTTTTTTTCTTTTTGGAGGGACATCCTCTCAAAAGAAGAATCACCCTCTAAAACACAGCCTCTCAAATGTCCCTTTTGTCTCTCAACACAAGCATTTTTTATCATACTTTTGAAAAACCATGTTTAAAACATTACACAGTTGTTACGTGAAATAATATTAATTAAAACCTGCTGAAACTTCCTTGTAACTAACAGGACATGAAGTTTGTGCGCAAGTATGACTTGTACAGCCATGTTCCTGCACATTGCAAACCCCCCTGTAAATACAAATACAAAGCCCTATGATAACCATCCACTCTGTGCATACATTTAAATCAGTTTTCTTCTGTTCAGGGATCTTCACATTATCAAATATCCTCATTCAGAAGCTACTAAGAAACAAAATACGTTCCATGTAAATCTCTCTTTCCCACTCTTAATGGCATGACACATTTTTTTCTGCGTTCCCCCAGACTTTAAGGGAAAAGAAAGGCCAGGAGGCTGGATAAAGGACCAATGACCACAACAACTCTCCTTCTGTCTCTATACTTCTTTTTTCTACTATTCCTTACAGTTTTTAAATCTTGATTACTTATACTTTCCACAACAGATTTAAGGAATTTAACATTATATATTAAGCCATTATAGGATGCATTAGAAAAGAGGTTCCAAACTGTGGCATCCCAAGCTTCATCCAGGTGGTATAGCTGGGATCAAGTACAAAAATCATGAAACAAACTCAAAATTTACAAAATATCACAAAAAAGCAGTACAGAAGAGGGTCCTTTCCTGTAAAACAGGACTCAACAGAGTGCAGTCACTAGGTAAACCAGAAAATGACAGTTAAAGCATAACTTATAGAGGGCATTGGAAGAATGGACTAGATGCCAGGTGATATCTTACTGGACAATCCCATGCATGGTATGCTCCATGCAGGAATATGATTGCTGCCTTATTTGGCCAAGAGGCAGGTTTCATGCCTCCATTCAGGACCTAAGCTCAGACAACAAGTGACCCCACTCCAACAAGCTCTGAGCATATGTAGAATTAGCTAGTTACATATTAATGCCCAGTTGTGGGGTGAGCGCCATGTTCCAGTTCATTTACACTGTGTGTGTGTGTGCGCATGTTTTCTTGGATGCATGTGAGCAAGCGAGTTTTCCTGGATGTGTGTATGTTTGCCTGGATGTAACTTAATCATTAAAAATGTTTGCTTCTGTTGGGCGCTCATTGTGAGCCTCTCTCCATGGTGTATTTTTGGTCTTGTGAGCTCCTTCGGTGATCATTGCAAGCCTTGCGCTGAGCGCCTTTGGCGCCCATTGGGAGCCTCTCTCCTGGTATAGTTTTGGTGGTCTGAGAACCTTTGGCGCTCATTGCAAGCCCCATGCTGAGCGCCTTCTGCACTCATCGCGAGGCTTGGAATGAACACCTTTGGCGCTCATTGAGAGCCTCTCCCCTGGTATAGTTTTGGTGATCTGAGCACCTTTGGCGCTCATTGCACGCCCCGTGGTGAGCGCCTTATGTGCTCATCGCGAGGCTCGCAATGAGCGCCTTCTGCGCTCATCACGAGCCTCTCCCCTCGTGAACTTTTGGTTCTCTGTACGTTCACTGTGAGCCCCGCGCGGAGCGTCTTTGGCAGCGCTCATTGCAAGACTCTCCTCTGCTATTTGTGTGTATATATATATATATATATATATATATATATATATATATATATATATATTAGAGAATTACCCATCAAAAAATGACGGCAATGAAATTGTAAGGTAGCTAATGCTGTTTGGTGTATAATAATGAAATATATAATACATTAATAAATGAATATACTTTACCTATTTTGAAGCATTGTGTTGAAGAGCTGCAATCTGTTTTGATGTTGCTGCAGCATTAGTGGTGTGGAGCTGCTGCGTAAGCGTGATAAATGTGTGCAGTGTAATACTGTGTGTGCGCGAGACCAAACCGTTAGCGTAGTCGTGTACTTCCGCATTGGCGTAAAATGGCGGGTAATGTGTGGTATGGTCCGAAGGCGCTCCATGCCAGCAATTGAGGCACTCGCCCGCAGCCCTCGCTACGCAAGCGTTAGCAACAACTCGCATGCTCACAACTATATATGTGATATTGTTTATATATATATATATATATATATATATATATATATATATATTTCTTTTAATAGTATTCAATGAAATAATGAATTAATAAATTAATGTACTTTACCTATTTGCAATTAATAGATCCAGCAATCAATATCCTGAAGAGCTAACAATCCCTTTTGATGTTGGTGCAGCATACAATGTACATTTGGACTGCTGGTGAGCTGAGGAGAAAGTGTCAGCAATGTGGCAAGTGTGCAGTGTAAATAGGCTGCGTGCGCAATGGCAAACCGTTTGTATAGTTGTGTAAAGTGGCATTTTATAATAGTAATGTTATTAGTTCGAAGTTAGTGTTGTAAAATGGCGGCGATCGTCTATGTGTTACGCGGGTCAGGATCATTTTCCGTCCTTCCTAATAGTGTATTTTGTACCTCGTACCTTCCTGGTTAAAAGTTGTATGTGCCTGTAGGCGTTTTGTGTGGTTAGGGGTTGTGTATCCTCGTTTTCGTTTTTTTTTGGCGGACATTTTATTTCTCACTTAGGCAATTTGAGTGGCGAAAGTATTCAAATTCTACTTAAATTTACGTGCAACCTCACTTCCAGACTTCCTGGCTGTCCCCCCGTGCTGTGTGTGATGTTTTTTTTTTGTGTTTTTGTTTTAAATTTTTGTGTTTTAGGTTGTGCGCGGTACGGCTGTTAACTTCGTATTTTTTGTACCTCATATAAAAAAAAATTCAAAGTGCCGCTGGTTGTGTTTTTTTTGTTATAAGTGCGGGTTTCCTTTCAAAGTGTTACGGGCCGTAATTTTTGTAGCCGATTTTTACAAAGTGCTATGGGTCTCGCACTGTGAATTGTGTAATTGAGCGTGTGTTGATCTGTAGTCCCGCGGTTCATAGGTATGATGCTTAAGTCGCGTGTGGGGTCATAGGGATGAGCGCCTGTGGCGCTCCTCTCCAGCAGCGCAGTGAGCGTCTACGGCGCTCCCTGCCTTAGTAGTACGGGGTCGTAGGGATGAGTGCCTATAGGGCTCATCTCCACCAGGGCAGTGAGCACCTTCGGTGCTCCTTACTGTCTGGCCGCAACCTCGGCCCTTGCTTTCCGAGGGCTGCATTTGCAGAAGGCTCGTTTTGCGAGCCCGCAGTTTTAACATTGCGTTACCAACAGATTTTGGCAAGCCCGCGCTGCTGAGAACTATATATGTGATATGCATTTTTTTTTACAAACATTTTATTTAAAATGACAAGCTTTTGAGAGATGCACTACTCATTTTTAAAAGCATTCCCACAGACTTTTCACAAATATCTTTGCTTTATGAGATATGATGCCCAATTACCCTAATTCTCCTTTCCCAAAAACTCTGTTATTTCTGGGGGGGATCCTCCTCCATTTGTGTCAATGCATAATTTGTGACATCTAATTTGTAATTCTATTGAGAAAAAGTGGTACATATATTGAATGCTCGTCAATCTAAATAAAATATTGGTTCAATAATAAGTTATCATTGTACTCTACACAACTTTTATTTTTCATCTCCACATGTTGCATATGGGAAACACACTATGCATGTGCAAAACACCATGGATCGGAATTTAGTTCATAGGTACAGTGGATATAAAAAGTCTACATACCCCTGTTAAAATGTCAGGTTTCTGTGCTGTAAAAAAAATGAGACAAAGATAAATCATTTCAGAACTTTTTCCACCTTTAATGTGACCTATAAACTGTACAACTCAATTGAAAAACAAACCGAAATCTTTTAGGTGGAGGGAAGAAAAAATAAAAATAAAAATAATGTGGTTGCATAAGTCTGCACACCCTCTTATAACTGGGGATGTAGCTGTGTTCAGCATACACCTGCCATCATTTAAAGTGCCTCTGGTTAACCCCAAATAAAGTTCAGTTGCTCTAGTTGGTCTTTCCTGAAATTTTCTTAGTCGCATCTTACAGCAAAAGCCATGGTACACAGAGAGCTTCCCAAGGAGTCAGAGGGATCTCATTGTTAAAAGGTATCAGTCAGGAGAAGGGTACAAAAGAATTTCCAAGGCATTAGATATACCATGGAACACAGTGAAGACATCATCAAGTGGAGAAAATATGACACAACAGTGACATTACCAAAAACTGGAGCTCCCTACAAAAATCATGAAAAGACGAGAAGAAAACTGGTCTGGGAGGCTACCAAGAGGCCTACAGCAACATTAAAGGAGCTGCAGGAATATATGGCAAGTACTAGCTGTGTGGTACATGTGACAACAATCTCCCGTATTCTTCATATGTCTGGGCTATGGGGTAGAGTGGCAAGACGAAAGCCTTTTCTTACGAAGAAAAACATCCAAACCAGGCTACATTTTGCAAAAACACATCTGAATTCTCCCAAAAGCATGTTGGAAAAGGTGTTTTGGTCTGATGAAAGGTTGAACTTTTTGGCCATAATTCCAAAGGCTATGTGCAAAAACAACACTGCACATCACCAAAAGAACACCATACCCACAGTGAAGCATGGTGGTGGCAGCATCATGCTTTGGGGCTGTTTTTCTTCAGCTGGAACTGGGGCCTTAGTTAACATAGAGGGAATTATGAACAATTCCAAATACCAGTCAATATTGGCACAAAACCTTCAGGCTTCTGCTAGAAGGCTGAACATGAAGAGGAACTTCATCTTTCAGCATGACAACGACCCAAAGCATACATCCAAATCAACAAAGGAATGGCTTCACCAGAAGAAGATTAACGTTTTGGAATGGCCCAGCCAGAGCCCAGACCTGAATCCGATTGAAAATCTGTGGGGTGATCTGAAGAGGGCTATGCACAGGAGATGCCCTCGCAATCTGACAGATTTGAAGTGTTTTTGCAAAGAAGAGTGGGCAAATCTTGCCAAGTCAAAATGTGCCATGCTGATAGACTCATACCCAAAAAGACTGAGTGCTGTAATAAAATCAAAAGGTGCTTCAACAAAGTATTAGTTTAAGGGTGTGCATACTTATGCAACCATATTATTTTATTTTTATATTTTTTCTTCCCTCTCCCTAAAAGATTTCAGTTTGTTTTTCAATTGAGTTGTACAGTTTATAGGTCACATTAAAGGTGGAAAAAGTTCTGAAATGATTTATCTTTGTTTTTTACAGCACAGAAAGCTGACATTTTAACAGGGGTGTGTAGACTTTTTATATCCCCTGTATGTGGGGTATATAAAATATATGGAATACTCTCTAAAATGACAACCAACCAGTGAGAAATATATTTTTCCGCAGCTCAAGTTATATTTCAAATTGCTTCACTTGTGGTACATGGTCTCAGAAAAGCTAGCGTACTTCTATCGTACCGTTTCTTCTGCTTATTGGAGTGGGTACAGTAACAATCGAACCATATGCCTCCTGATACAACCTCTGTATGTATATTTGCAATGCACCTCCTCATGACTACTAAATCATTTAAATGTCAGATTCTGGAACTAATCATTGACTCTCTAATGGAACAAAAGTGTTAATTTAGTTACACAGGAGGCTTTTATGGAGGGCTGTCCAATCTATGCTGCTACCGCTCTACCAACTGGTTCCACATGTAGGTGAGCGTTGGGTATCAAACACAATCTATACCTAGGGCCAGGTTAAGCCAATTAAGAACACTGGTCAAATAAAAACATAGATTTTTCTCCTCATATAAGTTGCAAGTCCTCTTTTGGATTGATACCTTGTCGTGGTGAAGGGGCTTGTGTACTTCAATGAAGCTGTGCGCTAAACCATGTAGGGTCACCCAACATGGGCAGGTCATAGTAAAAAGATCAGACAAATTGCAGTCCACTTTAGAAGGGACTTGCAACTCACTCCAGTATCTTTGCCAAGAAAACCTTACTGATAAACAGAATCAGACAAAAAAATATGTCCCTGGCGTGCTAAGGTCCATAGGGTCATGGAGAGTCAGACACAAATGAACGGCTAAATCACAACAAGTTACAAGTACATCAAAATTGATCACCTCCTTGGTTTGCTTGGAAACACTAACTAGAATTTCAGTTTGGTTAAATGCAAGTTCAAGTTTTATTTTTACATGTGAAAATACAGAGATACTATGATCATAAGATAGCAGTACCATGCTATTCTGTATAGCTCAGTAATATAACAAGGTAAGCTGCTGTAATGTACACTATGCTAAAACATGTCCTTCTGTGCCTTATTCTAACTTACTCTTTTGCATTAGATTTAGCCACTACTTCTGTCTCAACAGAGCACATAGGAAGTGCAACAAGTCTTGAGTGATCTATTTAAACGGAAAGACTATTCCATCACAGGCATGGCTGCTGAGTTTCGACCAGTTCTGTGCAAATTGTTACTCTCTAGGCCCTAGGGTATCTTCTCTTTTCACCCATATAGTAGAGCTGGCCCTGTCTGTACCATCAAGATACAAGCTTGGTCTGCCACATTCCATATACACAAGTGTGTTGTGTTATGGAGTCTGTATAAATACTGATGTCCTAAGTGTATAATGACTTATGGTTATATTTTAGACAATTTGATTTGTTGATTTTCTGTCCCTAATTGGGGGTCTTCTTTCTTCCCCCTACTGCTCTTTGCTCCCAATATGTAGACAAACCAACCCCCTACTCAGTGTCCCGTGCATGTTTTCCCCACTTTTTCAGAAAATGTTGATTCAGCAATAACTTATGACTGTACAATTGTTAGAACATACATTCATTATTGTTGTCTAAAATGTAATGCAACTGCTAATGTACATCTTAGAAATAGGATCTTCTATTTATATTTGACTGGGACAAGTCATTTGTAAATGACTAATGCCTGGAATGTGTTTAATGAACATATTTACGTTATGATCATATAGTCTATTATTTGTATTGCGTTATGTAAATTGCCTATTTTTTTCTTGTTTGTTTTATTTTAATATAGTTAACTGTAAAATGAGACATGGGCTTTAAACTGTGTACTGAAAAAAATGTAATCTGGAACTTACCTAGAGCCTTAAATTAAACTGAACACTCTATGATGGTTTAAAATGTATGCCTCTCCGAGACCCTGGAGACATCCATGATACTTTGGTGAAGGCTGCATGTGTGAAAGGGAAGGTTATATTTTCAGTACCGAGTTTGCATTTAGTGATGCATGGTACCTATTTCTGACCATGTGGGGGTATATGTCAAATTAACAAACTGCACTCTCCTTGCTCATCAACCACACCGTATTAAGCCTCAGAAAGTATCAAGTCAGACAAGATGCAACCATTCTGTGTGCAAACAATGTTAAAAAATGAAGATTTCCTGCAAAATCAGCTGTTTGCGACAAATAGAGCTATTAATGGCATCACTTTGTTCCATACTTCATAAATGTGGCTAGGCAGTTGCCTATTTTTCTTTTTCTGATAACTCAGTCTATGCCTCCTTATTCTTTAGGCTTTTTTTTTTTTATTGAAGGAAACAGGGTTATAACACTGTTACATTAACATTACCAGAAAAATACACGTATTTCCATTTTACTCTGTTTTTGTTGTATTTTTTTGAGAATTTTTCACATTTATGTACGTCTTAATCGCCGTTGCAATAAGAGATAGAATGCAGAAGGAAGAAGAAAGGATAGATAAAGGGAAAGAGGTGGAGGTTATATCTTTCTTATAGTCCTTTCCTGCTGTGTTACCACCCAATGCGTAGGTTCCAAGTATCCCAACATGAGGCCCACTTTCTGTGGGAATTCTCTAGGTCAGCTGAGATAGTGCTCATAGAATGTATAAATTTAAGTTTTATATACGGGTATTGCCGACTTCCAGGTTTTAGCAATCGGAATCCTAACTTTATAGAGACCCTCTGGGAAGTCATAATAAAGCTTCTTCTGTTTTTTGGGGATCCGGTGACCCCGCAGTCTCTCTAATATATTATATGTCTCGAACCATATATTGGCACTCTTTGGACAGTCCCAGAGGACATGTTTTAGGGTGCCTCGGGAATCACATACTCTGAAACTTTCTGATCCATCCCTAGATGGCAACTGCTTCAGCCTGGCTTGAGTCAGGTACCACCTCATGATGGTCTTGTGCGAGTTACGTTTGGGATTATGAGTAAGAGCCTGACGCATTACAATTTAGGCCATGACATTTACTTATTTGAGTTTTGTATTTCAGAAGTCGATGACAGCATGGAAATTCCACCCATTACCATTGACAACTGTAAGTAATATCACATTCGGCCTTTGGGTCACTGGGTCATTTGTTATCAGTGTGTGACAGAAGAATGTGTAAACATTGTGCAATCACAGCCATATGCCGAGATCAGTCTAAAAACTTTGATTTATTGGTACAGTTTGTTTAAAACTATAAAAAAACAAACAAACAAACAGACAACAGGAAAAAATAGATATATATTTTGACCCCACGATGCACACCCTTTCTCTGCTACACTTGTACTGAGAGCTCCATAGCCAATATGGCACTGTAATATTTAAGTCTCTATCCACCTTCTGAGATCTACCTTCTAGCACATACAGATCTACCAGTAGATTGAGATCTGAATTTTATGCAACCTGGACTTAATACTACAGATTTGCAGAGCAGACAAAAACTGCAGTAGGGTGTGATTAAATCCTCGCTGGGGTTGCCTGTAAGGTCATATACAGTGTAAGTTTCAGCTTGTATAGGGGTTAAAGCTTGGCCATCGTTATAGGGTCAAAAGGGCCATTTAAATAGCAATCTGCATTACGCCACCATCTGCACAGTTAATTGTATCTCATTTAGAACTGCAACAATTATGCCTAAAAAAAAAGTTATCATTCACAATTAAATAGCAGTGCTCATAGGCAGCATCTGCCCATTGCTCGGAATAATTGTATTAGCAGTGTTGCATAAAAGTAATGTCCAGATGCCTCTAATAGAGATTCCTTCTATGTGAAGCTATTGATACATTTATCCAGAACAATGTGATTAAGCCCTTAGTGTCTTGGAGTAGACCCACTTCTATTAAAGTGTGTGACAATAGTATGCATGAACACCCATAAACATAGAAGCTGGGTACCATGTACATAACAATTTAGATTGTAAGTTTGCAAGTTTTCAATCATTTGTCAGCGCTTTGGAAACAAGCACTATGTCCACTTCATTTTACGTTCAAAACAGGGCCCCCCATACCTTGTAATGTGTTCATTTTGTTTTTGCCATGTACTTAGCCCCTGTACAACACTACAAAATATGTTAAAGCATTACAAATAAAGATAATAATAATAATTCAAATGTCCACTAAAGGGTAGTCATGCTTATAGCATATACAAATGAAGATCTTGATTTTTTGTAACTATTTTATTGAACTTTGAATTCAGAAAAAAAGTCTATTTAGTTTTATTGAAATACTTTAGTCCGCAAACAAATTATCAATCGCAAAACAAAACCAGACAGAGTTAATGTTTTAAGACTGAGTGTATGGACCCCTGAGCAATAAAAACAAAACTAATCCAGTCTTTCACCCGGTTTACAAAATGTGGATGGGTATACATTTGGACAACACCAAAATCATGGCTTCAACCCACAATGCTATAATTGGTCTTTTAACAGCCAAGAAATAGGAGGCCATTTTAAATGACCAGATGCACCCTATAATGCAAAGATGGGTCCCCAATTATGTTCCTATATGACAGGATGATAATGCCCCCTAACATAAACACTGCGCATTCAAGAGTGTAAGGATTATAAAACCTAGACCATTGAGCAAAGAAAAACACACACACACACACACACATATATATACATATACATACACACATACATATATATATATATATATATATATACACACATACATGCAGGCAGACACCGCTTAACACTACCCACACGTTTAACACTGCTTCGCTATAAAGCTGTTTTGCCTGACACATCCCTCATTGGATATAACACAGTTTTGGGCCGACACATCCCTGAGTAACACTGATTTGATGCTTGTGTATCATTCCAATATACCAAGAGCCATGGAAGGAATTTTAAAAATCGAGTTTACCTGTGATTTACCCGATGTTAAAATTGACTCGTTAAGCACTTGGTCTTCTAAGAACACATCTACAGAGTTAAAAAAAAGTGGTATGCTACCCCTTTTAGCGTTGTTTTGCTATTACGCTATTTTGACCCATAATTCCCTTTTTAACCCACTGCCAAACCCCTTTTAATGCTCGGATTCTCAAAAAAAAAGCAGAATCCAGGATGAGAGTGCTGTAGCCTCGTTTTCTTCGGTGGCCATTTTTTCTCTCGCTTAGGGGATTTTCGGGTGTCTAAACTCTTTTACTTGGAGTTAAATGGAGGTGTAACTTTAGTTTTCGAAGGTTCTGGGTGCACCCCCTTGCTGTAGGTAAGCTTGTTATGTATTTGTTGTGTGTATTTATTGTGTTTTTCATATGCGTGGGTTCCGGGTGTTTTTTGCGAGGTCGTAATTGGTCGTAAGGCGTCTCGTATTTTTGTTTCGTAACTCCGTAAATTTTGCAAGGTCCGCAGTTGCTGGCAAGGAGCGCCTTCAGTCTATATATATATATATATATATATATATATATATATATACATACATACATATACATATACATATATATATATATATATATATATATATATATATATACACATACACACACACACACACCATTTTTGAGACGATGTACATCTAGGTGTCTGCAACAGCAGATGAAAGGTCTGCAGGGCTTTGAGTGGGTGTAAATGTGTATGTGTTTACAGGTAACAGATTGTCTGTGTGGGTGTAAATGGCTGTTTGTTTGCAGGTTGTCTTCCGGTGTGTGTACACTGAGGCAATTACATCTACTTCAGTTTCTGAGTGAGTTACCACTTTGACAGTGTAATTTACGTGTGTTGAAGAGGGAATACATCAGCTTAATGGGCCATCGTGGTATTCCTCTGCATATCTGCATATGCTCAGACACCACACCGTAAAATGTCTGAGCCCTAATTCCCAGAGCTATTTATTCTATAATAGACAACTGAATTTCACAATGGAAGCAGACCATGTGGGTCGACGCTTTACAATTATTTACTAGCACTTATCTGACATGCATCCTTTATTGTTGTAATAAATATTTCAGAATGAATAAGCTGTGCCTCCCTTGCTGTTCTAGTCAGTACCAACAAATCACAGCTATGATGTCATCATAGTATCTGCTTTAAATATGGCTTCGTAATGTAAAGAACATACAAGCAAATATATAAAACTATGTGAAGAAGCATATTCAACCGTTTTTAGAACTCCTTGGATAGTGGAAAAAACATGTATCAATATCTTCAGTGACTCAAAGTAATTAAAAAGGACATGGAAATTACTTTTTTCTTTGTTGCATCAGATAGAGGGTATTTGATATTCAACTTATATTTAATCAACTTTAATGCAGAAAACATCATGTTTAAGGCTGGACCACAAGACTCCACATTAATATTGCTAGGAGAAATATCAGTAACCTCAGATATGCGGGTGATACTACCCTGATGCCTGAAAAGAGGATGAGCTATGGGGTCTATTGATGAGTGCAAAAGCAGGCATATTGCTCAAGGTTAAGAAAATGAAGATCATGGCAAAAAGGAATCTCAGTGCCTGGCAAATAGATGGGGAAAAAGTGGAGGCAGTGACAAGTTTCTTTTTTCCTGGGATCCAAGATCTCTTCAGATGGTGACTGTAGCCATGAAATTAAACAATGTTTGCTTTTGGAGAGAAAAGCTATGGCAAGTC
The DNA here is from genome assembly GCA_027410445.1 of Discoglossus pictus. Lineage (NCBI taxonomy): Eukaryota > Metazoa > Chordata > Amphibia > Anura > Alytidae > Discoglossus > Discoglossus pictus. Next base: position 374,879,970 of record CM050164.1, read on the forward strand.
TGGATAAGCTTGTAAAAAGTAAAGATATATTACAATCAACAAGGTCTGTATGGTTAACGCCATAGCATTCCCAGTAGTAACATATGGATGAGAGAGCTGGACCATAAATAAGACTTTGCTCCATACAACTGACACATTTTGAAACCTGCTTAAAAAGTTCCTTGGACTGCAAGAAGATCTAATCAAGCCATCCCATATGGAATCAAGCCAAACTGTTCACTGAAAAGTATGATCATGAAGTTAGAGGACAAATATTTTGGCCATATCATGAGAAGACTGGACTCTCTTGAGAAAGAAGACTCTGTTGCTGGCAAACACTGAAGGCACACAAAGAAGGGATGGCAGATGCAGTCATTGAAGCAATGCACATGAACTTGATGGATTTCAAAGGGGTAGTAGCCAACATATGTGTCTTGCATGCTGCGGTGCATAGTCACAGAGAGTTGGACACAACTGAATGACTAAACAACAACAAAATCACATACAGAGGACACCTACATTTTCCTCACCTCACCAAACTAGGATGAGTCACAACCTGCCTACCCAAAATCACTTCTTGATGGTCTTCACATTACTTACAGCTTATCATCTCAAGATAGAGTTCCTAGGGTTCCCTCCTTTCCGCAAACTCTCTACTTCCCCAGGCTTCAAAAATCTGCTTGAGCGGCTTGTCTACAACTTATTTTTTTAACAATTTATTTCCTCCAACTCCCTTTTTGGCCCCTTTCTGTAGAGTGTTGGACTGGAAGCTGGATTGAAACAGCCATCCCAAAAGTCTACTAATGACTTGCTCACCTCTAAGTCAAAGGGTCACTTCTCTTTTCTAATTCTCCTGGATCTCTCTGCTGCCTTTGGACTAGAAGAGGGTGGTCAACTGTATCAAACTCTCTGGTCCTTTCCTCTTCCCCATTTATCGCTTCCTACGCCCACCTACAGGACTTTTCCCATGTCACTCCTGCGCTTTGTAACTCCTTAAAATCAAATTCCCTCATAGCTTTAAGAGATAAGATCCCTTACACCTACTGCTTACGGATATATAGGAACCTGCCGATTGATTCTTCACCATGACACACATAGAACCTTCTTCTTACTACTAGTTACTCATCTCCGACTAAGATCTCAGGAGCAGGGACCTCTTCTCTTTTTGTATCAATATGTGTTATTGTAATGTTAAATGTTATATACCCTCTATATAGTTTCCCATTGAATATAGCACTATGTAACATGTTAAAGTTTAAAATAAAATAATAATGATAACAGCAACAACTCTAAGCATAAACAGTTTAAACATTATATTAACATTTAAATAATTACAGCTCTGTGCTCTAACTCATGGTTTCTAAGCAGTGCAAGCCCATTTTGTCAAATCACAGATAAGAAATTGATTGCCTAGCACAGCACAGAAATAGGATGTTATGGGCAGGGCTTGAAGGTAAAAGCTTTGCCAGAGTGATTGCTTCTAAGTTTAAAAAAAAAAAGTTTTAAAATGTTAAAGTTTTGTTTTTGTAATCAAATAAAAAAAGATTACCAATTACCACTAATTACTGAGACCTAGTGCCAGAGGTAGGCAGAGCCAGATGTTACATTATTTATGATTTCAATGTATTAGTAAAGTAGCAGCAGTGTACTTTGTATTTATATAAAAGAATGAAAATCGACCTTGATATATATATATATATATATATATATATATATATATATATATATATATACACATATATATATATACATACATATATATATATATATATATATATATATATATATATATATATATATATATATATACACACACACACCCAAATCTTACAGACCACATACTAGAACTCTATACTTTATCTAAATCATTACAAGCCAGTAACAAGCTGCCTCCTCCCACGTATCTGCTTGATAAAGCAATGAAATACCAATCCTCCTACACATCCCGAATCAAGGACAGGCTACATTCTCTACACTGAGAGTGAACAGTTTACAGAAGATTGGACTCATCAAACTTGTTTTTATGTGATATGCTGCTCTGATCAACAAGAAAAAAAGATCAGACAAGCACACTGAGCTACCTTCAGGGTTGTGCCTCTCTTTTACATATTGTAAACTACACTTACTACAGTTGATGGCCTTTTCTTAAATTGGATTTGTTTGCAATGGATAATTATTTAAAAAATGTATTTTAAGAATTTATATTTTGCGCGTCTATTGGTCACACTTATCTGCCCGTTGCATTTCTCAACAATATGCTACTATTCTGACTGTTTCTGTCATCTTTTGCTTCAACTGATTAATATACTCTATAATGGGTCAATGGCTTCCAACTGGGTGAGATCTTTACAAGTCTTGCACTGTGACAGGAGTCTGTATGTATAGTGTAAGTTATCTACATGATTTATTTCTCGGAAGATCACACTCTCTATCCATTAGTATGAAGATTCTCTTTAACTTACAGAGTTAAAAAGATGTAAATACTCACCGTATTTACACCTGACTACGTGTCGTACACCTGACCATATAGAGTAGGCCAATTACAGAACGAAGTATAATACATACAATCAGCTCTATTAAATTAGAAGCCCGTAGTGGCATCAGGAAGCTCGCAAGGGCTGCAGACTGGAAATTTGTTATGAAGCTATTAAGTTAGGACAGGCTGCGAGTTACGGGCTTCAGTGGCAAACCCGTAAATCATTTTTCGTACGTTGGATGTGCGGCCGTGAACATGATCAATTAGCCAAACCCATAGTTACAGGTTTAGATGGAGCCAATGGAAACAGAGATCTTCATTATTGCGTCACAGCATTTTGAGTTACATGGACAATGAACTCAGAACCCCACCAGATAATCCGTAGTAAGTGATAACCCTAAATCTTCGGTTGTGGGTAGTTCACAAATCCTAAAAAGGCAAACTTCACTTTTCATTTGCTGTATGAAAATTCAATTTTTAATAACCTTCAACTGATTTAAAAAATACTTTAATACTACTATTAGTAATAATCTATAGTTATAAATGATATCATATTTATCCGTCCTTTGTGTCAATTTAAAAGGTTGTTTTCCCCGGCTGTAGAAACAAGCACAACTGCTTAAATCTGCTCAAAATATATATTTTTTAAATTAAAATACTTTTATGGCACTGGTTTTCACAGCGGCCAGTGTAATTAGCTTGTTACATACTTCATAAATATCATTTTTTTTAAATAAAACTACAACGGACCTTTATTGCTTTTTTATTACAACAAGCCCTAAAGATCTTAAATAATTGCCAGTAAGTGTCCTAGTTACACATCAAGGGCCTCATTCTATTATCGGCCGTAAAACGGCCGCAAAGCCGTGATTCCTTGTGGGCGTCTTACGGCCCTGTGTAGAGCTACCTTTACCTTGCAATTCAAATAGACGGCGCCGCAAGGATATCCCATTACGGCCGGCCGTATATCTTGCAACCGGCCGCAAGGTCAGAAAACTTTAAATGCAAATATAAATTCAAGATGGCACTGTAAAGCTCTGTAAAGGATAGGCATCATAATGGGGGACATGAGGATTAATAGCAACCCCCTCTCAAGCTTGCACATTAGCCCAAATCCGATATTTCATTGACGGTTTATTTTCCGTCCCGTAGCCTGGGCGGGTCTGAGGTGCTCCAAGCCCTCGGGACTTTGTCCATGGATATTTGACATGAATTAAATAAAAAATTATTTGCGGATTTGAGTGTAGGGGAATGTTGTGCTATGAATGCTAACACCCCCAATCACTTTATCGTCTCATAAGAGTGCAGGATGCCTTTATTATGTGCCTAATTGTGTGCTTGCGGGACCTGTTTGCTGCAAGTAAGCTGTGGCTCGGTTTTAGCCTTGCAGAGAGGGTTCCCGGAGCAATAGAATAGCAACCGGGCTTTTCTTGCGGCCGAAACTCTTGCAGCCGTTTAAGATCAAAGGCTTTCCTGCGGCGCGTGCGGCCGCAAGGGATAACAAGGCGCCGGCCGCAAGCCTGCCGGAGCCCCCAGCCGGAAGGGAATAGAATAGGCAAATAGCCTGCGGCCGGTCCTTGCGGCCCCACATCTCCTACGGCCGATAATAGAATGAGGCCCCAAGTGTTCCCACGACAATGGAGTCCAAAACCCCTGTGAATATCCAAAAACTACCCATGTAGCACTGCCACTTGTGCACGTTACACAACCACGTTCACCAGTGCCAGCAATCATCAAATTCAATGTTTGACACCGCGCCAGGTAAAGCTCTTCTAATTAATGTGCGAGAGCTAACCTTGGAATACAAGAAACTCCAGCAGGCTATACAATGCACACAGCGGCCCTCATTCAATTGCGATTTGGCCAATTGAATAAGGCCCTAAAAAGGCACATAGCATATTTTTTTTAAAGAAGTTTTTAGTTAGTGAAAACCTTGCTTTTGGATAGATTCTTACTAACTAAAAACTTCTTTAAAAAAAATATGTTATGTCCTTAATTAGAGGCATATTCAATTGGCCAAATTGCAATTGAATGAGGGCCAGCCTGAATAAGGATCTGGTCTTAAAAAAGGGACACTAAACTCTCAAATTTTTATTTCAGGCACTTAAAAAACAAATGTCTTAAACATTACCAACACATTACTAAAAAAATAATTGCTGATGAAAAAGGAAAAAGCTAGGTTTAAAATTAGAAAAATAATTTTGATGCCTCTGCAGCACCCTGGAGGAATCCATGATACAGTGGCGGAAGACGTGTGTGTTAGAGTGGCATTTCTTGAGAGCAATGGTTGCACTGAATGATAGGAGTTACCTGCTTCTGGGCCAGAGGGGGGAAGGGATGTGCCTTTCAATCTTATCCTTTTATCGAACAAAGTCTCTGGACTTCTGCCTGTTCCAATCTCCCTCCACTGATAACCACACACCTCTATCATTCATCACTCAGGATGTGATGGAAGACAATCATATGGATTCCTGTACACAAAACGGTCTTCAAATATTCAGATTTTCCTAAAAAATGTTTTACACATCTGCTAATATTGCTAGTTTGGTACATACTTGACAAACAAGTATCTGCAGCAGTCCTTTAATGTCTCTATTTAAACATAGAAATATTAAAAAAGATATATACATTTTCAAAATGTAATCTTCTAATGCATCTATGTGCTTTTGTAACATACATTTTCCAGATTATGAAGTTCTTCAGGGCATTGTACATCAACATCTTCATGTAAGATTCTTAAAATGACTGCCACAGGCTTATTTGCAGACCATTATTATGGCCATTACTTTTAAAGCTCAAAATAACAAATCTACAGAACGTTGCAATTTAATAAAGGAATTATTTTTTTTTCCCAATAATTTTTATTGAGGAAATATTGTTAATATATTAACCCAAAAGCAAAACAGTAACGGTACATCACTTGGTAAAACATATCATAATAACTTTTTAATTTCGTTCGAGTCTTTTTTTTTCCCCTTTTAGATATTACTGTTTTGAATTACACATACAGTATTGCATATTCACGTATGTGTAAGAGCATCCTTAATCAAAGGAAAAAAGAGAAGTAAAGAAAAGCAGAGTTTAATAAAGGAATACTAAACCAGGAATATAATTGTAAAGATAAATAAATATGCAGTTAAAATGAAAAATACATTTCATTCTGTTTTACTTATAGAGCCTCTCATTCCAGCAGTGCGATTTTACAACCTTTAGACTGTAAGTCTGCGAGTTTTCGAATTTGCCTGGAGCTTTGGGGAAAGGACTATGGACACTGGACTCTAAGCTCAAAGACAGGGCCCGCCATGCTTTGCAGCTGGTTAATATTGCAATTGTCGTTGCCTGGAGCTTAACCCTGTTTAGCACCATGGAAAATGTTGGAGCGTTACAAAATAAACAATAATAATAATAATGATAATAATAATAATAATAATAATAATAATATCATGTTCAAGAAATCTGCATTAGCACAGACAGGTTCTATTACACCACTATGTGCAAAGAATGCATTTTATTTGAAAATTCTCACTATTAAACTCAAAATTCTTAGAAAAAAAAAAAAAGGAGTGATTTGGGTTCAAGTGTCCCACGTTGCCTGTCACTGGTGAATACTGTGAGCAATAGTGCTTTTTGTCCATTACTGTAAGTACCTCCCCATATAAGGCCATCAAGTACCGTATTATTTTATGCATATCACAAAATATTAACATAACAGTGATTTCGGGATTAATTGATTAATTGATCAATACATTCATGTTGTCCTATTTCTATATATGGAAATTGTCCTATATATACACACTTTTTTTCTGCATGAAACTTTCAGATTAAATAGATGTCCGTTGTGGTAAAAGCCCACCACAAAAGTCTAATACTGTTTGTGGTAACCCAACATTCAACATATTCTTTAAATCAGATAATTTCTTGACCTTAAATAATGTGGTTTAATTTACCTCCCTTAAATAAAAAAATTATAACATGTCTCACTTTGGCTTATTATTCTTATTTTATTTTTTTAGAAGAACAATTACAAGGAAAAGTCTTAGCTGACCAGTTGTAACATCTTCTGTTTGTCCCTTGGGATATCCGCAGTTTTACATATTCTCCGTCTGCCATGATTTTTCTTCTAAAAGTTCCCATCATAGCACAAACAAGTAAATGAGAAACCAATATTGATATGGTTCCCAAACTGGTTGATTATGAAAGAACCAGATATAACATTGCTATACAACACCACAGACCATTTAAGACAGACGGAATGTAATGTTATCCATGTCTGAACACAGGTGGGCCACGCATACTTAACTCACTTGTGCTGATGTAGGTATAACCTAAAATTATGACCTGGTCATGGTCCAAGAAAACTCTATTTGCCTTACTGAACTGGTTCTTTCAGATGCTATCGCAAGAAAGCGTCCTTGTAGTTGCCTTTAGTCCTATTTCAAGCCCTGGCATTTAAGCTTCCTCCATATTCAAAGTCTTCTCCCATGTGTGGAAGTAGCTCAACAGAAACCAAAAATGGTAAAATCCACTGCATTACAGTACTTTAAAACAATTTGCCCATTCTTCAAAACATTAATAAAAAAATAAAAAAAAAGTTTTCCTTTAGGGCAAAAGTGGTAATTTAAGTGCTGCCATTAAAATCTGACCAGCTTTCCACCATAAATACTGTATAATTATTCAGTATACAGTAACAGTACATCCCCGTTTCATAGGTTTGGGTACACCTGTACCCTTGCAGTAATTATGACCATTTTACTTTCTGTTCTGCTTTACCTTTAAACCGCAGGTGCTCAGAGGGGAAGTAGGGGTTAACAATTACAGAAATTAGACTGGCTTGCAATCTCTGAGTGGGCTAAAATGCCAGAAAAATCAGCATATCGTGCTGGGATTTATTCCTCTGTTGGAACAGTAAAGCTCAGGGGAAGCTGTGTATTTTCCTTGGAGGGAACAGTCTTCATGATAAAACACTTTGTTCTTTTCCTCCAACCCTATAAAAAGATTCGGACAGCTCTGCCTTCGCCTTATTTAGGAACAAAAAATGCTGAATCTAATGGAAGAGATGTTGTATTATTTATGTTGCACAGCAACAGCCTGGTGTTTTCCACACAACTAGCAGGGAAGTAGTTAAAGCAATGCTCTGCAGCAGGATATACGTCAATGGATTAATTGGATGTACTCACTAAGGTGAGACTGCACCAACTGCTCATATTTTATTGGGCTTTCTAAACTCCAATTCACAAACAGGACAGAATTTAAATATATATTCTAGCATAAGCACAGATGAGTTATTATGGATCTCTCACTTGCACTCATGAAGGGGATGTCCTTGAACTATAAAAGGAGAACTAGTAGAGGAGGAGGAGGAAGCATTAGGTTTCTTTGCGGTGTATATTTGAGCTTAAAAATAATCTTCTTATGCACATTGGACTATCTGTTTTTATATGATGTGGTCTATTTCATAAAAACATATCTATTTTTAGAAATATTGGAGCTTTTATTTTAAGGGAAAAAATGTATTTCACAGAAAACAAAAATCATAAATGAAGTGTCTGTTTACATGAGACTCTGGCAAGTCCCCCAGACACAGCAAGAGCTCCGTGCAGGGAGCAGAAGGAGAAAGAGGGTTACCTCTTCCCAAATTCATCTATGCAGGGAAATGACTGCTGAAAACTCCTCAATATGTTAACTGTGAGTTAACTGATGGCTGATTACATTCCTGAATGGAGAAAAAACAAAACCATCAACTGTGTTCACTGAGCTTGCAGAGGGGGTTAATCATGGAACAGTCAGCAGTGTGTTTGTATACTGACCTAAGACTGCAGATTTTTAGCGGTTATTAGTCAATTAAAAAAAACAATAGATCATTTTAACATAGAATCTTGTTCTCTTTCATACCATGAAGAGCACTTGAAGTGTGGAAATGTCCTTTAACTTGGAAAGAAGTCAGCCCACAATATCTTCTGTTTGCTTAGAGAAAAGGAAGGTATCAAAAAGCACCGCTGTAGCCGTATATTTACAATATGCAATTTGAAAAATTACACTTGATAACTCGGCAAAATGTGTTTAGAAAGTAGGAAAAAAAACAAGAAACAGATCCATAATTTATTACCCACAAATTGCAAATATACTACAGTGGACGATACCCTTTCTGTTTCTACGAATTTGCTTCTATATGTATAAGGAGAGCTTGCATGCACAGATACTACAAAGAAAAAAAAAAGTGTGGCAACCCAAATAGACATTGCAATCTAAATAAAATCTGTTTACAAAAAGGTACACCGTGCTGAGAAAGCAGCAAGCACACAAGAGACAATGGCAGCATCGAGCAAAGAAGAGTTATACATAATAAATAGATCACTTCAAAAAATATTTCCTATTATAAAATTATTTCTTCAAGATAACAAGGTATATGAGAGACAGATCACGTATTTCCTTTTAGTCAGATCTATCTATACTAGCAGCTAACAGTGGTAAAAGTATATACATACTATTGTCAACAACATTCACTATGTTCCCCCCCCCCCCCCCCAATAATTTGTGAAGGACTCAATTAAAAAACAAAGATAACTGCCACATTAAAATTAATGTTTTTCCATTGTGCATATTTCTAAGGCAGAATATAACATTTTTACAATAACCTGTTATTTCTTTAGCAAGTGCCCCTAATATGCTAATTATAGAATGTTTTTATAGAGAATGCTTCTTTACATCCTTTCTTTAATTGCCTTATTTTTGCAAGAACATGGAAATATTTAGCAGTGATCCACAACAATAACCTTCTAATTAAACACTACACATTTCTATCAGCAGAGAGATGCAATCATCAGCAGGTTTCCCCTTGTAAGTATGAATGAGTCACAAATCTCTCTAACGTACAAACCAACTTACCATTTTCAGAAAGGCAAAAAAATGGCCAATAATAGCTACACAATTAGAAGAAACAACAGGATTTCGCATATCGGAAACAAAGCAGCCTTGCAGTACAAAATGCAAGAAACAGGGTTGTCCTTGTAATATACACCCATCTATTAAACAAATAGAATGTACAGTGAACCCTCGACATTCGCAGGTTTTTAATCCCGTCTATAATAATTGGAGATCACGCGAGTCACTCGAGATCTGGCCAGGGAGCCCTGTGCTGAGGTGCAGAGAGGGAAGCAAAACACCACCCCCTTGCCTCAAAAGGACGCTTGGGCCCTAGAAGACCGGCAAATACAGCGTTTCCCCGCTGGGCGAGTGCCACCCACCCTTTCCCAAGGGACAAAATATGGGTAAACTGATACTTTATCCATGTTTCCGTTATTCACGTTTTTTGCACATTCGCGCGGACCCCAGGAATGGAACCCCCGCGAATGTGGAGGGTCCACTGTATAAAAGATTACTATGCTTTCATAATATAAAACACTAACCCCTCTATCATGAGTTTAACATACTTTGCGAAGGGACTGTAGAAGTGAATGTCTACCAATTCGATCTACCTAAAAGTTTGGCTTATTTAATAATGCTTGGAATAAGCATTAAAGCTATCCTGAGGTTTAAATTGCTTAACTGTGCTTGACTCTACCATCCACTGGAAGGTTATTCCACTTATCTACTATTCTTTCATACATCTTTCACCTTTCAACTTCAATTCATGACCCCTTGTTCTTGCATTCCTCTTTTCCTCAAAATCACTGCTGTTTTAGCACATGCAAGTAAGTGATAATGGTTGATCCATTATTATTTAAAGAAGATATTTTAATAACCGGATTGATACCGGTCCTTGAGGACTGTTGTTGGGTGAAACTGATCCAGAGACTCATTAACAGACCTGGGAAACTATCAGAATTTGAAATCCCAGGGTAGGTAGTTATGTTCATAAAGTTTTTTGCGACTGTACAGATACTTAAGAGCAGTGAATTCTCCAAAATAATATATGATGTCCCATAATTCTGTCGGAGGAAACCTCTCAATCTCACAAACAGTACCTCTCAAGAAAATTGTTGTTAAGGTCCCAGGTGTGGACATAACCACCATCACAATTACTGTTCAGTGCCTGCATCCCAGTAGGACCACTATAGAAATCCATGGACCTTTTTGAGAACATAGAAAAATGCCATCTTCTCTAGAGGCTAGTGCTTAATAAGAATATGTTCCGCCAAAATGGCGCATGAATTTTCTTCAAAGCTAAAAGTAGCATTATAGAGATGGTCATTGTGTGTTACCTGATTAGTAAATTTAGAAATGTCATGTATTATCTGCCAATACTCCACGCACAGGCACAGGAAACTACCGGTAGTTGCAAATGTTAAAGCCCATGTGAAGCTTAGTAAACCTATAGGCCATGCCTATTGTACTCAGGGATATTTCTACTAAATACTTGTAGTAAAGCCACTTATTGTATAAATATGGAGAATAAAATCAGGTTACTTTGGTAATATAGACTGTACATATAAAGTTAATTAAACATTTTAATCTCTTCCGTATGTTCCCTAGGGTGCATTATAGGCTTTGCAAATTGTAAGTTATTTTGGTCAGAGTTCTTATTGATCCAATACATCACCTACTGATTAAAAAAAAAAAAAGCTACTTGCGATGTGCTTGTAATAGTCAAGAAACTTAGCAACTTAGCCTTTACAAAACCCACAAGAGACGTCTTAAAAATAGAGAACAGTTGGGGGATTCCACAGCAAAGTGTGATCAAGCGAAAAATGGCAAGTAAACAGTTTTATATTAAGAATTGTGTCACCTGCTAAATAAAAGGAGACCATACTTAAACTGATAATGTGGTCCCATATTTAAATAAATAACTAGCCTTGATAATGGGTTACATGATTTATAAACTAATAACAAGCAGGGCACTTACTTTATTACCTTTTATATGAAAATATTCTTCACTTACAGCAGGCATTGACCTATTTGAGCTGCTTGATTGAAATGTTCTGTCATCAAGGTGAAAATGTGTAAACTGGTGACATTTTCTTTAGCCTTTTTTCCCTCATTGGGGAAAGAACGTGTTGACTGGTGAGATTTTCAACTGAATTTTGAAAAATGTAAAAGCCATGCTACATATATATATATATATATATATATATATATATATACATATACATATACATATACACACACACACACACACTGTTGTTGTTTAGTCGTCTCCGACTCTCCACAATCTTATGAACTACAGCACGCCACTACCACCCTGAGATCTATCAAGCTCATTGACCTCATCTATCCATCTCTGCTGTACCCTTCTTCATGTGCCTTCAATTTTTCACAACATCAGTGTCTTCTCTAATCCTGTCTTCTCATGATATGGACAAAATATTAGAGCTTTACCATAATGATCAAACCTTCTAGTGAACAGATTGGCTTGATTTCCTGCAGTATTGATTGATTGGATCTTCTTGCAGTACTAGGGACTCAGTTTTCTCCCACACCACAATCCAAAGGTACTCAGCCTTCTTTATGGTCCAGGTCTCACATCCATGTTACTACTATGTTACTACTTAGTTCTAACTATGCGGACCTTTGCTCACAATAGTTTATCCAGACTTGCCATAGCTTTCCACCTCAGAAGCAAATGTCTTAATTTCATGGCTGAAGTCACCACCTGCAGAGATATTGGAGCCCAGGAAAAAAAAAAAATTGTCACTGCCTCCACTTCTTCCCCATCTATTTGCCAGGAACTGAAATTGCTATGATCTTCGTCTTTTTTACGTTCAGCAACAGCCCTGCTTTTATACTCTATTCTTTCACCCTCATCGATAAGCCTTTTAGTTCCTTCTGACTTTCAGCCATTAGGGTAGTATCATCCACTTATCTGAAGTTGTTGTTCTTTCTTCCAGCAATATTCATTTCTGCTTTGGATTCAACCAGTATGGCCTTACGTATGGCCTTTTCTGGGTATGCATTGAATAAATAAGGGGACACTATACAACTTGTCTCGCTCTTTTCTCTATTTGAACCATTTGGTTGTTCCATGTTCAGTTCTTGGTCCACATACAGATTCCTCAGGAGGCGCAAGAGATGGTCTGGCACTCCCACCTCCCCAATAATCCGCCACATCCTGCCACGATCCACACAGTTAAAGTACATACAAATGGACGTAACCAAACTATGTTCAGTTTTGCCTCTTATGAGCACTTACTCAGTTTAGCTTGGGCAATGCACTTAATATAAGCACAGTTTATTTTGGGGATATGACACAGAAAAGAAACAAACTAATTTTAAACAGAAATACAACAAAAATGCTCATAAAAGTGACATGTACAGTGAAAGGAAACAGTACGCCTACATGTTGATGGTTAGGGAAATGGTAACGCTTTAACAATTTTGTGCTGTGGATTCTTTATTAGAACAAGGATAGTTGTTTGTGCCTGGCTTCTTTATTAATAATGAACTTGAAGATAATTGGGTATCACTTGCAGTATTTTTGCTCTTGGATTCAACTTTAAATGTTATATTGTCCGTTCTTTGCAAATCAATTAAAGGGACTCACCCCAAATCAAGTTGTTTTTCCCTTTTAAAGAGCATTACATTGTACTGGTTTCTCGGGGAGCATGACTCTGAACACATGCTGTAACATGCTGCTGAGACCTGGTCTCCAATAGCCTAGGACGCCACACTGCACATCCAGTCCTACAGAGTGTGTGTGCTTATGATGCATTGGGCAGACCCATACAGGGACTATTTTTATGATTTTATGCAGTAACTTTTAATTTCTTCTCAAAAAAACAAAATACATTCAAGTGCATACCTAGTAAAATTCAGAAAGCTTCCATAGCTTCCATAATCTCCACCAAACAGTAAGATTTTTGAATCAGTCTGTGGGCAAATCGTGTTCCCTTACCGCTTTCTCAGGCTTTTCTTCATCAATTTTCCATCTACGATAATCTAAAAGTTCTCTCTATAGATCTCACCTTTTTTTCACTGTCTAATATCACCTTCTGTTCGGTCTTTCTAATATTCTATGCTACCTGAATATATGCGGCTTCAGAAAAGCACATACATTTATACACCTAACATCGCGCAAAAAAAAACCCGAGAACTTCAGCAAGCAGAGGTTTCACCTTCCATTATTATTTTATAAAAAAGGTATACCTATTCAAAAATGCATCCCATATACGCTCCTCAAGGTTACAATTACTTGTTTTCTTTCATTCGAAATATGATTTTATACTCACTGGACCACTTAAAACTAAGAAAAATATTGGATCCCTATGACTAAAGAATAATTATAATATGCTAGACAAATGTAATTAGGCCATTATTGAACGGTTAGTAACACATTGCATTGCTGGCCACACTTGTTAACCGTTTAAGAAGATCCCAAAATTGTAGCTTGAGCTGACAAGTGTAACAAATTACATAAGCAGGGAAGAGTTTTCTTGCATCCCTCCTTGGGGAATCAAATTTGAGAAGCTGCTGCACATGTCTGATTAAAAATAGCCTTAAAGAGTTTCCTGTCTGATAACAGCACAGCTGGTTACAAAGAGGTCGGATCACATAGGACTAGTCTTTATACCTCTGTGACTTCCTCATTGGGAGTGTATTAAACTCAGTTTTGTTCTGACACAAGCCTATTACACATATGACCCTTATCATACAACAGCTTATCACAAGAGACTTTACAGTGTAGACTAATGAGGCACTAATTCTGAAAACGATGCCAAGATCGCCCAATGCATTAAATATTTTACCATGAACACCATTATTATGTTAAATGGCTATGGTAACGGTTCAACTCTAATGACATTTAAACAGTACAGATCAGCATTAATTATTATTTTTCTATATCAAGATTAAAATTGAAAAAGTTGTTTATACTGATCTTTAAAACATTTTCTTCTGCTTCCAATTCTAAAGCCTTTGACTGTGTGGATCACAACAAAATGTGGCATGTCTTTAAAGAGATGGGGATACCAGACCATCTCATCCTCCTCCTGAAGTATCTGTATGTGGACCAAGAAGCCACAGTCAGAACCGAATATGGGACAACAGAATGGTTCACGATCGGAAAAGGAGTGCGACAAGGGTGTATATTGTCACCTGATTTATTTAACTTTTATGCAGAATACATCATGCGTAAGGCTGGACTGGATGAATCCAAAGCCGGAATCAATGTTGCTGGAAGGAATATCAACAACCTCAGATATACTGATGATATTACCTTGATGGCTGAAAGGGAGGAGGAACTAAAGGACCTATTGATGAGGGTAACAGCTGGCCTGCTGCTCAACGTTAAAAAGACAAAGATCATGGCAAATGGCAATCTCAGTCCCTGGCAAATAGATGGCTAAAAGTAGAAGCAGTGACTGATTTTATTTTCCTTGGATCCAAGGTCTCTACAGATGGTGACTGTAGTCATGAAATTAAAAAAGACTTTTGCTTCTGGGGAGAAAAGCTATGGCAAGCTTGGACAAGCTAGTAAAAAGTAAAGATATTAAACTATCAACAAAGGTCCGCATAGTTTGAATTAGGGTATTCCCAAAAGTAACATACGGACGTGAGAGCTGAACCATAAAGAAATCTGAGTGCCGTAGAACTGACACCTTTGAATTGTGGTGCTGGAGAAGATTGTTTAGAGTCCCTTGGACTGCAAGAAGATCCAATAAATCAATACTTCAGGAAATCAAAACAAACTGTTCACTAGAAGGTATGATCATGAGGCTGAAGCTCAAATATTTTGGCCATATCATGAGAGGGCACAATTCCCTAGAAAAGACTCTGATGCTGGGAAAGATTGAAGGAACAAGAAGAAAGGGACAACAGAGGAGGAGATGGATAGATGAGGTCACTGAAGCAATGAACATGAACTTGATGGAGCTCAGAGGGGCAGTGACTGAGATATGTACCTGGCGTGCTCTGGTCCGTAGAGTCACGGAGAGACAGACGCGACTAAACAACAACAAAACAACAGTAAAGTTATGAAATCTTGACCATTTCAGTAGATACCTGTGTGTGAGGAGTTAAAGCTGCTGCTGCTAGAAACGCCCTCACTGACAAATATAGTATCCTATGTGCAGCTAATCTAGGCCTCTTTTAATAATAACTCTCAAGCAACCAGAAACTGCATTTATCCGGCATCTATCAATCCTCATGAGTGTCGGTTAAACGAGAGTCTACTATATTAGTGCATTAATGTAAGCAAGGTAATAAAATGAAAAGGCCAACTTTAGTTGTACAGTATATAGTTGTCCAGTGTGTTTTCCTCCATACAGATTCACTAAACAAGGAAATTAATATTGAATCACAGTTTTTCAAGGTATAAAAATGAACTATGTGAATAATCAATTAGCACAATATACACAAATGGCTAATAACACTCCAGTTTTATGTCATTGAACAAATTTGACAATTGCAAAGAGGTACCACTTCTTGATAAAAGCTACTTCATACGAGAACACAGATTTGACATGATATATTTTTGTAGGAAAGTATTTCAAATGTCCTTTCATTGTATATACCAAGAATGTGCAACATTTCTGCATTGAGTGCCACGGACATTCATCAAGAAAAATCATCAGGAGCCATATATTACATTTTCTTTGCCCGATTTTTATATGGTCCGTCTTAAGCTCTATGTTATCTTTTGCTGCTCTCACACAGTGCAATATGAGAGCCAGTTATGGATTCACCTGGGTGAAAATTTTGCATGTGCTTGCAAAAACATATTAAGGGGCACATGGAATTACGGAAACAGCCACATCAGGCACTCAGGCCACTGGTATATACAGAATAGAAACATAAGACAGTTGAAGCATTCTTGAGTAGACCGCTTAGAACAAAGTAAACACTGCTTCCACTTCAGAGGAGGCTTCGGTGTGCTCTAGAACATATCACCTATAACCTATAGCCACCTAACAGTACTTTTCCACATACATACACACACTCATCTAAGGCAAACTTCAGAATAGTGGTCCCCCATAACTGTATTTCAAGGAGGAGAACTCAAGAATTCTCCGGGTTCTTGGTGGATCACCTGAATATTGCTGAGAGTATTCACCAATTGCCTTTTGTGCGTTTATTATAATGTTCTATGCCATGTTGTAATACATTTATGCACTTCTAAACAATAACATATAATAAATGTGTGCATCTGTACTACTAGTTTAAACTTTTTTTTAACACAGTCAGATGTCAGACTACCTGAGTAATGCTTAGAGGCCAGTGGTGGTATATGGACAACAGTTTGGAAACCTGTGCATAGGAACATCACAGTTGAATGGGACATTAGGGACTCCATATCTCCTGTCCCTACAGCCTCACCAAAATGCCCTTAACCATGCCTCTAGGTCTGCCTTTTTATCATATATTAAATATTATATCTCTGCATAGCACTGCAGAATAAATTGCTGATGTATAAAGAAACTGTTTCCCTTCAACTGCGCCACAAAAATTCTTACATTTATGCTATAAAGCCAACAGTTCAGATTAGAGTTTGATCTCTAAATTATACATTCTTCTTACCTCAAATGCTCTTGTAGAGAAGCTGCTTGACATTAAGGAATAGGAACAGAAATGTGATGAGAGCAACTGTATTTCTGAATGGCAGGAAGTCTGGAAGAAATTGGCCACTGCTTCCATTTGCACCACCAAAGGAAAATAGGTAGAAAATTATCATGTGCTAAACCCTTATTACCAAATGACTCCAGAAAATTTGGGAATTTCAATGACTGCCTCTACATCCAGAAATACTGGTCAAACATGATCACACTAATACCTCCTGCATACACTAATTAATCCATTGTTTTCCTACATGTGGATGACATCCCCATCAGAAACAGAAACGTATTCAAATTTACGGACAGCAGGAAAAATGTAGGCAACCTTACACCATTGTGAATCCCAGTTGAACAAGGTTTGGGCTGATTAAATTGACCACTGCATCTTAAATAATATTTAGTATCACAACCTATATGCCAATACCCCATCCCATAAAAACAAGATTGGGTGACCCATGGAGTATGATACACCTTTTAATTTCCCATACCTCTTCACCACCTCCTTCCACTCTATTTTTCTTTCCTGCACATTCTTTCTTCTAAATAGCCCAAGAGTCCAGGTGATTGTGGTCCAAGCATGAGGACAAACAGACTTATGGGTCTAGTATAATTTTGCTCCAGTTTCTGAACACTTATTACTTTAAATATTGCTTCATAACTCATTACTTTCAATGTAACTTATCCAGTTAATTGTAAACTTATTTTTGACAAATAAAGAATATTACTAAATAAAGCAACAAGAAAGGTCTCACATCACTGATGAGTAATCTATCACCTTATTGAATATAACCCAATATCCCCACTGTATCCTACTAGTTCTAAATTCCACTCTGTCCTGCAGGTCTATCTGCAGAGCATGTGAAAAGAACTATGCTAGAATTACAATAATTGTGTTTATGGGATCTTGACCTTTAAGGGCATAAGTACAGCAAGCTGTATAATTTACAGACATCGTGAATCTCTGCCCAGTCTAAATTTGGATTTCTTTTTGGCAGAGCTTCTAAAGTAACAGAGGAAAATGAGCAACCACTTAGTACACATTCTTAAATCACTTTTCAGTGCCTCTATGCTAGGCTATTCTTCAGTTCCTTCAGAATTATTTGAAAATATTCCCAAGAGAAAAAACACTGTAGTGTCCCATCAAATTCGGGAAATCAAATAGAAATATTGTAAACAAAACATGTCATCTGCCACATACAGAATCTGACCCATACAGCAAGTTTGGTTTAATACTCATTTAGATTTAGAAGTAGACTTTATAAACTAGCAAAATACTTTTAGATGCACATATTTAAAAAATAAAAAATTGTAAATTTATATTTGTAAGTCTTCTTTACCATAGCTATTGTCACAAATAGATTGTGGCAAAAAAAATAATTCACATTTCTGATTTATATAAGCCATAGAAAATATTAACATCATCATACTGTGCTTCCATACTGGACGTTCAAGCTTTCATTGGCTGCTAGAATAGGAGGTATGAGGGCTATGTGAGTTATTATTCCATGGAATCCTATCGCTAAGTCCCACTTCATCGAGACAGCCTTTCAATACAACTAAATGAGGATCTTATAACCTGCAAATGCAAAATGCTAGCTCCAGTAAAGAAGAAAAAGAAAAAAAGGCTGTACTGGCTATTTTAGCTTTCTACAACAATGTCCCTGTTATGTTATGTCATTTAATATAGCACACTTCAGTAGTACTATACGTTAATGGAGTAGATTTCCAAACAGGGACGGGCCTTCTAAACATATAATTCCATCAGGCCAATTCCAAAAAACAAAAAAGTGTCACTATAGAATAATTTGCAGAATACAAAAAAGGTATTAAATTGGCCACTTTATAGGCCCATTTTACTAATTTGTGACCCCCATGCCCCTTGCTATACTTTCAATTAAATGAGGCCTACGCCCTCATTAAGTACAGTAACTTCAAGGAGACCTGCTTCTTCCTGCTAAAAAGTAAAGTAAAAAAAAAATAACCATTCTTAAAGACATATCCAAGTTTCCTGGGTTATTAAAGGTTTGCATTCTTTAGGCAAAAAGCAACCTTCATATATGCACCACATTTCATAAAACATTTTATTTTTATTAATATGTAAAAATTACTCTACCGAATATGTTGACCTCCTCCCCCCCATCAGCATGCAGCATTAGGGGACTGATTTTAACCCATTATTCACATGCTGTGTCTTCATCAACCAATATGAGAGCACTGATGTTAGCCCCCCAAGTCCCTGCTGGGATGTGACCCTCCCTGCTGTTTCCTGTCTCTGCTGTGTTGCTGCCATAGCACCTTCCAACGTGGATCACACTACATATCCCAGGCTGCTTTGAAGCACAAACATTCACATTGTTCAGCTAACCTCTGCTTCCTCCTGATATTCCAAAACAAATGATGAATTTTATGCTAATTTATCCTGGGTTTGGAGGGGGTGTTAACCCTAATTTTTAAAGGTCAGAAATTGCAAGACATTTTGCTAACTTCAAGGTAAGTGTTTAAAATGTTTATTTTGGTATTTTTTCAGGCAAGAAATGTTTTCAGGCACTAATGATCCTCCTCTATCAGATGCACTCATAATCCAACTCAGATATGCCTTTAAATTTTCACCACAAGTTGTGAATTGGTTAATATATGCCTTTTGATAAAAAAATAAAAAATTCTGAAAAGCCGCCGTCACAGCGTACCTGGTTCCTGCTCATCGCGAGGCCCCCCTGACCTCGCATCACTCCCCAGTACCTGGTTCCCCCTGGGCTCGCAAAACCCTTTGCTTGGTTCCTGCCAGTGGTGTGTCTCCTACCTCCTTCCCCATCATCCTTCTCCTACCTCCTCCCCCCTTTCCCCTCTCACCTTACAATCAGGCGAGCAGCTCCTGCTGCTCTCTTCTCCCTGCAGTGCCTGCTTCTGGCTGTGTCCCAACCCACATATGCTAATGACGTGACACGCATGTGACGTCACATCATTAGCATATACCGGTTCTAACACAGCCAGGAGCAGAGCTGCAAGGAGGAGAGAGCAGCAGATAGTAAGGCGAGAGGGGAAAGGGAGGAGGAGGAGGATGATGAGGGAGAAGGAGGGAGGATGAGGGAGAAGGAGGGAGGATGAGGGCAAGGAGGGAGGAGAATAAGGGGGGAAGGTAGAGGGGGGTTAAGAGACACAAAATAGGGAGATAGAGGAAAGAGACACAGGGGAGGGGGGGAAGAGACAAAGGAGGGGGGGAAGAGACAAAGGAGGGGGGAACAGAAACAGGGGAGGGAGAACGTGGGGAACAGACACAGGGGAAAGACACAGGAGACACAGGGGAGGGGGGAAGAAACACCGGGAGGGGGAAATGAGACACAAGGGAGGAAGTAGACAGGGGGACAGACTTGCAATGAGCGCCAATGGCGCTAAGAGCGGGACTTGCAATGAGCACCGAAAGTGCTCCCATTAGGTGGCAAACAGCATTGCCAGCCTTAACATTTTATTCCCGTCATTTTTGACGGGCAAGTAGCTAGTAAAAAGAAAAATATAATTTTAACATACAATCCTGTGCTCTTTCACACCATGAAAAGCACTTACAGTGATGTCAACAGCTCTTTAAGGAATACAGCTTTCAGTAACAATTCAGTTTGACCTGACTGATAGAATAGTTAAAATTAAGCTGCATTTGTTTATATTTACTTTCAAAAACATTTTGCCCATTATCCGGTATAGTACTTTAAAAGAGAATACGGGAACCCTGGATAATGAATCCAATTAGTATATCACTCATATAACTTTTACTTGCTTATACACATATTCATAATCTGGCATGTGAGGCGGAGGGAATCTGAGTTGGGATGTCTCCTGGAGGCACCGAAAGGGAATTCAAAGGTAAAGAGATAGCAGATTTTTTCTCCATTACCCTTCTTGTTAATTTTCCCTTATTGGGAGGAAGTATTTCACATATATGTTACAATGAGTTAGATACTTTGAACTCCTAATTCTCTCCGCATTATATTCTGATTTACTGCTTTTACTCTTATAGTTACGTTTAATATTATAATAAAAAATGTGTAAAAAATAAAAAAGGCAAGACACAGAAAATATACATGTACTTAATGTTTTATTTACAAAGTACAATACAACTTAGAAAGTACAGTAAACTCCCCGTTATCCGGCACCCACGGGGACTGCCTATAGCCAGATACGTGTAGTTGCCGGTTGCTTGAGAGTCACTGTTTTATGAAGCCCAATTCATTCTAAATCCCCTAAAAACCCAAACAAAAACAAAAAAAATATTGAAAATACTGTACTACAGCAGCCATTTAAAAACAGGAAGACACTGAAAATACATACTTATAGATAGCTGCTAAAATGATCAGATATAATAAAATCACACTTTTAAAATGTGTGGCAGACAGGATAAGAGGGCCTTCTTTTCTCATACATTTTCAACTGTTAAGCACATAAAGCATTTATTTTCTGAAATAGGGTATTTAACAAGGTTTCACAGTATGATTCTCTATTTTTATTTAAGGTCTTCTAGGGTTAGTCCTTTAGCCATCTTGAAGAATTACAGCTGTATGAGTCATAGTGGTCTGCCAAGAAATCTCCATACTAGTGTCTGTTCTGTATTTTATGTTTGCTTAAAAAAAACGTTTTACTTAACAGTTTGTCATGCAAAAAGCAACTTTCGCAATGTTCAAAATATGCTCTTTTAAATCAATAATATAAATGAATGGATATTATCTGCTGAGCCAGAGATCTCCTAAAGAGATTGCAATTTTCATGCTCCGCTAAACCACTGCTAAAGTTAAAACTCCTGTAAAATGACACTGACAAAAACAGGATTTTCTGTGGTCTAATTTTGAAAACATTTTCCTACCTCCTCCAGGTCAATCATTGCACTATATTTAGTAAGAACGAATTCTCCAAGGGCTTAAATCTAATTAAGTGCATTTTTTAGGCTGCATTGCCTTTTATTGACTTCTCTAATCTCTGAGCAACGTACATTAGTTCCCCTACTTACAAAGTCTTAACTTACCCTATACAGTTTCTTACCGACTAGTACAATACTTGTATAAAATCAGATAGAAACAATAAAATGCTACCAAAATATGCAAAAACTGAGTCACAAATAGTTGAACAGTGCTTTAAATAAAGTTAATTTACTGTATAAGGTTCTGTGCATATGTCAATAAATATATTAAACTAGCGAATTGCCCGTCAAAAAATGACGGCAATGAAATTGTAAGGTAGCTAATGCTGTTTGGTGTATAATAATGAAATATGTAATACATTACTAAATGAATATACTGTACCTATTTTGAAGCATTGTGCTGAAGAGCTGGCAATCTGTGTTGATGTTGCTGCAGCATTAGTGGTGTGGAGCTGCTGTGTAAGCGTGCTGAATGTGTGCACTGTGTGGTATGAATATCCGTAGGTCGTTTGTTGCGTTTTGCGAGTTTCTTGTGGTGTTTTGCGAGTTTAGAGTGCTGTAGCCTCGTTTTCGTTTTGTTCGGCGGCCATTTTTTCTCTTGCTTAGATTTTTTTTTAGTCTCTAAACTGTTTTATTTCGAGTAAAATCGAGGTGTAAGTTGTATTTTTGAGGTCCTGGATGCTCCCTCTTGGTGTAGGTAAGGTTTTTATGTATGTGCTGTGTGTATGTATTGTGTTTTACATTTTGTAATGTTCGCGAGTTGCGTCCGAGTGTTGCGAGGCCGTAATGTGTGTGAACGTGTGTCGTATGTTGTTTGCGAGTGTCGTAATGTGTGTGTCGTGCTGTTTGGTTTGCGACGTGAAGTTTGCGAGGGTCGCAGTTGCTGGCATGGAGCGCCTTCGGCGCTCCATGCCAGCAACTGCGGCCCTCGCTTTGCGAAATCCTCAGGTGCTGGCATGGAGCGCCTATGGCGCTCCATGCCAGCAACTGAGGCCCTCGCTTCGCGAGGGTCCTCAGTTGCTGACAAGGAGCGCCTTCGGCGCTCCATGCCAGCAACTGAGACCCTCGGCCACTGCCCTCGCTTTGCGTAGCGAGCCCGCAGCGTTAGCAACAACTCGTACGCTCACAACTATATATGTGATGTAAGAATTCTTCTGCTTACACCTATACGTTCAGAACCAATTAACAGTGTAATTAGGGGCCCCTACTGTATTGGGGGGTTCCCTGGTGGTCCAGTTGCTAGGATTCAGTGCTTTCATTGCTGCAACCTGGGTTTATTCCGGTCAGGGAACAAGAGGTCACACAACTCTGAAGCCTGTTCAGTACTTGGCTGGGAGACCACCTAGGAATACCAGGAGCTGTACGCTGTGGTCCACTGCGGAAATAACCAACTCCAGTATTTCTGCCATAAATACCAAGTGGACCACCATGGTGTGTTGCGGTCAATGAGGTCACAGAGGGTCAGACATGACTGAGCAACACAAACTCACACACACACACACACACACTGTATTGGAATTGTTAAAGAGTCAGTTAAGTTATTCTAAGCAGAAACAGCAACATTATAAGCATGTGCTTTAAGATACAAATAGATATATTTTTATAGTGATTTAAATGCTAAATAAAAAGGTAAGCAGGGTTGTTCATTTACAACAAATAGATCAGGCTAAGAAACGTTTTCATTGTTACCCATCTCTTGACCCCTCCTCTCTAATAATTACCTTTTTCTTCTAAAAAATATTTCCCCATTATCAATTTTACTACTTCAAAATATCATATTGGATACATGGAATGTCCTTTTGATATTTATCTGAAAAAAACATCTAAATTTCATCAACCTTTTAAACTTTGGAGACAGAGCCTCGCGTGACCAAATACTGCATATGCTAGGAAAGTACAAAAGATATTATAGCAATGATTTGAGACAAAATAGTGAGGCAAATTATGTAATGGTAATTATTTACTCTGGTTACTTTCAAATACCTCACCCATAATTTCAAATATGTGCATTATATATAACTTCTCAACAAGCAGGAGTTTCCTGTCAAGTTTCTTAATATTTCAGTACTGTTTAGGCAACCCGCTCTATATTTGTACATACACCACCTTCCATAGATTAAGTATTATTGTTATCTATATGCTGATGACACTCAAATCTACATCTCTGCACCTGAACCATCCCCCTCGCTGCTAGCTCATGTTGTCAACTGCCACATGTATATCTTCATGGATGTCCGCCAGTCAACTTAAACTCAACATATCTAAGACCGAGCTCCTTATCTTTCCACCCTCTTCCTCAGCTCCCACCCCTCACTTATCTCTCACGGTTGACAATGCCATCATCACTCCCACCTCCCAGGCCCACTGTCTTGGGGTTCTACTGGATCCCGCTCTCGCTTTCATTCCTCACATTCACACTCACAAAATCTTGTCACTTTCACCTAAAAAAAAACATATCCAAAATACGTCACTACCATACACAAGACACAGCTAAAATTCTAATTCACTCTCTCATCATATCTCGCATTGACTACTGCAACTCTCTCCCTGCTGGCCTTCCTATCACCCGTATTTCTCCGCTCCAATCCATAGTAAACGCATTCCGCTAGACTCATTAACCAAAATCAACGCACAATGTCTGCACCTCTCTGTCAGGCACTCCACTGGCTTCCCATAGCCTCCAGAATAAAATTCAAAATCATGACCCTAACATATAGAGCCTTCCACAATAGTGCACCCTCTTACATCTCTGCTCTCATCCCAAAATACACTCCCACCGCCCTCTTCGCTCTGCTAATGACCTTCTATTCTCCTCCTCTCTCGTCACCTCCTCTCACCCCCCCCCCCCCTACAAGACTTTGGAACTCCGTGCCTCGCACCACTATATTATCCTCATGCCTCAAAACCTTCAAAATCTCCTTAAAAACGCATCTATTTAAAGAAGCCTATCATCTTTAGCCTTTACATGCTCTATCAATCTATTACTCTCCTGTACACCACCCACACTCTTTAGAATGTAAGTTTGCGAGTTTTCAATCTTGATAGGTGCTTTACGGAAAGCACTATATATATCTGATTGAAAGCTTTTATAACAGGGCCCTCCATCCTTTGTACCGTTTGGAATTTTTCTTGACTTGTACTTAACCCCTGTATATCGCTACGGAATATGCTGGCACGTCATAAATAAAGGATAATAATAATATTAAAAAATAATAATATAGGACTGTGGCATCTTACAAACTGTTTAGAGGGGATAAGAAGACCAGAAATAAAAAAAATGGTTTAACAGAGACAGGAAGAGTGGAATGAATACGATGAAGTGCCATCTATACTGCCAACAAGATGGAGATAGTAAGAGAGAGGGACAGAGAAAAATACAAAAGTTGTAGGGTATGGAATAAAGACAGAGACTAGAAAATGTAAATTACAAGGGTTTTATTGCCATTGAAAACAGTGGCTGAAGGGGGTACAAACACATGTATGCTTGAAAAGATCTGTATAGTCAAAAAATGTCTGGCTCATTTAGAGGTTGTATAAGAGCGTATTCAATACTCCTGTTAGAAATATTATCTATGGGCAATACTTTGTGCTCTGAAGTGCTCCATATGGCAGGGTAGTGAGTGAACAATTGGATATGGGCATATGTACATAACAGTTTCTATATAAAGATGTAGAACGCATAGATGCAGGAGGAGAAAATATGATTCATTTACAACACTCTCAGTAAATGCCCCACATCCCTAGTACCTAATTTGGACTCTTATGTATTCTTAGAATAAGCTGCATCTAAATGATTGATGACTCATTAAAATGAGGTTCAACAGGAAGGATGGAAAATTACAGTATTACGCCTTTGTAAATAAAAGATGTTGCTACAATCCATTTTCCTTTATCATTTTACCATAGCAAGTGCCAATGTAACAGGTTTGTTCAATGATCATATTCTTGCAAATCGGTTATACTCCGTGAGCCTATAAAAGATCCAGATGTGTGCACTGGGAATTAAAAGAAATGAAAGAAAAGCCAATAAGATTTCTAATCACAAATGTGTTGCATAGTTTGTTTAATAGTTCTTTAGATCCAATCTCGCACCATTTTATTAGGTTGTATTCTGCCATAACAAATCATTTTTTCAAAGTCACTAGACCAGTGGTGGGGGAAGTACCACCCAAGAGACAAAAATGTAATTTGTCCAGTTGCATGTGGTCCTCTGCATGTATAGGCCTAGCATATGTGCACATTTCTACCTTGATGAAGCAATCACAGCAATGCATTACACCAGAGTACAAATATAGAAAGCAACAGCATCAGTGTCCAAACAGTGATTCAGGAGGTCAAAATAAAAAAAATAAAAAAAAATGTAACACATTATGGCTTGGTTGTTTTCATACCGTCTGACCCTCACAGTTCACTTTGCTTAACAATTTTTAACATAACTTTTCCTTTTTTGTGAAATTATGTTAGTCACTCTAGTGGCTCTCGACTTCACAACACAATTGTCACTGAATGCTTAATTGCCAGCTAAGGCAAAGAGATCACATATTCACATTATTTATTCAGATTTTTAAAAAATTACAGCTATTTTTTTTACATTTTCAGTGAAGTTTGTAGTAGCCGTGAATGATTTTCATTATTGGAATAGCCTTCAGGAAAGCTGCCACAGCGGTGTAACGGACTTTAGGCTTAACATGAGGGATATTGTGGTAACTATCTAAACCAAATTGGCATCAGGGATTTGGACAAATGTTTTTATTTAGCCTACGCTAGATGTTATGGCTATGAGAGGCATAATGGCAGGTATAATAATTCCCTAATATGATTATACATCAAAGTGTTTTTATTTTTTGGACTTAATGCTATTTAATTTTGTAATAGACAAGCAGAAGGGAATATTTTTATTTAAAAAAAAAAAAAAAGTCAATGCAGAGTTTACACGAACATTTAGGAGTGATATTATATGCCACTGATTGTTGCAATAGCTGGCGCCTTTCTAGGTGGAAATAGGCTCTTCACTTAGAGGATTTCTCTTTCCTTCTATTATATGAAAGCCGTTTTAGTCAGATTTCGGGCATCAACTAGTGAGCCTTCCAGTGAGGAGGACCCTTTGGAGGTCATAGGCCTATCCCTTTTGTATGTTTCATGTTGGTAATATTTTAGACCAGAAGGTTTATGATCCCTCCATTGCTTCCAGACATTTAATAGGATTTTTGTCCAATTTTATTAACAGCACTTTTTAGTTCTAAAAAAGTTCTTATTTTAAGGCACTCACTTAATTTCCCTGATTAACTTAAGTTTACTATTTAGTGTAAAGCACAATAAAATAAGTATTTATATAGTAGCTCTGAATGTTAAGTAATCCAGATGAATAATCAGAGTATTGCAGTAAATAGCGATACCTTTTTTATTGGACAAATGCTTTATACAGAGTGAACAACTTTCGAGAGATAGACCTCACTTTATCAAGTCAGAAGCAATACAGGTTTAGATTACTTTATTAGATTAGAATTAATAGAAAATGAATGTGGAGCAATGACAAATCTATGAGGGATAAAAAGACGAACAATACAAATATTAATCAGAGCAAATATGTGAATGGTGTCAAAAACCACAGATAAGAGACATTTTATTAAAAAGTAATTTATTGTAACCCAGTTGGACACCATCACTCCACCCAACACCTGAAAATCAAAATACATCTGAAATGTAAAATTATCACATTTTTTTTAAACAGGAAAGATACAAGATTTAACATGAATTTTGGTTTTCTGGCACATTATCAAAATTCCTTGTGATTCTGACCAATTCCTAATCAAGATTTTTTGTTCTTTTTTAACTTAGTAATATGTGTTGGTATTTATGGCTTTAACTGTCTTATATTGGACAAATAGAAATTTGTATTTTGTATGATCTCAGACTCCATTCATATATTTGCGCAGACTAATAATTTTTATTTTCAATGCCTGTCTCTCACATCAGTTTGTAATTTCTCCACAATCTTTTTCTATTAATTCTAATAGAAGGTAAAGTCTAAATCAGTGTTGCTTCTAACTTGATAAAGAGAGGTGTACTTCTTGAAAATCTTCTCACACTAAATAAAATGTTTGTCCAATAAAAAAAATAAAAAAATAAAAATAAAAAAAAAAAGGGTCAGATTATTTCTTTATATTTTCTAGGAATTTATACAAAAATGCAAGGGACCAAAAAAAAAAACACTTTTAGTTTGCTAAACAGATATATTATTTGCTAGTTTTACCATAACCCAACACAAGATGACAATATGATATACTGCAGAAACATTCCTCAAGTCTTGTAGTAGGAATGAGGAACTGGGGAAAAAAAAAAAAAAAGAAAAAAAAAAAAAAAAGAAGAATGTGACTAAAATTGGATTGGAGAAAGGATTTTGACCTGCATAGGTTTGAGAGATCCTCCTTTAAAGGAATATTGAAGTTAGTGGGTTTTCTGGGGTTTGTGATAAGCCTTAGTGAGCATTTATCATTGTAATTCATTTAATAGATTTGCTATAGTTGTAAAATTATCTTGCTTGAAGTTTTGTATGAACTAAACACCTCCAAAGTGCCTATGTATGCTCCTACGTACTTACCAATAGTTGCTGAGCTTTCAGATACTACTGGACGCATGTGCAATGGTTGAAGTGAGTGTCAGCCAATCAGCTTGCACTGTGAACGGTTTTCAATGTCTTCCTGTCATGGAAGATACACCATCTGTAAATACTCTTACTAAACAAACCAAATTCATTCTAACTTCAAGACATTTATATTAAAGTTGCTGAAGATATCTATTCCTCGTCTTCTACTCGAGTGCCCAAAGCGAGTAACTCTTTGTTGTCAAGGCCCGATTAAATTATAAAACCTGAGCCGAGTCAGTCGTATCAGTTGATTCATTCAAATGCAGTTGAATAATATATATACCGTACTGGGAAATTGCCGTAAAAAATGACGGGAATGAAATTGTAAGGTTGGCAATGTGGGTTGACTTTTATTTTCAAAGTCCTACATGCCCAGCATTGCGGAGCCTCGTTTTCATCCCGTTTCAGAATTTTTACGTTTTTCATCCGCCATTTTTTCCCTTGCTTAGCCGATTTTCGAGCAGCGGAAAACGGCAAATGTGGCTCCAAATCGTTTGCAACTTTACTCCTAGGCTTCCTGGCTCTCCCCCATAGCTGTGTGTGAGTGTGTTATTTTTTTTATAATAATTATTTTGCTTGTTTTTTTTTGAAGTTACGCGTTTGAATAAACTGTGTGCTTCGCGAGGCTCGCAGTGCAATGAGCGCCTTCAGGGCTTCTTGCAGCTTAAGTCCTCAACTGCTCTTCTCACAAGGCTCGCATTGCAATGAGCGCCTTTGGCACTCATTGCAGCCCAATTCGTGCGTGCGCCAACAGCTCGCCTAGCGTGCCCCGCAATGAGCGGCTATGCCACTCATTGCAGGCCTCTGTAAACCCGCAACTTGTGGTCCTCCCAATGAGTGCCTTTGGCGATCATCGCAAGCCCTGCAATGAGCGTCCCCCCTCTCTACTTTATAAGCCTCGGGATGAGTGCCTTTGGCGCTCATCACAGGCCTTGCACTGGGGGAACCCATAAGTGAGGTTGGTAGCTAATTTTCTATTCAATTGGCGTCTTTTCGTAGCCTCCCAACGGCTTCCAAGTTACTGGCTTGAAAAAAATACATATACACACAAGCACACATACACTTTTTGGAGGTTTGTGTGAAGTAATTTTGTTCAGATAATTCATGCTACTGATCAGCTATAGTTCTCATTGAAAGGGGCAGTTGTTGGCACTTTGGAAGCATCCTACAAGTTTGACAATGCATTCTTTTAGGATTTCTACGTCACTGAATGGCTTCCCTTTTTCCCTCCAGAGTACAAAAGCTACTTTATACTTTACTTTACTTACTGCTGCTTGAAATAACGGTATACAACTAAATTTCATTTTTTTACTTTTACAATGTAACTTTTCACACCTCTCCCTCTAACTTGAAATATTTGTGGCCCTTATAAATGGCATAATGCTGATGAACATTGAATTTCTTCAGTGTTGATATTGCAGTATCACAAAGCAAGATATGGCTGTGTAGCTATTCTCAAATACCACTTCAAAACGAAAAGTCACATGAACGATTGTCAAAAATTGGTAATAGACTGACTTACTGGAAATCCATGGACTCTTACCAGATAGCTTTGTGTATTTGTAATATATCAAAAAATGAAGAGATAATACTACTTACTGATTATTTAGGCTTTATAGTTTTCCCCGTGGCAGCAAGACATCCATCTTACGAATGCTGCAGATTATTTATAATGTGGGTAAACCTGAGTGGGTCAATGTGGCAGAGAAGTCTGAAGACATCAAGACTAAAGTCTTGATATAAGGGAGGGATTCCTAATACAAAACCATCTGCGCTCATTTTGATAATGTAATAAATCAACATATTGTATAAAGTGGAAAATTGATTAAGCTGACATTTTTTCTGACTTAATTGTTACTGTATATTATTTTAAAGGAACACTGATCAGAGTTTAACAAGCTTATGGCAGATCTATGAGTGGGTCCAGCATGGAGATATATCAGATCAGACCGCATATCCTTGTCTGATCATACAAGGGAAAATCTACACAAACAGAAAAACCACAACATATGCCAAAATAAATAATTTTAATAGAATTAATCATTTGTCTTATAAAGATACAAGATCGTGATAGCAAGTAAACTTAACCCCTTGGCTAAGAGAGTGCATAAAAAGCATTGAAAGACAACATATGTTTGATAACTAACATTATTCTGAGCGTGTCAGGGAATACCTGCTAGTTTTTATTACTGCATATCGGAGTTATAAATAACTAAATAATAAAAATTAAAAAAAAGATATTATTGCCACTTGGAACACCTGTGTCATTGTTTTTTTCGCTCAGAGACGAGCCCCTAACAACAGGTCATATTTGTGTTTCTACTTATTAAACAGTTCAGAGTCAGACTTTGAACCCAAATATGAAAATCCATTTTCTGCCTTTCTAACAGGAAACAAGCATTTTCAAACATACCTACTTTATCAAGGAGAAATGTAAGAACAGAAAAGAAATTATTCTTTTTTATTAAGAATGAACTTTATATTCGATTGTGTGGGTTATTGGTTGCGAAGATACCATTTTGGATCAAGAGGTTCTTTAAAACTAAAATCTATATCTACCATAATGAAAGCGCCATTTGCATACATTATAAATTACCATTTTTTCCTCTGTTTGCAATGTTGGACTCTCTCGGTCTCTTCCTAACTCTCAGAGCGTGGCATTTTATGTCTACATGAACCTCTATACTACTGTTTCTGATGAATAAAACATGGTTGGTGGCATCCTACTGGTCCACATAGTCATGTGGTGTATTTTATAGCGTAGGAGTCAGAACAACATGACCATATAGACCCGCAGGTCATGCCATGTGGACTTAAAGTTGCAACATGGAGATACCCATCTTAGATATGTACACAAACCAAAGCCATTACAGACGGCGAAATGCACCAACACCATAGCCTCCTAGAGGTGAGCAGACAGAGATTGAGAAGAAAGAGTGACAATTAATTTTATATAATTAGGTTAATAGGGATTTTATAACGCTAAAAACAACTTATACATTTAAAGGGAATTATTTTAGCATTACAAAGTGTGCCTATAGCTTTTGTGTAAAACAGCTTTTGAAATGTTCAAATATGCTCTTTAACCATGTAATAAACGTTTCCTTTTACATGTCTCTTTGAATTAAATATAGGAAAGCAAGTCATAAAGCGAACAATGTTGAATATATTTCTTAATATTTCTTTCAATTAACCTTTTCAGTGCTCTGTCATGTATATAGATTTTGTCTTGATATCAAGGATTTTATAGACCAAAGTAATAAGCTTATTAAATCAACATTAGCCTAGATACAATATACTCTTCTAAAGAGCTACTTGATAATGGTCAATTGTTTTAGAAAACAAGCAATTACAACCTTTAATTTATATATAATATCTCTGTTGCTTGAGTCCCCTTTTTGTTTATCTGCTTCTACAAGTGGGAGAAGAACTTGGATCCAGAGTTGAATTGAAATGTGGTACTCATCAGAACTTTTAGTACAACTAATGGAAATGAAATCAGACTTTCAACAATAAAATAAAACCAAAAAAAAAAAAAGAATATAACTGATAATAAACCAAAGACCATATTTCTCTTTTACGATTTTTTTTTTTTTGCATTTTATCAAGTTTAGTTCTTCAAACGAGCATATAATAATATGGCACTACTGCTGTGCTTTAAATCAAGTTTGTAAAAATGTTGACAGCTTTATAAGAAGCTCCATAGAATAGCAGTCACACTAGCGAGAAAATTACTATTACCTCAGTAGAAATTGCCAACAGATCCCTTACTCCTGAAATAAACAACTCATGGTAAAAATGAATATAAACATCTTGAATATTTTGTGATAGTCCAATGTAATGCAGCACAGAAAAACAAGAGGATTTTTACCAATACATTTTCACATTCCGCAGATAGATAAAAGATATCCACTAAATACATTATTATTATTTTGTGTATAGGAGGCTCAAGGGCATAGACATGACACATTATGGTCCGCTGCTTATTTTGCAAACAAAGTAAAATAATGTGCAGATAATGGCATTAAACTGGAGACTGGCCATATGTTTTGCTATGGTCTGTAAACTAAAGGGATCCCCTGCTTCAAAAACACAATGAAAAGGTAAATTCGAAAAGAATTTTGGTGAAATAAGGGGAGGGGGTCTGACCAGGCATAGCAAATATTTACATGCATTTTTTCTTTATTTTCTACAGCAAAGATGCATTAAAAATAGTTACTAAAAACATCAGAAACAAGTGAACTGGAAAATGCTTCTTTTAAATTGTGATTTGTTGGTACATGTCTGTGTCAACATGTCATCAGAACGCACACCTACTTGTGAAGCGCGATTAATTTATTAGATTTGCTTACAGAGCATTATGAGCAACTTTTGGTGCACGGAGTCTGGATAAGGGAAAAATTGCACAGTGCCGACAAAAAGAAATACATTCCAGCAATGCCACATTGATTTTAAGGCTCTCAAGATAAAAAGATGGGGTCTATAAACACTAAAATGATGCAAAAATACAAATGTGCTAAATTCTATGTTGAAAATTGAAATTCTAAAAACCAATTTGTGATCTGAAGCTTATTCACTTTTGATTGAATTAATTCATATATTACCTAATGGCAAAATCACAGTGGAATAAAAGTTACCTACTGCATACCTTCCAATATTGTATGTTTGCGAGTTTTCAATTGTGTGTCTGGGTCTTGGAAACAAGCGCTATGTACATTTGATTATATGCTCAAAAACAGGGCTCTCCATTCTTTATAAGGTGTTAAGTTTGTTTTTTGCCATGTACAGCGCTACGGAATATGTTGGCGCAATATAAAGATAATAATAATAACGGTCTCTATTTGTAATGGAATGTCCAGTTAATCTGGGTCCCTCTTTCTTTCTATTCAAGTTCCAAGACTCCCCAAGAAATACAAATTCAATGGGTATATTTCCCATATGCACATACATGCATGCACATATACACAGTAAACTCCCAGTTATACAGCACCTAACCAACCGGCACTCGCAAGCAACTGGCACCGGCATCAATTCCCCATTTTAAATTTACTCCCGCTAAACCGGCACTATTTGGAGTTCGAGAAAAAAAATTAACCGGAAACTACACCTATCCGGCAATAGGGATTCCCCATAGGTGCCATATAACGGGGAGTTTACTATATATGATAGCACTCTACAAGATATTAAGCATATTTTTTTGTCATACTTGCTTGAACTAATGCCCTAATGAGTTAACAACATTAACACTACCACTGCTATTGCAAAAATGTGTCCCTTTTTGGTTACTTGAAATGTTGGGATTATTATTTTTTTTTACACTGAAGCTATTTTGATGACATTTTATTAAATTTACATTGGCAAATCTTTAATTTACATTGAGTTTACATGGCAAAGATTAAAACTTTATAAATCTGCATGTTTTATGACATTAAAAAAAAAAGTTTTGCAGGTCACACTTCAGTCTGTATATTTTGTATAATATATAACTTGCTTATTGCATACTTTGGTTGTTGAACGGACTCACTGACATGAGACATAGTAGAGGCAATATTTGTGATCACGTTTGTCCAGTCGTCCACAGGCAGGAAGCCCTGCGTTGTAACCTTGGTCATAGCACCATCAAAAATGCTCAATTGGTGCAGTATTCACAGTGAAAACCAAAATTCTATGTGCAATCACAAAACCAAAATGAACCAAGTGCAAATGTATCCCAGCGCAGCTTTGCTTACAGTGCAAGAAGCTTATTCCACATCATTTTGGCTCATCGACACTTTATGTACCCAGAGCTCTTATTTGTTTTCCCATAATTAAGCATTCAGCTATGTATACATGCATTTGCAAGGCTGCCAGGTAACTAAAATGAGGTTCCTATAAATAGAAATATGACCATACACACACACCTAAAATAGCAAACAGATATATGTAAATATGCAAAGAGACACTTTGCCAATTTATTTCACATAAAGATGGACATACTACCAACAGGAGATGTTCAAAATGTATGAATACTGACAAAATGTACACCCCCACAAAAAACATGTGATTATTATATTGCTCTAAGCAATAGACATATCCTGACATATCATATAATATCCTGCTAATTGGCCTGCGGCTATATTATGGATGAGATTTGCAAAGGGTGAAATACCGCAACAGCAGATCACATTTCCAGATTAATCCTTTTAAGTACAGCAATTGGCATTGCTATCATTAGGAAGAAACTTTAAATGTCATGCTTCTTTCTTAACTCCTTCCTGGTATACTGTAAATTCTTGGGGGGAGGGGCATTTTATAGCATTCAAAAGACAGCCTCACCTCAATGGCCTACATGCCACTGCATGCCTCATTGCTTCGCCTTGTAAAATTACTAGTACTGACAACAGTCCTAAAATAACATCAAACTAATGACAGGAGAAATGTAATATTATGTTGAGAATATTATTTTATGAATTATTTAATTAAAAGTCTGTTTTTCCCTTTTTCTAAACTAAAATATGCTGCTTATATCAGAAACACACATTACATGGAGTCATTCTATACACATACAGTTTCATTTTATATAAAAATAAAACTTGTTTTCCACACCCCCAGAGCTGCTTACATAGTCACGGTGTACCTACCAATAGAAACACTGCATTTGGGTATAGTTTGTAACCCTATATTAGCCTTCAAGCAAACAGCAGCACAAAGCAGATATCCACACAACAAAGTCTGAGCTGCTTTCTTATGCATGAGAAAAACTACACATTCCATGATGCTTTGCTGTAAAAACTGCCATCAGAGATAGAAACAACGTATTAGCTGCCAAAAACAAATGATGAATTTTATGCTATTTTTAGCAGCTATTTCCAGGCGTATTAACTCTCAAAATCAACTGCTTGCAAACTTAAGAGGGACCTTTCCTGATGGTTGGCCGCCTGCAGTGCCAGTGAGCGGCCACCAGTTGGCACAGCCACATTTTAATTAATTTTAAATGCAAGGGTTAGGGTTTAGGGTTGGGGTTAAAAATGTACTCAAATGTCAGCCACACCACCTAGTAGTCGCTCACAAGCACTGCTGATGGCAAACCAACAGCAAAGATCCCTTAAGAGATTTAGCAAAGTTTAGGGTAAGTTTAATAATGTTTATATTGGTATTTTTTCATGCAAAATTATTTTTTCATACACTACTAATTCCCTTCTATCAGATGCATTCATAATTCAGGAAACCGAAATATGCCTTTAAAGTTAAAAGGCATCCTCTGCAATGAAGATATAACTACATTAGTGATATGCACATAACTCACAAGTCAGCTGAATGCATTGCAGTTACACACTGATGTTTAATGTTTTCCTGAACATCTGTATCCCTTTTACTGCACAATCACACAGCTAATTAAACTGGGCACATAATTCATTTGTATCCCACATCACAGCATACAAGGCACACTAGGTATCCCCCAAATGAAATCCCCTTTCTGTACTTACCTGCAGATCTACTCCAAGTAGGGGCTTCTCGTCCTCTGTACTGGGTCTTCTTTCTTTCTGTGTGTGACAACAAAACAAAACAAAAAAAGATAAAAAAAAAGACAAATGCAGAGGCACCCAAGGGCTGAGACAACACAGAATGAGCCTCAGCCAGGAAGTGAAACTTTATGTGTAACAATAGTGGTTACATGTTTTTTTTTTTTTCAGAAAGGCAGTGAGGAAGATTAAAGCAGTTTGAGTCAGAGGGCTGGAGGGATTCCAAGTAAGATCACACCCTCCTAAGAGTCAGCCTCTCCCCCTAACACACAGTGTGACACGCCATGCTGTGCTGTAGGACTCCCTGACTGCTCTTTGTACTTACAGTGTGGGATCCTCTCCACGCCTTGTTCAGGGCTCTGCTAACTAGTGACAGGATGCTTGTTACTTGGCTGGAGAAGCCCTCATCTGGCTTGTAATACAAACTGCGTCTTGGCTGCTCCTCTATAGCATGGCAGTCATGCTCAGACAATGAATAACAGCTATTAGAGATGGTACCAGGAGATAAAGAGTACCACAGACCTAATACTGAGCATTACACAGTCACAGCTCGTTCTGAGATATTATCAAGTACAACAAAAGGTTAGGAGGTGTGATTATTAAAGTAAATTAACATGGTGTACATTCGTAAGACATTTTAAAGGCAAAACTGGCTTCATTTTGAAGTAAAAGTTTGCACTCAAGACATTCTCTCCATTTTATAAGAGCTGTGGTTTGGGCTGAAACTGTCAATAAACGTTTCCTGAAACAAATGTTGTTGGCAGGGCCCATAAACCATCCCTATTAACCTCTTTGGTAGCAAAGGTGGTCCCCAGGTCATAGACAACCTTACTTAGATGACCCATTCTTAAGAACAGGCTCCCAAGGCTTTTTGTCGGAGTTTGGTTTTATGATCTGTTTGTGTGAATTAAAAGAAAGAGCACAAATGTGTCTGTAACTTCTTATTACAGTACATGGGTATTATTATAGTACTAGCGTCTTGCCCGTCAAAAAATGACGGCAAGAAAATTGTAAGCAAGGGAATGCCGTTTGCCACCCAATGTAAGGGTTTTGGTCCTCTGAGTACCTTGGGCGCTCATTGCGAACCTGTCCCCTGGTGTAGTTTTGGTCTTGTGAGCTCCTTTGGTGCTCATTGCAAGCCTCGCGCTGAGAGCCTTAGGTGCTCATTGTGAGGGTCTCCTCTGGTGTACTTTTGGTTCTGTAAGCACTCTGTGTGTTCATTGTGATCCCCGCGCTCATCGCATAGCTCGCAATGAGCGCCTTCGGTGCTCATTGCGAGCCTCTCTCTGGTATTTTCATTTTTGATATATATATATATTTTTTGAATAATAATAAATTAATGAAAGACTAAATATACTTTACCTATTTGTAATTAATATATCCAGCAATCAATATCCTGAAGAGCTAACAATCTCTTGATTTTCCTGCAGCATACAATGTACATTTGGACGGTCGCTGACCTGAGAAGAAAGTGTCAGCAATGTGGCAAGTGTACAGTATAAATAGGCTGCGTGCAAAAGGCCAAACTGTTTGTTTAGTTGTGTAATGCGTTATTTTAGTAATGTTACTAGTTTTAAGTTAGTGTTGTAAAATAGCAGCGATTGTCTATGGGTTACGCGGGTCTGGAGCAGTAACAGCTTCCTAATAGTGTATTTTGTACCTTGTACGTTCCTGGGTAAAAGTCGTATGTGTGTGGCGATGTTGTTCGTGCTTAGGGGTCATGTAGCCTCATTTTCTTTTCGGTGGCCATTTTTTCTCTCGCTTAGGCGATTTTCGAGTGGCGAACCTGTGCAAATTCGACTTAAAATCGGATGCAACCTCACTCCTAGACATCCTGGCTGTCCCCCCGTGCTGTGTGTGATGTTTTTTGTATGTTTATTTTTTTATGTTTTTCGTTGTGCTCGGTTCGGCCATTAACTTCGTATTTTTTGCAGGTTGTATTTTTTTTTCTTTCTGTAATTGGCGGTTTCCTTTTCAAAGTGTTATGGTCCGTAATTTTGCAGGCAATTTTTTCAAAGTGCTGCGGGTCTCGCACTGTGAATTCTGTATTTGAGTTTTCTGTTAATCTGTAGTCCCATGGGCTGTAGATATGATGCTTAAGTCGTGCGGGTCGTAGGGATAAGCGCCTATGCGCTCATCTCCACCAGCGCAGTGAGCGCCTCCGGTGCTCCTTGCCTGGCTGCAACCGCGGCCCTCGCTTCGCAGCGCGAGCTTGCAGTTTTAACGGTGTGTTACCAACGTTTTCTGGCAAGCACGCGCTGTAGAGAACTATATATGTGATTACACTATTATTTATATTACCCCATGAGCCATTATAGTATTATTATTCATCAGGGATCCGAGTTGCATACAAATCCGACCTAATGACTTTCTCAGGAACGTATCCCCTCTGTAAGCCACGGACCGCCGGTAGTAGGCAGCCTAATTCTATGAAGGATTCCAAACCCTCTATGTTTAACCATATTAATGAAATAAAAAGGGGCCAACAGAATGGGTATTATTGCTGTTTATTTTTACAAAATAATTTAATAGGCAAAGTTTACACTGAACTTGATTTGTTAGGACTTTGTATTAGTCTGTTATTTATTACAAAGTAGCAAAATCACTTCCTGAGGGGATCACATTATTGTACTTTTATGCAACTGCTTGTGATGTTGGGGAGCTTTATTTTTCACTTGCTTGCCCTGAAATCACATGAACTGTTAACAAATATCAGTAATAGAAGAAATGAAGAATGCAGAGGGAAGGATCCCAGAGGCACGAATAACAAGTTCAGTCTAAATTTAAAAAAAATTGTACTTGTTTTAAAAGCAGTTTCCAATGATACCAGAACTGGAACAGTTTCTGCATCCATTTAAGGAGAACTTTAAAAACATAGTGAGATTAGTTGTTTTGTGAGTGAAAACAGAGTGATGTGCTAGTTGTTGGGGAAATGGACTGTGTGCTATGGAAGACATGATTTCTCACTTTAGAGAATTGGTTGGTGAACGTTTAGCTCCCGGGCTGCACATTGCCCTCTAGTGCTCTGTGGGGAGCTGGATAATTTAAAGGACCCTTAATTAAGTACAATGTGGAGCACACCAATGTAAAGATCTCTTAACAGCGTGTTTAAATCTTTTTTTGAAATCTGTTTTTTCACAGAAATATTTATTGATTAAATGTATGTTTACATGTGTCACTGGCAAGCTGCCAGATAGAGGGACAGCAAGCTCCAGAACAGATGAAAACTACAGTTAACCCTTTAGCAATTCATGTGTGAATAGAAAGGAGTGTTAGAATCTTTGAAATAAGTTATTTGTGGGTTAACTGCTGGGCTGTAGGATTCCTGAATGCCAAGAAAAACATAAAACTCATTCTCTGCACTGGAGCTACAGCAGTTGTCGGCAGATGTCATTAATCATGAAATTGTAAACAGACCTAAAACTTGCATTTTTTTACTGTTATAAGTGTAATTAAAGAAAAAAAAAAAAGATAATATTAATATAAAATTGTGTGCTTCTTCACACCATGAAGAGCACCTATAGTGAGGTAACTGGCTCTTTAAGGATAAAGTCAAGGATTATCATGCATTAACCTCACATACATCAAAACTCTTTATCTCTCATGAGAACAGGGCCTTCATCTCCTTCTATATCATGTATATGTAAAAAATGTGCCAGCGTCTCTTATTTTTAACCATCTTCAAATGTATGTACACTTTTGTTAATGTGTTTATTGTACCGCTAGTTCTATGGCATCTGTTTATGCCCTATAAAATAATAATAATAATAATAATAATAATACTGGTGGCAATTGTTGCATTCCGCAAAATACTTTAGTAACATCACCTAGCACTGAATTATTTAAAATGACTTTACATTGACAGAATGAAGGCTTAGTATCAGCAAGTTTGTTTTTTTTTGACAACGCTAATCACATGATATATTGTAGCCTCTAGAACAAATACCAGAAGTGTGATATATATACAGTTGCAGAAAAAAAAAATCTTAGACTAGGAAATATTGTTTTACACATATAGTTAACTGTACACAACTTTAAGAAAGCAATACTGGCCTAATTAGGTGTTATGCATTCTTTGTTTACTTTACAAACAACTGGTCTCTTAACTAGAGAAAGGGTCTAAGACAGACTAGGTAAAGAAGTTCAATTATGGTGATATTTTGTGGACGCTGGTTTAGCCACTTTCCAGATAATTGCATAAGAGGTGTGTGGCGCTGCTTCCCGACTATTGTTATGCTAATAGGTATATACTGTAATTACACAGTTGTGAAATTGCAAGGAATGCCAGCACTGTATGTCCCACAATCAATAAGTGAAATAAATCAAAGACTAGAAGACAACTGTAAAATACTTATAACTAAAGGCAGAGAAAGGTATGAACCGAGTGACCCAGCCTGCCTGCCATACGGTACATGCATCTTACCTCCATTACGCCAGTTCAGTCCAAGCTTTGCATTCCCAGTGCATAGATTTTTTATATTTATGACCCAACAACAAATTAGACCCACAACCTACCAGGGAGAGCCTTCTCAGTAACATTTATTTAAAACAAAATCAAAGATGTGTGAAGCGTTGCATACAGTATATCATTATGATTGCTTTCTACATCTGGCAGTGATGGTACCAATCAATGATATATGTGACTGAGGGAAGTAAGAATTAGAATACACTTGAAAAAAATCATATTTAGACATGGGAACTTTCAGGGTTTAAAGAAACACTGTATATTAGCAAAAACGTCACATTTGTGACGTATGCAAGTCATTGACATAAAAGCATTTTCAGAGACAACAGTCACGAATGTGCATGTTAGCAGCCATTATATCCATGCGTCCGTTTTGAGATACAATGGGCAAGTTACAGAGCAGGGCAAGTAAGGCTTGCTCTAAAACAGTTACTATCTCACCTCCAAAATCATTAGTGGGGCATAAGGCAACAACATAGGGATAAAAGAGGTAACACATAGAGCTTGTTTCCAGAATTACAAAACAATAAATGAGAAAGTAGTGGAGTGTTCATTACATGTGTACTATCAAATTAAACAAATCTAGGTGCTTCCCTGTTATGGTTACGTCACCAGTCTGACGCTGCAGTGGGGTGACCAACCACTAGATGGCGCTGCCAATATTTCAGTGCCATATCATAGAGTCAAGGCTTAGGGTTTGTTTAAGGGTTAGGCTACCATTCTAAGGTAAGAACTTCTCTAACATATCGACAACGCTGCAAAATATTGGCAGCGCCATGTAGCAGTTGGCGGACCTGTGCCGAAACTATAACAGCATAGATCCCGGATCTATCCTGTTATAGTTACAGCAGCAGTTGCAGCAAGGAGCTGCTAGATGGCGCTGCCGATATTTGAGAGAAGTTCTAACCTTAAACTAACCCTAACGCTATGATATCGCAGCGCCATCTAGCGGTTGGACCAATTAACTTAGTCATATTAAAATGATGTTTACATCAATGGTTCTATAACTTTATGAAGTTAGGAACTGACTGATACTCCACTTCAGTTCCAAATGTATGTGCTTTTTATGAAGAACTACACTTGATAGGGAGCAAAGTAACCCTGAAGTATAAAACATTTAAAATAAAGCCGCCTATAATACATTAACTAGAATATGCAATTATTATGTAGTTAAAGGCATCATGTCACCTTCAATGCAGAGGGCCATTCAGCTGCTTCAGTTGAAACTCATACAAGGCAAGAAATACACTTATTAGTCAAGTATTTATTTTTTTGCATCTTGTCTATTATCAAGTGGGTCTCAGTTGGTCCTTTAAAGTTCATTTTTCTCAACTTAATATATTTTCTCAATTTAACATTTTTGCACGATTCCCCAATTCTTTTTTCGTAAAACTCAAATGGGATCTATCCTGTTATGGTGTCAGGACAGGTCCGCAGCTCCAACTATATGGTGTGCCGATATTTTGCAGCGCTGCCAATATGTGAGAGAAGTTCTGATGTTTGCCTAACCCTTGAACTAACCTTAACCCTCACCGCCACTGCTGCTGCCTTTTGCTGTGCCAGCATAGTAGGATAGGACCCCTCAAATGACTCTACTAGTGTAATCTCTCTTGGATTGATTTAAAATTACTTGGAAAGCTTTTACTACACAGGGCCAGCAACCCAATGAACCAATTAATTAAAGTCACACAAAATTGGAACTTTTAAATATTTTAGAGTGAGAAATATAAAACATTCAGCCACTTTATTAACATTATACAGTCATTTCCAGCTGTGCTTAAAAATGTAAGGTTGTTTATAGCCCATAGAATATAAGGGACTGCAATGCCTGCCCCTAGGTCATATCCTGCCAAAGAGCTATAATACCTCAATAGTAATGTACATGAAGACAATACTTCTTCATGGTATGCAAAATGAGCTATGAATTCTAGTGAAACTATTATAGTGGCTCCCAAATCAGTCCTCAAAACAGCCTTCATCAGGCAAGCTTTTGAGGATATCTTTCTTAGTTCAGGTGTTCCAGTTCAAGGCTCCTTCACCTGTTGCATAATTTGGAGGCAAAACTGCATTGCTATGTTCAAACATGGTTATCCCTAAATCCTGGCCTGTCTGGGATTCTGAGGACTGGTTTGGGAACCACAGTGAATACAATTAGACAATCTCATATTCTCCTTGTTTTCAGAAATGACCACTGCCTCTCATCTTAGTGAACCTAATCCTTTATATTACACAGGCTAACCCCTCTCTGTTTGAGTTAAGTCAGTGTGGCTTATATGAAGGTAAAGCTCACTTGCCTAGAAATACCTCTTTTTGCAAATTATGCTTAAACACAAAAGCCAGATTCACCAAGCTTTGCAAGGGATATGGTATCTATTTCCTATGGGGAAATCTGCCATTGCAGCCTCAGCAGAGCATGTCATAGCCCCGCAGAGCTTAGTAAGTCTTCCAAAAACTGACATAAAAATAATTTTGGATAGAAAATAATGTATAAATGTTTTAACCATACAAAAAAAAAACTCTTTCAAAGGGACCTCTTTATTTTAGCAGAATATAGTGTAGCTCCCAGATAATTCCCTCTATAACATAATGCAATGTCTCTAAAGAAGACAACATGGGGTGTAGACAAGAGATACAATAACAGTTTTAAGATGGAACATACCTTTGAATGTGGTATTCTCTGAAATATGGAACTGCAGTACACCGAACATCTCTTTCTGTTTTTATTAATATTGCCCATTGTTCACAAAATATTCAATAGATCAAAGATCTCTGAAGTCTCCTCAAGGCAATCTGAGATGACTGCCAACTATCACTAATTTAAGCCAATGGCCAGTGTTCCATTAACCCTTTCTATGGAGGTTAACCAGACAACCACTTGTGTTCCATCCAGCATTAACACATATGAATGATATAAATAAATTAAAAAAGAGCTTGGTGTATATATGATTTGGAGTGACAAGCTTTTGAGATATGACTCTCTCCTTTGGGTCTGAAGCAATTTAATACAAAATTACAAATACTGATGAGGTACATTCACAAGTAAGGGAATAGAAAAACAAAACAAGAACTAACTCAGCAATAAATATTGGGACAGGGGAGGTCTAGCAGGGGACCCTAAAATG
Organism: Discoglossus pictus; assembly: GCA_027410445.1. Classification (NCBI taxonomy): domain Eukaryota; kingdom Metazoa; phylum Chordata; class Amphibia; order Anura; family Alytidae; genus Discoglossus; species Discoglossus pictus. The sequence goes on from CM050164.1 coordinate 374,923,546, forward strand.
TAAACAGTCTGCACAGGTCCGATAGATAAGAAAACTCCACCTCAAGACATGTGAATGTAACCACAAATAATTAGACATAGAGGATCTAGGATCTATCCCTCTTTGCCTGCACATTTCTTCAGCCGCACTGACAGCTGCAGTTACAGGTGCCATCCGCCAGAGGGCGCTGTGAGTTTTCAGGCGCCGTCAAGTTCCAGGGAAGGCAAAGAACTATTCTCCCCTCCGACGTGGCGCAACTCGACGCTATGTTCGGCGCGGGCACTCGGCCCCTCAGTGCCTCGGACGTGTCTCTCATAGCTCAAGGCCTCTTCTGTTGGAGCGCCTTATATGCTAAAATCGGCAGCATCATCTGTTGGTCGGCCGGCGGCGGAACTGCAGCTGTCAGATTTTGCGATGGTGAAGAGGGAAAGGACCAGGATCTATCCCATTGTAAATTCACCAGCATGGCGCCGTGGATATTTTGCAGAGCTGCCGCTATTTCACACAAGTTGTAACCTAAGAAGGTTACCCTAACTGTCAGCCTAACCTTCACTGTAACCCTGAAAGTTTACCTAACCCTAACTCTATGGTATGGGCACTGAAAGTCTGAAAAATCGGCAGCACCATCTAGCGGTTGGTGGGCGCCACTGCTGGTGAATTTTTGGCGAATTTGAAGAGGGAAAGAACCGACATAGATGGGCTAAAAATGACAAAGCAGAACATGAAATAAACAATGTGTTAGTAAAAATGTAAATCAATACTGAGTTCTGAATCTTTGCTTTGAAGAATGTTATATCTAATCTAAAATAACTATATCCAGAGACATCATAAAGGCATTTTTGTTTGTTTAATCTTATGTTGCATTTTATTGAGTCAATTTTCAACAGCACTGTTTTATATTGCTTTGCATATGAATGTCGGCCTTTACTAACATTGCTCCAATGATTTGCATGCCATTTACTTATTTGTTTACTTATCTTAATATACCTTTCCCGACTATATTGCATTTTGCTTTTGTGTTCATTAAACAGTCTCTAATTTGATCTTCATGGAATTAGCAACAGTATTTAATTTGTAATCAGTGTAATAAAGAAAGAAAAAAAAAGTTTTTACAATGTTGTAAGCCCCACAATGAATCCAGGCCCAAATATGCTTCTACATTTGTCATGTCCTCTTTAAGGTGAAAATCCCATTTCAGTCAGGTTATATCCTGTAAAAAGTTTTCTCCAAGATCCCCAATGATTGGTTGAGAGTTAGCAACATCAGGTTCTGATCCTATCCTGTTATGGTTACGGCATCAGTCCACCCCTGCAGTGCGATGACCAACCGCTAGATGGTGCTGCCGATATTCCAGTGCCATATCATAGAGTCAAGGTTTAGGTAGACTGTTAGTGTTAGTTTAAGGGTTAGGCTAACATTCTAATGTTAGAACTTCTCTCACATATCGGCAGCGCTGCAAAATATCGGCAGCGCCATCTAGCGGTTGGTCCCTGCACTGGTGCCGTAACCATAAGAGGATAAGTTCCAAGTTCTTAATACAAAATTACGAATAGCAGGGTAAAGGCCAGCCAATTGAACCCAGATTTTGTGGCTTTAAACTGAGTTGACAACAAGGTAAAATAGTTTTTCCCTCTTTCCTTTATTACATTGCTTCTTTTTCTTTCATTATATTAATATTTTATATGATGTTGATATTGGATTGTTGTTGATTGCACAAGGAGAGGGATATTACATTGAATTTAAGTTTGCAGGTATCGTGCATAAGGCACAACATATAGCTATATATGTGCTAATATGCTAGGAGTTTCTCAGATGATTCTCATTTACTTTTGCATCTTCTGTCACTAGTCTATAAACACTTCAAGCATATCATAGCATGCAAAGAAATCATAGGTAGAATGCCGACTATGGCCTCCATTTAATTGTTCCCAATCGAGCTATCATATCACAAACATAAATCTAACCTCAGAGAAATGCCATCTGAGTGCTCCAAATATCCCTCACATGGTAAGCCCTGAGTGCCTGTCACATAACTACTTTACAAATTCCTATCACATGCCTCCCATAACAATATCCAATCCCTCTTCCTACTTACTTTGATTACCTAGGATTCCCCCTTCTGACCCACCATGAGCCCTGGGATCCCCCAGGAACACCCCTTCCACATGCTAGCCTTATAATCCAGGGAATCCCACATCTAAAATATAACCACCATGGCACCTAAGATTAAAACCTATACCATGGGGGTCTTCCCGGACCACCTTGGTATGTATAACTACAACCATGGACCCCATGGCACCCTATGGACCCCATGGCACCTAACATTAACTCCCAAACTATGGTGGTCCTCAACTGACCCCAGTGGTACCTATCATTAGCCATTTACCATAGTGATCCTCAGTACACCCCAATAGAATTACTATCTATAACCATGGCAGTCCTCATGGTCTCCCATGACACCAAACATTAAACTCTGTGTCATGGGGGTCCTAATTGATCCCCATGGAACCTAACAATAGCCCCTGTGTCATGTGAGTCCTCAACTATAATAACCACATGACACTTAACATATACCCCTTTGCCATGGGGGTTCTGAACATGGCCCCCTTCATACCACTACAGGGGTCCATATTGGACCCCCATGGAACCTGGGGTCCATATTGGACCCCCATGGAACCTAACCCCCATGTAGGTCTGTAAGGACCCTGATAACCCAAAACAATGCATATTACAAAAATATAATCACTACTCAAATCACTACATCTGTAAGGGTGTAAAAACATATATTATCTATCCTTGGACGCCTCCAGCAACGATCACTGAAGCCCCCGTCCTCACTTTTTAGCCCTGGCACATCCATGTTGATAGAACATTCAGTACTCTTCAGTCTAGATTGAACCCCTCAGTCCCCATCTTTGGCCCATGGAAATGGGCTTCTACCTAAAAAAAACACTTTCTAAAAAAAAAATCTTCTAACAATTTATGAATTTTGATTGTTTAAAAATTTGTCTTGACTGCAATCACCTGCACATTGAGCAAGACTAGTCTATTTTTTGTGTAGTTACTGCAGTCAAGAAAATAAGCCCTATGTCACACAGGGCTTGTCCGTAATTAATGTCAATGATCTTTTATTAAAAAATATCTAAATCTCAGTTTGTGGGTGGATCAGAAAGGCTGACTAACAGCTCTAAATGACAAGCTTCAATGTTAGTTTTATTGTAGAATTTTTTTTTTCAAATAACATTAAATTGATAAAGAACTTGTGATTACCTATAGTTTTTGGAACCACTGCTGTGTAACCCTAAATAAAAGTACCACAGTAGATTGGAAAAAAAAAACGATTCACATATTTGTAAAGTGCTTTATAATAAATATATTACAATTATGGAAATTTGGAACACATGGCAAATACATCATTATTTTATATTTACTTTTCTGTATTTAATTTTTACATTGCTATTACCTGTGTATATCTACAATCTTCTAGTAAGCTTAAAATTTAGTTTCCCTGGTCTATTTTTGCTCTACGTTATCAGCCATCTAATTTCAGGCTTTCATGGACATTATGGATAATTGGTATATTAAAAACAGAAACATATGTCATTAGCTGCCAAAACTATTTTAAGAAGCTAAATTATTATGACCATGAAGGGATGCAGTATATTAATTTAATAGCTAGAGGCACTGACATTCCCAACACAATCACTCAGTAGACTTTATCTTCTTATTGCTATAATGAATAGTGAAATATAATGAGTAGCTGGCAATGCATTGTTTATTTATACTGTTTGGGGATGTAGAAATCTATTCATTTAAAGTAATATTTATTTTTATGCAACGCATTACAGAAAAAAAATATGTTGGGCTTTGACAAAGAAGGAACATAGACCAATAAATTACTGGCCCTATGATCCAAAAAATGTATACGGCAAAAATAATTATAAATATGTGTGTGTGTATATATATATATACATATATATGTATATTCAGTTTTTATGTTTGCGCGTGTTGAAGTGTTTAACTGCCTTAGCGGTAATCCCAAGCATGGCTCAGTGTTTATGTTCAGTACCTGAAGCGGCAACCCCAAGCTTCTATGCGTGCGTAGACGACACAGGGGGGCGGAACAAGACGGTCTTGCTGCATCAGCACCCCTGAGTGTGCCGCTTTAACACTCGGGGGCACTGACACGGCCAGACCATCAGGGAGTTTAATACAAATAATGAGTGGGCCTAATACTGATTCTTGAGTTCCATGTTAACATTTTTAGTCCAAGTTAAAAAATTTTTTATATATTACCTTGACTCTTAGCTTGCCACCATCTCACTAGTTTTCTGTCCAAGAGGTGTAGTCAGGTAAAATGTTCATACTAGTGTACTTTATCATTGACGTTTTAGTATACATGATGTAGACAGAGAACTCATGAGACTGAAGTACAGTAGAAAAACTCCATTCCAGGTCCAGTTGATATTAGGACTGTCTCTGGAAGAAATCAAAGAGGTGAGGGTCATGGCCAGATTTGTAACTAAGCGAACAAGGCAACTCCCTAGAAGCGCCTCCCTGTGAGGGGCCCCTCATTTCCATAACAAAATATTAAATTTCAGTTGGTTTATGTTTCAAACATAGAACCTGTCATCTCTAGTTCTCTTTGCGCTGGGCCTCTGGTACTGGTGGTACTATGTTTAGCTATCGGTATATTCACTGTGCTATAGTGGTGGTTATTTTACTGTACTGTTGTATTGGGTGTATAGTATTTGCGAGAAATAGATTCCTATGGTCATTATATTCATGTTAATCAGGGCTAATATGTGTATGTGTTGGTTTATAAGTAGTTTTATGGTAATTCCAGCTATACTGTGTGACCTGGTCTATGGAGGTGTAATCAAATTATTGTTTGCAAATACAGATCTAAAAGGCCCTTTTTGTAGCTAACACAATTCCTCAACTACTTTTTTTTTAAATAAATATATTACACATGCTGGTCGAAACCTTATTACACTACTTCTCTTAAAATCAATATATACAGGGAGTGCAGAATTATTAGGCAAGTTGTATTTTTGAGGATTAATTTTATTATTGAACAACAACCATGTTCTCAATGAACCCAAAAAACTCATTAATATCAAAGCTGAATATTTTTGGAAGTAGTTTTTAGTTTGTTTTTAGTTTTAGCTATTTTAGGGGGATATCTGTGTGTGCAGGTGACTATTACTGTGCATAATTATTAGGCAACTTAACAAAAAACAAATATATACCTATTTCAATTATTTATTTTTACCAGTGAAACCAATATAACATCTCAACATTCACAAATATACATTTCTGACATTCAAAAACAAAACAAAAACAAATCAGTGACCAATATAGCCACCTTTCTTTGCAAGGGCACTCAAAAGCCTGCCATCCATGGATTCTGTCAGTGTTTTGATCTGTTCACCATCAACATTGCGTGCAGCAGCAACCACAGCCTCCCAGACACTGTTCAGAGAGGTGTACTGTTTTCCCTCCTTGTAAATCTCACATTTGATGATGGACCACAGGTTCTCAATGGGGTTCAGATCAGGTGAACAAGGAGGCCATGTCATTAGATTTTCTTCTTTTATACCCTTTCTTGCCAGCCACGCTGTGGAGTACTTGGACGCGTGTGATGGAGCATTGTCCTGCATGAAAATCATGTTTTTCTTGAAGGATGCAGACTTCTTCCTGTACCACTGCTTGAAGAAGGTGTCTTCCAGGAACTGGCAGTAGGACTGAGAGTTGAGCTTGACTCCATCCTCAACCCGAAAAGGCCCCACAAGCTCATCTTTGATGATACCAGCCCAAACCAGTACTCCACCTCCACCTTGCTGGCGTCTGAGTCGGACAGGAGCTCTCTGCCCTTTACCAATCCAGCCACGGGCCCATCCATCTGGCCCATCAAGACTCACTCTCATTTCATCAGTCTATAAAACCTTAGAAAAATCAGTCTTGAGATATTTCTTGGCCCAGTCTTGACGTTTCAGCTTGTGTGTCTTGTTCAGTGGTGGTCGTCTTTCAGCCTTTCTTACCTTGGCCATGTCTCTGAGTATTGCACACCTTGTGCTTTTGGGCACTCCAGTGATGTTGCAGCTCTGAAATATGGCCAAACTGGTGGCAAGTGGCATCGTGGCAGCTGCACGCTTGACTTTTCTCAGTTCATGGGCAGTTATTTTGCACCTTGGTTTTTCCACACGCTTCTTGCGACCCTGTTGACTATTTTGAATGAAACGCTTGATTGTTCGATGATCACGCTTCAGAAGCTTTGCAATTTTAAGAGTGCTGCATCCCTCTGCAAGATATCTCACTATTTTTGACTTTTCTGAGCCTGTCAAGTCCTTCTTTTGACCCATTTTCCAAAGGAAAGGAAGTTGCCTAATAATTATGCACACCTGATATAGGGTGTTGATGTCATTAGACCACACCCCTTCTCATTACAGAGATGCACATCACCTAATATGCTTAATTGGTAGTAGGCTTTCAAGCCTATACAGCTTGGAGTAAGACAACATGCATAAAGAGGATGATGTGGTCAAAATACTCATTTGCCTAATAATTCTGCACTCCCTGTATAGTGTGTGTGTGTTAGTGTAGCACAAGTGATTGGTTAGACCTAAGGGTGCTGGTGGAGCAACATGGCGGTAGGGAAAACAGATATGCAGAAGAGCTTGTGCACACGGGCAACTCAGGACCCTCGGTGCCTAGGGTCACCAATATGTTAATTCGCCTCTGTTCAGGATCATGGCAAGTTACACAGGTAGCTTTATCAAACTGGCTGAAATAGACCCCCATACTCAAGAAGGCTGGATATATTTTCTGAAACATTTGTATGAAAATCAATATACAAAATGAAATCTAAATAAATAACTATAAGCATCAGTGCTCTTACAGCTGTCTTTGTATTCTGTTCAGCCTGATCATTTTGGGATCAGCTGAACACAGGATTAGCCTATGGCAGTTTTCTTCAGTCATTGTAACCTGTACAATCCAGTATAACAGGTTCATGTGTAATATCTGTGGGGGAAATAATTTAAATGTAAATAACCTAAAGTAGTTGTGTTTCTTTGCTTTGTATGTCAACCTCTTTTATGTAAACTGATAAAATTACAGGGAACAACATAGTACTAAAAGCAAGAAACATAAATGGACACAAAATGGTTACAATTGTTTCTTCCTTGTTAGCGCCTCAGGCAAGTACAGTTTGGAGGATACAGAAAATGATTACCTAGATGTTCTGTGGAGAAGGTGTTCCCGTTTCTCTAGAGATTACTACATATAATACAATATATACATGGCTAGTGGATAACACTGACATAATGCATTTGGGTTGTCAGGTTCTTCAATACACCACAAAACTAAATTTAACACCATCAAAGTCCCCATAAAGAAGGACATTTTCAAATGAGTGTTGCTACAAAAATCTAAATTAGCATTAGATAATTGTATATAGATAATTGTATTTATTTTTAAACAGAAAATACTTTGGTCTCTTATCTTATATCATTAATTAAACAATGCAAGGTGTAAAGGTTGGAAAATATACCAAAAAAGATAGAAAATTTAAATTTAAATACACATGGTTAGCTCAGTGAAAGATAAACAGCCACGCAAAAAGCCAGATTTTGAGCCAAAGCAACTGCCAGGACTTCCAGTGAGGAGGGAACCCTTTGGTGGTCTTCATGTGAGTTACTCTTCTTACCTATATTAAAATATTGAGTACCCTGTAACCAGTTTATCCTTCTCTGGACTAACCCTACATATTTAGATAATATACCACTATTATAGAGGCCAATAATAAGACTGCTATCTATAGGAGCCTATACTTCTCAATTACAAGATTGGACAATAAACCAATGAGAAGTGTCTCTTTTCTTTCTCTCGTTCTTCAGAGTTTAATGATAGCTACTTGGTGTTTTGACTCTCTCATTAACAGATAGTATATCAGAATAATAGTGATTTATGGAGAGAGAATCGGGTCCCTTTACACTTTTTCTTGTGAAGTGATAAACTGGTCAGCTGAAAAAAAATTGTTTAAGCACACGATTGTTTACAAACTTGTTGACTTTCCAAAAAGAGTGAACCCATAATAGTTAATCTCCTGGAGGGACAGTACCACTTTGAAAGACTATATCCTCTCTACCACAGAGCATTGACCACATCCCACTACCTTTTTCTCTATTTTCTATTTCTTACAGTCCAGAAGAAACAGGGGACAGAAGTGAATCTGTTCTACACTAAGGTATATAAAGGCCAGGAGTGGGCCTGATCTGCAGCAGTCTCAGTTTACTGGTTTTATGTCTCAGTATGTATGCCTCTTGCTTAGAGTGACCTCATGTCCCTGTTTTCAGGGCACAGTTCCCTGACTGAGATATTAGTCCCTGGGAAAAATGTATTCATTAAATGTACCTTGAGTTCAGGAAGGACACATAACATGGTCATAAAATAATAACTGATAGTTATATCCTGAGTGTGGGGTGGAGGTTTGTTTAGAGCTGATATATTTAAGGATTAAGTTCATTAAGAATGTTCTACTTAGTATGAGCACTCTGTACAATGTGTGCCCTGAGCCGTTCAGTGTGTGACTGGAAATGAATGGCAGAGGTGGTCTTGGCAAGGCTGGCACATTGCTGCAATATTAAAATATACATAATTAATCACTTTACTGGTTTGTTATAGCAATTCCGCAATTATGATGCAGAATATAATTACAGAACTTCTAATCTGGCTTCTCCTTTTACCAAGTTCAGATAGATACAATATATTCTCAACATTGACCCCTACAGATGCTGTGATTTTATAGTATTGGTGAACTTACCCTCTCAACAACTATGTGGGACTCTTAATGTAGTATTTATGTCTATACCATTGAACCTAGTTTTGAACCTGTATTTGATTGAAGCCCCCAAAAATAAATATTGTCACATTTCAAGGAACGCCATCATGACTAGTGTATAGTGATAAACCTGAACCCTCATTTCCCAGTTGTCAGCTGTTTGAATTGGATGCTGTTTTACTGTTTCTATTTGCCGGGAGTAGGCAGAAGACAAAGTAAATACTCACCCTGAGATGCAATTCTTCTCAAGTATATAGTTGTGTGATGATTTGGATAGTTATTGCTTAACAATGATACATGCTGCTGGCTGTATTTCTTTTTCAATGGTCATAGTTCTCTTTTCAGGATTTTTATTATTTTGGTTCATACTCCAAGAGCTCTCATCTCTCCTGCCAGTGACATTTTTTTTTTTAATCAGACACCCCCTATGCTGTATTTTTAGATGTATAAATAGTATACTATGAATATTTCACTGTAAAATTATTGCTTAAAATGTGTTAGTATACAATTTTAGGTAGTTGGTGCAAGTATTCAAGAAACCTGAATAATTTGATACATTTTGGGAGATCCTATTGTTCCTGGGAATGCTTGTTGGAAAACATTGCAGGTAATTTTGAACATTTAAATATGGCAGTATGTAAGTTGACTAGAGTTTAAAGATGTGGATAACACCTGTTTATACACCAATCCATTAATCACTAAACTGTCCTCATATTTTATTTGAAAAATCTGGTCAATTTGCTCTTAGTGAGGGTGCATTATTCTCAAATAATGCAGCGTATTCTGTCTCAATTTGCTATATATTTCTCTTAATGAGTGTCTTGTTGTGTGTGTCACTGTATATGTCTCTTAGTGGGTGTCTCAAGACTTGTGTCTCAGTGTATCAGACTGTCTCTGTGTGTCTCGGTATGTCTCTATATGTCTCAGTGTATACGCTATAAGTATATGCTACACACTCTTATTACCCCTTAGTTTTTTTATACTTTTCACACTTTACTCCACTCAGAACTCAGAGCAATCGTCTAAATATATAAAAGATAATCACTGCTGTCCTCATTTTCTAGTTTCACCTGTGCTTATCTCTTCCAGCCTTCCCTTCAGAAACCATCTGACAGTTCATTCTGGTCCTTGAGGATTTCTGAAGAGGCTGAAATTGCTTTTTCTAGGGCTGATTATCATGCTGTGACACATCTGACTTCTTTCTATTAGCTTCTCCATCACATTCACACTTCTGATTCATTTTGCCAATAATAAACCCTTTGTACCAAAAAAAGCGAGCTCTGAATACTCACGCTCTGCTGATTCCCTGCAGACAGAATGGGAATATTGCAGTATTTTACTATTGTTTCAGTGCAAGCTCACAAGCTTTTCATTCCACAGATCAACATGTATCTGTGTTAATCTGCCTTCACACCAACACTGTCTAATAAACCCTGCACATCTTATTTTATCTGCTACACATTCACTCTTTAATGAAAAAGTGTGTTATAGCAAATAATCAAGGATGAGCTTAAGGCCTTTGACCATCAACAGCTTTTAACAGAAATGTGTTACTGTTACCAGATGGGAGAGTACCAAGTCAAACCAATAGCATGTGTTTATTTAAAAAATATTTTTGGGCCCATACAATATCCTACCACTTAGTATGGCAGTAAAGATGTGAAAGGGTACAGACAGACTTTATGGAGATTTTGCACCTAAAACTGCCAATGCTATTATTAGGGCAAAAGGAATGTTCATTAGATTACATGGACACATTGTGTTAATATACAAGCTGCAAAAAGCAGGCTCAGTAGATAAAATGAAAGCCTATAGTAAAAAAAAAAAAACTAATATAGCTTCCATAAGTGCGTAACGCTCCAGTGGGAGCCCATGCACACTACGGAAACTATTGTACGGATTCTGGACATGTTGCACTGCGAACAGCGCTGCGCCAGACGCACACAGTGGGGCGCACAGTGCGGCGCACAGCACAGCTCAAGGAACAGAGGAAGGAAAGGGGGGAAGGGACAGAGAGGGGGAAAGGGACATAGACGCAGGGGAGAGAGGTGGGGAAAAGACACAGGGGAAGGAGGGGGTGGAAGAGACACAGGGGAGGCAGAGGGGGGGGGAGAGACACACGGGTAAAAGACTAGTTGCATATAAAAGTGAAAAATGTTAACGCGATTCTTCATTTTTATTTTCTAAAAATATTTAGCCTATTATCAGGTTTTATTAATGAAAATACTATTTAGTGAAAAATTGACATTGGTCCTTTAATAACTCATTACTATGATATGGTCCATGCGCTGATGATCAGGATGACTGGGATTTCATTGATCTCAACCCTATGTGTTTGCTCAAACACAGGAATGTTGTGAAAAACACTTGAAAGAGTAAAATATGAGTGGCTTTCCATATTCACAAACCTAAGAGGATGGAAAGTATACAAAAATATGGCCTGATAATTCTCTAGCATGTTTCCTATGGACTTAAAAGACCACTATTGTTTTGGAAATATGTAACTTTTGTGCAGTATGTAGCAAACTAAAAATATTAGCAGAGCTATGTAAGGCCTGAGCATGAAAGCATTCTTCTATAAAACCTTAATTTTATCATTCTTTTGGGCCAATTACATGGTTTTCAAAGAAATTTCTGAAAGGCTGCATCAACCCTTTGCAGATCTATTACATGGCTCCCACAAACAAACTCCTATAAAATTGACAGACTCACACAAAAGGGGGTATAGACCACAACTGCATAGTTCTAACATGTGTTTGTAATTTGCCTAACTTATACCCATAGTAGGCTATGAGTCTAAAACTCAGTAGTCTCCATAGCAATGCCACAGAACACTACCGTCTCTATCTATCTATCTATCTATCTATCTATCTATCTATCTATCTATCTATCCCCTCACATAGTAGGGAAGGGATAAATAAAAAATTAAAATGACTGTTGGGAGCTTATGACCCTCTCTGCCTATCCTCGCTATCCTTAAAACATATTATGAGCCCGGCTGTCCACCACTGTTCAACACCCAGGCAGGCCATTGGACCCTGTTCACCCATCTTCTTGCACATGGGGGTACATAGGGAGGGAAGAGTATAGCTTTAATAAGTGAAACCTGTTACTTGTCATGTAGCTTCACTCTCCGTATGGTGTAGCTGGTGCTACAGGTGATTCATTGTACACACTAGGTTTAGGATCACTACAAGCATCTGCAGAGCTTTACAAGAAAATGCGTTATGCTAAATTTCTTATGGGAGCCATGTAATCACACTTTAGGTAGAAACATGTAGAGCAGGGAACATATCACATGTAGAAATCACTTGTATGGTTTTATGCACTAGAGTTATACTAGAGGTATTAAGGGCAGCATGTAATAGCTATGGGCCTCATTAAATTTCAGCCGGGTAAGTCCAACGTGTAGCACGTAAGGGTTGCGTGCTTGAAATGTGGCCGTTTTACGTCACTATTAGATTAGAAGTGCTACAAGCTAGAGACGCTATTTCGTAAACCAGTTCTCGGCAGCTGGAGTTGCGTGCTCGAACGCAAACAAGTAAGCAAACACATAGTTACGGGTTCAGATGGAGCTAATGGACAAAGAGATTGTTAGCGTTACGTCACTTAAAAGGGGAGGGTAGATTTTGAAGTCCTACGTGCTTCAATTACAGTTTGCGATCAGTTTTGCTCGCGAGTGAACACGTTGCCATTTAATAGCTGAATTGAAAACGTAGCGTTTACAGGGTCGTCGGTTCAAAGGATTTACGTGCACAAAGTTCAAAGTTGCTGAGCACGTAGTCTATTCTCGTCTGTCCTGCGTGTTAACATGCAAAGCCCGCTGTGAGCAACGTTACAGGGCTAATTTAATACAGGCTACGTTTTAAAATGTAGCCTCAATTTAATGATGTATGTTAGGGCCTTACATGGGGTTTTTAGTTGTAAGATTTCTTACACATGGAATCAAGCCTTCCATTTGTGTTTAAGGGTTTACATATTAACAGCCCCATTAAATTCCAGCCTCGTAGATACAAGGTTTGAACTTAAACCCTACGTGCTGCAAATTTTGAAAATGTACTACGCTATTAAATTAGCCCTGCTGCGAGCAACATGTGAACACGGAAAAACAGTGCATGAGGAGTAACTGCCTGCGAGATGATCTTGAAGGCTCCCCACCTCATCATTAGCCGCGGGGATCATGAATGGGACCTCCGCGGCAGTTCTACATACAAGCACTGCCGCGGGGGGTACTCCAAGTACCCCCCCGCACCTAATATTAACCCCCCTCTATGCTGGAGGTCCCCATTGGGACCCCCGAAGTGACCCCACATTAACTTGCTGCAGGGCCCCTGTTGAAATGTCAAAAATTCAAATTCACCGCCGCGGCTCCTTAAAGGGTACACAGCACACCATTAGCGAATCCAGGCCTTAGCACCTAACATTAATCCCCCTCTATGCTGGGGGTCCCCATCGGGACCCTGAAAGTGTCCCCATATTAACCCATTGCTGCAGGGGTCAATAGGGACCCCCGCAGCACCCCAACATTAACCCCTTGCAACAGGGGGCTCGATTGGCATCAATCGTGACCCTGCTGCATTTAAAAAATCACATTCCCCGCCTTTGTCAATCAAATTCCAGCCAATCAGAAGGTGCGAAGGTGTGAGCCAATCAGAATGGCATATACCCCTATATCCCATTCTGATTGGCCAAAGAACCTGTCAATGTTTTTTTTAAACCAATCAGACGGCACTATTGCTGTCAGCCAATCACTGGGATACACCCCACCGGAGTGATTGGCTGAAGGCATCTGCACCTTCTGATTGGCTGTTGCCACTGTCAATCAGACTGCAGCCAATCAGAAGGCGCATATGCCTTCAGCCAATTACCCCGTGGGGGTGTATCACATTGTGATTGGCTGAAGGCACTAGTGCTTTCTGATTGGTTTAAAAAAAGATTGACAGGTCCTTTGGCCAATCAGAATGGGAAATAGGGGTATATCCCATTTTGATTTGCTCATACCTTGGCGCCTTCTGATTGGCTGTTATTTGATTGACAGCCTTTTCAGCCAATCAGAAGGCGTCATTGCCAATTTCCTACCGGAAGAGGCTCTGAAGGCCTCATTAGAGTTTGGGAGCTCCACAAGTGCGGTGCTCCGTTAGTTTAAAAACATTTTTGTATAATGTTTATTATTTATTTATGTTTTGTGTATTTATGTTTTATGTGTGACTAATGTTATGTATCTTTTTTGCAGGGGCCGAGTAAGAGAACAGAAGAAGATGGACGGAGACATGCTGGAAAGGTGAGTTTAATACTGTATTTGTAATGTTTATTTATTATATGTAACTGGCAACTTGCCCTTCAAAAAATTACGGCAATAAAATTGTAAGGCAGGTAATGCTGTTTGGTCGAGACATTAATTTTGTTGGTGGTCCGAGATACTTCGACGATCATTGTGAGCCTCGTGGTGAGCGCCTTTGCGAGCCTGCAAGCGTTAGCAACAACCCGCATTGCTGACAACTATATATGTGATGTTTAATTTTCTACTAATCTGAAATTTCTTTTTTTCCTATGGGGTGCGATCTGAAGAGACATCTGCAAAGGTAAGTGGTTTTATTTATTCTATTATAGCTTAGATTTAGGGGGTATTGTATAGACAGAGGGTTATGTCTAGATAGGGGGTTATGTCTAGATAGGTGGTTATATCTAAATGGGGTTAATGTATAAAAGTTAGGGGTATATTTATATTGTCTTTATTACTGTAATGTTATTTATATTTGTGTATGCCTTTTCTTTGCAGGTGTGTTATTTCTTTTTAATTTTTTTGTAGTGGCAGGGGGGATTGTGATGTTCTTTTTTTTTTTTTTTAGTGAGGGGGGTTTGTAATGTCCATTTTTATTTTTTGCACCTTAGGTTTTTTTTTGGTTTTTTTTTTAGTGAGGGGGCTTTGTAATGTCCTTTTTTATTTTTTGTACCTTATGTTTTTTTATTTTTGGTAACATAGGTTTTTTATTTTTGTAACCCAGGTTGTTTTTTTTTGTACCTTAGCTTTTTTTATTTTGTGTAATTAGTGAGGTGGGGGGTTTAATATGGGGTTAGGTAGGTATTGTTAGGTCGGTAGGGGTTGATAGGTTAGGGTAGAGGGGGGTTAGTTTAGATTTATTGGTTTATTGGGGGGTTAATAGTGTAGTGTTTGTAGTTAGTGTCATGAGGGTCCTGGAGGACCCTCAAGGCACTTATGGGGTTAATAATAGGATTCTCATTATCCTATCCGGGTCTTCATAGACCCTTATGGGACAGATTGGGTTAAATAGAGGCTTACAGGGGTCTATATAGACCCCCATAAGTGATGGGGGTTAAAGTTAGGGTTATTAGGTTCAGATAGTTTTAAATAGGCCAAATTAGGGTTAGATAGGCCCAGTAAGAGTTATTAGGTCCAGATAGGGTTTGAAAGGCCCAGTTAGGGTTAGATAGGGTTTAGTATGGGCTAATGGGGTTAGTTATGGTTAGGGGGTTAATGGGGTATAGTTAGGGGGTTAATGGGGTATAGTTAGGGTTAATAGTGTAGTGCTTAGACTTTATTATGAGGGTCATGGAGGACCCTCATGGCACTTGTAGGGTGTCCTATAGGGGTCCATATAGCCCCCAATTGGACTGAAAGGGTTAATATTAGTCTCATTGGGCTCTCTTTAGAGCCCATGAGTTTTAGAGTTAATTAAGTGCTCACAGGGCTCTGTATAGAGCCCCATGAGTTATAGGGTTAATCAAGTGCTCATGGGATTCTGTATAGAGCCTCAGGAGTGATGGGGTTAATTTTAGGTGACTGGCGGGTACTTATAGTACCCCCCGTGGCAGGGGTTAATATTTCTTTATTGTGGGTCCTTTCAGGACCTTTACAGTCCTATAAGGACCCGCAAGGCGGGAAATTTCAATTTTGTAATCGCAATCGGGGACCCCCGCTGCAAGGGGTTAATGTGGGGGACTGAGGGGGTCCCTATGAACCCCTGCAGCAAGGAGTTAATGTGGGGGGTCCTGATGGGGACTTCCACCATTGAGGGGGTTAATGTTAGTTGCCTCAGGGGTACTGTAAGTACCCCCGTTGCCGGGATTGGCTAATGGTGTGCCACTGGCCACTTAAGGACCTTCTGCAGGATTTGAACATTTTAAATGCAGCTGGGTCCTGATTGATGCCGATCAGGACCCCCGCTGCAAGGCGTTAATGTGGGAAGGCTGCAGGGGTCACGATTGGGACCTCTGCAGCATGGGGATGTGTTTAGGGAGCAGGGGGGAGCTTTAGACGGCGGTGTTGGGCTGTTCCGATGCAGCTCGTATAGGCTTTAGGATCCTTTGCTGGCACATTTTTGCGATTGAGTTACGGCCCCTAATTGAATGAGGCCCTAGGTTTGGGTATTGTTGAACGAGGCAGAAATACCACAGTATACGGATATGGATCTTCAAAAAAAACTGCCTCAAAGAACAATGGTCAAGTGAGGATAAAATGCTCCAAGTTGCCATACAATTTGCTATGAATTTTAAAACAATTTTCTTTTCAGTTATACTTTTATCCAAAAGCAAATTATATACAGTAGATGCCTTTCTTTTGAAAAATATGTGAAAAAAGCAGTATGTATCTTTTGTGACTCCAATGCATCACAGCTTGAGTCCCAAAGAGCCAGAGCTAAAACTGCTAGAATATTTCAAGCACATTTAATTGCACAATGTATTGTCCCAACTTTCAGAACTGTGTGTATGTACTCTTAGTTTTGTCTGCGCAACACAACCTGCCTCCCACTCTTTCAGTTCTCACAGTCAGCATTAATGACTGCATGACAGAAATCCCCATCCTTCACGCTGAGAAAAGCTCTATAGGTGGAAGCCATTTTGATAAAAATACATGTTTTTAGAACATTGAATTTAAGCTTCTGAATGTGACAAAAACAGCCTATAATTGAGAAACCCTTCACTGTACACCCACATAAGGTATCCAAATGTCAAATGATGGAGGATAGCATGATACTATTCAAGAACATTATTTTGATGCAATCCCCTTTTGGCCTTGAGTGTATTGTTGAGATGCACACATCAAGTGAAAACAAAAAGCTACAGGAGAAAAGTCCTACATATAAATGAAACCTCTGTGATCACAATACTGGATTTAATTTTAATGTAGCACTTTTTCTAAAAGAAAAAAAGGTGATGCCAAACAACGCAATACATGCTAAAAAAATTGTGGATTCAAAATGTAAGCAGTTTGTAAAACCATATATATGCAATAACTAGGTTTTTGGTGTTAGTGGTAGATTTAATAGCCTGTCTTAAAGGGACACTGACATTTCAAATGTTCTAGTATGCATTTCATCTCTTCATCTATTCAGTCTTCGCAATCTGCACTTTAGTTTGCGTTATAAACAAAAAAAAAATCAAATGTTCTTATTGCATATATTTTTTACTTATTCATAATTAGCAAATTGTTGCTTAACGATTGAATGTGTGTCTTATACCTGTGCCTAACACTGATGCCTCAATGCTTGGCCGTAGGGTGCTGGGGTGGTGATGTCATAGTACTTTTTTTTTTGAAAATTTTCTTTATTAGAAGGTTTACAACAACATATAAAACATATTGATCAATAATTCCGTCAGTCAATTTATACAGGTTCACACAGCAAACATCAACCAATGATGAACTGACTTCAGCTTCTTTTCTTTTCCATTTTTAGTTATAAAGTATCATGTATAATAACTTAAAATTTCTATCAAAGTATAACATAATGCACAGTAAAATAAACAACAAATGAAAGTGTAGGAGAAAGAAAGGCAGAGATAACACATAAGAATAGACATTGACATGAATAGTCAAACCATAATGCTGTTTACTAAATATATAAACTTTTTAGCCAACTAGGCTAAAATCGATAAACTGGTTTCTGCTAAATTTGTCCCTTATAATCCTCACTAAAATACCCCACTGATCATCACTAGACCTTTACCTTAGTAGTCCAGCCGAAGAACCTCCGGGACTCCTCACTCCCTGCCCCCTCCTTGCCTTCTCTGAATCAGGATTTGGGCGTTACCTCAAGGGAACACTTAATGAGGACGCTACCCAAGGTTCCCAGATTGCCAAAAACTGGTGAAGGCTATCCATGATAATATGAGTCAGTCTCTCATTGATAAAAAGGTAATTGATCTTCTTGACTATCTCCTGAAAGTTTAGTGTCTCTTTTTTCCATCTGCTGGCTATGTGTATTTTGGATGCCAGTGCCATTAATTGGAATAGTTTATTTTGGGATTGAGAGAGGTTCTTGATGTGCATTCCCAACAGGCATGACTCCATAGAGGGCGAGACCACCTTTTGAAATAGTGTGGAGGCTAATTGTGCTAGTTGTTTCCATGTTTCCTGTGTAGTTGGACATGACCACCAAATGTGAATGTGGTCCCCCACTTGTTGGCAGCCCCTAAAGCATTTATTGCTCTCATGTGATTTAAACTTCTGCAATTTATCGGGCGTGCAGTAGGCTCTATGCAGTACTTTAACAGCCGTCTCTAGCAGAGCTGCATTGAGGGATCCTCTGGAGAGGTTGGAGCAGGATTCTGTCCACTTGTCCCAATCCCATTCCACCCCCAGGTCCTTTTCCCATTGTTTCATAAATGTAGGTTTTTGGCTGCTGGTGGAGTCTCGAAAAATGCCGTATAGCGAACCCAATACCCCCTTCATGAGAGGAAGGCTTCTACATATAACAGATATCCAGGAGGGCCTAGGGAGTCCTAACTCTCTCAGAGTTTTGCTAACCCAACTTCTTATTTTCAAGTAGTTATAGGTTTCCGTGGCTGGTAGGTCGTGAATCATGCAGAATTGGTCATAAGTCAACAGTCTGTCGTTTTGTACCCAGTTCCCTACCCGGTCTAGGAGTCTAGAGGTCCACCAAAATTTGGAGATGGGGTTCGCGTCTTTTAGGATTTGTGGAAAGGACGTGACTGATAGTAAGGGAGACAAACCCGAGCTAAGTTGACACCTGGAGTTGGCCCACCCCCAAGCCTGCAAAGTTAGGGAGATCATAGGATTGTGGTGCGTATGAAAGGGAGTCATTTCCTTGGGAATCCAGATCAACCTATCCCAGCTATGCGGGAGCATCTGCTGATTTTCTATGAATACCCAGGATGGCTGGTGGGTAACAGAGTGTAACCTGGGCAGATGGGCCAATTGAGCTGCCTTAAGGTACAACCTCAGGTTGGGGCACGCTAGTCCGCCTTTACTTTTATGTCTAAACATTACCTGTCTTGAGATACGAGGGCGCTTATTGCCCCAGATAAACCTAAACATACTATTCTGGAACTTGTCCAGTTCCTTGAGTGGGATGTCATAGTACTTTGAGGAAGGCTAACTGAGATTTGCTAACTGAGGTCAGACAAATCACAGTCCACTGGAGCAGGAACTGGCAACCCACTCCAGTATCTTTGCCATGGAAACCATATGAATTAGCACAACAAAACACAATATGTAACTCTGTGGTCCACGGACACGACTGATTGACTAAACAACATAGGCAAAAGGCCAGGGGTAATCAGCATACAGCACACAGTGAAACAACATTGTCATGACTGATTTTGGGACTACCCTGAACACCACAAGCAACCTTTTAATATGGGACTCTAACACACTGGGTTGCTAATATCAAAGGCTATTAAAATGGACATGAGACATGTTGTAAGGACTGTGACATGTTTTTTTTATGTGTAATATAATGTGGGCCACAATAAGGAATGTTGGGGCTACTATTTATTATTATTATTATCGTTTATTTATAACGCGCCAACATATTCCGTAGCGCTGTACATAAGATATGTTCAAGACAAAGATATATACAAATTAACACATAATAAAACAAGGAGGGCCCTGTCTTTGAGTTTGGAATCCAGTGTCCATGGTGCTTTCCCTAAAACACCTAGTGGGATTGAAACTCGCAGACTTACATCCTAAAGGTATTGTGTGAGGAAAAGGAGGGAGAGAGATTTGAGAGTGTGTTAGGGTGGAAGGTGATACGCTTCTTTAAAGAGATGTGTTTTTAGAGAGGATTTGAATGTTTTGAGGTTGGAGGATAATCTGGTGGAGCGAGGCAAGGAGTTCCAGAGAATAGGGGCAGCACGAGAAAAGTCCTGAAGGCGAGAGTGAGAAGAGGTGACAAGAGTTGTGTAAATAATTCTGTATTTATCATTGTCTGAACCTAATTCATGTACAGCGCAATGGAATATGTCGGTGCGTTATAAATAAACTATAATAATAATAATGATGTCCTGAATGATGGCCTGATCTGAATTGAATTGCTGGATGCTGAGATGAAGATAAAGTCACAACCTAGAGATTGTTCCTGTAAGCTAAACAAGAGGGGACAGAGACTGCTTTACTGGAGTACACGGAAATCAACAAGGCTTGCAAAAGGGCTATTAGACTGGCTAAAATCGAAAATGAAAAGTTAGTTGCAAAGGAGAGTAAGACTAATTTTAAAATATTGTTTAAATATATTAATGGGAAGAACGCCAGGAAGGTAGCTATAGGAACATTACAATGTGACACAGGCGGCTGATAATTAGTGCCCAAGAAAAGGCAGATGAGCTAAATAGGTTATTTTCTTCTGTATATACAAGGGAGGTACCAGTGCAACATAATGGAGCTACACTACCTTCACCAAATAACTGGTTAATGCAGGAAGAAATCCAATAGAGGTTGGAAAAAGTAAATGCTAATAAAGCCCCGGGTCCTGATGGAATACATCCAAGGGTACTGAGGGAACTGGGCTCTGTAATAGCAAAACCATTATCTCTAATTTTTCAAAATTCACTCAAGACAGGGTCTCTACTAGATGACTGGAAGAAAGGCAGAGGTGATACCAGTATTTAAAAAGGGAGCAAGAGTAAATCTGGGGAATTATAGACCAGTGAGTCTCACTTCAGTATTGGGAAAGCTTTTAGAAGGGTAAATAAGGGATAATATACCAGAATATGTATATTTAAGCAGGATTATAAGTAGAAGCCAACATGGATTTATGAAGGATAGGTCATGTCAAACAAACCTAATTAGTTTCTATGAGGAGGTTAGTAGGAACTTGGATCAAGACAACTAAGTGGATGTAGTCTATTTGGATTTTGCAAAGGCTTTTGATACAGTGCCACATGGGAGACTATTGAGCAGGGATACAGGAATTGCCATAAATATTTGCTTATGGATTGAGAGCTGGCTAAAAGACAGGAAGCAAAGGGTTGTGGTAAATGGAACATACTCGGATTGGACTAATGTGGTAAGTGGGGTTCCTCAGGGTTCAGTATTAGGTCCCCTCCTTTTTTTTTTTTTTTTTTTTGTGAATACTGTACATTTATTGACAGATATATTATTATTGATGCTCTGTTCATGAAAATGTCAATGAATACAATTAATTTAATCATTATTTACCTTATAATGAAAGATTTGATTTATGTTTCAATGTAAGTTGGAGAATTGCTACATATCTTTGCATATTAATATATCTGTATGTTATTTTTTTTTTTTTTTAATTGATTTTTATTAGACAGGTCAGACATATAACATAGAACACCAAAAACATTAGAAGTGATAAATAGGAATTAACAATAAACGTATTTCACATATTTGGTTTCCAGTGTGTCCTCTGCCTGTCCAAAACTCCTCTCCCTTTTCCGTTTTTCTGGTATTATAATAGCTGATATTAGCTTTTAAATAACTTAAGGCTAACGAGAAAACTATATTTAATGAAGTCCCATAACTATGGGAAAAATATGATGAACTTGGATTCCTGACCAACTGTTGTTTTGAGCTTGGTTGGTAGCATCTAATAGAAAGATTATTCTGTGTTTAGGTTACTGTGTGGGCTAATGATGTTGGGTAAATTAAGACCACTACTACTATGGATCCCCTAATAGCTCCTTTGTAGGGAGAAGTGTCACTCACCCTATTCATCTGCCGCGTCTTGTCTCCCAGGCGGCCCAGCAGGAGGCCCAGCGCTTGTAGTTATGGTCAACCTCTGCGGACAAAACGCTCATGGATCGAACAAACTCAATTTTGTTTAAGACTACTTCAAATGTTGGGGTGGGTGATTTCCAATGGGCGGCTACTACTATCCTAACTGCTAGGAAAATTTGGTTAGTTAGGAATTGTTCTGAGTTGGACATCCCTTCTACCGGTAATCCTAGGATGGCCTCTTCTGGTCTCATGGGATAGCATTGACCCCATAGTTTCTCCAGGGTTTTGTAGGTGTCCACCCATGTGTGTCTAATCATAGGGCATTCCCATAATTTATGGATTAGAGTCCCTTTTTGGTTGCAGCCCCTTTCGCATATGTCACTAATTGTCTGGTTCCCTATGTGCATTCTTACTGGGGTTAGGTACCACCTCATAATAACTTTATAGGAGTTTTCTTTCATAATTACGTTAAGTGATGTGTTTTTGGCTTGTTTCCGAATACTATTCCATTGGTCTCTGTCTAAATTTATGTTGAGGTCAGCTTCCCATGCTGATTCATAGTGTAATTTAGGGGGAGTGACTAAATCGCTTAAATGGTTATATATTGTGGAGATGTTTCCTTTCCCTCCCGGGAATTTAATGCAACATTTTTCGAATAAGGATATATTTTGCCCTCCTTTATTCTTAGTGATGTGATTTAATCTTTGGTTTATAGCGATTAGGTTAAGCCATTCCCCCGGAGGAAGGGGTTTGTCTTCTAGGAATGCGGTGGTGGACCATTTTTGATTAACAACCGGTAAATCTGCCGCAATTGAGCAATTATTATCAATCCACCATCTGTATTGAGCATTAGAGTTTATTTTGGGGTTAGTTGAAAGTGGCCATAGAGGGCTGAGCCCTGACTCCTGGCCCAGCAGTCTGTTCCTCTTATTTATATCTTTCCATAGGGAAATTGAATGCCTCACACTTGATGGAATTGATTGGGGTAACTTGAAGCCCTGCTGGGTTGAGAGCCATAGTAACTGACGCATGATTAAACCATTGGACCCTAGTATGTGTTTTTCTAATTGAACCCATACCGGGGGGGAGTCCCTGACATACCACTTAACTAGTTGTGCTAATCTAGCAGCTTTAAAGTACCTGGAAATGTCTGGAAATCCGAGCCCACCATCCTTCTTAGTCGCAGTAGTTGTTTCTCTGTTTATTCTAGGTTTTTTATTGTTCCACAGAAAACTCATTAGTAATTTCTGTATTTTTTTCAAGTCTATCGCTAAAATCGAGATAGGTAAGGTCCGAAAAAGGTAGAGCAGTTTGGGGAGTACGTTCATTTTGACAGCATGTAGCTTTCCTAACCACGAAATCTTTAGTTCTGACCACCTGTGCAGGTCCCTAGTTAATTGTTTAAAGAGGGTTGGGTAGTTTGCTTCATATAGGGTCTTAGTTGATTTTGTAATTTGTACGCCTAGGTAGTTGATAGAATTCGGGGCCCATTTTATTGGGAAGTTATTGGCTAGTAGTTTTTCCGTGGTGGGAGGAAGTGATATATTAAGGGCTATGCTTTTACTTGTGTTAATTTTGAATCCTGACAGTGGGCCAAATTGAGACAAAAGTTTGAATAGATTAGGTAGACTAACCAGGGGGTTTGATATTGTTAGTAGGATATCATCGGCAAAAAGGCTAATTTTATAATCTGTCGGGCCGACCCGTATACCCGATATGTCAGTGTGCTGACGAATGGCAATTGCTAGGGGCTCTATACTGAGGGCGAACAGCAATGGTGATAGAGGGCACCCCTGTCTTGTCCCCCTTGTGATGTTGAATTTTAGTGAATTGTGTCCTTGGTATGTAACTTGTGCGGTTGGTTCCGAGTATAATGTCGCGATGCTTCGCAGAAAACCTTCCGGAATTCCGAATTTGTTCAGTGTGGCGTTCATAAATGTCCAATCTAACCTATCAAATGCCTTCTCGGCATCAAGCGCCAACAACATAGCGCGGCCTTCATTACTTTTGGTTATGTCAATAAGGTCAACAATTTTTCTGGTATTGTCTGGCGCTTCTCTCCCCTTAATGAACCCTACTTGGTCTGGATGTACCACTTCAGGTAACAGATTCGCTAGTCTTGACGCTAAGATTTTGGTGTATATTTTTAAATCTGTGTTGATCAGAGATATTGGTCTATAGCTAGCACATTGGGATGGGTCTTTCCCCGGTTTAGGAATCAGTATTATTTTAGCTTCTAAGAATTCCGGTTTAATTTTTTCACCAGCTAAGAAGCTGTTAAATAGCTTATGTAAGGTGGGGCTAAGTAGATCGCTCATATGTTTGTAGTAGAGGTTGGAATAGCCATCTGGCCCTGGGGCCCCGTGTGCCTTTGTGGATTTGATCGCATCCTGTATTTCTTCGACCGAGATGGGCTCTAAGAGTGATTTAGCTTTGATAGAGTCTAATTGGGGTATATTTAAGTTATTTAGTGTATTTTCAATTTCTAGTTTGTGGGTTGGGGTGCCTGATTCGGGTGTTTTGCTGTAAAGGTCCGCATAAAATTGTCTGAATTCGTTTACTATTTGATCTGGTTTAAAAACTGTCTGCCTATTTTTGGTGATTATTTTGGCTATGAATGAGTTTGCTCTTTTTTCTTTTAGTCTCGTGGCCAGCATTCTATCGGGCTTGTTTGCGTATCTGAAGAATTTAGCTTCAGTTCGCTGTAGGATATTGACCATTTTCCCTCTTAAAATAGTGTTTAGTTCTTGTTTGTAACTTAGTATCTTCTCATGGGTATGTCGTGATTTATCTTTAACAAATAGTTTCTGTGCTTCAGCAATTTTCTGGTTTAGAAGTAAGATTTGTGCTTGGTCTTTTTTCTTTTTGATTGAACTAATTTGTATACAGACTCCCCTGATCACTGCCTTGTGAGCTGCCCAAATTCCATCTATGTCTATCTCCCCTACTGTATTGAGGTCAAGATAATCTACGATTGCAGTTCTGACCTTATCTCGTGTGATAGGGTCGTTCAGTATACTGGGATTTAATGACCACCTTGGGTTATTTCCTTTCGGTAGGAGATTATTCATGGAGATTTTGACTAGATCGTGGTCCGACCATGCTATGGGGCAGATAGAGGCCTCAGTTAGGTTCCCTGTAACGTTCTGTGGGATCAGGATATAGTCTATTCTGGAGAGCGAACCATGTCTGGCGGAAAAAAATGTGTATTCCCTTTCTGTGGGGTTCATGTTTCTCCAGGTATCAATCGTGCAGTTTGATTTTAGGAGTTTTTTGAGAGCTTTGGTCGCTGTGGGGATTTTTTGTGAACCTAAATCGTTTGACTTGTCTTTGAGCGGGTCTAAGACCGCGTTCATGTCTCCTCCTATTATCTTAAGTCCGTCTTCCCAGCTATCTGTGAGTTTCTGTATTTTTTGAAAGAATGGCGTTTGATCTGTGTTCGGGGCGTAAATGTTCAAGAATGAAACCTTACGTTCGTGTATGGTCCCATGTACTGCTAAAAACCTGCCATCTTTATCTGTTTGAATTTTACTTAACTGAAAGTTGAGTCTTCTGTGGAACAAAATCGTGACTCCCTTTTGTTTGGTATCTGCGGTCGAATGGAATGCCTGAGTAAAGACTCCCCCCCAGTATTTTGGTAGTGCTTGTTTTCTAAAGTGAGTTTCCTGAATCATTACGATATCAAGATTTAGTTTTTGGTAATTTCTCAAGGCTACCCCCCTCTTGATTGGTTCGTTCAGACCATGAGCGTTGTGTGACGCAATGACAATGTCCATATTTCTTATTGAGGTGTATGACCCTTTGGTGTGTCTAAATGGCTATCTCACCTTTCTGGAAGCCTGTTACTTCGTTATCCTGTGCCTCCTGCTGGTTTCCGCCCGAAGACTGCTCAGCAGCTGGCTGTGTGGGAGAGTATCTGTACTCAAAGGAAAAAAGACAACAGAGTATGAGCCAAATTGCTTATACTTAAACTTTCGGAATTATAAAAACCTGGCTCAGTAATTAAGCAAGTTCCTACTTTTCCTCTAGTGGGGAACCCTAAGGTAATCCTGGGTAAGAAGTCTAAGTACTTGAGTCTGTTTGTGTGTCTTACTGTTGGTCAGGAAGGCTCTTAGTATGTTTGAACTTAATTGTGTTCCTTACTTAAATAAAGTGTGGTAATTTAAACTACTATGAGGAGAGCGTTTGCTGTCCTCTTCGTATTTTACTGGTGGGCCAGTTAGTGTCTCTAAACTGACACTGAATTGGTCCGCCTAACCTTTCCCTACTGTAGGGGTTTTTGGAAGTCTACGTGTTAGCGCCCGTAGGGACGCCTTCTAGGTGTGTGTTGCTTTTGCCTTTACGGCCTGGGTTAACTGTCTATAGTGTGTATTAGAACTTTCACTGGTGTGGGTGCTACCTTATTGGATCTACTCGTTTTCAGATTCAACTAGCTTTGGTTGTCAGAGTAGCATGAAAACAAGGAGAGAGAGAGAAGAAGAGAGAGGAAGATGAAGCAAAAAAGGACAAAAAAAACAGAGAAACAAAATAAGTGACAACTCATTGTAGTAAGTCTTTTTCTCCGTTCATGGGAGGACTCCTTCCTCTCGGGTTTTCTGTTGGTTGTAACTGCTCTCCGACAGTGACCTTGATGTTCCATTCCGCCAGCAAGTTAATGCCTTCCTCCAGTGTTCTGATGGTGAAGAATTTTCCCTCTTTGGATATATTGAGGCGAAAAGGGAAACCCCATGTATACCTCCATCCTTGAGCCAGGATACAGTCCAGAACCGGTTTCAGTTGTCTCCTTTTGGCAAGGGTAGTCGGGGCTAGATCAGAAAAAAGCAGCGGTGTGTGCCCCTCGATGGGAGGGATGCCTTTTCTTGCGGCCTTCATGAACAGTTCTTTGGTGGAGTAGTAGTGGAATCTGGCAATGATGTCTCTTGGGCGCTCCTGTGGAGATGAACGGAATCCTAGGGCTCTGTGAAACCGATCCATTCTCAAGTTTTCTGGATGTATGTTTGGGAGGAGAAATTCACATAGATCGTTTAGGTATGCGTGTAGGTCCTTGACAGACTCCGGCACATTCCTCAGCCTTATGTTCTGTCGTCTAGATCTGTTTTCTAGATCTTCCTGTTGCAACTGTTGTCTAGATTGTTCCTCCTTCAAAGCCAAGATCTCCTCTGTTAGCTTGTTGTTATGTTGCATTATTTCCGAAATTTTAGTTTCCAGTTTTGTTGTTTTATTGTCCACCTTTTTAATTTCTGTGGTTAGTTCTGTTGTCACCTTCCGGATGTCTGATTTGACCTCCTCTCTGAAGTTGGATATTAGGTCTTTAAGGTCCTGGATGTCACTTTTAGTGCTAGGCGCTGACATTTCAGAGCTTGTTGCTGCGTGGACTGCGGCTGTGGGTGTTTTATTGGTGGGAGAACTTGCTGAAGATTTGGGTAGGCAGTAAGATTGGATCCCTTTATTGTTCTTTCTCGTGGCAACACCTGCCATCTCAGTGAGAGTATTGTAGATCAAGTTGTTGCCAGAGACCTGGTTTCACTTGGTTTGTCCCAGAGCAATTGTTAGCGTCCCTATATTGCTGGGCTTTTTGCTAGTTACATCTTTTTGGATTTATTAAAAGTTCTTGAACCGAAGTGGTCATAGCTTAAATGCTTATAGTTGAAAATTGAACTTTGGTTGTCTCTTTTTACTTGCTTGGTGCTTTTGAACTTTGTCCACTAGGTGGTAGTAGAGTTCCACTAGTACAGTCTGTTACACAAGCAGGGATTCGGCCTGGAAACTAGCCTTGAAAAACAAATGGTTTTGTAATCCTGTTTGGTTGGTAAGTGAGCCCTGTGCAGTGTACTTTTAATGTTCTGAGTCTAAGTAGACAGGTTGGGCTGGGTTGCTTGGACCCAGGGTATGGGGAGAGCTTTGATGGGGATATGTGGGTAAGGGGCCCTGGATTGCTTAATTTTTCTGGGGCTAATTTGCTTCTGATGCCCCCCTGGGTACCCCTTCCTTGGATCAGGGCTATCCTTTCCCCCCACAGCTCTATAGCCTCTCCCCTGTACCTGCTTATATATGTCCTCAGCAGTGCAGCTCCACACTCTCTCCCTCCAGGCTTCCAAGGGGAAAAGTTCAGCTGGGTAGGGATTCCATGCAGGGGACTCTTCCGATTTTATTGTTTGTTTTTTTTAAGGTAATTTTGGGATCAATTTGTTCCCCTAGGTCTTCTGAGTTTAGTGATATTGTTTGTTGGTCACTCAGGGCATCTATAGGGGTCGATTGTCCCAGATTAACCCAGCTGGAGCTCTTGCAGCAGGTCCCCTCCTTTTTAACATATTTATTAATGACTTGGAAGTGGGATAGGAGTGTGGTGTCTCCCTTTTTGCTGATGACACAAAGTTGTTCAAGGTAATTAAATCAGGAAATGATGTACTTTCACACCAAAGGGAGTTACATAAATTCGAGGAATGGACATCTAAATGGCAGATGAGATTTAATACGAATAAATGTAAAGGTATGCATCTGGGAAGGAAAAATAGCCATGCAATGTATAATCTTAATGGAGCAAATCTAGGGGTATCAGATATTGAAAGGGATTTGGGCATACTTGTGGACAACCGCCTAGATAACAGTGCTCAAAGACCAAGCAGCATCTGCAAAGGCAAGTAAAATGTTAGCATATATTAAGAAGGTTATAGAAGCAATGGAAGCAAATATAATTCTCCCACTATACAAATCCATAGTACGCCCTCATTTGGAATATGGAGTACAATTTTGGGCACCACTACATAAAAAGGACATTTTAGAGCTGGAAAAGGTACAGAGAAAGGCAACAAAGCTAATAAAGGGAATGGAGGGGCTAAGTAATGACGAAAGACTAACCAAATTAAACTTTTTTACTCTAGAAAAAAGGCGTCTAAGAGGGGATATGATTACCTGATATAAATATATCCAGGGTCAATACAAGGCTTTGTCAGGGGAACTTATTGTGCCAAGAGGTTTTCAATTGACAAGGGGACATCCTCTGAGATTAGAAGTAAAAAGATTTCGCCTTAAAGAAAGAAAAGGGTTCTTCACAGTAAGGGTGGTTAATCTGTGGAATTCTCTACCAAATGAGGTGGTGACAGCAGATTTGTCTGATAACTTTAAAAAGGGATTGGATATAGTTTTAAATAAAAAGGGCATTAAGGGCTATCCTGGATAAATAGAGAGGGAGTATTGTTCCAGGGATAAATCCGATGTCAGAAAGGAATTTTATATTTTTTTCCCTTTTGAGACAATCGCCAAAGTTTCACTGTTTTTTTTTTTTTCTATTTGCCTTCCTCTGGATCAATTAACAATAAATCTGCGTATTGCAGATTAGATGAGATCTAAAATGGTTGAACTTGATGGACTAAAGTCTTTTTTCAACTTAAATTACTATGTAACTAGACACTGTGATATTTTAAATACAATTTTAGATTTTGATGTAGAGTAGATCACTTTAATGAATCCTTAATTTTCTTCCTCTCTTTAGTCTTATGTCATTTTTTTCCAATTTAAGATACCAATAAATTGTGAACAAACAGTAAATAATTGGATGTTTTTCTTTTAACTATAATAAAACAATATCTTATTTTTCCACTAATTGTTTGAAATAATAGTTTTATTGGAGCATCTGTTTCTCGAACAAGTATTTTTTTTGGTGTGTGTGGGGGGGGGGGGGGGTTGTTTTTGGTTGCCATAACAATCCCCTAGGTTTTTTAAAGTTCCACAATGGTCAAACAATAAAGATGAATTTTATTTATGTAATAACTGATTCATAAATCTAATAAATCCAAGATCTCTTCAGATGGTGACTGTAGCCATGACATTAAAAGATGTTTGCTTCTGGGGAGGAAAGCTATGGCAAGCTTGGACAAACTAGTAAAAAGTAAAGACATTACTATAAACAAAGGTCTGCATAGTTAGAGCTATGCTATTCCCTGTAATAACATACGGATGTGAGAGCTGGACCATAAAGAAGTCTAAGCGCCGTAGAATTGATACCTTTGTAATGTGATGTTGGAGAAATCTGTTTAGATTTTTCTTGGACTGCAAAAAGATCTAATAAACCTACAGGAAATCAAGACAAACTTTTCACTGGAAGGTATAATCATGAGGCTAAAGCTCAAATTTTTTGGCCATATCATGAACTATGAACATAGCTATGAACATGAGCTTGATTGAGTGCTTAGAGTCACGGAGAGTCAGACACGACAGAATGACTAACAACAAAAACATATTGTATTCAGTTTTCCATTAGGGATGATGAACATGTTGTATTTTATTGTGAAAGGACTATAAACCTTGGAGAAAAATGAGGAACTATAGAGTCCCTTGGACCGCAAGAAGATTAAAAACATCAGAACATCAGGAAATCAAGACAAACTTTGCACTGGAAGGTATGATCATGAGGCAAAAGTTTACATAGTTTGGCCATATCATGAGAAGACAGGTCTCCCTAGAGAAGACTCTGATGCTGGGAAAGATTAAAGGCACAAGAAGAAGGGGATGGTAAAGGTGGAGATGGATAGATTAGGTAATTGAATCAATGAACATGAGCTAGATTGAGCTCAGAGAGGCAGTAGCTGACAGATGTGCTTATTGTACTGCTGTACATAGGGTCACAGAGAGTCGGACATGACTGAATGACTAAACAACAACAAATAACTGATTATGAATAAAATAAATATTTCAAGAAAATTAAGTTAAATGCAACTTTTAAACCTTATATCTTCCAGCAAGTCTGTTAGGTGTCATGAGAATGGAAAGTTATCTGTCCAGGACGCTGTCATAAATGTTTTCTGATCTTGTAATCTCACATGCAATATTCACTGAAAGGAATTATACAGAAAAAGACTGTTACTAGAACAACAGATAAGGATTCCTAGGAGAACAGCCCCTGGCCAGATCCTCTAAAGACCCCTAATAGGGGGCGGAAGGAACCAGATTGCTGAGGTCTAAAACACCAACCTTCAAACGTAAGTTTTAAAAGCATGTCAGGTTTAGCCAGGAAAACACAGATAGAAACCCAATAGCCAAGGAGAACCAGGAGGTCAATACCAAAGACAAAATAGTAGCCAGACAAAGCATTGCCAGGCCATGCGTATTCGGTTCATATGCGGGAGGCAAGCCAAGGTTAAAGACACAAGCACAGATTAGGGATAAAGCCAAATCAAATGCTTAGTTACTACAACCTTATATCGGCTATGATGCACAAGAGCCAATTACTAGAATGGGTCAGTGCAACAACTGGAATGGAGTCTGTGAATGTAAAATCTGGGCTGGTTCACAGGAAAATGGACCTTACTTTACATAAACTGTATCTCCAGTTCTGGAAAGTAGTGCATACCTGCTGCAAGCTTATATGCTGATGCAAACAACACACACAACGCTGGAGGCTCCCCAAGATGCTGCAGTACAGAAGATGAAGTAGAAAGCCATCTTGTGGCCGGGAGGAACTTGAAGACCATGACATTACCCTCTGCCTCCAAGGGCATCATGGGTGACAGAAAGCCATCACTATTTTGGAGAATTAATCTGTATGGCACGAGTGTGTAGAGGCATCAGTTCACATTTATCAGGTATTGGTGTTGTCTACAGTTTGAAGCTGTTTAGGTAAGTATTCACAGTTTCAATGGTTGTTATACACCACCATAGAATGTGTAGCTCCTTCTAAAACTTGACACCACTCTCCCAGGGCCAATTTTATGTCTACAAGCTGTCTGTTACCTACTATATATTACATTATACATCATAAACCTAGGATAAGGGGACATAGGTTAATGGTTACATTGTTCAGTTCACTGTAATCAGTGGATGCAATGAACTATCTTTTTTCTTAACAAAGAAGATGAGGACAAATTAATCATTTTCATAGGTTTTCTTGCGGGTACTTCTTCAGGGTCTTTAATAAAATAAAAATAAAAAAGAAGATGGGGACAAGTTAAACATTTTCTTAAGTTTTCTTGCAGATACTTCTTCAGGGTTGGTAATTCTGGTTCGGCCAAAGGATATAAAGTCTCAAATGGAATATTGTCACCAGGGAGGAGATCAGTTGGCCAATCATGGATCCAAAGACGTCAGTAAAGGTCTTGTAAGTTGGAGAGAGCAGTGGGTCTGTATCAGAGGCAGGGGTTGTTCCCAGGAGTGAGCTAGGAAGACATAGTGGACTTGGCAGAATTCTGAAGAGTACGCTATTATCTGATACTGCCAATTTATTGAGGGATAATGCAACTGCAACCAGGGTAGTCCCAATACAAGAGGGAACAGAGATGTGGACACAGTGTTGAAGATAAGAGTCTCTGAGTGACCACGAGGAACTCTTAACAGCAGTGGATTCACATGTGACTAGCCAAAACTATTTACTGCTGGTTAGCTGTTTAGCCATAGGAAGAAACCTTCTGAATACAAGGAATATGAAAATATTGCACTAACTGAGTATCAATCAAGGAGGAGCTTGCTTCAGAGTCAATAATGGCCTCAATGTAAATGCTTTCTTGTGCTGTACTGTCATCAATAAATCAGTTGCTCCATTTGATTGTACATGCCTACAGTGCACTTTCATTCTTGAGGGAAGGCTTTAGGAGCTAAATCACTTGTTGGTATTCTAATTCTGATTTGTCTCCTGGGTCCTACCTTATTTGCTCCTGTTGTGCCTGCTGTATCCTGCTGCTGGTATCCTGCTAGGACTTATACTAAAGGGACCTACAACGGTTGTTCCTGATCCTGCATTCTGGCATTGTGATCTAGTTCCTGACCTGGAGAAGCAGCTGGGCACTAAGATATCCAGTCCATCACAGTCTCAAGGGTGGTCCTGTAACCTAAAAGCAGGAAGGTTTTGGGGTTCACATGCTCTCCTCACCCCTAGGTCGTTTTTTAAAAATTACATTTATTTTTAAACTTTACCCTGGGGGGCAGTCCACCTTGGGCTCTCCTGCCGCTCATTGTCCCCCTCTGCCCCCAGATGCTCTATCACCCCTATCTTTGCTCTTTACCAGTGATTTCATTAGGGGTTCAGTGTTGTAATACCACCTATGCTGACGTGTCTTGCTGGCACAGGGAATTTCAAAAGACATCTCTGCCCTGAAGAGAGGACGCGGCGCAGGGAAGGGATTGCAACATTAAACCACCAATGAAATGCTGGTAAAAAAACATTCAGGATCAGTCCAGTGGAACAGGGGGCGGAAAGGTACAGGTGGACCCCAGGGGAAAATAAAGTATAAATTGGGAAAAACACACTTACACAATATATATATATATATATATATATATATATATATATATATATGTATACAGCTGTGCTCTAAAGTTTACATACCCTAACAGAAATGTGAGATTTTGGCATTTATTTTGAAAATATGACTGATGATGCAAAAGACAATTTCTTTTATTGAAGGATTGTGATCATAGGAAGCTATTTATTATCACATAGTTGTTTGGCTCCTTTTTAAATTATAATGACAACAGAAATCACCCAAATGGCTTAAATCAAAAGTTTGCATACCCTAAGTTCTTAATACTGTGTATTGCCCCCTTTAGCATCAATGACAGCGTGCACTCTTTTGTAATAGTTGTCTATGAGGCCTTTAATTCTTGCAGGTGGTATAGCTGCCCATTCTTCTTGGCAAAATGCCTCCAGGTCATGCAAAGTCTTTAAGATCTCCCCAGAGTGGCTCGATGATATTAAGGTCAGGAGACTATGCTGGCCCTCCAAAACCTTCACTTTTTTCTGCTGTAACCACTGGAGGGTCAACTTCGCCTTGTGCTTGGGGTCATTGTCAGGCTGGAAAGTCCAAGAGCGTCCCATGTGCAGCCTTCGTGCAGAAGAATGCAAATTGTCTGCCAGTATTTTCTGATAACATGCTGCATTCATCTTGCCATCAATTTTCACACGATTCCCCATACCTTCAGAGCTCACACACCCCAAAACATCAGTGAGCAACCACCATGCTTCACCGTGGGGATGGTATTCTTTTCACTATAGGCCTTGTTGATCCCTGTCCAAACATGGCTTATGGTTGTGAACATAAAGCTCTTTTTAGGTCTTGTCACTCAAAATTACATTGTGCCAGAAGCTGTGAGGCGTGTCAAGGTGTTGTCGAGCATATTGTAACTGGGCTTTTTTTGTGTGGCATTGGAGCAGTAAAGGATTCTTTCTGGCATATCTACCATGCAGCTCACTTTTGTTCATGTATCGTTGTATTGTGCTCTTTGAAACAACCACACCTTCTTTATCCAGAGTAATCTGAGGTTACCTGTGCATTTTTCTTTGTATTCCAAACAATTCTTCTGGCAGTTGTGGCTGAAATCTTCCTTGGTCTACCTGACCTTGTCTTGGTATCAATAGATCCCCAAATTTTTCACTTCTTTGACAGCCATGCAGACCAATTTGATGCAGTGTGCGGCGTATGGTCTGTGCACTGACAGGCTGACCCTCACCCCTTCAACCTCTGCAGCAATGCTGGCAGCACTCATATGTCTATTTCCCAAAGACAACCTCTGGATATGACGCTGAGCATGTGCCTGTTCTGAGTGGAACCTGTCCTGTGAAACCGCTGTATGGTCTTGCCCACCATACTGCAGCTCAGTTTCAGGGTCTTGGGAATCTTCTTATAGCTTAGGCCATCTTTATGTACAGCAACAATTATTTTTTTCAGATCCTCAGAGAGTTCTTTGCCATGAGGTGCCATGTTTAACTTCCAGTGACCAGTATGAGAGAGTGTGAGAGCGATAACACCAAATTTAACAGACCTGCTACCCATTCACATCGGAGACCTTGTAACACTAACAAGTCACATGACACCGGGGAGGGAAAATGGCTAATTGGGCCCAATTCCACTTAGGGGTGTACTCCCTTTTGTTGCAAACGGCTTAGACATTAACGGCTGTGTGTTGAGTTATTCTGAGGGGACATCAAATTTACACTGTTATACAGGCTGTACACTTTCTACTTTACATTGTAGCAGAGGGCCATTTCTTCAGTGTTGTCACATGAAAAGATATAATAAAATATTTACAAAAATGTAAGGGTTGTACTCACTTTTGTGAGATACTCTCTCTATATATGTATATACAGTATACTGTATATGTATAAAGCTTTAAAGGGATTTGTTGAAAACATCCTTAAACCATTAGTTAGTAACACCAGTAGCTATATACAGGACACCACTGACTTTCTCAACAAACTTAGTCAGATTAAAAACCTACCTGCTAACACAGTACTTGTTACCATGGATGTAGAGTCTCTTTACAGCAACATCCCACACAAAGATGGCACTAAGGCATACTTTAAGTTTCTTTCAACAAACATGCAAAACAATAAATATGGCCCTGCTATTATTGTCAAACTAATAGAATATATCCTTACCCACAACTATTTTACTTTTAACAAAGATACCTACCTACAGATGATGGGGACTGCCATGGCTACCAAAATGGCTCCACAATACGCAAATCTATTTATGGCCAATCTAGAAGAAACATTCTTATCTGTATCCATTTACAAACCATGCAGATACTACCGTTACATAGATGATCTGTTCATCATATGGACAGAAGGAGAAAGCAAATTCAGAGACTTTCACAGTTCATTCAACACCTTCCATTAATCTATAAAACTTAAAATGGATTTCTCTACAGAAAAGTGAAACTTTCTAGGCACTATTATATCCATCACCAATGGCACCAATGGCACTCTCCACTCAGTGTACAAACACTGTCTGAATCTTTCAAACAAAAGGGTTACAAACTCTGTATTATCACCCAAAAAATAACCACTGCCATCAAAATACCCTGTGAACACCTGTTAAAATACAAAACAAAAGAAACTACTTCACGTATACCTCTAGTGACCACATACCATCCAATTTTAGAGAAAATACGAAAAATAATCAAAGATTTACAACCATTACTAATTGAAGATATATTCCCCAAACCTCCCATGCATTTAAGCAACCACCAAACAAAAACGTGTTAGCTGAAAATTGGCCAATGAACAACTAAATATAAAAAATGGAGCTAAACCTTGTAACAAACGTGCCTGTAAATTATGTCAACACATTTGTAATGATGACACAGCCACACATAACAACAAGACCTATAACATCAAAGCATTATATTCATGTTCATCATCCAATGTGGTTTATATAATACAATGTACTTTATGTGACACAGGCTGTTACATTGGAGAAACCGGACAAAAATGCACTTAAGGATGAATTTACACAGGCATTCAATAAGAAAGCATAATGAAGACAGTTTTTGTAGCCCAGTGGGACACCATTTTAGCCAGAATGATCACTCCATCAAAAACTTAAAAGTCAAAATACTCAGAGGAAAATTAAAAAACATCCAAGAGAGAAAAGCATTTGAAATAAAGATGATCACATTCTTCAACACAAAAAATGCAGGACTTAATATGGACTTGGGTTTTCTAACACATTTTCAGAATTTCATGTGATTTTTTCTTAGCACTCTTAGTGAAATGTTTGTCCAACAGGAAATATATCACTGTGGACTACAGGGCTCTGTTTTTTCATGTATATATTGATGTACTGTGTATATAGTATGTGTACAAATGTTTCCTTTACTATGTTGTGTTTATTCTCCCTATATGTATTTACCTGATGGTATCTGATGCTGTTTCCACTCTCTGCATCACTGTTTTTATGCAAACTGAGGGTTCCATCTCATGTTAGTATTGCTTCAGACTTAATAAAGAGAGGTTGAACCTCTCGAAAGCTCATCATTATAAATAAGACATTTGTCCAATACAAAAGGTATCATATTATATTGCAATACTCATTATTAATCTACTAGCGACTTGCCCGTCAAAAATGACAGGGCAATAAAATTTGAAGCCATGGCAATGCTGTTTGCCACACAATGTAAAGCTTTTTCTACTCTAAGGACCTTCAGCGGTCATTGCGAGCCTCTCCTTTTGTGTACTTTTGCTCCTCTGAGCACCTTTGGCACTCACGACAAAGACAGATATATATATATATATTTTGTTAACTAATATTGAATTAATTAGTTACTTAATACATGAATATACTTTACCTATTTCTAATTAATATATCCATCAATCAATAGCCTGGATAGCTAACAATCTGTTTTTATTTTCCTGCAGCATACAATGTAAAGTTGGAGTGTTGCTGCCCTGAGGAGAAAGTGTTATGAATGTCCCAACTGTGCATTAGAAATAGGCTGCGTGCGCGAGGGCAAACCGTTGGTTTAGTTGTGTAAAGCGCCATTTTAGATTCGTAATGTTATTAATTGCAAGCTAGTGTTGTAAACTGCCATTGTTTGTCTATGTGCTACGAGGTTCGCAAGCATTTTCTGTCCTTTGTAATAGTGTATTTTGTACCTCGTACGCTCCTGTGTGAAAGTGCTACGCGGTTGGCTGTGTTTTGCGCAGTCAGGGGTCATTTAAATTTTTTTTTTCTAATGCACAGTTGGGATATTCATAACACTTTCTCCTCAGGGTAGCAGCACTTCCAGACGTCCTGGCAGTTTCCCCATGCTGTGTGTGATGTTTTTCTTTTTTGTGTTTTTTGGTTTGCGCGGTTGGGTCATTAGGTTCGTATTTTTCGTATCTCGCATTTATTTTTTTATAAGTTCCACGTCTCGTAATTTTTTTTTCGAAGTCCCGCTTTGGTCAACTACTTGCAGCCTAAGGTTTACTAAGTGTTTGGTCCAGCGGGTTTCAACGTGTGATCTGCACTCCTTTGTGGCTAAGTCCTAGGTGTTTCATTGCCTTCAATGCTTTCCTTGCTTTGCAAGGCTCACAGGCAATGAGCGCCTTCAGTGCTCATCGCCTTTGTGCTGCAAGTTTTAGTGCCTTAACGGCTCGTCTCGCTATGCGAGGCTCGCAGTGATGAGCGCCAAAGGCGCTTATCGCCTAAGTGCTCCGAGTTCCACTCGCTACGCGAGGCTTGCAAGCTATGAGCGCTTTTGGCGCTCATCTCCTAAGTCATACGCACCACGCAAAGCATGACAACGTCTCGTAGTTTGACACCTATTATATATATATATATATATATTTATTAATAGACCTAAGGCGATCCCGCGTTTATTGAGTGTTTGGTGGCTAAGTCCAGTGTGTTTCAATGTGTGATCGGCTCTCCTTTGTGGCTGAGTCCGGCGTGTTTCATTGCCTTCACTGATCGCCTCGCTTTGTGAGGTTCACAGGCAATGAGCACCTTCGCCGCTCATCGCCTTTGTGCTGTGAGTTTTAGTGCCTTAACGGCTCGCCTCGCTATGCGAGGCTCGCAGGCGATGAGCGCCTTCGACGCTCATCGCCTAAGTCGTACGCACCACGCATAGTGTGACAAGGTCTCGTAGTTTGACAACTATGTGATATATATACTGTATATATATGCCGTATATACTCGAGCATAAGCCGACCCGAGTATAAGCCAAGGCACCTATTGTACCCCAAAATACTGGGAAAACTTAGTTACTCGAGAATAAGCCGAGGGTGGGAAATGCGCTGCCCCCTGTGTGTCTCTTGTGCCCTCTGTGTCCCCCTCTTGTGTGCACTCTGTGCCCCTTTCTTGTGTCCCCCTCTCCCTCCCCTCTGTGCCTCTTTCTTGTGTCCCCCTCTTGTGTGCACTCTGTGCCCCTCTCTTGTGTCCCCCTCTCCCTCCCCTGTGTGCCCCTTTCTTGTGTCCCCCCTCTCCCTCCCCTCTGTGCCCCTTTCTTGTGCCCCCCTCTCCCTCCCCTCTGTGCCCCTTTCTTATGTCCCCCCTCTCCCTCCCCTGTGTCTCCTTCCCCCTCTCCCTCACCTGTGTCTCATTCCCTCCCTCTCGTGTCTCTTTCCCTCCCCCTCCCTTATCATCCTCCCTCCTCATCACTTTCCCCTTCTCCAATTACCCCCTCTCTCTTTCCCCTCACTTGCCCCCCTCTCCCTTTCCCCTCACTTACCCCCCCCTTTCCCCTCACTTACCTTCCCCCCTCTCCCTTTCCCCTCACTTACCTTCATCAGCTGTTCCTCCGCACGTCTTCTGGCTGTGTCAGGACTCGGCCTATGCTAATGAGTGACATCACATGCGCGTCACGTCATTAGCATATGCCGGGTCCCGACAAAGCCAAAAGACGCACAGAGGAGCAGCTGATGAAGGTAAGTGAGGGGAAAGGGAGAGGGGGGTAATTGGCGAGAGGGGAAGTGATTAGAAGGGAGGATGAGGAGGGAGGATGAGTAGGATGAGTCGGGACCCGGCATATGCTAATGACGCATATGTGACATCACGTCATTAGCATATGCCAGGTCCCGACACAGCCAGAAGACGCGAAGAGGAGCAGCTGCTGAAGTGATGGGAAAGTGGGGTGGGGTAATTGGAGAGGGGGAAGTGAAGAGAAGGGAGGATGAGGAGGATGATGGGGGAGGGAATGAGTCATGAGGGAGAGGGAGGGAAGCGATACGGGGCGGGGGGAGAAACACAGGGGAGGGAGAGAGAAGCAGGAGCAGGGCTTTTTCAGCCTTAAAAAAAGGGCTGAAAAACTCGGCCTATACTGGAGTATATGCGGAATATTAATAATTACTAAATTAATATATATATAAATATATATATATATATATATATATATATATATGTATATATGTTTATATATATGTATTGCAGTATATAGAGATACCTTTTTTATTGGACATATTTATAATTATTATCACGTTTACCAAGTTGAAGCAATATGGATAAAAATATGCAGAGAACTAAAAAGTGGACAGAAAAAAATGGAAAACCTTTTCACTAGGTAGAGATTAGAGGGACACAGACCAGCATTGTAAATAATGTCCTGATATGCCAGTATGTGAGTCTGTAGATAAGATTTTAGATAAGAACACAACAGAGCCATAATTTAGAGCAATAAATCTCCCACAATTTGAACATTAGAAAAAAAACAATTGAACAGGGAAAGCTGTTTTTATTTTCTTGCAGCATATAATATGTACAGTTGGACTGTTGCTGCCCTGAGGAGAAAGTGTTATTAATGTTCCAACTGTGCATTAGAAATAGTCTGGGTGTGCGAGGGCAAACCATTGGTTTAGTTGTGTAAAGCACCATTTTTGATTCGTAATGTTATTAGTTGCAAGTTAGTGTTGTAAACTGGCATCTTTTGTCTATGTGCTACTCGGTTCGCAAGCTGTTTCCGTCCTTTGTAATAGTGTATTTTGTACCTCAAATCAACTTAATTCCCCTGTGCTGTGTATGATTTTTTTGTTGTATTTTATTTTTATTTTTTGTGTTTTTGTGTTTGCACTGTTCGGCCGTTAAGTTTGTATTTTTCGGACGTGTTTCAATGTGTGACTGGCGCTCCTTTGTGGCTAAGTCCTGCATGTTTCATTGCCTTCACTGCCCGCCCCTTGCAGCCAATAAGCGCCTTTGGCGCTCATCGCCTAAGTCGTATGCACCACGCAAAGTGTGACGATGTCTCGTAGTTTGACAACTATTATATGTGATATATATATATATATATATATTAATAAGCCTAAGTCGATCCTGCGTTTACTAAGTCCAGCGTGTTTCATTGCCTTCACTGCTTGTGATATATTTAAGAATAATCAGAGTATTGCAGTATATAGTGATACCTTTTTTTATTGGACATATTCATAATTATTATAACAAGCTTTCGAGAGATGAACCTTTGTTTATCAAGTCTAGGCAATACTGATAAAAATTGGCAGAGAACTAAAAAGTGGACATAAAAAAATGGAAAACCTTTTCACTGGATAGAGGGACACAGACCAGCATTGTAAATAATGTCCTGATATGCCAGTTTGCGAGTCTGTAGATCAGATTTTAGATAAGAACACTGCAGAGCCATAATTTAGAGCAATAACTCTCCCACAATTTGAAC
Organism: Discoglossus pictus; assembly: GCA_027410445.1. Lineage (NCBI taxonomy): Eukaryota > Metazoa > Chordata > Amphibia > Anura > Alytidae > Discoglossus > Discoglossus pictus. Next base: position 374,964,171 of record CM050164.1, read on the forward strand.
ATTAGAAAAAAACTATTGAACAGGGAAAGCATGTGGAATGTGTCTGAATTATAAAACATGTTAGTTAGTTAGATAGTGGATAGTGACAGAAATCCGAATTCAATATTAAGCTCAGTATCCTTCGTATTAAAAAATTGAATCATTGTCAATTCAAAAGTTTTCCGCTCTTGGATTGTTTTGAAATTCCCACTGACAGCCTCATTAAATTAATCCTCGTTGATCCCTCGCCCATCGCTAAAGGCATTGTAGAACTGTTAGCGACGGCCGATTCCTTAAAATGTTCCTTGCAGCCGACGTAGCGAGATTACGGCCAAAAAAGGATGAAAATAGCTCAGAGGAGAGCTACGTACAACACGCACATCTTAATCTGGTGAACCTCATCCCTCGCTAAAATCCCAACAAGCACAAAAAAGTGCCCTCTAGCGCTACAAAAGCCTATACGTGCTGCCTCGTAGCAGCCCGACCCTTCTTTCTACTGCTTCCCCCTTCAGCCCTTAATTAACCCTATAACTCATGGGGCTCTATACAGAGCCCCATGAGCCCTTACATAACCCTGTCATTCATGGGGCTCTGTACAGAGCCCCATAAACCCCTTATTAACCTTATAACTCATGGGGCTCTATACAGAGCCCCATGAGCCCATAATTAACCCTATCAGTCTCATAAGGGTCCATACAGACCCTTATGGGACACTAATTAACCCCATTAGGCCAATATGGGTCCTCCAGGACCCTCATGACACAAAGTCTAAACACTACACTATTGACCCTTACTATACCCCATTAACCTCTTAACCCTAACTGTACCCCATTAACTCTATCTGGACCCAATAACCCTAACTGCACCTATTTAACCCTAACTGGGCCTATCTAACCCAAACTGGGCCTATATAATCCAAACTGGGCCTATTTAGCCCTAACTGGGCCTATTTAACCCTAACTGGACCAATCTAGCCCAAACTGGGCCTATTTATCCCTAACTGTACCTATTTAAACCAAACTGGGCCTATTTTACCCTAACTGGTCCTAATAACCCTAACTGGGCCTATTTAACCCCATCACTTATGGGGGTCTATACAGACCCCCATAAGTCTCCATCTAACCCCTTCACTTATGTGAGTCCACACAGATCCCCATAAGCCTCCATCGAACCCCATCACTTATAGGGGTCCATACAGACCCCCTGTAAGCCTTTCTTTAACCCAATCAGTCCCACAAGGGTCTACAAAGACCCTCATGGGACAATTAGAACCTTAATATTAACCCCATAAGTTCCATGAGGGTCCCCCAGGACCCTCATGACACTAACTACAAACACTAAACTACACTACCCCCAATAAACCACTAAATCTAATCTAACCCCCCTCTACCCCAACCTATTAACACCTACACTACCTACCTACCCCCTATTAAACCCCCACCCCACTAATTACACAAAATAAAAAAAAGCTAAGTTACAAAAAATAAAAGAAAACATTACAACCCCCACTACCAAAAATAAAAAAAGAACATTACAACCCTCCCCACTACAAAAAATTAAAAAATAATTACACACCTGCAACGAAAATACATACACAAATATACATAACATTACAGTACAGCAATATGTACATTACAAATATATACTATTTCCCGCTAACTATAATACATATTCCCCTACCTACATTACATATCCCCCTGACTACAAAATATTACCCCTATCTATAACACATTACCCCCTATCTATTAAACACTAACTGTATCTACATAACATAACCCCTATCTATAAAACATTACCCCCTTTCTATTAAACATTAACCCTATCTACATAACATTACCCCTATCTATAAAACATTACCCCTATCCACATAACATAACCCCCTATCTATTAAACATTAGTTCTATCTACATAACATAGCCCCCTATCTATGAAACATGCCCCCATCTACATAACATAGCCCCCTATATATGATACATTTGCCCCTATCTATAATACATTTAACCCTAAATCAATCCTAAAATAGAATAAATAAGACCACTTACCTTTGCAAATGTCCCTTCAGATCGCACCCCTAGGAAAAAAGAAACATCAAATTAGTACAAATTAAACACTACATAAAATATCTAAGCATTCTAAATACAGTATTAAATTACCTTTCCAGCATTTCCCCATCCATCTTCTTGTCTTCTCAGGCCTGGAAAAAGAAGCATCACATTAGTACACACATACACAAATAAACACAACATTTTTCGCCCTATAAGACGCACCGGCAGATAAGACACACCTAGTTTTTAGAGGAGGAAAACAAGAAAAGAAAAAATCTGAATCAAACACAAATACACTTTACACACCTACATTACACACAAATATATATATATATATATATATATATATATATATATATATATATAGATACAAATACATACATATACATACACACATAAATATACATACACATACATACATATATACACACACATACACACACATACACATACACACACAAACATACACACACACATACACATACACACACACATACATACACACACACACATACACATACATATCCATATACTGCAGCATTTGGGAGCTCTTGACCCTCCATGACCCTCCTGATCCTCCCTGACCGTCCTGATCCTCCCTGACCCCCCTGATCCTCACCTTTATAGATACACATACATACATATACATACACACATAAATATACATACACATACATACATATATACACACACATACATGCACACATACACACACATACACACATACATATCCATATACTGCAGCATTTGGGAGCCCTTGACCCTCCCTGACCCTCCTGATCCTCCCTGACCGTCCTGATCCTCCCTGACCCCCCTGATCCTCACCTTTCTTCTGATCTCTGCCATCTTGATCTCACCCCAGCGCTTCCTACCAGCACTCCTCGTGTACTGCAGCGTTGCGTGTGTGACGTCACTAGGACGCACCGGCCGACGCGATGCTGGTAGGAAGCGCTGGGGTGAGATCAGGAGGACAGAGGCAGTTTGAAAAGGTATATTCGCCGTATAAGACGCACCAACTTTCCTCCCCCAGTTTTGGGGAAGAAAAAGTGCGTCTTATACGACGAAAAATACGGTAAATAAAAAATTAACATTCTAAATTTAAAACTTACCTGTCTGCTATGTCCCCGTCCTCCTCCTCTTCTGCCCTGGCTGGCCCCTAGAAAAATCTGCGTTCTAAAAAAAAATTGTAAAAAGGTAACGGGTCTCCTCCTTCGAGGAGCTCCCCGACGCTAATGAGGCTTCTAGGCCTTCTTCCAGTAAAAAAACCGTAATGGCGCCTTCTGATTGACTGAAATGGCTGTCAATCAAATTTCAGCCAATCAGAAGATGCCAAGGTGTGAGCCAATCAGAATGGGATACACCCCTATATCCCATTCTGATTGTCTGATGGACCTGTCAATCTTTTTTTAAACCAATCAGAAGGCACTAATGCTTTCAGCCAATCAGAATGGGGATGATTGACTGAAGGCATCTGCGCATTCTGATTGGCTTCTATCTGATTGACAGTAACAACAGCCAATCAGAAGGTGCTATTCCCTTCAGCCAATCAAAATGAGATACCCCCATGGGGGTGTTTCCCATTGTGATTGGCTCCAAGCATCTACGTCTTCTGATTGGCTGTTGTTACTGTTAATCAGACTGCAGCCAATCAGAAGGCGCAGATGCTTTCAGCCAATCACCCCGTGGGGTATATCCCATTCTGATTGGCTTATACCTTGGCACCTTCTGATTGGCTGAATTTTGATTAACAGCCATTTCAGCCAATCAGAAGGTGCCATTCCGTTTTTTTTACCGGAATATGGCCTGGAAGCATCATGAGCGTCTGGGAGTTCCTCGAAGAAGGAGCTCCATTACTTTTTTTTTTTAAAGCACAGATTCTTCAAGGGCCCAGCCGGGGCAGAAGAGAAGGAGCACAGGGACATCTGGGACAGGTACGTTTTAAATTTAGAATGTTTATTTATTTTATGTAGTGTTTCATTTTGTACTAATTTGATGTTTCTTTTTTCCTAGGGGTGCGATCTGAAGGGACATCTGCAAAGGTAAGTGGTCTTATTTATTCTATTTGAGGTTAGATTTAGGGTTTAATGTATTATAGATAGGGGGAAATGTATTATAGATAGGGGGTTATGTTATGTAGATAGGGGTAATGTTTAATAGATAGGGGGTTATGTTATGTAGATAGGGTTAATGTTTAATAGATAGGGGTAACATTTTATAAATAGGGGGTAATGTTTTATAGATAGGAGGTTATGTTATGTAGATAGGGTTAATGTTTAATAGAGAAGGGGGTAATGTGCTATAGATAGGTGGTAATATTATAGTGTATTTATAATGCGCTGACATATTCCGTAGCGCTGTACATAAATTAGGTTCAGACAATGATAAATACAGATTAACATTTAGCAAAGGAAGGATGGCCCTGTCTTTGAGCTAGGAATCCAGTGTCCAAAGTACTTAGGATTGAAACTCGCAGACTTACAATCTAAGGTATAGTAAGTGTGTTCGGGTATTGTGTAACGGAACCCATCACTGTTTTACCCTGTTTTATGATTATTATGGTTAAAATATGATCCTACTATATGTATGTTGGTTTATGCTCTGCAGAATATTAGCCAGACTATTGCAGACCCCTAGCAGAATACATAATCCTATTAGGGTCTCCTAGAGGCAGGAGAGCCCTATTGTGTAAAGTGTTCCCATTGTGAAAGATGGAACAAAGAGAAGCATTATCTTATCAATGTCTGTTATTGTATCAAAGTAGCCGGCTAGTCCATGGGAGGTGTGACCACACCTATTGTTCTCTCTATGTGTACTGTGTGGCCAAATATGCGCATGTGTATTGCCTGTGGGGAGAGATGTGTATAAATATTTCTGCATATAACAAATTAAAGAGTAGTTCTGCTCCAGTTATTGGGATTGCGGTTGGGATATTGCTATTATTTTACCTGTGGAAACTTTGCCTGTGGATTTACCATTTACTTGTTCCTGAGCCTCACTGGGATTATAAGCAGAGATACCCTGGGGAATATTGCCTCTCCGCTACAGAAGGTGATACGCTTCTTTAAAGAGATACATTTTAAGTGAGGTTTTAAATGTTTTGAGGCAAGAGGATAATCTGGTGGAGCGAGGCAAGGAGTTCCAGAGACTAGGGGCAGCACAAAAAAAATCCTGGAGGCGGGAGTGAGAGGAAGTGACAAGAGTTGTAGAAAGAAGAAGGTCATTAGCAGAACGAAGAGGGTGGGGGAGTATTTGGAGATGAGAGCAGAGATGTAAGGGGGAGCATTATTGTTGAGGGCTTTGTAAGTTAGGGTCATGATTTTAAATTTTATTCTTGTGGCTAAGGGAAGCCAGTGGACTGATTGACAGAGAGGTGATGCTGAGACTGAACGTTGTGAATGGAAGATGAGTCTAGCAGAGGCATTCATAATGGATTGAAGTGGAGACAGGCGAGTGGTAGGTAGGCCAACAAGAAGCAAGTTGCAGTAGTCTAGTCGAGAGATGATGAGAGAGTGTATAAGGATTTTAGTTGTGTCTTGTGTAAGATAGTGACGAATTCTGGAGATGTTTTTTAGATGGAGAAGACAAGATTTAGTTAGTGATTGTATGTGAGGGATGAAAGACAGAGCAGGGTCCAGTAGAACTCCAAGACAACGGGCTTGGGAGGAGGGGGTGATGATTCTTTGTTGACAGTGAGAGAGATGTGAGGAATTGACACTGTGGGAGAGGGAGGGAAGATTAGGAGTTTTGACATGTATTTTGAGATGGTGGACATCCAAGAGGATATACTAGAGAGGCAGTTGGAAACGTGTGTTAGAAACAAGGGGGATAGATCTGGTGCGGAGAGGTAGATTTGGATGTCATCTGCATAGAGATGATAATGAAGCCCAAAAGAGTTTATGAGGGTACCAAGTGAGGAAGTGTAGATGGAGAAGAGGAAGGGTCCAAGGACAGATCCTTGGGGTACACCAACAGACAGGGGGTGGGGAGAAGAAGAGGTGTCAGAGAAGGAGATACTGAATATATGTGTATGTATTTTCTTTGCAGGTGTGTAATTCTTTTTTTTTTTGTAGTGGGGGGTTTGTAATGTTCTTTTTTATTTGTTGTAGTGGTGGTTGTAATGTTCTTTTTTATTTTTGTAGTGGGGGGTTTGTAATGTTTTCTTTTCTTTTTTGTAACAGCTTTTTTTATTTTGTGTAATTAGTGGGGTGGGGGGTTTAATAAGGGGTAGGTAGGTAGGTAGGTAGTGTAGGTGTTAGTAGGTTGGAGTAGAGGGGGGTTAGTTTAGATTTAGTGGTTTATTGGGGGGGGAATAGTGAAGTGTAGTGTTTGTACTTAGTGTCATGAGGGTCCTGGAGTACACTTAAGGACCTGCAACAGGAATTTTGAATATTTTAAATGCAGCGGGGTTCCCGATTGGGGACCCCCGCTGCAAGGGGTTAATGTTGGGACAGCTCGGGGTTCCCGATGGGGACCCCCAGCATAGGGGGAGTTAATTTTAGGTGCGGGGGGTACTTGGAGTACTCCCCACAGCAGGGCTTATGTTTAGAACTGCCGCGGAGGTCCCAATTGGGCCCCCCGTGGCAAGTGATGAGGTGTGAAGTCTGCAAGACCATCTCGCAGGCTTTTCACTTCTCCTGTGTGTTTGACTCATCGTGGGACAGCCGTGCTGCAAGCTCATACGTTGCTAGCCGCAGGTCTAATTTAATAGCGTTGGTAAACTGTCATATTTCCAGCTCGCAGACCTAACGTTCGAACCTTGTTAGAACATTTTTCTAATTTAATGAGGCTGTGAGTATTTTGATTTTCAGGTTTTGGATGGAGTGATCTCCTAGTTAAAATGATGCCCAACTGGTGAACAGTTCCTTGTGCTTTTTGATGGAAAGTCTGTGCAGAATCATCCTCGGGGGTAATTTTTGATTGTTTCCGCAATGTGACTGCCCCTTTTACATACAGTACATTGTATTATGTAGACTACATTAGATGAAGTACATGATTATGATTATGTTGTAGCTCTTGTTATTATGTGTGGCTTTGTCCTCTTTGCAGTTGTGTTGACATAATTTGCAGTGATTTTTATTGCAAAATTTTGTGCCATATTCTCAATTGGGCAGTTCATTGGCCAATCTTCTGTTCACCAATGTATGTCTCAGGTTTGATTGTTGTCTAAATGCAAGAATGGGAGGTTTGGGAAATATATGTTTTAATTCTGCATCCTTAGTTAGTTGTGGTTGTTGATCCTTTTGAATATTCATTGTAGAGCTGGGTGCTATGTGGTTACCAGAGATGTATGTGAAGTATTCACTTTAGTCTTGTATTGCAACAGTTGTTCCCGGGGTGTTTTGATGGCAGAGGTTACTTTCTGTGTGATGACATGAGGTTTGTAACCCTACTGCCTGAAGGAGTCAGACAGTGTTTCTAAATGTTGATTGCGGTCCCCAGTGTTTCAACATATGCGGTGGTATCTGATGGCTTGACTATAAATTATCACTTGTTTAGTATGGAAGGGGAGGAAACTAGAGCCGTGAAAGTAACTACATCAATATATATATATATATATATATATATATATATATATATATATATATAAACTGTGTAAACAAAACAAAAAAAATCTACACAGGGACCCTGCTTTCACTAGTTCTGCCACTGACTGGAATTGTCTGCCCCTCAAGCGAGAGTCCAAGATCCTTTCAGCATGGATGCACCCCACGATGCTGTCCTAAGGAAGTAGAAGTAAAAGCCACAGTGAGGATCATGACAAACCGACATTGAATATTATTCTTCGAATATGGATTTTATTTCTAATTATTACCTAAATAATAAATTGTACCTTATTGTATGAGCACTACAGTGGAAGTTACTATCATAGTCCTTCATGGCACGTTGCAGTTCCCATAAAGGTGTACTGTATAAACCAAGTATAATAAAAGCAGCAACAATGTTACCTTATTCACCACAAAAATTATATAAGTATTATCAAAAGTCATATTACCTTCCATTAATGCAGTACATAATAAATTCTGTGACAGGGTTCCTTAAAACATTCCAGTTTGGTGCACATAATATCACTGTTTTTCTATTTATTATTAGATTGACATCCTCAACCAGTCTTCTGAGTAACCACTTTTTAAAATTCACATAATATTAACTCAGCTCTCCTTTTGTGATTTTATTGCTAATTGGTAACTAAATAAACAAATGAATCCCTGTATGCCCATTATAGTGACTCTTTTTAAAAAGCATTACTTTAGTGAATACTGTTTTTAATAAAAAAAATATTTGGCTTCAACATATAAGTATATCTTGAATTGTTGAGAAGACAGCAGGCATCTTAAAATAGCTGTATATATGCTGTAAATGTCATGTAAAAGGGTAAAACTGGAACAGGCCAATCCGGTGAAAAAAAAAAATGTTTTAGAACAAACAATAAAGGGAAGTTTCTTCTAAGCAAATGAGTCTGATTATTTAGCAGATAAGTGTGTGGGCTTAGAAGGAAATCACAAAACGATAACTGACATTTCATATATAGCGAACAAAGACACACTGTGTCTGCATGAGGTCATTTTTGCGTTGGTTCAGTTACTCACGTCTCAGTTTACAAGGTGTAATCCCTTAGCAATGAAAACTGATTAATCTGTAGCAATGACGCTGTGCCCCGTGTTTATCATAAAATTTAAAACAACATGATAAACCATTTGACCTCATGTTATGCCATTTGAAGGCTGTGGGATTACAGAGCTCTGAATGTGCGTTAGCTATTCTCCCCTGTGTGTACGTTGTGCTGATGGGTTTTACCCTGTACTTCTACTGATGGTTTCAGTGAAAGACTAAATTTAGCACCCTAGTCAAGAATTGGTTGTTCGCAGTCAGGGTTCTTTTGAGATGACATTTTCAGTAAATCATTTATGAGTTGTCACTGTTGGTTACTATAAATTTGCTGTATTTGCAATATGATGATTTAATGACACATATCTAGATTGGTGATTTCCATCAGGGGTTCCCTATGTGCTATTAAAAGGTCACAAGCATTTTTTAATTGTACCAAATACCGTTTTATTCATTTTGTACAAGCAATAAAATGACTCACTAGTCAGACACAAAGCATCTCAGTCAGACATCTTTCCTTTTTTCTATCTGAGGGTTAAACAGGGATTATTTGTAATATCGACATTATCTAAGTATATCTTACTGTCTTTTTCTTATTTATTAAATTTCCATTAATGTAAACTGAATTTGTATGACTACGTTATCTTGTTCGCATTGATTGCATAACCTGTTTGCTTCCCCTAAATTAAACTAAACATCTTCAAACAAAACAAATATTAACCATTGTGTTCACAAATATATACATATCATTCGAAAAAAATTCTATATGGTCTTTTGAGTAACTAACCTTGTTAATGAGCAAAATGATTTACATTTACATTTAGCATTTATATACTAATATTATTTACTAGTTCCATTTTATCTGCTGTCCTCATTCTTTCTTAGGAGGCTACCACATTCCCATTGTGCAGACACGAGCTTCCTCTGTTTCCAAATTATTCTCCCGTCTAAGCAGAGACCAAAATGGTAGATTCCACTGCATAATTGCAAACAAATGGTAATAGAGAATATGTTTAAATATAGGACCAAATTGGTCCTTTTAATTAAAATCAAGCTTTCATGGTTGGCGGAGGGGTAATGACTGGGTGGCGCTGTTGATCGATGAGTGATGTTACATGACGGAGACCTACAGCACCACACTTGGCTGGCTGAAGAGCTGGTGAGAGAGCCTAGGGACAGCAGTCAGGACTGGATCACTATATATTAAGTACAGGACTATACATTGCTAGGGTCATATGATTTATGTAATCAGAAATGAGATTTGGTAAATTGAGTTACTGCGGCACAGGGCGCTAAGGAAATTTTACCATCAAAAGTGGGCGATAGGTATTAAAAGGTTGACAACCACTTATCTAGATCAAGAGCCAATACAATATTACACAGGGGGGAGGTATGTCTCACTTCAGATGAACATATGGTGCTTTTAGCTATCGTCAAATCTGATTATGAATTAATAGATGAATTTGTTCCGTGTGTTCCCTACTAATCACATTATCTGCCTCCTGCAAAACCAAACTTCACAGATTGATCAAAGACAAAATACTCAATAATATGGTAATTTGTTTATATCAACTTCTGCTTTTAAATTTTTTGTTGTGTGAAACATGCAAAATATGGATTTGTATTGTATATACTAATCTGTCAGTTATCATAATTTACTCATTAAGCAGTTTGACTGCTGATCACCAAAAATGTGTAGCAGGGAAGAAGCTGCGGAAGTTGCAGCTGAGTAACCAAGCAGATAAACCGATGCCTTATCTGCTCAGAGACATCAGTGTGTGCAATGAAGAAGCAGGAAGCAGGATGTGCCCTTGCTGCTCACTCCTGGCTCAGCTCTGCACCTGCTGCCTAAGCAGTGCTGCACCCAACACCTTCTCAAACACATAATGATTGCTAAAGGCAGCAATAAAAATACATTGTAATCAAACAATACAAAGAGGAGAGCATAATAGTTCTGATATCATTAATATAATGGATACCACTTTCCATAAGCAAACAAAGAATATGCTCTGATGTATGCAAACCCCATAAACTTAAAGGACCAATTCATAATGAAAAACAAATATACGTTTTGAAAACTTTAAGTCTGACTGAGAGCATAATTAGCAGGAAAAAAATAGTCATAAAGCTATTGTCTAATCAGAAAGCGCTTGAAGAGCTGTGGTTGCACCTTTTGAGGCAAGGAGTCTGCCTCTGGTGAGAGGGAAGGGGTGTGGTGAAAATGTGATCCTTATCCAGTGATCAAACAATGGCTCTGGAATTCTGCCTGTTCCATACAAATACTTACCCCCATCATCCAGCTCTCAGGATGTAATGTAACAAACACAAAATGGATTCTTGTACTCATAAACAGTCTTACAAAATTAAGATTTCCTGAAAATAAATGATTTATTTCCATAGCTTACACAGCTGCTAATATTTCTTACTTTACAAACAAGTTTCTTTTTTCTTGAACTGTAATAGTCCTTTAAGGCTATTAATTTCTAAAATGTATTTCTTTTTGTAACACAGATAGTGGGAAGTTAAGATATCACGCAACCTTAACTTCCCTCCCTCCTCCTGCCGAGGTTTTTTCTGATCATTCATGACATCTTATGTGACATTAGGCAACATCATTCATGACATGACATACACTGTAAATGACATCAGCTATAACATCACTCATGACATTACACATAATATGAAAAATTACATCATCCATGATTTTACTGATGACATCACTCTACACTTTCTTTCTCTCTCTTTAAATAGTACACTTGTGCTCAAAAGTTTGCATACCATGGCAGAAAGTTTTGGCATTTATTTGAAAATATGTCTGAACATGCAAAACAAAAGTCTTTTATTGAAGGATAGTGATCATATAAAGCCATTTATTATCACATATTTCTTTGGCTCCTTTTTAAATCATAATGATAACCGAAATCACCCAAATGGCCCTGATCAAAAGTTTACATACCCTTGAATGCTTGGCCTTGTTAAAGACACACAAGGTGACACACACAGGCTAAAATGGCAATGAAAGGTTAATTTCCCACACCTGCGGATTTTTATATTGCAATTAGTGTCTGTGTATAGTCAATGAGTTTGTTAGCTCTCACGTGGGTGCACTGCGCAGGCTAGATACTAAGCCATGGGAAGCAGAAAAGAACTGTCAAAAGACCTGCATAACAAGGTAATGAAACATCATAAAGATGGAAAAGGATCTAAAAAGATATCCAAAGCCTTGAATATGGCAGGCAGTACTGTTCAATAAATTATTATGAGGAGGAACATTTGGGGATCTCTTGATACCAAGTCAAGGTCAGGTAGACCAAGAAAGATTTCAGCCACAACTGCCAGAAGAATTGTTCGGAATACAAAGAAAAACCCACATGTAACCCCAGGAGAAATACAGGCTGCTCTGGAAAAATACTTGTTGTTAAAAGGTTGTTTCAAGGAGAAAAATATTACAATACTTGAACAAAAATGAGCCGCATTGTCTAAATGCCAGAAAAAAAGCCTTTACTGCGTCAATGCCACAAAAAAGGCCGGTTACAATATGCTCGACAACACCTTGACACGTCTCACAGCTTCTGGCACACTGTAATTTGGAGTGATGAGACCTAAATAGAGCTTTATTATCACAACCATAAGCCATATGTTTGTAGAGGGGTCAACAAGGCCTATAGTGAAAAGGATATTATCCCCACTGTGAAGCATGGTGGTTGCTCACTGATGTTTTGGGGTGTGTGAGTTCTAAAGGTATGGGGAATTGTGTGAAAATTGATGGCAAGATGAATGCAGCATGTTATCAGAAAATACTGGCAGACAATTTGCATTCTTCTGCACGAAGGCAGCGCATGGGATGCTCTTGGACTTTCCAGCATGAGAATGACCCTAAGCACAAGGCCAAGTTGACCCTCCAGTGGTTACAGCAGAAAAAGGTGAAGGTTGTGGCGTGGCCATCACAGTTTCCTGACCTTAATATCATCGAGCCACTCCAGGGAGATCTCAAACATGCAGTTGAGGTTCTCTTGAAAGTTTCATTTTTCAAGAAAATATTGTAATTTTTGTATTATTATCCTTTGTATCTGAAGCGATAACATATTCTGTAGCGTTATACAAGGGTTAAGTACAAATCAACAACAGTTTAACACAGGGCCCTGCCTTTTGGCTTAAAATCAAATGTAAATAGTGATTTCCCTAAAGCACCTAGCAAGATTGAAAAATCACAATCTAAAGGGTATGGGCAAGCTATAGAAGGGTGATAGATGCATTGTACACACTGATTGTCATTGTACAGACTGAATGTCATAAGCGTCTCTAAACAGATGTGTTTTTAGTGCGGCTTTAAATGATTTGAGATAGGAAGAAGTCTAGTGGAGCGAGTGCATGGAGTTCCAAAGAATAGGGTCAGCACAGAGGTGAACATTCCCGGTGGTGGGAATTAGAGGAAGTGATAAGAGAGGTGTATAAAAAAAAGGTTATTCGCAGAGTGAAGAGGGAGAGTATTTTGAGATGGGATCAGAGATATGAGGGTGCGCTGTTGTTGAGGGTTTAAACGTTACTGTCATGATTTAAAATTTTATTCTAGAGGCTATGGGAAGCCAGTGGAGTGACTGACAGAGAGGTACTGCAGACTAAAAGCCTATTAAGCCAGGCAAGCGGTACATTCTCACATTTGTGGATTATACAACCTGGTATGCAGCTTTTGGCCACATTACGGTAGCAATGGTAGCTGATGCCTTGGTAGACCTTTTAACCCGAGTTGGATTTCAGAGTGAAATTTCATAAGATGAGGGTACACAGTTTATGGCTGAGCTAACCCAGCAGATGTGGCAGAAGTGTGGCGTAAAGCGACTGACATCAGAGATAGGCTGGAGGCACTGACTGGGCTAACCAAGGAGCATCTGCTTGCATCTTAAGGCAAGTAGAAGTGCTGGTATGATCAGAAAGCCTGGGCCTCGGAATTCAAGGTTGGCCAAAAGGTATTAATGTTGGTACCCAATCTTAAGAACAAGTTCCAGACGATTTGGGAGGGTCCCTTCCAAATCATCTGGAAACTAGCTGACACCACCTATGTGGTAGCATTTGATGAGCAACAGCAAATTCGGGAGGTGATCCATGTGAATATGCTAATGACCATATGCCTAGCAGAAGTAGATGATTCTGAGGATGGAGTACTACCAGACATGCTTACCCCTGCTTACCCGTCTCTTGTTTCCCTTATCCTGACTGACTTGTCCCCTGACCAGTCAAAGCAGCTAAGTTATTTCCAGCACAGGACTACCTCTGTGATAACCATGGTTTCCCCTGTTTGGACTGTTAAGGGTCTGGAGACCCTCATCTGCTGTGAATACCCTATGTGTCTTTATGTTTTAGGCATTGTGTGGCTAACCACTTTTTATTTATTTATATGTAATTTTGTAATTCAGATATTGTGACTTAATTATTGTTTGCAAGGACAAGTCACAATATCAATTATGAAACTGACACAATGGGGCATTCTGCTTAGTGATTAGGTTAGCTGTCCTTCCTGTCTTAATTATGTTACTTTTTTATCACTCTGCACTGGGCTAGTTGAATTACTGGGACATTTTTGGTCTGCCATGGGCCTGATTCAATTGCTCAATTCGTAAATGTATACACACTTGAAATAATTCTCAATGTTGCTACATATTCTGCAAATATTACTTATTGGCACTAATAAATTCTTAAGTCAATAAAATGCATATAAACTTTTTTTTTTTTTAAAACACACCTAAAGCCAAATGTATGAGTTCAAGGCATTTGCAAGTAGCTAATTGAATATGGCTATATGCATATAAGTCCCTGTGTCTTTCAATGAAAGTCATTACCCCTTTTGAAAGTATACAAGCATGTAAGTTGTATTTCTGATGGTGCAATAAAGCTTTTTAGTCACTTGTTCCAGTCCATCTACCAGGGAATACTGCTCTTCATAGATCTGAAGCGAGCCTCATTCTAGGAGAACCATTAACATGCATCTTACCTGTGGGATCTATTCATTGGCTGGTCCACCTTGTGACAGGAGCTGATGAGAGTTTAATGAGTCCACACCCCAAAGCACAAGGAGGTGGTGGGAGCAGATGACCCTGATGCCCCCCCCCCATGTATTGAGGGAGACTCAGGGTTAGTGGGCATAGGCAGAGGAGTTATTAACCCCTGCATTCATTTTTATTATTATTGAACCCCTTTCCTGCCATGGGAAGGGTTGAAGGATGTTAGGGCTAGTATAGTAGGTAGCATTGCTATGGAGACTACTTAAATCCAGGCTTGAAGTCTCCTATGTGTATACATTAGGGAGGCTGTGAGGACACATTACATCTAGAGAACTACATGCAAAAACACCTGGGGTGCGAGTCAGTAAATCTTAAAGTTTTTTTGTGGAAGTCATGTAACACCTGTGCAAAGATGCTTGTAAGAGCTCTGATAGCTACATACCAGCTTTGAGGGAATTTATACAGAAGCCATATAATCAAGCCTATAGCATTTTGCAACCGATTTGCACTGAAATCTATTTTCCTATCGTAAACAAAAATAAAACATATACATTCATTAGGAAGCAGTTAATCAAATAAAAAAAAGTGACCAAAATGAATTTAAACATGTTTAATTAAACAATACATCTCACTTACATGCATATTACTTAACAATGACACAATAAATTGTTGATTTTGTTAAAAAGGGCAAACACAGTTCTCTTATATGCATGTCTGCAGTCTCTGTTGCTTTAAGGACCTTATAGGAATCTAAAGGCCTGGGCATATCTGTTCATGTGTCAGTTGTTTATGAAATGTTAAAGCTGTTTTATATTTTATTTGTTAAAAATAGTATAATAATACATTCATTAAGAAAACATACATATATTTTATTATAACATTTAGAAAATCACTGGAAAATTATTATTGGCAAAAACTGCAACTCAACTGGACTCACTCAAGGCTGGAGATATGCAGGAAATTGGCAAGTTAAGGTTGCATCCAAATGTAATATCCCTTCCTCCCCCTGCAGATGTTTTTCTGATGACATCATTCATGACATTATATTTGATATAAAGAATGATATAATCTTTGACATTACTCATAACATCACATATATAATTATTATTATTGTTTATTTGTAACGCACCAACATATTCCGTAGCGCTATAAATGGGTTACGACCAAGCCAAAAAACAATAGCAGTATTAACACGTTGCAAAGGATGGAGGGCCCTGTGTTTGAGCTTAGAATGCAGTGTCCAAAGTGCTTTCCCAAAGCTCCTTACAAAATTAGATTCAAGTGAGCAATTGGAAGTTACTGGAGCCCGTAAGTGAGCCCGTAAGTGCAGTTGTTAAAAACGGAACTTCAGCCACCCAATGCCTTTGATCTTTCCCGTCGCTAACATCGCAAATCGCTATTCAATTGCTACAATTCCCAAAGCCTGCAAATGTTTTCACACCCATAAACAGCAAATGTAGGAGAAAATCCTGCACTGTAAATGCAAATAAAAATCAATACTGCACTGTAAATGACGGGAAAAGCAATGAAAGACATTAGAATTAATTGCACAACAGTCAAGCTCGCAAATCAGCAATAAAAAAATCATATTTTTTTATTTGTCATTTCGGGGTTATATCAATCTCGGGAATCAATGAGTTAATTCATATCAGGCCACCCATATGGACTAGAACAGTATTGCTATTCAATTTTTATTATTTTGTATTTTGAGGGTTTGCTAGTCTGATTGCTTATCGGACCCCTGAACCTAATTGATTGACATGTAACCTCCATGTTTTATTGCCATAATTAAATCGGTGGTTACGGCCTTGCTTAATTGACAATGAACTGCTATGCACGAGTGCATGGTTTACGGCTTTGTCGTTCAGCCTGTGTCTTGCAGGCTTGTTCAATTGAATAGCACCGGAATCGGAGATGAACAGGAGCCCGCAGCACACTCGCAGACATACGCCCTGTATCCGGCGAGATGCGGTCTTGCAATTGAATCGGGCTCTTACAGTCTAAAGTTAGTGCTATCATGGATGAAAAATGTCATAATCCATGATAGCACTAATCGCATCACACTAAGTCCCTATGACGTAATTTAAAATTTAATGGTAGCAATATTGTTACAAATTATTTTTAAATTATGAGTCACAAAATAACGAAAACATTGAGATTTGAAATTGGAGATAATGTACATGACTGAAAAAACTATTTCAAAATAAATATTATAGTATTTTGACTTACCAATGTGTGGTACTGTGTTAGTAATAGTACATAAAAAGCAAATTAATGCAGATAACACATATTAATGAAACATATTAATGTGGTATCATCTATATCAAACTATTTGCTTTGTTTTCGCATTGAACTTCAATTTAAAGCTGTTTAATACAAAACCATGTACTACTCAATTCATAAGCTGCCCATATCCAAGGTTTAACGTAAATCAATTCTGAGTTGTATCTCATAAAATATAGGAAAAATAAAACATGCTGTTAACCTTCAAACTATAGAGCAGCGGTTCACAAGCCTCTCCTCAAGGCCCACCAGACAGAACATGGTTTAGGTTTCACACTGTGTCAATACAAATGAGACAAATACAAGCTCCACAGCCTGCTGGATATTAAATGCCCCACCTATCCATTAAACATGAATCATGGCTTGTCTGTTGAGCTTTGAGAAGATGGGCGGGATATCACAATTATAGGTATAACATATGAAACACAATTTTACATCTATATTTGATTATTGATGAAAGGATACTAGCTCTTTCTGCATTCTTGATTTCATGAATCAGACTAGCATAAACACAAGATTTTAGTGCATACCAAATATTTCAATACAAATAGTCATTATTTGGCAATATTGTTTTATTAAGATTCAAAAATTGCATTTAGTTACCACATGTCCAAAATTTAAACAATCCTGTAAACCTAAAAAGTGTGCCACAATTAAAAAATACAACTTTAAACAATGGGTTTTAGATAAGCAGATAAATAAACACATGTTTTTATAATTTAGATGTCTTTAAGAAAAATATATTGAGCCATATATATTATTTTCTTAATTAGCTTCAAATGAAAATTTGTAAACCTCCAGTTTAAGTAAATGCACAATTATACATTTGGCATCATAGGGGGTCTAGTGAAATGTCATCAGTAATATCATGGTTGATTTTATGTGATGAGTTATGTTAAATCTGATGTCATTTATATCATATGTGATGTCATGAATAATATAATCAGAATAAACTTTGCATGGGGAGAGGACAAAAATATACCTGCAAAAGCATGACATAAGCATTACTAAAACATTCTTTGACATGTTACATCTCAAATACAATATGCTTATTTGTATTCATTTTGACCTCTTTTAGCGATTAGTATTCAATCCAGTCAAGCATGCTTTATTTTTACTGTAATCTAATAAAAATTTGTCGTAATTGCGAGTCTGTTGGTAATGCTTCCAAAGTTATGGGCTTGCGCATGCGCAAATGGCATGCCGCAATCCACAAAGACGCTCATCGTGAGGCCCGTAAAGTAGAGGGGTGGGGACGTTCACAACGAGCGCCTTCGGACAGTAAGGAAGGGGGGGGGGGAAGCTTGCTATGAGCGCCAAGGGCGCTCATCGCAAGCCTACAAGGTAGAGGGGGAGAGAGGATCTGAATGGCTTTTGAGTTATGAGCTTTTAAACAAATGGTGAAGGTTAAACCTGCGAGGCCTGCTTGCGGGCCTCACGGGTTTAACCGCTGCCATTTTTCTTTCAACCCCATAACTCGGAAGCCATTGGGATGCCGCCAAAAGACTCCAATTGAATAGCAAATTAGCTGGCAACCTACGGTTTCCTGCCTCAGCTAATTTGCTAAAAAAAAATAATTACTTTGTAGTTTGTAAAATGTCTTCTTTTTTATGCCAGTTGAATTTTAGAGTAAACACACCCTCAAAACCCTAGCTAAATTAGCATAAACTTCATAATTCGTTTAAGGCCAACGAGGAGCAAGCCAAGGCAGCTGCAACATTTGTTACAAAGTATGGGGATCACATCTGTGCTGCAAGCTGCATATAATTTGTAGTCTGGGACATATCTGTCACAACCTACTATGATGATGGGATCTAGAGTATCCTAGTACTCTTATTCCCAGTAGGTTTAGACCTAAGTTTGGGTGACTCTAGACCTATGGACAGTCTTTGTCGGTACAAAGGCATAATTCCCAGCTTGCTTTGGTAGTGTACCTGGGAGCACCTTGGTAGGGAGTCAGAATGAGCTCCTCTACAAGCATATGCCTCTGGGTCAATAATACATGCTTAGTCAAAGTATGAAAATTAAGAACAACTTCTTTATTTTTACACAAGTATTTAAACAACTCACAAAACCAGTACAGGGAGTGGCTACCCCCTTGTCCAACCCTCATCTTCCTCTTGGCCAATGGGGTAATCTCCAGAGTAACTTGATTACCTCTAGCCAATGGACTAGAGGTAAGCTCTGGGAACTTCCAGACCCCTCCCATGGGCCGCCCACTAGGTGTGGCTACCTAGTTCACTTGGTCTCTGGCTCTCAAGGGAGAAACATCGATTTGCTCCTGTACTATGACCCTGATATTGGGCTGAAGACCCCATGGGGTTAAGGTGCCTCAATGTCTGTACAGACCCCTTTGTTCTGGCCTTGCTATCACTTCAAGTTGATACTTAAGATGATAGCTGGAAGGCAGATGGGTGATCTACTCAGGTTACTATCTGTATCAGACCCAATATGGATGACTGCACACAACATGGCTCCCACATTACAATACAATATATTTACAGATAATACCACTACAACATTTTATAACCCACAGCATCTCTCCCTTTCCCACATGTTATGAGTTGAGGTGGTACTTCCCACGTCAGTCCACTTAATGCTTTATGACGACTTTATTAGTGGTGACGTGGTAAACTGCCTCTTCTCTTAATGCATAACAATTACAGTGGGACTCTGCCCTGAATATATAACATTATAACAGTGGCTCTGGGAGCCCAAAACCTTCTGTTCAATAACATGTGGCAGATAACAGTTGCAGTCCAAGATGGCCCCTGGCTGATTCATGACAACACCTCCCCCAAGTGTGGCATAGTCATGAATCTGCTGGTTTGGCCAGGCCCTCTGTATGCTATGCTAATTCTAGTTCGTTCGCACACATTCCCAAGGTGTAGAATCAAAGCCTCCCCCAGTGCGTGGTCTTGCCCTGACTGTACAGAGGAAATTGCTCTTCCCATGCAACCCCCACCCAAATAGTCCAGGATCCCATCTCTCTCTTCTTGGCAGCAGCATGGAAGTCACTGGGGACACAGTGGGTTGCACCCATACACCCTTCTGAGGCAAATCAGTACTTTTGGGAGCCCCATAAAACAAACCCTGTCCCATAGCAACCCCTTTCCCTCCAGCCAGTCCCCACAGCTGGGCTGGGGTCTCTAAAACAGTCTCTGGGCCTATGGGACCAAAAGGGGACAGTCCAGTAACCCCCTCAGACATCATATTACTGTTGGGAGACGAACAAGACACCCACTGCAGAAAAGTACATACCGGGCTGTGCTGACCTCCAGCATCCATGATGATGCTAAGACCTGGATGCTCCTTTCCTGCTGCCTCCTGAACATCTGTAGCTTGGGACAGCTCCTCCTGGTTGTCCTCTATTGCCCTTGGTTGAGCAACTGTGCTCTGGCTCTCTGATGCAGGCTGGGGAATCTCGCAATTCCCACCCAGCCGGTTCTTTGGGGCCCTCAGCTGACCCTCTTCTTCAATGGCCTTTTGCTTGGTACCCTTATCCCAGTCCTCCAGGTTTAACTGGGCCTTTGGAGCGGTGTCTGTTCCAGTGGGCCTCTGGACATTGGTTATCCAGGGTATCTCCCCACTTGGTTCACCCTCTACTATGGTGCCACACTCCACCCACGGCTCATTTGCCAAGGCTGGCAAGCTTGCTGCCCCTGTCTGGCTCTTGGTGCCCCTGGCACTCTCTTGGTGCCCCTGACACTCTTGGTTCCCCTGGCTCACTTGGTGCCCCTGGCACTCTTGGTGCCTCTGACTCTCTTGGTGCCCCTGGCACTCTTGCTGCCTCTGACTCTCTTGGTGCCCCTGGCACTCTTGGTGCCTCTGACTCTCTTGGTGCCCCTGGCACTCTTGCTGTGTGAGGCCTAGTTCCCTGTAGCTAAGAACCAGTTCCTTTCCCTCCCCACAGTCCATTACATAGCCCTCCTGGGCTCTGTGCTTCACTAGCACCTTTTGTAGCAACTCTCCTGGGGTGTCAGGGTACAGATTTTGGTTACCTGTTGTAGGCTGGGGAATCTTATCCTTCCCACCCAACCTGACCTCTACGGCCTTCTCCCCAGAGTGCATTACATAGACCTCCCCACAGTCTCTTGGGTGGCTAGCCTGAGCCCCTGGCTCCATTAGCAGTTCTGGCCCATCCACTATGCCTAGAACTTTGGAGGGCAGACTTAATTCCTCTGGCCCTATCTTGTGAGTAGTTAGCCCTTCCTCTGGGATTACGTCTCTTGGGATATCAGGGTGCAGACATTTATTTTCTGACCCCACCCATTCCTCTGAGTCTCTGGCGCTTGTAGCTGGTGAGTAGGCCCTGACACAGTCTCTATATTTTTTAAAGGAACGCATTCTCCATCACTATGTTCTCCCCAGACCCCTTGCACACAATCACTTCGGTACATACCATCTGTGTTGTAAAGATCTGGCGACCAGTCCTCTTGACTGGGTTGTTCCCCTCTTGATGGACAAAATGTCTCCCCATAGATCTCGTCCCATAACTCAAAATACTCCTCCTCTGGCTGCAGTTCCTGATCAATCAGGTGTAACATTAAATTAGCCTCCATGGACCATGGTTCCAGTCCCAGACCACGACAGAGTTCCACAAACAAGTTGTTGTGCCTTTTAAATTTTCCTATGCCCCCTTCAGGATCACCATACACAATGTCTTGGAGGCCAGAATCTATCTCCAAGCGGAAATCAAACTCCTATCCAAGGCCACTAACTATTCTGGCGTGAAAAACATGATATTGGTTCTCCAAGGCAACCTCTTTTCTTACTAGTACTTCCAGCCAGCCCATTAGCTCATCGTCCTGCCACAGGTTCAGAATTGCCATCCATTTCTGCAGACGCAGTGTCTCTCTGTAGCCAAGTCTTTGTTGAGCTGGGGCTCTCGCTCCATTGCGCTCCTGCCAGATCCTCTGGTAATTCTGGTCTAGTAAGTTGGACACGTCTTGTGCGGTCATCTTACTGGGGTTTTAAGTGCCTGGCTGCTTCATACCGCCTTGTTGCCTCTGTTATGATGTCCGTCTGTTCAATTCCTGGTCCTTGTAGAGTCGTCCCACCACTGCCAGCCAATTGTCACAACCTACTATGATGATGGGATCTAGAGTATCCTAGTACTCTTATTCCCAGTAGGTTTAGACCTAAGTTTGGGTGACTCTAGAGCTATGGACAGTCTTTGTCGGTACAAAGGCATAAGTCCCAGCTTGCTTTGGTAGTGTACCTGGGAGCACCTTGGTAGGGAGTCAGAATGAGCTCCTCTACAAGCATATGCCTCTGGGTCAATAATACATACTTAGTCAAAGTATGAAAATTAAGAACAACTTCTTTATTTTTACACAAGTATTTAAACAACTCACAAAACCAGTACAGGGAGTGGCTACCCCCTTGTCCAACCCTCATCTTCCTCTTGGCCAATGGGGTAATCTCCAGAGTAACTTGATTACCTCTAGCCAATGGACTAGAGGTAAGCTCTGGGAACTTCCAGACCCCTCCCATGGGCCGCCCACTAGGTGTGGCTACCTAGTTCACTTGGTCTCTGGCTCTCAAGGGAGAAACATCGATTTGCTCCTGTACTATGACCCTGATATTGGGCTGAAGACCCCATGGGGTTAAGGTGCCTCAATGTCTGTACAGACCCCTTTGTTCTGGCCTTGCTATCACTTCAAGTGTTTACTTTAGGTGATAGCTGGAAGGCATATGGGTGATCTACTCAGGTTACTATCTGTATCAGACCCAATATGGATGACTGCACACAACATGGCTCCCACATTACAATACAATATATTTACAGATAATACCACTACAACATTTTATAACCCACAGCATCTCTCCCTTTCCCACATGTTATGAGTTGAGGCAGTACTTCCCACGTCAGTCCACTTAATGCGTTATGACGACTTTATTAGTGGTGACATGGTAAACTGCCTCTTCTCTGAATGCATAACAATAACAGTGGGACTCTGCCCTGAATATATAACATTATAACAGTGGCTCTGGGAGCCAAAAACCTTCTGTTCAATAACATGTGGCAGATAACAGTTCCAGTCCAAGATGGCCCCTGGCTGATTCATGACAATATCCATGTTAGAAAGTGCTATGCAAGGTCCATTCTGTGACAACACCCAAGTATGTAATTGACTGCAGGCACAGTGAACTGCACAGCCATTTCATGAGTACCTAAATGGTAAATATCTGTACCTGAATGCTGTGCTGCTATAGGCTAGTATGTTTTGGTCATGTAAGCACTCAGGGGAAGGGGGGGGGGGCGGATTCAGGAATTCACTCTCCTGCACATAAATCTGTAAGTAGATTGAACATTTCAATTAAATACATTTTTGTGTGGCTGTTTGTTATGGAACTTTTAAACCCAGGAAACTTATATCTACATTTAAGGCTCAATGTAAGGAAAAGTCAAATTCAAGGCACTGCCTTAAACATCATAAATCCCGATATTAAAGAGGTTATGCCACCCATGAAAACTTCAAGAGCATTACAAATTGCTTATACAATATACACATTTTTGATTTACTCTATAAAATTCTTGACATATGAACTACTGTCTTTGTGGTACTAATGTGCTAATGTGCAAATCATCATGCTAATTTGCTTAGTTTGCTTAATTATTTGTAGATATTTTTTGGCACCACAGAAAAAAATAAACACCTCGTGCCAAGATCTAAAAAATAGTATATATTAATGTGCACAAACAATAGAAAATATCTTAAGTATGATTTGCTTTCCAACAAAAATTATTAGTGCAGGAACTTAAAAAAATATTTTTTTTTTAGGATAGAGGTCTATACTAGCTACAATAATTGACTGACTGTACTACAATGCTAATTACATACAATAGTATAGAGTGCTGTGTGTTGACCCCACATCACTGAGCAAATTGTCAAACTCTGTACTCTGCAATGTGTTCACATTGTCCTCCTAGGTCATGTAAGAGCCAACATAGCAAGGACTTGTATAGAAAGTTATCCCTGAAGCACTGTGTGCAATATTATAAATAGTATAATTGTATAAACCAAATGTAACATGATTCATATAATCTATAGAATTTCATATCTTAATGTTCTTGTTAAAGCCTCCAATGTATCCTTTCAGACCAACTGCACAGATCTCTGTCATTGTAAAGGAAAAATATTTCCTTGTACATGATATCCCTGTGCGTGATTTATGGTCTGTGTCACTGGTTATATGTACTAGACAAGCAGTACATTACTTCCAGATATTGTTTTACTTTGTATCTTTGTGATGTAGGCTGACATGTTTCACTTTGCAGAGATGTACAATTCACAAAAGTAACATAGCTCTGGAAATTACCTGTCACTCTTCAAACTTTTCCATTTGGATATTCACTATTGTGTTCATAAAACCCGAAGCAGTTTAGAAATTAAATATCTCAACCCTTATCACAGATAAAGTGAAACAAGTGGTCTATACCAGTGAAGTTGATTATGGCTCAGGAAATGTAAGATATCCAAAATGGTTTTAAATATTTGAGCCTACCTTGTCCAAGGCTTGTTTGAACTGAAGAGCATTGTCATGTATGCCTCCTCTTCGCAGGAGGTAGTTTTATCCTGGATGGACTCACCCCTGGATGGACCTTGAGTTGTGTTGCCACAGTTGTCTGTATTGTTTCATACTACATATGATTACTTGAAGTCTATAATGTTTGCTTTTGGTGCAGTACAGATGTGTTCATTTTTTTAACTAGTGAGTTAGGCCTTACCTTGTGTGCTTCTCTGGACAATATAGTTCTGAGGACCTTCTATCAAAATCTTCACCATAGTGGGATTTAATACCAGCCTTGGAGCAGCTTTCCAAATGTACTGGTCACGGCAGAATGGAGTCTCCACTGGATCTTTGATTGACTCAGTAGTTCTGCAGCTTTCTTGGAACCTAGCTTCCACTTGCTGGAGCAAAAGGTCTTCCTGGCATGTTGTACTGGTCCACTGCCTTGGATCCTGCAAGAATATATAGTGAATGATCAAAATCTATTCTCTGATAGATGTCCCTATATCCCGAAGCCCATGACTTCTGTCCTTAGCCCTGAATCTTGGTGTCACACTAACACCAGACTGAGTGTCATCATTAGACAGACATGAAATCCTCCTGTATGCTGCCTTTCAGTTTATGTCTCCCTATGCCTCTAATATTGAGAATAGATGGAGTATTCTAAGTCATTGCTCCCATGAATCCAAACCTATAATGATGACGGGTCGGTGTCCCTCACTTGATGGATGTTATGAGAATGTTGGTGTGTTAATCTGTGCATCCCATCAGTCACGTATAATATGCAGATGCATCTGCGGACCCTGGTTTCCTTTCTCAGTCTTTGGTATGGCATGAATATGTTATATCTTATGAAGTGGTCCACGCATGCAGTCAGCATGAACCCATAATTTTTTCCTTTTAATATATATGGCTGTTTTATTTATGCCTGTTACACTCCTGGCTAGTTTTGGATAGAGAGAACATAGTTAGAGAGGGGAGATATGAGAGGATGGGGGGATCAGGAGAGGGAGAGAAAATAAAGGACTGGAGGGAAAGTAGCTGGAATTAAGTCAGGAAGCAAAATGGCGGCCGGTGTTGAGTCCTCCAAAGTCATGCTCAAAGCTCTGCTATACAGGACCCTTCACCATGGATGGATGTGTGGATGGCCTCAGCAGAGCTGATCTCAAATCATGACATTCATAAACTTTTCACTGTCATATTTTTAGCCTAAAGTTTGCTTATGAAAACATTATATTTTAAACTATTTAAACAATATTGATTTCCTGCCTGCTTGAGTGAAATTGTATCATTATTCAGTTTGTCTCTTTTTCCAATACTGTCAACTTACCAGTGATAATGTTGCCCCTGACATATGTCAAGCAAACAAGTCAGCTCATCCTCCCACGGATGGAAATGATAACTGCATACAAGGTAACCTCGGGCACATTCAGTTCCGCTAGTATTACCAGTATAACATGGGAGATCCGTGGGCAGAGAAACACCAGAAGGACACAAGCAGCCTGAAACCTTCCGAAAAGCAGTGATTCACCTTTGCAGTGGCATAAACTGATAATAAATGTTATTTTTTAAATGCTTGTTAATTTTCCAATGTTGATATGAAGTTAACAAGAGGGAAAAGAAAGGTTAATTAGAAGAGACCCAAGGACTGTCATAAAGTGAAATCATACTCATCTTTGTGTGTGGAAATATCGCTGCATATTAATTTAAAGGTAAAAACACATCATTTTATTTCACTATCACCATTGTTGTGCAGTATTTTCTGGTTTTGGTCATTTATTCCCTACACTGTAGTTTGGGGAAAACTTCACAACTTTGTGAAGCATTTAACAAACTAAGAGCATTAGTAAGTATGTAAGCCTAAGCATAAGATCATTTTTTTGAAAAAAAATGTATGTTAGTAAAAGCTTTACCTGTTTTTTGAAGTATGCAACAAGCTAGAAACATTAGCAGCTTGGTAAGTTATAGGCATAAAAGTATTCTCAGAAAAAGATCTTCATTTTACGGAGGGGTTAATTGTGACCTGCTTCTACTGAGCCTATGGGAGAAAGAGGGAAGGTGCCTGAACTGAAATCTTATATTAATTAATCAATCAAACAATTCCCCCAACCTCCTCCTACCTCTCGGGAATAGATAATAATCATTAATAGAAAATATCCACACAGTCTTCAGTGCAGCAGGAAGTGTGGAATACAGAAACATGGCATCATTCAGGCACAGGCCTTGTCTACTAAAATAAAGAATTTGAATACAAAATAATTTCTGACCACAGTTTCCGCAATTGAAAATGTTTATTTGTTGGAAAGTTCACAAACATTTGAGGTTTCATCCCAATATAAAGTGGTTAGTTCCAGTTTAGGAGACTCTACTTGTGTCAAAGGGCTTCCATCTTGCAGTGCTACTCTGTCTATAACCAGATTAGGATCGTTATCCAACTGGGAGTTGTGCTTCTATTTACTTTTATTCAAATTGTCAGTCGTTCAACAGAACTAAACTGAGATGTTATTTGAATACTAGTCAGGTTCTTCATAAGAGCATCACTGTGCTTAAAACACTTTTTTTTACTTATAAAAAAACGTCCAAACCTACCCTGCAAAGGTCCATCCCTGTAACTCATGCACACAATGTTTTCTAGGTTACTAGTCTCCAGTTGTGAAAGCCGATGCTGGGTAGCCCAGAATATCATGTGCAGTGTTGTCATTTCCTGAGAGACACAGGTGGCAACATTGTTGTCTGCTTCGCTGTATTATTAAAGGAACACCAATTTCGTAATCTGATTAATCTTATTTACACAATGAAGTAATAGCGAAACGCTTTGTAGACATTTTTGAAGAGGTACTCTAGTAGTATATCACTTGCATATAAGGTCATGATTTGTTATCTGTACTTAAAGTGAATATTTATTTAAATATTTGATCTATTTACAGTAGGATATTAGTATTCATTAATAAATAGGAAGTGGAGACTGGGTGGCGGTTTGGATAGGAGTGCTGTTGGCTGTGGATGTCCAGATTCCTCTGTCTGGAAGAGCAGCGGGGGAATGGAGAGTACTTTGGCTGGGTGACTGGTTGGCTGGAGATGCAGTGGGAGGAGAGGTTGTTAGCTCTATTGGACTGCCTTCGTGGCTGGAAGCCTGCTGCCACCAAGGCAGTGCACAGGGGAGAGCTGCAGTGCACGGAGAGGAGGAGAGAGTAACTTGTGGTACTGTCTTCAGCTGGATCAGTGGAGAAGTAAAGTCTGTAGGGAACCAGCAAGCAGCAGAGAGGAGAGCTGGCATTTTTACTTGCCCTTGTGTCTGGGGTCTAATCAGGCTGGGGCCTATAATTTGCATCTACAATACAAAGCAGATGTACAAGTCTAGAACTTAATTAAGGATCTACCACAAACATTTTACTTGTTGTTAATGCTTTATAACAAGTCTATGTAATTCTTGCAACAAAAACAGTGTTAAGCACATTCTGTTTTTTCTATGAGCTTTATTTACTGCTCTATGTCAGCCTTGCAACAGAAATAAGATCAAGCATAATCTGCTTCACCTTTGGGCAGCAATTCTGTTTCATCTTTTTGCTCTTTTTGTATATACAGTAACATGAAGGGTGTTTTCACTTCTGAATATATCACAGTAAGAGTTTGATAATTGGAACAGGCTTCTTACTCGATATTTTTGAAGGGGGACCAGTGCATCATCTAACAGGACAGCAATATTTTATAATTTGCTGTACTTGGGTATCATGCTGTGGACACCTAAATGTAATCTCACAATTATCTGTTTAAACATTAGTGGGAATTTCAAGTTAGTGTTTGTAACAGACTGCCGTTATGTAGACAGAATATTCTTTAACAGGCTGATACCTGATTTCTTCTATTATGCTGAACAGGGATTGCCTCCATACCATTATCATTTAAGTCTAGCAAGAATTGCGGGTGAGTCGAACAAGTTCAATGTCGTGATATAAATCTCGTCAAGGGACTAGTAGTAAAATGGTGCAAAGGAAAATATTTTACATTCTTCTTCGTGGAGAATACTTACAAAGGCTATGGGGAAGTCAAATAAAATACTACCTTTTTAATATTTTATTTTTTCTTCCCCAAGATGAGATATCTATATAGATTGCACCCCTGATTTATACTAGCTTGATGTATTTAATAAAATACTTTGAGGGGGATTAGCTATTAACTTGCCCTAATTTCTTTCTTTGGCAATACCCTTATTTTAAATTTGAACTAGGTTCATATCAAGCCCACTTGAAGAAGCTGATTGTGACATTGGCTGGCAGTGGTGGGATCTCTGTATAAAACACAGAAGGATGGCAGCTTATGAAGAGTTGTCTGCAGCAGAGGAGGAGGAAGTGTCCAGATGGTACCAAAGATGGATGGAGATATTACCTGCAGGTGCAACCATGGATCAGCAGAGGGAACTCCGGATACAGATCACACAGGAGGTACAGGGGAAGTGGAGAAGGGTAAGCAATGGCCCTGTCTCAGCTCCTGTGGAGGGGAAAGGCTTATCGCCAGTAGAGACAGAGAATGTTCTGGTGACTGGAAAGGACTGTAGAGGAATGGGCCTTCTAAATAAATGGATGGCATTCCTGGGACTATGGCCAGGTCACGAGCTAATGGAATGGCTGGAAGAATTAGTATATGAGGTGGTCGCCCTGGAAGAGCAATATGCTTATTGGGTGGGACCTGTTGGGATACCTCATCATTTTTCATTGGGGCTGGAAGAGGCACTGTGGGACATAGTACATGGGGATCCAGACTGTGGCTTGGGGACAGAGAAAAGACAGCTGTGTCTGTTTGCCAAATGCTGTCACATGCTGGGACTGGAGACAGGCTCTCAGACAGCTAACCTTGATCCAGCAGGAGCTACAGCTGGAGGTGGATTATATAGACTTGCTGGATGAAGCGTCCCTGGATGGGTTTTGGCCAGGCATGGAACAGAACCCCCTAACAGGTACTACAGGGACCCAGCTAAATGTTGCCAAGGCTGGGTCAGAAAATAAAGGTATGGACTGTGGGGAGAATTTTTATATCAGGGATTCTCAAAATAACAAGGATGCCTTCATCCATGGGGTTGACTGGGAAGAGGAAGAACTGGTCCCTATCTTTAGGGGGCTGAGTCTCACCCAGTTAGAGACATGGGACAGGGCCAAACCACAGCAGTGCCAGGCTCAGGGGAAGAACTGGGGAAAAGCTACCCTGCTCCTATAGTAAGAGAAGAACCTAATGAGCACTGGGCCCTACCAATTGACTGTGAAAATAGTGGAGAGGTTCCTTGGATGACAATTGGATGACAATTGTCACAGGCCCTGGAGCAGAAACATAAAGTAAGCCTGCTCTTCGGCCTGAGCAAGAGGCAGTAATAGCTGCTTCTCAAGGGCTGCCTGTAACTACACACCAGACAGTCTCAGAAGGAGAGAGTTAGGAGGTTCCACCTGATGATCCAGAGACCAAAGAGGCAGAGGGTAACCCAGATTGTGGTTTGTCTCCTGATCTCCCTACATTGACTCCCCTGCAGCTGCCCAAAGACACTGGTTGTGTACCTGTAACCCTGGAACGAAGGGGCCACTGGCCAGGCTTGTTGGGAGAGAGGTTGGCTACTAAACCACAATGTCTTGTGTCAGTACTGCCCATTAATCCAGCATGGATGACACCAGAGAATATCACTAGCCCATGTTGCAACTCCAGCATCAAAGTTTATTCAGGAGAAAGCTCAGGCCTGACAAAGGGAACTGTGTACTCTACAATTTCACCCATGGGCCTGAGTACTGATCCAGAATCAGCAGGACAGGAGGTCTCCCTAGCCTGGAAGGAGAGGGATTTCCTGAGTAGGATCATCCCAAGTTTATGCTGGACTTACTAGCGGGGATGTACTGTTTCACCTGGACTACCTTGAAGGGTCCTCCATGGCAGGTATCTTATAGGTCTTCCCCGGGACTTGGGAAGGTCCCTAGGCCACTGGGAAGGAGTGAGTATTCACCCTGGACAGGGGGAGGCAGGGTACCCAGAGAGCCACTGAGGCTATCACATGGATGGACTGTCACATTCTTTCTTCAAGATGACCGGTAACTACCTGTATAGATGGGAAGTTATCTGACAGGATAAACTTCCCATGCTATACTAGAAAGGAAAGGGGGAGAAATTGGCATGATTTAATTGTTTAAGGACTCATGTTGCCAGCAATTTAGGAATATAGCCAAGAGAGCATGATATTGTTGCATTGGGATAATGTGTTATTGTGTGGTTATATGTTTCCTGTACATGGTTATTATGTATACTAGTTATAATATATTATAATATGGAAAATGTTATATAGAACATATGTGGAATTGGTAAAAATGTTCTGCATATAAGTTAGCTGCAGATCATTGCACACTCACACATACAGACCTTCAAGACAGATGTATGTACTTCAAGTAGTCCTAAGCAAACACTTGAGTTTAACATAAAGGTTTGTTCACTAGCCAGCTATAGATATCTGGTGAATTTGATCTCAAGAGCTTTGATAGCCCAAGGTTGCAAGCCAGATAGGCTGACATCACACATACACAAATGTACACAAGGGTGTGGTATTGGAGAGTATAAATATGTTGTTTTGACCATTTAATAAAGATTGAGAGATAGTTTTCACATATACAAGGTGTGAGACTATGACTGTGTTTTGTATCCTGACTTGTGAAGTGGTCTTGCCATGGGCCACTTGTAACCCCTATGCATTATTCTCTGCCTGTACCTCTTCAGTAGCCATCTTTTGTGCCACAGAGAACAGGAACTCCATGATTCTGCTGGTATAGGTTTGACCTAGGTTCATATGAAGCCCCTTTGAAGAAGCAGATCGTGACACTGTATACAGTATGTATGAAGAAAAAAATGTGTGTATTATGTGTATTTATTAACTGTTGGGGATAGGGTTTGGGGAATGGAATGGGTGCGTGTGTGTGTGTGTAAGGAGTGACCTAGCTCTATGTGTATCTATGTGTGTAATATAATTTATGTGTATTGGTATTATGTGTAATCTGTAAATATGTGTAATCAAGGATTAAGCGTAAATTCGTAAATAGATGAATAGAAATAACAAAACCACAATATGCTGCTCTCAGAAGTCTCCTACTCTCTCACTCTCTGCAAAAAAACTCAAACTCTGGGACCTGCGTGATACTTTGTCAGAATCTACAACACTGTCAACGCATGGGCGGGTGGAACGCAACTTTATAATCTCTCTCTGTCAATCGTCTTTGGCTAGACCGCTTTCTATTGGTTGAAAGGCCTGTGTCTCACTCATATAACGTGATTGGATCATAACTGCAGGCCGCATCTCAGCCTATAACTTGCGCCCTTGCTCAATTGAATAGCGCTGGAATTGGAGACGACCTGTCGTATCAATTTTGTTAAGATGCGTATACTTCCTTGTTTATTATATCTGTTTCACACATTGCCTATTTCAATTAGCTTTAGGGACCTAGGTAGGTTTCAGACATATGAAATGTATCAGGTGGAAACAGCTACATTGAATTACATGGGCTACCATGGTTCATTATCATAGAACAAATGATTATCATGTCCTAATTTGAAACTTTATTTTAAAGCATATAATAAAAAAAATAGAAAACGTTATTTATAAAATACAACTACGCTGCTATGTTAAAAGAAAGAAGTATGTAGGAGCACCCTTTAACCAGCATATCAGGGTGATGCCTAGACACTTGTACTTATATACTGCAATAAACAATATACAGAAAAAAGTATTGGGATATAACGTTACATCTCTACTGAAAGAGGAACATGTAACGGATCTCCTGGCACCCCGACCGGGTACCTCCGTTGATAGACGCGTCCTAGTTTGCGCCGAGGCCTACAAGCACCGCACCGGACACCAAAACCACCACAGACTCCAAGGATAGTACATCAGGAACAAGCGTTCAGTAGTTACAGCTCAAGGGAGTATGCAAAAGCATAGCAATCCCCAGTATGATAGCGATCCCCTCAAATAACGAGATGAGACTACGTTTTGAAGGGTCAAGTAGAACTATCCTTTAATGACAGGGAATCTCCTTTTATGCAATGGTGCCCTCTGAAGGGCTACACCCACATAATTATCACAGCCAATTAGATACATGGTTCAACCCCCACGTCTCCTCCCCTCAGATAACAGGTAACACAATTAAAACAGACACAATTTTAACCACATTCTGGATGTACCCCAAAAACAGGGGGTACACCTTTAAGTCCAGCACCATTCAATAGCTCTCACCCAGGGGAACAACATATAAAAAAAATGGCATGAATCAGACCAGGGGTTCAGAAGTTAGTAAAAGTATGTTTTTCACATAACACACAGACATGTCACATATCCCCCACACAATACACATATAGGACAATAGGTGTGGTCACCCCTCCCTGAGGCTCCTTGATATAATCAGACAATGATTAAATCAGCCCTCTTTGTTCTTATCTGAGAATGAAAACAGTTTATACAATCGACTTTTCTTATCTGTAACAGGATTATCTATTAGCCTAGTCGCTTTGATATTCTGAGCCAATATACTCTGTAGAACATAAAACAACATATCTACAGTACAGCAATGTGATCATATTTTAACCAAGAAGTAAATAATCATAAAACAGGGTAAAACAGTGATGGGTTCCGTTACAGCTGGGACCTGAGCGCACAAAACTACCGAATAGCGCTCAGATCATCTTCACACAGTTCAATTGCCATGTAGCTAAAGTCTTTCCCATAGTCTTTCATCATATGAATGGGC
Source organism: Discoglossus pictus (assembly GCA_027410445.1). Classification (NCBI taxonomy): domain Eukaryota; kingdom Metazoa; phylum Chordata; class Amphibia; order Anura; family Alytidae; genus Discoglossus; species Discoglossus pictus. Next base: position 374,997,363 of record CM050164.1, read on the forward strand.
TCCATGGCATAGCTATCTGTGGTATCATTGTTCACACAGGGCAAGTACCGAATGACGCCCCTGTATGTAAAGGGCCAGAATGAGTGACATACACTCTGGTATGGCCGAATACTGTGTTTAAAGGGCAATATGTCCCAGGGCCATAGTCGCAGGGCAGGAGGCTGGCAAACAGTCCTCTCCAAGACAAAGTGGCGAAGGGCACTTCGTCACACTTCTCCCCTTTGGGGGGAAGTCTAACCAGGCACCTGACCTTCTGCCGGTCAGTGCCTCCGTTAGACGATCCACCAACCCACAATAAACCAGTGCTAGAGCAGCCCCCCCCACAACAACAAAGTGCAAGAGCAGCCCATCCACAACAAACAGTTACGGCACCTGGATATTTCGCTGTGGTGATGGGGCAACACGCTGAGGGGACTTGAGGGGCAGAGGCCAGCGGCACTCTGCCCTGATGCCAGCTCTTCTGCTGGTATAACCTGCAGGACATCCTGCTCTGTACAAGAGACAAAGGGAGGGCAGAGGCCGACTGCACTCTGCCCCGCTGTCAGCTCTTCTGCTGGGGTACTTGGGACATATTCCAGCTCAGTAGCCAGGGAAACGTGGCAGTCAGTGGGGGTTAACATTTCCTCTGTTAACCCTGGGGCCACATTAGAAGTTAGCTGGGGAGGGGAATTTGTACTTACCCCCTCCTCCGGTTGTCCCAGTGAGGGTAGTTGGGGATCTGTACAGGCTGTGGGCGCAGAGACCACGGTCCCATCTGCGCCGTCTGGGAGATTGGTGTCTCCCCTTGTCAGGGTAAACTGTAGCTGGGGAGGAAGGACAACACCTTCTGCCCCCTGTGGTTCACACTGCCGCTGGGGGGGAAGGACGACACCTTCTGCCCTCTGGGGTTCACACTGCCGCTGGGGGGGAAGGACGACACCTTCTGCCCCCTGGGGTTCACACTGCTGCTGGGGGGGAAGGACGACACCTTCTGCCCCCTGTGGTTCACACTGCCACTGGGGGGGGAAGGACAACACCTTCTGCCCCCTGGGGTTCACACTGCCGCTGGGGGGAAAGGACAACACCTTCTGCCCCCTGGAGTTCACACTGCCGCTGGGGGGGAAGGACAACACCTTCTGCCCCCTGGGGTTCACACCGCCGCTGGGGGGGAAGGACGACACCTTCTGCCCCCTGGGGTTCACACTGCCGCTGGGGGGGAAGGACGACACCTTCTGCCCCCTGGGGTTCACACTGCCGCTGGGAGGGAAGGACGACACCTTCTGCCCCCTGGGGTTCACACTGCCGCTGGGGGGGAAGGATGACACCTTCTGCCCCCTGGGGTTCACACTGCCGCTGGGGGGGAAGGATGACACCTTCTGCCCCCTGGGGTTCACACTGCCGCTGGGGGGGAAGGACGACACCTTCTGCCCCCTTTAGGGCTGGTAGAGAGACCTCGGTCCCATCTCTACCTGCCATCTGGAGGTCATCCCAGGACCAGTCAATGAAGTCTGGTTCCGCTTGTCGAGTAGGTTGGGGCTGCACGAAGCTGAGCAGGTGTTGGTAGTCCTGCTCCAGCTCCCACTCTCTTGTTACCAGGTGGGTCATGTCTTTGCTCACCTCGCCTTCGTCATCCCAGACATACATGCCCATCCGGTAGTCGTAAATGTCCCAAAACCTAGACTCCTCCGTGCTGCCAAGATCAATGTCGTCCTCCAAGGCATCCCATAATAAACCCGGGCCATCATAATCATCTCCCTCCGGTAAGTCGTGTTCAGCCGTCCAGGGGGTAATTCGAACGGTATGCCACCAGAGGGCCTGGTATGCGTTGTCTAGCCAGAGCTCTCGCCATACCAGGGTCTCTAGTCTTGTCACCCACTCATCCAGAGGCTGCTCTCCCAATAGATACATCCGCATCGCCACACGCTTCTGTAGCCGCTGCTCATCACTGGGGAGACTCTCACCTCGCGGCCTCCTCCTCATCCTCATCATGGAACGCTGTCCGAAAACTAGCCGGTTCCATCCTGCTGTAGCCAGGGGCGCTGTACGGATACTAGCGTTGCCCTCAATTTGTAACTCCAAACGTTACCAGTGTCTCCGTGCTGCTTTTCCTCTTACTAGGACGCCATCCCACCACTGCCAGCCAATGTAACGGATCTCCTGGCACCCCGACCGGGTACCTCCGTTGATAGACGCGTCCTAGTTTGCGCCGAGGCCTACAACACCGCACCGGACACCAAAACCACCACAGACTCCAAGGATAGTACATCAGGAACAAGCGTTCAGTAGTTACAGCTCAAGGGAGTATGCAAAAGCATAGCAATCCCCAGTATGATAGCGATCCCCTCAAATAACGAGATGAGACTACGTTTTGAAGGGTCAAGTAGAACTATCCTTTAATGACAGGGAATCTCCTTTTATGCAATGGTGCCCTCTGAAGGGCTACACCCACATAATTATCACAGCCAATTAGATACATGGTTCAACCCCCATGTCTCCTCCCCTCAGATAACAGGTAACACAATTAAAACAGACACAATTTTAACCACATTCTGGATGTACCCCAAAAACAGGGGGTACACCTTTAAGTCCAGCACCATTCAATAGCTCTCACCCAGGGGAACAACATATTAAAAAAATGGCATGAATCAGACATGGGGTTCAGAAGTTAGTAAAAGTATGTTTTTCACATAACACACAGACATGTCACATATCCCCCACACAATACACATATAGGACAATAGGTGTGGTCACCCCTCCCTGAGGCTCCTTGATATAATCAGACAATGATTAAATCAGCCCTCTTTGTTCTTATCTGAGAATGAAAACAGTTTATACAATCGACTTTTCTTATCTGTAACAGGATTATCTATTAGCCTAGTCGCTTTGATATTCTGAGCCAATATACTCTGTAGAACATAAAACAACATATCTACAGTACAGCAATGTGATCATATTTTAACCAAGAAGTAAATAATCATAAAACAGGGTAAAACAGTGATGGGTTCCGTTACAGCTGGGATCTGAGCGCACAAAACTACCGAATAGCGCTCAGATCATCTTCACACAGTTCAATTGCCATGTAGCTAAAGTCTTTCCCATAGTCTTTCATCATATGAATGGGCTCCATGGCATAGCTATCTGTGGTATCATGGTTCACACAGGGCAAGTACCGAATGACGCCCCTGTATGTAAAGGGCCAGAATGAGTGACATACACTCTGGTATGGCCGAATACTGTGTTTAAAGGGCAATATGTCCCAGGGCCATAGTCGCAGGGCAATATGTCCCAGGGCCATAATTAAGTTAGCATATAATATGTGGCCAATATACATATGAAACAATACAAACTACAATATTTAAATATAGGCTTCCAATGAATCGTATATACAGGATAATGACAAAAACACCACATCAATGGCTAATATTGAACCAATACTAATTGCTGTAAACGCATATGTAACAATATAATAACTCCTACGTGTATGTATGTGACAACAAAAAGTGCAATATATAAATATAAGCTTGCAGCAAATCTCAATGACTGCTATTTAAACCCATAGTGCCTCACAATGGCTTAATGTGCTTCAATAATATTTTTTTTATATTTTAATTTGTCTAGTCCCACCAGCAGATGACAAGCTGGATTGCCTTGAGTTAAAAAAATCCTATCTCAGGTACTATGTTACAATAGGGGTACAAGTGGCACAAAATAATTTTATCCTGTGAGTTGAAGGGCTCCAGCAAGTTTAAGGGTCTTCCTACACTAGGTAGGGGAAATGAGGTAGGAGGTATCCACCGAGATCATAGGGTTCCTTCTATTTCTTACCCAGGTGTGGGGGCCTTGACCACATTTATTTCGCCCTTGTTACCCCAATTTGGTAAACCCTGGAGATGGAGTTATTTTACATTTCAAGTTGAGTCTTACTGGTAGGCTTATGTAACCTAAGTGAATCCCTCTTTTTATTGCTTTGTTGTTAAGTGCCTATTAAAGTTTTTTGAGTGTGATTATATTTGTGCCTAAGTAATTTAGTGTTAAGCACTACAGCACTTTTTAAAGTAGATTTTGTATCTTTAATAACAAATGACACATAGACCACTCTCTTTAATAACAAAATAGTGTTTTATTTTACTGTTGTTATTGGTTAGTATAAAGGAAGAAAAAAAAATCAAGTTATGTACATGTAGACAAGTAAACAAATGGGAGTGCTAGACATCCGTTTTAAGCTAATATCTTTATAAAGTTGATGATAGTATAAAAGCTCAACCATAAAAAAATATGTACATCACCATTTTAAATCTGTTAAATCTCATTTGAAAGTGTGTTCTACAATCCAACTTCCATTACTTTGATGAACCCTTTCCATCATTTAAGGTGAAAACCTCTTGGTACAAAAAGGTCCCCTGATAAAGCCTTATATTGACCCTGGATGTATTTATATAATGTAATCATATCCCCTCTTCTGTGTTTTTTTCTAGTGGAAATTAACCTAATTTGGTTATTCTGTCTTCATGGCTTAATCCCTGCATTCCCCTTATTATTTTTATTGCCATTCCCTGTAACTTTTCCAGTTATACAAAGTCCTGTTTTTGAAGTTGTGCCCAAAATTTTACTCCATATTCCAAATAATAGATTAATAAGGGACCTCAGGCACATTCAGTTCCGCTAGTCTTACCAATATAACATGGGAGATCCGTGGGCAGAGAAACATCAGAAAGCCAGAAGCATTCTGACACCTACAGATAAACAGTGATTCACCTTTGCAGTGGCATAGATGGATAATACATGTCATTTTTAAAATGCTTGTGAATTTTCCAATCCTGGTGTTAAGAAAACAAGAGGGCAAAAAAAGGTTAATGAGAAGGGACCTACGTATTTTCTGGTATGGCTCATTCCTTTGAGCCACTGTAGTTAGGGAAAGCCTTCATATCTTTGTGAAGGATGTAACAAAATAAGAGCATTACTAGAGTTGTAAGCCATGAGCTTAAAATCAATTTGAGAAAAAAACAGTATATTAGCAAAAACTTTACATGTCAGTGAAGTATGCAACAAGCTAAAATCATTAGCAGCTGGGCATAAAAGTATTCTCAGAAAAAGATGTTCGTTTTAGCAGTCTCTGCTAGAGCATGGCAACTGCCATGATAGTCCTCCTTCCTTTTTAAGACATGAGAGGTGGTTACAGACCAGCAGCCCCATTAAATTCAAAGCCCGTAGCTGCATCAGCACAACCACAAAGGCTGTGGGCTTGACATTCGGCTGCGTTACAGAGATATTAAAGTGAACCATGCTGCGAGTTACGGGCCGTAGACCCGTAAACCATTCTTGCGAATTTTGGATTTGCGGCTGTGAACATGATCAATTAGTCAAACCCGTAGTTACGGATTTAGACAGAGCCAATGGCAAATGAGATTGTCATCATTACGTCACTGAAAAATGGAGGTTAGATTTCAAAGCCTTACGGGTTTCAATTACGAGTTTCCTTCAGACCCGCATTCCAGAAATAATGCAATATTAATAAATCAGTAAATATGATATCCTAGTCCATGCAAGTTCCATTATATGTATTAATACATTAATTGCCAGGATCGATATAACACGGAAATTAAACATAAAAAAAGTATTTTATATTGCAGATTTGCGAGCTTCAGAATGTTGTGCTATTAATTCTAATACCTAACATCACTTTCCCTTTAATTGAAAATACAGTAGTGCGTGTATATTTGCATTTACAGTGCTACAGAAAGGACTTTAACCCCCTCTCTAGTACCTGTAGGCTTTTTGGCTCCATTTGCGGGTTACGGTTAGCAATTTTCAAACGTAACAATTACGGGCTTCACAAATCAAAGGATTTGCGGCCGCGGACTTCAAATTTCGGCGTCCCGTAGGTTTTTTCCGCCCTCATCCCGCAAAACGTTAGAGTGTTGCTTTACGGGGCAGATTTAATAGACGTAAGTCTTACGTTGCAGGCTACAGTTTTACACATTGAGGGAATTTAATAAGGCTGCAGGGCAAGCAAAACTTGCAAGTATACTTGTAACCTGTTCTATGAAGCCTATTGGAAAAAGAGTGAATGTGCCCTTAGCTGAAATCTTATCTAAATTCACCAATCAACAATTCCCCCACCCTTCTCCTTCCACTCAGGAATAGAAAATAAACATTAGTAGAACACACCCACTCAGTCTTCAATGCAGCACAAAATGTGAAATACAGAAACATGGTATAATTCAGGCCCCAGCAGCGTCCACTAAAATAAAGATTAAAAAAAAAAAAATTCTGACCACAATGTACACAGCTAAAAATGTTGTTTATTTGTTGCAATGTTCACAAACATTTGTGATTTCTCCCAATATAAAGTGGTTCTGTAAGTTTCAAGAGACTGTCAAGGGACTTCCATCTTGGAATGCTAGTTTGTCTGTAGCCTGATGGGAGTTGTGCTGCTATTTACTTTCATTGTCAAGTGTTAATCTTTCAACAGAACTAAACAAAGATGTTATTTGAATCCTAGTCAGGTTATTCATAAAAGTGTACTATAAATATGACACGTTAAAGTAAGTGAAGCCCCCTTTTTTCCTTCCCAATAACTTTTTTTCCTGACTCTTCTATCCTCAAACCTACATAGTAATTGAGGTTGAAAAAAATACTTTTAATCTACCAAGTTCAACCTTTTAAAGGGACATGGGAGATTCCCTATTTTATTTTAAATAAACTACCTGAGTGTTTAAGTGCATATTTAAACATAAATGTATTACAAGTGCTTAAAAGCTCTATTCTTACTTACTGAGACAAACTTTCTTTGCAAAGTTCCACCCCTGTAGTTCATACACGCAGTATTTTAGTGGTACTGTATGTACCTTGTTCGCTCCATAGCAACGTGAGACAAGTCTCTGATTGTGGAGGGTGATGCCGGTTGGTCTATAACATCTGGTGCAGTGTCATCATTTTATGTGAGAGATGCAGTTGGCATCTTTGTTGTCTGGTTCAATGTATTATTTAAGGAACAGCAAACTTGTAATCTGAACTTTAATTGCCTGATGAAGCGCTAGAGAAACGTGTTGCAGACGATATTGCAGAGGTACTCTAGTAGTATATCTTGAATATGAGCTCATTATTTGATATATATTTATGGTCCATGACACAAGTTGTTTTTCTCTATTTCTCTCTTTACCACTGTATGGTTTTAGATTTATAATAGCTAATATATGTAGTATTTTTGCAATCTCTACTTAATGTGGATATTTTTTTTCAATATTTGATCTATTTAAAGGTATGTGGGAGTTTCCCTGGTTTTAAATGTTTCCTAATAATCAGCCTCTGATTAACATAAAAAGATGTATTACATTGAAAAGTTCAGTCTACTTACAGATTTATGTGCAGGAACCTGACATCCAGATTTCCACACAACCAGAGCTGCCTACGTCGACAACTCGTAGTAGATTAGAGAGAGACTAAACCAACACCGCAGCCAGTGTTTGGTATAGCAGTATAATTGTATTTTATATGTAAACTCTATGCTATTCTTTGCTTCAGGAAGAGAGAGAGAGAGAGAGAGAATCTGCATAGCTGAGAACTAATAGCTAATAAGGCGCAGCTGTGGCTTTGTTAGCTCTGCCAAACAGAGAGAGAGAGAAAAAAAGAAAACCAAAAACAAACCTGCAGCAGTAGTTGATACATAGAATGGGCATACAGCAGAAGTGGTTAAAGTGGTAAGAAGGTTGAACCCACACCAAAAGCCAGTGTTTGGTATAGCGGTATGATTGTAATTTATATGTAAACTAGATGTTATCCTTTGCTGCAGGGACTGGGGTGGAACGTGTTGCAGAAACGGTGAGAATGTGCTGCAGATACTGAGGTGGAATAAACTACAGAGTGAGTGGAATGTGCTGCAGAGAGGGATGCTTTATTGCAGAGACAGGATCCCCAGACTTTGCTACAATGTTGCAGTTGCATCTGATTGGCCAAAACAAATAATTAATTGTAGGGGGTATTTCCTCTCAGATTCAACTGGCCGAAAATAGAAGTAATTTTGCTAACTTCAGGGTAAGTTTATTGATTTTTATTTTGGTATTCTTTCATGCAAATTGTTTTTTCATACACTACTGATTCTCCTCTATCAGATGCATTCATAATGCATGAAACTTAAAAACACATTTAAGATATATTATTCATAACTTGGATATTTCATATATCAGTTGTGAAACTTTTTAAACTGAAAATTGAGATAACACTACTGAAACATTTACTGTTTTTATTGATGACTAATAAACAAATAAGAAACTGTAGGCCAACTCACCCAATTATAGAAAATACCATGCAATTCTAGAAGTCAATAGTAATCCAGATAAACTCTCCACAATTTAATAGATTTTGGAGATATACAATGGCTCCTAAAATTGGAGGAGCCGGGAATATATAGAAGATCAGCAACAATAAAACATTATTTTCACTAAATGGCACTAGAATCAAACCCCAAACAGTTGGGGCCTTATTCAATTGCAAATTAAATTTGCTACAATTACAGAGCGATTCAATTGAACAAGCCCGCAATTTATGGGCCGAAAGCTGACAGTAAACAGTAAACCATGTAATCATTAGTAGCATTTCAGAGCATGATCATGATCAATTAAGCAAGGCCGTAACTACCAATTTGGAAACAGCCAATAGTAAATCAGACTGTCATCATGACATCAGTAAAAACATGGAGATTACACATTAATCAATTAGCATTTAGAGGTCAGATATGTAATCAGACTTGTAATTTGGCAATGTACAAAATATAAAAAATGAATGGCCATACTGTTCTAGTCAGTGTGGTTGGCCTGATATGTATAAACTCATTGATTCCCGAGATTGATATGTCACCAGCGCTCATCGTGGGCCTGGCAATGATCGCCTTCGGTGTTCGATGACAGCCTTTTTAAAAGTGTTGCGGACCTCGCGATGAGCACCTTCAGCGCTCATCGTGGGCCTTCCAATGAGCTCCATTGGCACTCATTGCCAGCCTTTTTTAAAGTCTTGCGGGCCTTGTGATGAGCGCCATTAGCGCTCATTGTGCATGCGCAAGACAGTATTTTTTTAGCATTGCGTCATCTAATAATCGTAATGTCAGCTGTCATTCTGTTATGTGAACATCACATATAATAGTTGTGGTAAGTTACGAATGTTGGTCATTAAATGTTAAATGTTATGGGCTTGAGCATGCACCATGATCACCCAAGTCCCGCAAGACTTTGCTGCAGGGGAGAGGGTAGGGGAAAAAACACAGGGCATGGAGAGGGGGAAGGAGAGAGGGGGAAACAGACACATGGAAGGGAGGAGAGGGGGAAATAGACACAGGGGTCAGAGAGTGGTATAGAGAGTGGAACATTGTACTGCAAATTCCAAATGAGGTTGTAATAAGGATTTATGTAAGGGCAGAATTGTATTTGATTCCCCTTGCTTCTTAATGCATGTGAATATTTTACTTGACTTTGGGGCTGATGCTTGACATTGAGCAAATACTCCTAAATTATTTTCTGCCTGTGATATCCTAGATGTTTCTGTTTAAATTATGAATTACATGCTTTTTTCTTCTCAAATGCTTATTTGTGTTATCTGCCATTAAACTGTCCATTCTTATAATTTATGTAAATCTCTTTGCAGTGAAAGTATATCATTTTCTGATTTAATTATCTTGCAGAATTTAGTGTCATCAGCAAATACTTATTACTCTTCAGTACTACATCTGAATAATTAATAAATATGTTTAAAAGAAGATGGACTAATAATGAACTCTGAGGAACCTTACTTAATACGTTAGACTAATGTGAGAATGTTCCATTTACAACAACCCTTTGTTTCCACTCTTTTAGTCAGTTTTCCATCCATGTGCACATAATTACTTATATTCTTGTATAATTTACTTTGTACTATAACTTCCTATACGGCACTGTATCAAAAGCCTTTGCAAAATCCAAATAGACTATGAGCCTCTTTCAATTGATGCTTTCGGGTTATACGTTCTCGGAAAAGGAGCCCGTAACTTAATTTGCTATTCAATTGGCAACTTCTTGCGGGCTCTGATCGAATTATGAAATCCAAGCTGTGATTCATAGCGATTTTTAAAATCACAAGTTACTGCCCTCCAAGCCAGATCGGACCCCCCACAGGAAGGGTTAATGTGGGGACCCTGCAGGGGTCACTATGGGGATCCCGCATCATAGGGTGGTGTCATGCCCAGGGCTTGACTGGACTGTTTTGGACCATGGCCTGGGCCTGAGCTGTCAAGAAGTTTCCCTGTTTTATTGTTATAGTTATGTATTTTGTATAACTTTTGGTTAATATGACATAAATTGTATGCATTGTGATTGTTACAGTATGGTTATCTTGTGATCACTCACTCAGCCCCACCTAAATAAACAAACACAAACACAGGGGGGTCTTGATAAAAAAGAGTGCTTACAGCAAATGGATATAGGTAATACAATCATCAGGATAAGCTCATCAGATGTACAGGGTTTTCCAGTAAGCAGGGACAGCCTATTATGTTAATTGGTCCCTCTTCTATGTACCTAAGAATGAGGCTTACTGTGATTGGCCAACCTGTGTGTCAGAAAATTTTATAAAATATGACAAATAAAGGTATGACAGTTGTGTCTCTATTTACATAAACAATGTGTAAGTGTCAGTCTGTGAATTAATCCTAATTCTAAGGGATTATATGGTGTTCCCGATAACCTGGTCTGTGGAAGCAATCTCCTGGCCATGATTCCTGTGTTTGGTCCATCTTCTGCTATCAGAGGTGTGCAAGGACTGCATGATTCTGCTGGATAGGTTTCAACCAGGTCTTACAAAGCCCAATTGAAGTAGCAGATCATGACAGGGGTTAATGTTAGGTGCCGCGGGGGTACTTACTACTACATAGGGGTTAACTATTTGTGTGCCACTGGCCCTTTAAGGACCCGTGGGGGGGATTAGATTTTTAAAAAAACCTGATTGGGAGCCCCGCAGCAAGGGTTAATGTGGGGACCCTGCGGGGGTCCCAATGGGGACCCTGCAGCAAGGTTTCATTTAGGGAGCCTGCTGTCATGATGACAGTCTCATTTACTATTGGCTCTGTCTGAGCAGTAGCTACGGGCTTGCTTGTGCGAGCCCTGCACTGCTTATATATGGAACCGCAACTCAATCGCAGACATTCGGCTATCTGCGATAGAGTTGCGAGGCTCGAATTGAATGGAGCCCTATATCAGCTGAGTTGCCTTGTTTCCACTCATAGAAGATAATCCGATTTTATTGACAAGGCCTATTCCTCATAAACCCATGTTGACTCCTACTTTTTGTCTTGTTCACATGGATGTATTCTTGTATACAATCACTTTAGTTTCCCCACTAAACCAGTTAGGCTTACTGCTCTATAATTTGCTGGATTTGCTATAGTTCACTTTTTTTTTCCAATAGTTTTTATTGTCACACATATTCATATTTTGACTCACAGGTCAAGACGGACTTCAAATGCTATAATCTATGGTCTTAATAAACCGATATAGTCCATAGATCCATATTGTGACAACTCCTCAAACATTTTCAATTTTCAACACAAACTACCCCCCAGGGAAATGGTTAATTCAATCATCTCTAATTATGTCATTAATGCCCTTTAAAAAGTTTCCATTGGCCAGAGGCTCAGCAGTTGTTTCTTTATTATTGATTTTTGGTATGACTGGCACATACAAACATACCACTCTCAATTAAATAAAAAATAATTTTGACCATTTTGTATGTCTATACTACCCCCTTTTACACATGACTATTACATATACAATCTACTTTGACCCATTTACTTGTCTGTTAACTCAATTTGGTCATTATGAAAGACAGTCTGATAATACTCAATGTATCAATTCCTCACCTTATCCAAGCTGTATCCCTCATCAGGAAGATAGGTTCCTCCTCCAGCCTCCAGCCCCCCCCCCCCCCTTCCATCCAGTTCCTCTCTTGGATCTACATTTCCTGTTTCGCCTTTGAGCTCAGTACTTGATCACCCCCTGTACTCCTGCCATGGGCCCCAGATATCCATATATTTCTAAATTGTATCCTCAAGGGTATGGGTCATTTGTTCCTTCAGCGCTATATCATTAATTTTATTTTTAATTACTGAAATGTCTAGTAAGCATGTTTCCATTGCCCCCCTAACTGGGTTATGAAATACTTCCGAGGCGAAATTTGTGATTGCCCTCCATATCCTTTGTACCTTGGGGCACCCCCACCACTTGTGCACAAACGTCCCCTGCACTCGACATCCTCCAGTAAAATTTGCATTGTCCGACTTTCTCCACCTTGCTATTCTCTCCGGGGCTTAATTGCCATCTCTAATTTGTCTTCCCCCCATAGCTTGTTTAAATCCAACTCCCAATCCTTTATATACTTGTCTTTGATCTTGGTTGCTTGAGAATTATATACATCATAGATACCCCCTATTATTCCCTTGGCCAATGGAGATTTTTGGCTAATCACCGAAAACCAGGATTTCTTTGGTGGCCCCAGGGTCCTGGTTAGTGCAGTCACAAAATGCCTTAATTTACAGAAATTGTAATGTTGGTTTAATGGTAAATTGTATTGGTCACTTAGAGATTCAAAAGTTAAAGGACTCCCCTCTGTAAACCAAGGCCCCAATCTATCTAGCCCCTTGGACTTCCACCACCAAATGGAGTCTCTGCTCATTTCCCTTGGCACCTGCGGATGGCTGAGTATCGAAGTCATGTGAGAAGGGTGAGTAAACAAATCCGAAAACTTCAGAGCCCATTTCTAACACTGTACTGTGTGTGCAATCAACGGATGTTTAATCTGCCCCACCTGTTCAGGTACCCTACTGAGCCAATTTAACCAATCCCAAGAGTAGGGAGACCAAATCTGATCCTCTATAAAGGTCCAGTCAGGTTGATGTATAGATGAGAGGATAATTTGAATAAAAGATAACTGTCCTGCTCTGTAATATTTTCTTAAATCCGGGCACGACAAACCCCCTCTACTTTTATGCTTAAACATTATATATTTTTTAATTCTAAGGGGTTTATCCCGCCAAATGAACCTGAACACTTTCCTTTGGAAGCCCCTCAACTCTATATGGCTAATGGGTATTGGGATAGTTTGGAATAGATATAGCAATTTTGGAAGGATACTCATTTTGAAAGAGTTAATCCTGCCCAACCATGAAATCGGGTACTTAGACTATTTTAATAAATACCCACTGAGAGACCTGAACAGAGGGGTTTAATTTGTTTTATATAGATTCTCCACACGTGAGGTAACTTAAAGACCCAAATATAGAATAAATTCTTTAGCCCAATGGAAATTATTTTTCTTTTGCAAAAATCTTAACTGCAATCAGTAAGTCGATTGCTTTTCAACATTGATTCTAACCCTGAAGTCTTACCAAATTGACACAGGGAGTCCAATAACTTTGGAATAGAGTGTTCAGGCTCTGTTAAGGTAAATAATAGACCATTTGCAAATAAACAAATTTTATAGGGATGGTGGCCCATGTCTAACCCTTTTATCTCTGAACCTGTTCTAATTATTATTATCGGCTCTATTGCCATCGCAAATAACAGGGGTGAAAGAGGGCAACCCTGTCCCGTTTCCCTGCCTATCCCGATCCTCTCCTGAAGACAACCCAGCAGTCTTAAATATGCCTCGGGATTTTTGTAATAAATGTTAATTAAATTCATAAACTGTCCCCTAAAGCCAAGTCTATTCAGAACTGCTCGGAGAAAAAGCCACTCTAACGAGTCAGAAGCCTTCTCGACCTTGAGAGCCAGAAGACACATTGGCGTTTTCGCTATTTTGGCCTGATGAATTACATTGATGACTTTTCTAAGATTATCCCTAGCCTGCCTGTGAGGTATGAACCCCACCTCTATCGGCCATAATTTTAGCTAACAATTTTATATCCCCATTCAGGAGAGTGATCGGTCTATAGTTTTTCACCTCGGTACTGTCTTTGCCTTCTTTGGAGAATAAAACTATCTCAGCTAAGTTCATCTCTGGTGGGACTTGCTGGCCCTCTAGAATGGAGTTCAACAGGGCAGTCAAATGGGGAAGTAAGTGTGCCTGAAACCTTTGGAAATATACATTTGTAAACCCATCTGGCTCTGAAGCTTTGTCTGCCTTTAAAACCAAAATCCCTTTCCTGACTTCCACCTGCGTTATCTCTGCATTCACACTAAGTCTTTCTTTTCTCCCTAGTATGAGGAAAAGTGTTACTACCTTCCTAGCCTTTCACTGAGAAAGCTAGTGAGACAAATAATCATATCAGCCTAGCTTAACAGGACTAAGCATGCATTTTTAATACATTGATCTAAACCACAATAAATCACTTATCTCCTATGCAACTCCCTTAGGATTACCTTCCCACAGTCAAGACCATGGGCCCCTCAGAAACAATGTCAGAATTACTTCCTTTAGCCAAGGACTTCTCATTCATGTGGCACTTGTGGCTGCCTGGACCTCCCCACTTTCAGCAGAGGCCACCCAATCCACACTTGCATTGTTCTTCTATTTCTTGTTTGAGGGCACCTCCGTCCAAATCTTGGACGGGTGATCTCTTTGCCCCGACCTTTGCTCTGTCAAGACAGTGCCTTCTCGTAGCAATGGTAGGATTATCAGTCTTTTTTATAAGTCCTCCAGTGAAAAAATGGTATAAGACTTTTCCCTATATTGAAACTGAAGGCACAATGGAAAGCCCCATCGATACGGGACCTTATTTTTTATTAAGACCTCCAGCGCCGGCCTCCTCTCCCTTCTATTCATAAGCGTTGAAGGGGATAAATCTGCATACATTTGCACTTGCGCTCCATCTGGTCCTACTAACTTCGGAATCTTCCTGGCAGCTGCCATCAATAGATCACAGGAGCTCTGACGCACAAAGCGTACTATTATATCATTTGGCTGGTCCGAGTTGTGTGGGCCTCCCAATGCGACCTTTCCATTTCCAACTCTTGAATTTGATGATCAGAAATACCGTAATGGTCCGAATATAAGCTGCACCTTTTTTTCCGATTTTTGAGCTTGCGAGTTACGGGTGCGGCTTTTATTTGCGACCGTAAAAAAATCATTGCTAATTTGCGAACTTTGCTTGTTACGTGTGCGTCTTCTATTCGGGAACGTAAAATTACTGCCGATTTGCGTGATGGCGAGTTAAGGGTGCTGATTTTCGTGCTTTAGACTGCGGTATTGAATAGCGATTTACGGTTTTAGTGATTCTAATATCCTTTAAAGCCTGTAACCTGCAGAAAAAAGCTTGCAATGGCTGATCACTTTGAGAGTCTTTTTCTCTCCAATTTCACGGGTGCGGCTTATATTTGAGAACTATCTTTTTTCTATTTTTTCCCCTTGAACTTTACGGGTGCGGCTTATATGCGGGTACGGCATATTTTTGGACCAATACGGTAATAGAGACAAATACCTCTTTCAGGTATCCAAACAGATCTGTTACTTTCCTTGGTACACCTCTGAGACGTACATTTTGTCTCCGGGACCTGTTCTCAAGGTCCTCTATTTTGTTTTCAAGAGTCACTATATAGGCCACATTTGATGTTATCTCAGATCTATCGCTATCTTGCGTGGCTATGATCTGATCAGTCACGTTCTTCACTTTGTGCACCCTTTGCCCAATGAATGCACATCTACCTTTATATCTTTCAGAGCTAAATATAACTGAGCTTTCAACAACTCTTCCAATTACTTTCAATGACTTTGCTGAGAGGTTCACGTCTTTATTTGGATTTGCCCGACCACCATCTATCTCCAACGAATCTGATCTATCAGGAGAGCCCTCCATCTGTGATGTGTGTATGGCTGAAGCAGCTGGGAAGTGCTCCCGTATTTCTTTAGCTGACAAGCTTTTTTTCCCCTTTTCATCTTTGCTTTCAGTATTCCTTTAACTCTGGACAGTCAAAGAGTCTTTATGGAGAGTGAGGCCGACGAAGGATCCCAAGTTCCAACCAAAAATATAATACTTTGAATTCACTTAGTACGGACTAGGTTGGACGGCTATTGAACTGTGATTATTGAATAGCACTCCTTTATTATTTCAGTCTGTTGTCAGTCTTATGCAAAGGGTATGAGCCCAGTGCAGGGTGGTTTATAAACTGAGGGAAGTCTGTGAACTCCGTGAGGATTTACACATTTATTCCAGGGGTTAAATAATACTGCTCCTTATATGTGTTCTTTATTGTGGTGAATTTTTTCTGATTAGAAGCCCAGCCTGAGTGATGCTTAGCCCAGTCACTGATAAAGAAGCTCTTATGTATACAGGGAGCTTAAAACTGAGGCCACTCATTTGGCGGGAACCCCCATTGTGTAATGGCAGACAGTGTCCCTTCACTTATTATTTATCACTTAACCCCTGTGGCATGTAAAGAATTCTGGCTCCAGTGTTTTCTTGCTTTAGCTTGGGTCAGTCACCCCCATGGGAGCTTTGCCTGTCCTCCTTGTTTCAGTGAAGCCACGTGGGGCAAGATGGCCACCGCTTGTTGTCCCTTTGCTGCCTCTGGACCTCACACCCAGGGGAGCAGTCTCACCCCTTATCAGATGCTGCAGCTCCACATCGGCCTGGGAGAGTGCTTCATCTACCTCCGTTACCTGCGTCCCCACTATGATAGGATCCGTGTCCTTGTCACCTCCGCCTCTCTCCTCTTCTGTTCAGCCTGCTCCTGGGCTCCGAAGCGGAGGCTCATGGTCACCCTGTCGCTTCTGCTGCAGGGACCACTGGATTAGGGGGAGAATCTTCCGGAGAGATCCTGACCACTCTCTTTCTGATCTCCTGCTCCGTCCCCAGTGCAGTTAGTTGATCTGGTGGGGTAGTGCACTGCTGCTATGGTGTGAGAGGGCTACCAAGACATGCTATTAACTTTTTACATTTCTAAAATGGTGTATAATCGTGTAAATGGGCGAATTGGCCTCTTCCGCTCAGGAGCTACAGATCCACACACTAGCTTGGTTCTTGGTTAGCCCCCCCCCCCCCCCCCCCCATAGTTCACTTTTTTTAAATAGGAAAATATCACATCTTTTTTTTCCAATCCTGTAGTACTGATCCTGTGTAGATATAGTCTTGAAAAATTAGAAATAAATAATGGTTTAGCTATTACAGAACCATTGGTTCTACATAGATAGATGGAAAATTAAACTGTGTGCTGGAAAGGGGAGAAAGGGGATATTAAAATAGGTAAAGACTCAAATAAAATAGCAAAACACATAATAAAAAAACAGAATTGCTTATTAACTTAACAATATAAAGCATAATTCCTCTTTAAGGTAAGGACAAGAGACACTGCTATTTACTTACTGACCAGATATAAAAAGGTGGAACCCTAGTTCACATCCATTTCCTCCCACTCTCCCAATCAAAGAACATGCTCATGGCACTTGGATAGAGAGGCAGGGTGTATATGTGAAACATAAACAAAAATAAATTGTATTGATATTCAAATGAGGTGCCCCTCCCACAGAGCCTAGTTATAAATTTGGCCATGGGACAGCCAATCAGGATGAAATTGATGCCCACAGACAGAGCCAAGCTGGGTCAGTAATGTCTTACCAGCATGGAGGAACACCGAGCTTGAGGCGGTGCTACCACCGGTGCAGCCAGTCGAGGCACCAGGGCCCTGCTCCGGGGGGCACAGCTAAACCTGCCATGGCCTGCCGCAATTTTGGAATCAATATGTTACCCTGATAATTGACGAATAGACCATTGCCTATTATCAGAACTAGCTACTCAATGTTGTCACATATACCATTAGTCCTTTTCTCTCCCATCAATTCCAAATAGACACAGTACACACCAACAAATTACATTTTATGTAATCGCCACCCTTTGAGAAATACCCATAAGTCAGGTGACTGTATTGTCTTATCAGAAAATAAGAGTGTCATGTGTTTTTACTAAGCACTTTTAGACATGATTTGAAGGGTCAGTTGACAGCTTAGCCTAATGACATTGTATGTAACATAAAATATTGAACTATGAAACAGTACCTGTAGTTCAGATGAATACATTACTTGACAGTATCTTGACAAATTGATAGACATGTCGTGTGATATTACAAACTGAACATACCATGTGGTTTGTAAACAGTTAATGGAAATCTGACTGTCTGACAGTGATATTTGTACAAAACTGGACCATGAAATAATACCTGTCTGACACAAATAGACAAATGTGATTGCAGCTATTTCCATTCTGGATTTCAATTACAGTCTTTGGTGTGAACCAGTGTGGTTCAGGTCTAAATAATTAAAAATAAGTAAGTTGGAATTACCTATAAATACTAGGGGGTTCTGGACTGTACACTATACTTGAGGAAGCCATTAGAAGAACATAGGAGAAGGAACACAGCTCTAAACACACCTATATCACAATTATATTTTCTAGTTAAGTAGCTTATATGTTTAATAAAAAAATATGTCACTAAAAGATAAACACTTTATCATTTATATTATTGATATTATTGATATGTCTGATAAGAAATAATAATCATTAGCAGTTTATTCTTATGACTTTAATTTTTGAAAACATATTGTGCCCAAGCACCTTATTACTGGGACCCTATCAAATTCACAAATTATTTATTTATTGGTGGGCAAAAAACACAATAAATTCCTATATCCAAGACTATTTACAGAGATCCTGGGCAGCATCCTATTGCTTTTATATTGCTACTCGGTTTTTACCATTTGCAACTTGTTTGACATCCCTCCTACTTGGATGGAGCACTGGAGAGAAGCTGTTACAGATTGTGAGATCCTACTGCAAGACAATATTTCTCATCATTTTTGTAACATAAGGTGGATTTATATTCAGGGACGAATCTATAATACATTTATGTGATACTGAAACTCTGATTCTTAGATTCATATTTATTGTAAAATTTGATTTACTATTATATTTGTTATTTTACTCAGTTTATCTGGGTCTGTACTATAATATATTTGTAGAGTAAATATTACTATGTAGTTTAAAATCTTACAGACCTTTTAAAGAACATATAAACACTAATATGATCAGACTCAGCTTCTCCAGTTCAGATGAAGAGAAAAAATACATTTTTGGTTTTATTGTTGGATTTCCAGTTTAATATTTAGAAATCAAATATAAAACTAGTATTTCACTGTCTTTCCTTTATGCCCCTATTCCATCTCGAGAATACCCGTGTGGTTAGATGCTATTTTAAATTTAGCATGCCTAACCACTGGAAATTCCACAGTAAGATTTGTTTCAATGTGTCAGTGTCTATAAAACACATGATTTGAACAGCAGTAAAAGTGCTACCCTAAGGACATCATTTGGTTTTTTTAAGTGCTCATATTTGTCTCTGCTGCAAGAAAGCTAGAAACTGTGACACTTTTCAATCTTGCTTCTTTCCTAATGAGGTCTGTATATTATTAGCTTATTTCCTTGTTAATGAGGCACAGATATCATCAGCTGATTTCCTTGCTAATGAGTTCTGGATATCTGGGTATGCAGGAAATGTAATCAGGATACAGACATAAAAAGGACATGCACATAGAGTTTCTAAATTTGGTATATTTTAGGGAGACCTGCTGTGCCATGAAGATCATGACAATTATGTTGGAGTCCTCTCAGGTAATTAATTAGAAAGGGTATCTTTCAAAAATTATCCCAACTATTTATATGTATCTGTACCTTAGATAAAGGATATTAGTACGATATTCTAAATGCAAAGGGTTAATCCACTCAAAAGAAGAGTGTAAACATCAGACTAATATACAAAGAGAAAAAAGACACTCTATCAAACTATTGAGTGAACTTCTAAGAGAACTGTACATTATCAATTAGAGACATAGACGAAAACATAACATTTATCTTTTATTAATCATTAAAATCATAATTAAAATGTATAAAAACAAAAATGATTGTTCCAGATTCCTGATGTCACACATGTCAAAATCAATATCAAATAGATATCCTGAAAAAATCATCCAAAATGAATCAATTAACATCTCCATCACCAATATCATCTTTCACATTATCCCAATCATTACATAAATATACCAATTGATTGAATACCAATCAACACCAATTATATTATCACCATTAAACAAAAATTTAATATAAATTGTTTTATAATTAAGTAAAGGTGCAATGAATGTGCAATAAACCTCTCACACACCAATCTTTATAAATGAACACAAACAAAATTAGTTATATAAAGTTAATTAAACAATAAAGTTCATAAAGTGTAGTCAATATACAAAAACCTCTGAAAATAGAGGAATTCTTTATAAAAGGGGAAGATGAACAAATTATATCTAAATGTAGTAAAATAATCTCAGATAACATTCCATTTATTAAACGTGTAGGTATAAAGGGCTGGGAATCAGATTTAAAAATGTATTCAGATGTACATGTAAGGATAAAAGCTCTTAGATTGGTGAAGAAATCGGCAATTAAAGCTTCACATATTGAACTATTTTTTTAAAAACCCCAGAGATGGCATCTGGTCCCAACGAGTATGATAAAAATGAACCCTTTTCCTTGCACCCCTCAAGTAGTTTTACTACATTTGAATTTAAATGATATAGCTACTAGAGAGAAATATTTGATCTCCCATATTTTCCTAGTAGCTAAATGGCTTTGGAAAGAAGTGATAAATGTTATTGACCTTAATAGAGAAATGTTGAGGAAATATTCTACGTTAAATTTAACAAATAGTGCTTTATCTTCTAATTGGCAAATTTGGGACCAATATGTAGCCTCTCTTTAGAAATTTTGTATGAAATGGTAAAAGAGTATTTAATATCTGCCTTTTTTTGTATGTATTTATGTTTGTATTGCTTTGTATTTGTATGTTTTATCTCTTTTTGTGTAACTTTGTACTTAAAAAATATATATATACAGTATACAAAAATGTCCACCTAATTCTTGGGTTGGGCTTGGCGTTCCCAATTGTCCCAGTATGATGATGTCATATGCTGAACAGGGCGATCTCTGTGGTCTGTGTCTCTAATTAGTAATGTGCAATTCCCTTAATAGTCCTCTCAGGGGCGAGCCTCTAGTATGTGTCACTTATCTGCAGTTATATTTGGTCACTACTTGGTTAGTAGTTGTATATTTACTTGTTATTAAGAATATATCTGTGACACAAGCATTTTTCTTTTAAATGCATAATAGAAATGTGGGGAGCTATGTTGCTCTTTAATAAATTCAAGTCTCTTTTTTTTTATGCTCTAAGAGTGTTTTGGTAATTTGAATCTTCAAAAGATTTCAATTGCCCACAGGCTCCACCCTCTTAATAAACAAAATTTAAAACATTGTGTCCAACCATAGGTAATTTGCCTTCATTTTGACATTCTATACATGTATTATCTCATCATTCATGACAGCACTAATTACTTCTTAACATTGTATGTTAGTTTAATAAATATACACATATTTAGAGTTCTATCTCTTCCATTAGACTTACATCTATTTTAGAATACCTGTGCCACCTCTATCCATTTCCATGTGCAATGGCGGCTGGCTACTACCCTGCTTCTATATATATCATGTTTCCGCTTTGAAGAGCAGCAATGTGTGATAAATAGTCCTCTATATTGTATTGAGGTGAGACATGCAGCATTTACTTATTACTTTCATATTTTTCATATTATTTATACAAAATTTGTATTAGTTACCTCCAAAACGTTTTTAAAACTGTTAAGACAAAGGTAGTTGAGGTGAGTTCCCCCGAAAGAACTTGGAATCCCTCAAATAACCTGCTATTCTAGTTGTTAATTACTTGAATTACAGAATTGGTGGTAGCAGTGGTATTGACACTATACAGGTTCTCCGTTCCCAGATGGCAGATTTATCTATGGCTGACCTCTGTGACCTAGTTTAGACCCAACAAATGGGGATGACCAGTTCTTGTACTAGAGTAGTAATAATTCAGGAAATTAGGAACCTGGGTGAGGCTGGGCAGCCTATGGTGGAAGAATTAAGGCCTCTGAGGAAGTGAGTCCCTAATTCAGGATTTGGCCTTTTATCAATATTAACAAAGGATCACAGTTTTGGGGGACCTACCCGCCGCCAGTCACCTGGAGAAGATAATGGAGGAGGTGGATTAAGAGTGGAGCCAGTGAGCCACTCAAGAAGTATCCCGGTCTTGGGAACTAGTGCTAGCACCCAAAGCAGTAATGAGCTGATACAATCCTACATCAGAAGGGCTGGGAGCATCAATAGGTTTTTGGTCAACTTTGAGAGGCAATGTGAGCTGCACTTGATTGAGACAGAAGAACTTGTTTGCATCCTAGTAAGACTGCTCAGCAGATGCCCCAGTCAGACATACTAAGCCATTCCACATAGTCAAGCTAAAGACTATAATGTGGTGAAGGTCATTATATTGGCATGATATTCCATCACACCTAAGAGTTGTTAGCAGTAGTTCCAGGACTATACCAGAGCAAATGAGGATACTATCTCCAAGGCTGTGTATAAACTTCGACAAGCCAAATGGCTGGTGGTGAGGTTTGGTAGTATACACCTTTAAGGAAGCCAGACAGGTGGTCATATAAGAGTTGTTTTTCTACTTGTGTCCAGCTGGATCTAGGACTGGTTTAACCAACTGGCAGATCAATACCAGGAGAAAATTATTGTAATGGTTCCCCCTTGGTGGAAACACAGTGGGGCCCTACTTCGAACAGGGCACCCCAGCACATTGACCCATAGGTTCCTGGACAGTTGATAGGATGCAACACCAGCTTGATGAGATGAAAATCCTGACTCCAACTATTATGAGATCTTGTGAAGGTGAGAACTGCCAGGTGATTCGTTGCATTGAGCCCTAGCGAAGGGGGCCATTGCGCTGAGACTACCCTCTATTATGTTACCTGAGAACATATTGATGAGGAAGATGACTGTCAGGACTTGTCCAGCTATTCCCAGCCAAATAGGATGGCTACTCCCAGCCAGTAATTGTGGATGGGAAGGCTGCCAAGGATGTCATGACCAGATTCTTGGGGTCAAGGGGAGACCCTTTTGGACCTCACTTTTACCAGCCATGTCCGGTCAAAATCCCTCTCAGACAGGGCTGACTTCAATTGGTTAATTCTGTTCTAACAAAATAACTTGAGTTCTATTGTCAATGGGCAATATGGAGCGGTAGTCTCTCAACAAAGCTGAATAGAGATATTTGTCTTTGTTTTTAAAATCCAATGTTCCTCTCACTCCTCTATTTTCCTCCTTGAAACAAAGGCATAATGTTTGTCATCAATAACCCAAAACGTAGTATACTAGTTAAAAACAATAGTAGTTGATGGTGTTGGGTAGATAACCCCAACTATGGTGTAGCGCAGGGTTGTGTGTGATGTTTCAGATGGCCTATATCTTGATGGTAGTTAAATATTAAGGTGTCCAGTTGCTTCTTAGAGAAACTGTGTTTCTAGAGTTCCCTCAGTGTTGATGGAGGTGTGCCGCTTTTAATGTTCACTTGGGTGCCCAATTTTTTTTGTAATAACATTTTTATTGAAAGGGATACAAAATAAGAACAGGCATTAGGTACATTAACACATAAGATTTTCTGTAAACATATATACCTCGTGGTCAAATTACTAGCATCTCCTTCCAGATTTTTATTTTTAATTTTTCCCGTTATTGAATAGTTATTTAGATCCTTTAATTTAAGCAAGGGAAGCATGAACAAACAAAACTTATTTACATAGAAACTGAAACTTTAGATAAACAAATAAATAAATAACTATGGAGATAAGGGAGGAATCACTAGATCAAGTTGAGTTTATACAATTATGATGCATACATTCACCTCCTGTGTTGTGTTCCAGACGAACCAGTCAAATCGGAGCCTCCAGGACCAGTCCTCGAGTCTCCTCCGCTCCAAGACTTTTTTTTGGCCTAGTTCTGTTTTGCTATTGTTATATTGCTATCAGTGAGCCCTTCAGGGCAAGGGGAAACCTAACGAAGACTCTAGCCAAGGCCTCCAGATTTCTTGGAACTGAGCCAAAGTATCTAGAATAGCAGATGTTAACTTTTCATTTATTGCTATGTAATTTATTTTTTTTATAACCTCTTGCACGTTTAGCTTTTCTGACTTCCATTGGCTGGCTATGTGTACTTTGGTGGCGGCGGCCATTATCTGGAATAGTCTATTCTGTTTTTTTGATAAGCTAGAAAGTTTAACCCCTAGCAGGCAGGATTCCATAGTAGCTGTGACTCTTATACCAAATAACGTCGTTGCCATTAATGCTATCTTTTCCCATAAGTCATGGACTTTCTGACATAGCCACCAGGTATGGGCGTGATCTCCTATCTGTGAACAGCCCCTAAAGCAGTTACTACTCACTCTGGGATCATATTTGTTGAGTCTGTCTGGGGTGCAATATATTCTCTGGAGAACTTTTAGAGATGTCTCTATATGCGTGCATTTACTTGTTGCCCTGCGTAGGCTGGAGAATGATTTCTGCCATTATTTCCAATCCCATTCAACTCCAAGCTCCCTTTCCCACTTACAGATATATGATGGTTTTTCTGTATTATTTGATTTAGTGAATGTGTCATATAAAGTGCCTAATATTCCTTTCGTTAAAGGTAGGGTTTTGCAGATTACCGAGAACCAGGAGGATTTCGGGGGTCCACATTTTTTAAATGCTTCACTGGCCCAGCTTCTTATTTTTAGATAGTTATAGTGTTCCACTGGGGGGAGGGTATGTCTTTCCTCGAACTGTCTCAGGGTCATCAAATGATTCCCCCTAAACCAGGAGCCTAACTTATCTAGGTCTCTGGAAGCCCACCAATGTTTCGACATAATACTCATGGAAGCCCAGATATCCTGTGAAGAAAGGACCGACCAAAGGGGGGATGTACCTATGCCCAGTTTGTTCTTAGATCTGGCCCATTTCCACGTTGTTAAATTTAGATTTATTATGGGGTTTGGGTGAGTTCTTATCGGGGTCATTTCTTCAGGAACCCAAATTAGTGTGTCCCAGCTGTGTTGTTGCATTTGCTGTTGTTCCAAGAAGGCCCAGCTCGGCTGATGTCTGACTGAATGTATTTGTGGTAGTTGGGATAGTCTGGCCGCTTTAAAATAGTCTCGCAGGTTTGGGCAAGATAGTCCCCCTTCCTTGCTATGTCTAAACATTACTTTCTTGGGGATGCGGGATTTTTTGTTGTTCCATATGTATCGAAAGATGTTGGACTGGAACCGGTCCAATTCCTTTAAATAGATTGATATAGGGAGCATACGGAAGAGGTATAGAATCCTTGGAAGGATGTTCATTTTAACTGCCGCTATTCGGCTGGTCCAGGAGAGAGGGTAAGTCCTCCATCTGAGCAAATCTTCGTTTAGTTTTTTGTACATGGGGGGATAGTTGGCCTTATATAACTCGGAAATTTTAGGTGTGATGTTGACACCTAAGTATTTTATGTGTTTGGTGGGCCACGCAAAGGAAAATAGGGATTTCAAATGATCTATGTCGCCCTGTGCCATGTCTAAGCTCAGAGCTTCCGATTTCCCTAAGTTTAGCCTAAGCCCTGACACCTTACCGAACTTGTCAAGGGTTGACATCAGTGCCGGGATAGAGGACCCGGGATTTGTTAGGGTGCATAGAATATCGTCTGCGAAGAATGAGCATTTGTAGTGCTGCAGCCCCACCTGAAGCGCTTGGATTTCCCTATCCGCTCTAATGAGTTGCGCTAGGGGTTCCATGACTATGGCGAACAGTAGGGGTGAGAGTGGGCATCCCTGTCTCGTTCCTCTCTGTATGTTAATTTGGGCTCTGTGGTCGCCTGGCAACCGCAAGAAGGCTGTTGGGGCTTCGTAATATGTGCGGAGTAGGGTGATAAACCGGCCCCTGAAACCAAATTTGTCCAGGGTTTTAAACAGAAACGGCCATTCAACCATGTCGAAGGCTTTCTCTATATCTAGAGCTAGTAGGCACATTGGAGAGTTGCTTTTCCGCGCTAGGTATTGGATGTTAAGGATACGTCTGACATTGTCCCCTGCCTGTCTATGGGGTATAAACCCCGCCTGATCTTTATGGATAATTTCTGGCAGGAACTTGGAGATTCGGGTTGCCATTATTTTGGCCATTAGCTTGACATCCCCATTCAGTAAGGATATGAGCCGGTAGTTCTTCACCTCCAAGCTATCCCTACCTTCTTTCGGTATGACTACCAGTTCCGCTTGATTTAGCTCCGGGGGCATTTTTTCCCCTCTCATGATAGCGTTGAATAGGGATGTCAGATAGGGGTTTAATAGGATTTCAAATTTCTTATAGTATTGATTGGAATAGCCATCTGGCCCTGGGGATTTACCTATCTTAAGGCTATGGATTGCTGTTCTCACCTCTTCTTGTGAGATATCTAGGTTAAGGCTAGTTACTTGTTGTTCACTTATTGAGGGGAGGTCGATGGTACTTAGAAAAGAGTCAAGTCCAACCCCTCTGCCAGTTTACCTGACGAGTAGATCTGCTGGTAAAAGGTTTGGAACTGCTTCTGTATATCCCTAGGGCTGCAAGAGATTATGCCATCTGGCTTCCTAATTTGGGTCACTCTAGACAGGATCTCTTTAGCCTTCAGTCTCCTAGTCAGCATTCTGTCTGGTTTGTTAGCTTTCCAATAATATTGGTGCCTAGTCCTCCTCATAGCCTTCTCTGTATGGGCAGAGAGTACTCCATCTAGTTCTATCCTGACTTTGTTGATTTGGTCACGGAGCTTTGTGAAGGGGCAGTTTTGATTGAGTTTTTCTAGGTTGTTGAGGGTGGATGTTAAATCCTCCTCTTTCCGTCTGAGTGCCTTACGGTGCTGTGCTGTTAGTTTTTATGCAGCAGCCCCTTATATAAGCCTTATGGGCTACCCAGATCCAGCCTACCCCTGTATCAGGAGAATCATTCAGCTCGAAGTATTGCTTAATGTCTCCCGCTAGGTTTGCTAAGCTGCTGGGGTCTGACAGAAGGTGTTTGTCGATCCTCCAGCTCCTAAATGGGGATATGTTAGGGCCTAACGTTAATTTAATAGCTACTATTGCGTGATCAGACCAGGGGCAGGGAACAATGTCAGATTCTCGGATATTATCAAAAAGTAGAGAGCTTGTTAGGAATGTGTCAATCCTCGAGTAGGTGCCGTGCGTGGGCGAGTAGTATGTGTATTCCTTATTATGCGAGTGTAAGCCTCTCCAGGCATCCACTAAGCCCATTTTGGCCATTAGCTGCTTAATTTGACTCCGTTTTTTTGAGAAGCTAGAGTCCTGGGCGTGTCCTGATCTGTCTATTGCTGGATCTAGGGTCAGATTGAAATCCCCCCAATCACCAGTTTGCCTAGATCTAGTGTGTCTAACTCTCTTAGCGTGTTAATCAGGGTTTGGTGTGGTGAGTTTGTGGGGGAGTATAGGGAAAGTAGGGAGATTCTTTGGCCTGAGACTAAGCCAGTGACCAAAACATAATTCCTCTCTTTGTCTATTCTAGTATGTTCCGGGGTGAATGGGAAGTGTTTATGTATCAGGATAGCTGCCCCTGCCCTCTTCGTAGACTGAGTGGCCATGTACACTGTCGGGTATTCTCCATGCAGATATTTTGGTTTACATTCGTGTGTGAAATGAGTCTCCTGCATGAAGATAACCGAGGGCCTCAACCTTTTATATTGCCTAAAGGCTTTCCTCCTCTTAAAGGGGGAGTTAAAACCCTTAACATTGTGAGTCATAAATATGTACTCTGAGCTACTCATTGTGTTTTGGTGGATAGGAGTGCATGGTCTGCCTGGCTACCTTTTATTCCTTGTCCGACGTCCATTCCTTGGTGGCCGGGGACGGGTGGAGGCTTGGAGGGGGGATTCTGGTGCTGGAGACTCCGTCTGCTGTTAGGCCAGGGGGAAGCAGAAAGGCACAACATTAGATTTACAATTGACCAAGTTCCTTCAGTCCCATAGGCTCCTCTAATCTCCTGAAAGCTAGTCCCCTGAGTTAGGCTTCGTTGACTGCATAAACCTCGACTACTGTCAGCTGTGAAATTTTAGTTCTCCGCATATATTTTTATCAGTGGTGATCTTTCTGGACTTAGAGATAATTTGCTAATTGCTCCTTGGGAGCTTACTCTCTTCTCAATCAAGTCTAGTGCTATCCTTTCTCCAAAAATAATAACTATTAACCTCAACAAAATTTCAACTAACTGAAGTAAACTAGGATGCTTTCCGTCTATTTCGGGCATCTGATTCTAACAGGCCCTTCATTAGAGGCCTCGACTAACATCTGACCTAACTAAAGTCATCAGTGCCTATTCTACTCCCACTAAAGCAGGTCAGAGAAGTCCCATAAATGAATGAGAAAATAAAGACTCAAAACAACTTCCTGTTGGTGGGTTGCCTTCACTCCGATTGCGATGGTATCAAGCCTTCTGAAGTCGGGCCCGGGTCTCCTCTGTGCTGAGTACTCAGCCCACCTTGGCTCCTGTGGGGCAGGTTTTTGTCTCTGTAACTCCTGGGGGGAGGCGGATCTTCTTTCGGTCGCTGTGACCCTACTACAGTCCACTGTTTTTTCGGGAGGGGAGGAGGTGTGGGGAAGTTGTGTTCCTCTGCCGGGAGGTTCGTTGGACAGAGATGAATCTGATGCAGTACTGTGAGGCAGTCTTCCAAGTTGCGGGTGGTGTGTGATGTACCTTGGTAGCTGAAGGTGAGGGCAAAGCGGAAGTTCCACCGGTATTGAAGCTTGTTCTGTTGCAGAATCGCCAGTGCAGGTTTCATCTGTCTCCTTCTGTCTAGTGTGTTGGGGGACAGGTCTGCATACACTTGTAGGTTGGAGTTATCTGGTCCTTTGACTGTCTGCTTCTTCCTTGTTTCTGCTAAGAGTAGGTCTCTGGCTTGTTGTCTCAAGAATCTCACCACAACATCCTTGGGGGTCTCTGGGTTTCTCGCCCCTCCTAGAGCTCTGTGGGCTCGTTCAATTTCGAGGACATCCTCTGAGTGATCGGGTAGTATTGAAGTGAAGGTTTCTTTTAAATACCCTGTCAGGTCTTGTGTAGTCCTTGGGACCCCCCGTATCCTGATGTTATGGCGACGGGATCGATTCTCTAGATCTTCAATCTTATCAGTCAGCTCCATAATGTTATACGAGTTCTGGTCTATGGCAGACCTGTCATGTTGCTGTGCTTCTCCCATCTGATCCACCATCTCCTCCAGAAGTTGGGTCCTCTGCCCCAGTTCTTTCAGGTCATTTCTCAAGGGTTTTAGTGCCTTGGTTAGAAGCTGTTCTATCGTTGCAATGGACCTAGGTGATAGATCTATGTGTTGTTTTGACCTCTTGGAAATCTCCTCCTGATCAGATGATTCAGAGTGGTCTGAAGCTGAATCCAGTGGAGATGGCGGTTTTGTTGTTTTGGGTGTGAAGTGCTCTCGGATGCCCTTTGCAGAGGAGTTCTTTCTACTTTTCTTCATTTCTGAAGGTAGAGATGTGCGTGTTACCGGAGCTGCAGTGTTCTTCCCCCTTGCTTTCTCTGCTATCAATTCCCTCAGGAGTGTGTAGCTGTAGAGTTTGTTAGGTTGGTGTGGTCAGAGGCTGTGTTCTCATATGAGATCGGTTGTTGTAGCTTGTTAGTCAAGGCCTCCTGTCAGGTTCCTTTCACATCCCTTGGCTCAGTGCTTCATATCGGTCTTTGCAGACTCCGCCAGGTGCAAATGGAAGGGGGCTTTCAGGCTGGTTGTCTTGGCCCACATCAACATCAGATTTACTGAGTGGCCACAGGGTGGCAGCAAAGGCTCTCTGCAGCTATGTTCACGTAGTACTTTATAGGATTTCACAAGAAATTAACTGCAGGGTTGTCTGAGGTTGTTAAGTCAAGGTGTTAAAATGTCACTGTGTGATACCTAGAGGGTGGCAGGATCCTCTGCATTAGTAAAGTTGCAATGACTTCTTGCCCGGTTGAGCTCAGTGCAGGGTCTGGTGTTGTCAGGGTTAAAGCATCAGACTAGATATTAGTTGCTGCTTTCCGTTAGTGCAATGCTCTTTCACAGTGTGAGAGGTAAGACCCAGTATGGGGTGTCCAGAGGGGCTAGCTCTTCCTGGGGTTTGAAGTCTTGGGTGTAGGTCAGTTGGGAGCTGAGTCAGTGTCTGTTCCCCTTCCACCATGTGGCGCCACAAAATGGCGGCCGCGGTTTCGCTGGCTTTTCCTCTCCCTCTCCCCCTTCTTCCTGCTTTGATGGCCGCTATGCGGCCCGGCCTTCCCTCTCGGGGGGTTCTTAGGGTTTGTGAGATTCTCCTGCTGCCCCTCGGTTGTCTGGGGGGTATTCTATGTGCCCCCGGGATCTGTAGAGGGAGTTCTCGCTCCGGCTAGGCCTGCTTTGGCCTCCCAAGATGGCGGCCCAGTGCTTATACGGGCTCCTGTCCTCCTCGCAGCACCTGGCAGTTCTAGCCTACCTTGTCCTCCTGCTGTGCCTCCGCGTTGCCTCCGGCCGGTCTGAGTCTCCCCGGTCCGGGTTCCTGGCTTGTTGTGCAGGGAGAGCTGGCATGCAGGGCGCACCGCTGCTATGCGGCAGCTGCTGAGCTCCGAGTGCTCCAGCACTCTTCCGGAGCTTCGTTCTGGTAGTCAGGGCGCCTCTCTGGGGGCCCGACGGCTTCCCCTGGTGCCCCCTGGTGGTATTGGGGGTGTCACAGGGGGTTTACAGGGCAATTGTGCCCAGAAGTCAGGCGTCTCTGACGGAGCTCTCCCCTCACGCGTCCTGCTGGTTAGGACGCTAGCTCCGCCTTCCAGAAAGATAGGGTGCCCAATAGTTGAGTAGAAAAGGATATGATTATGGAGTAGAAAAAGCACACAGTCTCCTGGTGAAAATAAATAAATGAGGGACAGGTGTACACCCCCAATGGAGCAATATGTTTGCTAATGTAGGCTCTAATGTATGTGTAGTATTATAAGAGTACAAGACCATGGAAAAGGGTCCAATTGGTAAATCACTTCTTTGTGTGTCTGTCGTTTTCCCGTCTTGCCAAATATGGAGTTGGTATAGGAGAAATAAAAAATGAGAGCCTCTAATTGGTTGTGTAGCTGGTCCTCCAATATGTAAAAAATATTGGTGGGTCATTGAAAAGTGACATGAGGTGAGTGATGTAAACTTACAAGATAAATACTCAGGAACCCCATTACACTGGTTTCAGCATAGACATGGTTGGGTTCTTTGGAATCCTCTTGTGGAGATATATCTATGGCCGCCAGACAGTTGGCCTGCAGTGCTATGTTGTGTAAACATCAAGCTATAATGATCTTACATGTATTTTGTGGTGAGTACTGTAGGGCAAAATTAGAACTGTGCAAGCAGCTGAAGAGTGCCTTCTGGAAGCCAAAGGTTTGCTATAAGGCTGAGCTGTTGTTTTTGTGTGCCGGGTTGAACCTATCCACTGCAGATTGGTTATTGGAGTCAGCATTCAGTTTTGGTAGCCATATTCTGCATCAACTTAGACAGAAATGGATATCTGGTGACTTTGTGTATTCATTCAATTACATTAACTAAGCATATGAACAACAAATTGGGGATACATATTGCAATTGTATTCAAAGGGTTGCATGCTGAAGCATGTGATAGATTTATATTTAAGGAATTGTTATAAAATATGAACCTTGGGGTTATGTTTGCATAGACAAGAGAGGTTATTGATCAAAGCTTAGTGCATGTTTGTTGATATAAAGTTATAGAATTTGCCAGAATTCTTACACAAGAGACTACAAAAATTCTGATATATATTGTGAGCATAAAGGTGGAATAGTGGTTGATGGGAGATACATCAGACCTGATTTGCTAGACAGCAACCAGAGGATTTCTCAGTTAAATGCCCCAGGGAGAGATGTTACAGTTTGCAATATGCATAGCTGATGCTCTGCAAAACATGGTATGGGTCCCTGGGGCGGAGTATTTGGAGAGCAGGGGGGGCCAATGCTCCAACAGCACTAGTTGCTGTATAACAGACCACAGCTTGGATCTGGTTTTTTAAGAGTTAGCTAATTGGCACTCACCTGTAGCTACTCAATTAGCAGACAGGCCTTTAAAAGAAGAGAGCAGCCTGCTCCAAGGGGGAGAGGAAAAGACAGCTAGGAGAGGCTGCGCTTATTGCAAAGACATTGCTTTTGTTTGGGAAATTGGTAAGTGGGAAAGCCACCCAATTGCAGATAGCAAGTACTGTCTAGGAAGAGCTCAAGTAAGAGCAAGGGATTTTGTTTGTTTTGTTATTATTTAAAGTACCTGCTTTCAAACTGAATAAAAAAGGAAAACTGAGCTGAAGGTGTCCTGGACTTTGTATACCCTAGAAGGCTGTGGTTACTGCAAGATCGGTGACAATCCTACCTGTAAAAGAAGTGGTTTGTCACATATGGTGGAGAATGCGGGCATCCACGTAAGCCTGAGAGTAGAAGTCATTTAAAGCTCAACATGGAGGATGTTATCAAGGCTCTGATCCAATCCTCCTCTGTGCAACAGGGACTACAACAGGTAATCCAAGCGATCTCTGGAAAACTGAATGGAGACCCTGATGGAAGATACCAGGGGCCAAAGGTGATTCGGGCGAGCCACTATCTTCAGAAAATGACCGCATCAGATGATGTTGAGGCGTACCTTCTGGCATTTGAGCGCACTGCTGAGAGGGACGGATGGCCGGCTGGTGAGTGGGCAAGCATACTGGCACCGTTCCTAAGTGGAGAGCCGCAGAAGGCATATTATGACCTAGAACCAGCCGATGCAAGTATCTACAGCAAATTGAAAGCTGAAATCTTGGCACGACTGGGTGTAACCTCTGCAGTACGTGCCCAAAGGTTCCACTCATGGTCATATTCTTCAGACAAAGCCGCACGTTCCCAAATGTTTGACCTCATACACCTTGCACGGAAATGGTTACAACCTGAAATCCATTCAGCTAGCCACATTGTGGAAACCTTAGTAATGGACCGGTTTTTGCGTGGTTTACCAGCTTCCCTGCGTCGCTGGGTCAGCCAAAGTGACCCCCATACAGCTGACCAACTGATTGCCTTGGTGGAAAGATATGCGGCTGCAGGAGAACTGCTATGTCCTACTTCACAGGCAAACCCTCGCAATCCTAAGCCCCAAGATTCTGCAAGACCGGGTAAGACTGTTCAAGGTTTAAGGGGGGCATCCAGGTCTAATAGGCCTGGGAACGGAACTAATTGGTGGTCAGACTGTACTGTCAAATGTTTCAAGTGCAAAGAGGATGGTCATATGGCCAAAGACTGTCCATTTAAGGATGAACCTATGGAATGCAATATGGGCAAAAATGAGGGAACACGTTCATTTTTGCTCAGTTGTTATGGTATTGTTAACAATGACTATGATAATAACGCTCATAAATGCTGTGTAACTGTGAATGGAAAAATGTCTAAAGCATTACTTGATTCAGGTAGTATGGTTACGTTGGTAGCAGAGTCTATAATACCTTGTGTAAAACCTGATCATGGACAGAAAATAAGCATTATCTGTGTTCATGGTGATAAAAAGGAATACCCCACTGCGGAAGTAAATATTGGAACCCAGTATGGGAATTTAAAGTACCGAGTGGGTGTAGTACCTAGATTAGCCCATGAGGTAGTGATCGGTAGAGACTTTCCTCATTTTCTAAAATTATGGGCAGCTTTACAAAAGACAGATCAAAATTTATCAGAAATGAGTCAGTCTGTCGAGGATAATGTGTTCCCTTTTTCCGATATTGACTTGGGTTTTGACCACTGTGACGGAAAAATAAGGAAAAAGAAAAAATACTGCCCTAAACCAGTATTAATAGGAGATAACCCAGCTCAAACTAGTGAGGAGCCTACTAATAATGCAGACAAGGATAAGGACTTAATTGATATTGGAATTAGTCCAGGTAACTTTAAAAGCGCTCAGTGGGAAGATCCCACTTTAGTGACAGCTAGAAATGATATTAAAGTTGTAAACGGGGTTGTTAATCAGCCAGGAGGAGCACTGCCGTTCCCCTATTTTGAAGTACAAAATGACCTAATTTACCGTGTAGAAAAAAAAAAGGATTCAGACATCATTAGGCAGCTGTTGGTTCCTCAGACTTACCAGAATATAGTGCTAAAGTTGGCTCACAGCCACATATTAGGGGGACACTTGGGAGTCGGGAAAACTAGAGAGAGAGTCCTTAGACGGTTTTACTGGCCTGGAGTGTTTGCTGCTATTACAAACTATTGCTCCTCATGTCCTGAGTGCCAGTACAGGGCTCCTTTCAAGACTTTTCGTAGTCCACTTGTACCCTTACCCATAATTGACGTGCCTTTTGAAAGGATCGCTATGGACTTAGTGGGGCCACTGGTAAAGTCCGCTAGGGGACACCAATATATATTAGTCATCTTGGACTATGCAACTCGCTATCCTGAGGCCATTCCCTTGCGTAATACCTCTGCAAAGCTAATAGCTAAGGAACTTATGTTGATGTTCAGTAGGGTGGGTATCCCTAAAGAAATACTGACAGACCAGGGGACCCCGTTCATGTCCAGAGTCACAAAAGAGTTGTGCAGGCTCTTGCAGGTTAAACATCTTAAGACCTCAGTATATCACCCACAGACTGATGGTTTAGTAGAGAGGTTCAACAAAACCCTTAAGAGTATGCTACGCAAGGTAATTGATGCAGATGGAAGAAATTGGGATTTTTTATTGCCATATCTACTGTTTTCCATTAGGGAAGTTCCACAGGCCTCCACGGGCTTCTCTCCTTTTGAATTATTATATGGAAGACATCCCAGGGGAATATTGGATATTGCTAAGGAGACCTGGGAACAGGAGACTACTCCTCACAGGAGTGTAATTGAGCATATAGCTCAAATGCAGGATAGAATGGCCACCATCATGCCTATTGTCAGGGAACACATGCTGGAAGTCCAGCAGGCTCAGAAAAACAGCTATAACCGTAATGCTAGAGTCAGAGTGTTCCAACCGGGAGACAGGGTATTGGTTCTGGTCCCTACTGTGGAGAATAAGTTCCTTGCGACTTGGCATGGACCCTATGAAATAATAGAGAAAGTGAGTGATGTCAATTATAAAGTCAGACAACCAGGAAGAAGAAAGCCTGAACAGTTGTATCATATAAATCTGTTAAAGCCATGGAAGGACAGGGAGGTCCTGGTTGCTTTAAAACCTTCAGAACCTCCTATAGTAGAGCCAGATGTGAACGTATCTAAGACTCTGTCTGTCCATCAAAAGCAAGAGGTCAGAGATTTCATCAGAAGAAATAGGGATGTTTTCTCGATAGTTCCAGGAAAGACTAAAGTGATTAAACATGACATAATAACCGAACCAGGGAAAAGAGTTAACCTCAAACCCTATAGAATTCCTGAGGCCCGGAGGGAGGTTATAAACTTAGAGGTTGAGAGCATGTTAAAACTTGGAGTCATTGAAGAATCCCAGAGTAACTGGAGTAGTCCTATTGTATTGGTGCCAAAACCTGATGGCACATGGAGGTTCTGCAATGACTACCGCAAGTTAAACGCCCTCTCAAAATTTGATGCTTACCCAATGCCAAGAGTTGATGAGTTAATAGAAAGACTGGGCAAAGCTCGTTATCTAACAACCTTGGATTTAACAAAGGGTTACTGGCAGGTCCCGCTCACTGAAAGAGCCAAGGAAAAGACAGCCTTTTCAACACCCAGTGGCCTGTTTCAGTACACTGTATTGCCATTTGGGTTACATGGGGCACCTGCCACATTCCAACGAATGATGGACAGAATTCTTAAACCTCATGTTCGTTATGCTGCAGCATACTTGGATGATGTCGTCATCCACAGTGCAGACTGGGAATCCCACCTCCCTAAAGTTCAAGCGGTACTTGATGCTATCCGCTCAGCAGGCTTAACTGCCAATCCTTCCAAGTGTACGATTGGTTTAGAGGAGGCTAAGTACTTAGGTTATTCTATTGGGAGGGGTTTGGTTAAACCACAGGAAGCCAAAGTAGAAGCCATACAAAAATGGCCACAGCCCCTTACAAAGAAACAAGTAAAGGCATTTTTGGGTTTAATTGGATATTATAGGCGGTTCATTCCAGATTTTGCTACCATTGCTGCACCCCTGACAGACCTTATTAAAGCAAAATCCCCAGTCATAGTTAAATGGTGCCCTGAGGCAGAAAAGGCTTTTAAGAGTCTGAAGGAAGCTATCTGTAGCCATCCTGTCTTAGTGACCCCAGATTTTTCCAGGGATTTTATAGTTCAGACAGATGCTTCTGATGTGGGCTTGGGGGCTGTTCTTTCACAGGAATACCAGGGTGAAGAACACCCTGTTTTCTTTTTGAGCAGACAGTTAAACCCACATGAGAAGAACTACTCTATTGTTGAAAAAGAGTGTCTTGCTATTAAGTGGGCATTAGACTCTCTTAAATACTACCTACTAGGCAGAAGGTTTCGATTGATAACGGACCATGCTCCTCTGACGTGGATGTATCAGAACAGGGAAAGTAACTCCAGAGTAACCAGATGGTTTTTGAGTTTGCAATCTTTTAATTTCACTGTGGAACACAGGGCTGGTCTGCAACAAGGTAATGCTGATGGGCTTTCGAGGGTACACTCCCTGATTTCCATGGTCGCTCAAACCCTTGGGTATGAGCTGGGGGGGAGGATATGTGAGCATAAAGGTGGAATAGTGGTTGATGGGAGATACATCAGACCTGATTTGCTAGACAGCAACCAGAGGATTTCTCAGTTAAATGCCCCAGGGAGAGATGTTACAGTTTGCAATATGCATAGCTGATGCTCTGCAAAACATGGTATGGGTCCCTGGGGCGGAGTATTTGGAGAGCAGGGGGGGCCAATGCTCCAACAGCACTAGTTGCTGTATAACAGACCACAGCTTGGATCTGGTTTTTTAAGAGTTAGCTAATTGGCACTCACCTGTAGCTACTCAATTAGCAGACAGGCCTTTAAAAGAAGAGAGCAGCCTGCTCCAAGGGGGAGAGGAAAAGACAGCTAGGAGAGGCTGCGCTTATTGCAAAGACATTGCTTTTGTTTGGGAAATTGGTAAGTGGGAAAGCCACCCAATTGCAGATAGCAAGTACTGTCTAGGAAGAGCTCAAGTAAGAGCAAGGGATTTTGTTTGTTTTGTTATTATTTAAAGTACCTGCTTTCAAACTGAATAAAAAAGGAAAACTGAGCTGAAGGTGTCCTGGACTTTGTATACCCTAGAAGGCTGTGGTTACTGCAAGATCGGTGACAATCCTACCTGTAAAAGAAGTGGTTTGTCACAATATATATATATATATATATATATATATATATATATATATATATATATATATATATATATACACAGTGGATATAAAAAGTCTACACACCCCTGTTAAAATTTCTGTGCTTTAAAAAAATTAAACAAAGATAAATCATTTCAGAACTTTTTCCACCTTTAATGTGACCTATAAACTGAACAACTCAATTAAAAAACAAATCTTTTAGGTAGAGGGAAGAAAAAATATAAAAATAAAATAATATGGTTGCATAAGTATGCACACCCTTAAACTAATATTTTGTTGAAGCACCTTTTGATTTTATGAGAGCACTCAGCCTTTTTGGGTATGAGTCTATCAGCATGGCACATTTTGACTTGGCAAGATTTGCCCACTCTTCTTTGCAAAAACACTCCAAATCAGTGTGAGGGCATCTCCTGTGCACAGCCCTCTTCAGATCACCCCACAGATTTTCAATTGGATTCAGGTCTGGGCTCTGGCTGGGCCATTCCAAAACTTTAATCTGCTTCTGGCGAAGCCATTCCTTTGTTGATTTGGATGTATGCTTTGGGTCGTTGTCATGCTGAAAGATGAAGCTCTTCTTCATGTTCAGCTTTCTAGCAGAAGCCTGAAGGTTTTGACTGGTATTTGAAACTGTTCATAATTCCCTCTATCTTAACTAAGGCCCCAGTTCCAGCTGAAGAAAAACAGCCACAAAGCATGATGCTGCCACCACCATGCTTCACTGTGGGTATGGTGTTCTTTTGGTGATGTGCAGTGTTGTTTTTGCGCCAAACATATCTTTTGGAATTATGGGCAAAATGTTCCACCTTGGTTTCATTAGACCATAACACCTTTTCCCACATGCTTTTGGGAGACTTCAGATGTGTTTTTGCAAAATGTAGCCTGGCTTGGATGTTTTTCTTTGTTAGAAAAGGCTTTCGTCTTGCCACTCTACCCCATAGCACAGACATATGAAGAATACGAAAGATTGTTGTCACATGTACCACACAGCCAGTACTTGCAAGATATTCCTGCAGCTCCTTTAATGTTGCTGTAGGCCTCTTGGTATCCTCCCAGACCAGTTTTCTTCTCGTATTTTCATAAATTTTGGAGGGAACTCCAGTTCTTGGTAATGTCACTGTTGTGCCATATTTTCTCCACTTGATGATGACTGTCTTCACTGTGTTCCATAGTATATCTAATGCCTTGGAAAAATGTTTGTACCCTTCTCCTGACTGATACCTTTTAACAGTGAGATCCCTCTGATGCTTTGGAAGCTCTCTGTGGACCATGGCTTTTGCTGTGGGATGCGACTAAGAAAATTTCAGGAAAGACCAACTAGAGCAGCTGAACTTTATTTGGGGTACTCAGAGGCACTTTAAGTGATGGCAGGTATATGCTGACTCCTATTTAACACGATTTCGAATGTGATTGCTTAATTCTGAACACAGCTACATCCCCAGTTATAAGAGGGGGTGCAGACTTATGCAACCACATTATTTTTCTTTTTTCTTTTTCTTCCCTCCACCTAAAAGATTTCAGTTTGTTTTTCATTTGAGTTGTACAGTTTATAGGTCACATTAAAAAGGTGTAAAAAGTTCTGAAATTATTTATCTTTGTCTCATTTTTTTACAGCACAGAAACCTGACATTTTAACAGGGGTGTGTAGACTTTTTATATCCACTGTATATATATACACACTCATTATTTCTCTACTATTACTAATACTACCACTACTGTAATTCTATCCTTACCATGATCCACCTATCCCCACTTCAACCCATCATAAATGCCTCCACAAGACTTATTCACCGTAATCACAATGTCTCTGCCACTGAACATCTGTCAGTCTCTCCATTGGCTCCCCACAGCCTAAAGAATAACACTAAAAATCACGACTCTTACATACAAAGCCCTTAATACATCCACACCCTCCTCATCTTCAACATAATCCAAACACCTATTTCATTCTGTTCAAGATCTGCCTCTATCCTCCTTTCTAATTACTTCTTCTCAATCCTGCCTACAAGACTTCTCTCATGCTACTCTTACACTTGCTCTTTCAGGCTCTATCCCAGGGATTTGTAAATAAGGATTAGGAATTTAAAAAGACACCAGTAGTAAGTAGACTGTAAGCCATTGGAGCTGGACTAGGACGGTGAAGGTGTCGGTTATGTGGATTTGATTGAATATTTATCATCAATCATCAATTTTGTATTACTTGGAGTTAGGTAAAAGCAGTTCTATTGCAGAGATGGAAAATGAGGGGTGTATTTTACCAGTGTTGTGCAGGTAGTGTTGACAAATGTGTTTAATCAGTGTTATGTGTTTAGTTGCGTCATAAGTTACGTTGATGTTGAAGAAAATGGTGGGAAGGAGATGATGAGGTTAGTGGTGGGACAATGCAAGACAGATTGTAAAAAAATTAAATGAATCAATGGAAGAGAAAGTGGGATGCTACTGCATATTGAATGGTCGTAGGGCAGGAAAAAAGGTGAGAAGATACATCAGGATGGGAAAAATGATGGAAAAGAGAAGATCACTTGAGTGTCATCAGCAAAGAAATGATAATCAAAGTAAAAGGAAAAAAATAGGAAACAAAGGCAACAATGGTGATGTGTAGAGGGAGAATAGCTAGGGGCCGAGAACAGATCAATGAAGACAGAGACCAAGTGGCGGTGAGTGGGGGGATTTAATATTTTAAACATATCACTGCTTTACTTCCTGTCAGATAGGAGTTTAACCAGGCAAGAGGCATGTTGACAATGCCAATGCTGAAAAGAGTTGAAATAAGTATTATTTGGTACACTGTATCAGAGGCAGCTGACAGATAAAGGAAGATTGATGGTGGAGGAGAAAACTGCATGTGATGCATTAGTCAAGTGGTTCTGTATAGAGAGCAGTGCATTTTCTGAGTGTAAAGGACAAAGTGGGGCATATAGAGAATTACAAGAATAAAAAAAGTCAGTAAGGCATGAGTGGTCAAAACAGTCCAACAGTTTAAACAGTAAGGAAGTAGAAAGATGGAAAACTAGCTAGATGGGCTTAAAGGATCAAGTTAGAATTTTTTGACCAGCGAAATGATGACTGCAGATTAAAAAAAAAAAAAAAAATGTCAGGGTCGTATTAAAGAGAAAGAAAATATAGGTGATGATGATGATGGGAAGGAGTGGTAGTAATATGGGAGTAGGGATTGGGTCTCATGGGGCTACTGTTGGTTAGACTTTTGAAATGTTCTACCAGCTTTGAATATTTCATGTGACTGTTTTTTATTTTTCCCAGTTTTTTCCAAAACTAGGTAATGCTAAACTGCTGCCTGAACTTTCCCCTCTCTCCTCACTTTAAAATGAAGCCAACTAAATAAACTCTCTTTCCCCACCTAGATATAAAAGATTTAAAGAGGAAGACAACATAAGCCTTGATGAGATAAAGAAGTGGTGGTACTATTAAGCACATATTAGGCCTGAAGAGGCTTTTGAAATAAGGTAGGGGATCACACACCACTGACCCCTGATAAACTCACCTCCAAGATTCAATAAACTACTTCCCTCCCACATACATTGACCCAACCCTAAATTGTTATACTTTTATAAACAGTCACCATACATTCCCATTTGCAAGTTATATAATCAGACAACTAAGCGATTATAAAAAAAAATGCCTTCCACTCATTCTACTCTTTCTTACTGAATGCAGAATTTATATCCCCCACATTTTTCCTCCCCATATAAACTGTACACCTAAGCTATTTCAATAGAATTGTCTCATTTCTCTTTTATCTTCTACAACTCTCAACTTTCACTCTTGAAATTATATCTCTTTTGTGGTTCAGTGCATTAGATTGTAAGCTCAGAGACAGGGCCCTCCAGTCTTTTGGCATGAGCTTGTATTGTATTTTGTTTGATACTTAACCCCTGTATAGCAGTATATAATATGTTGGCATGTTACAATGATGAAGGTAGAATGTTATTTGGCTGTAATAGGTGGATGCAAGAGTGGGTTAAAGCTGCTGATTTTTTGAAATTGGAGGAGGTGATGAAGGATAAATACAAATGCATCTGTTACGGAGGAAAACTGCAAATCAGATCTCTATTAAGGATCACCAGCATAAATGTGATGACTAAGTTTGGATTTAGATTTTTTACCACCACAGTGTTAGAGAAAGGACCTGCAAGTCCGAAACATTGCACTTATGGCTGAAATAAAGTGGCCTTTGTTTTAACTCTGACGTGAGTGCAGCAAGAAATTTTTCTGTTGAAGCCAAAATCCATGGATATTGTGTTTTAACTGCTGGACATTAAGTATGACTAAGTTTGAGCACAGCTAAAAGCATGTACCGGGTGACAGTTTCAATCAAACATCTATATTCTAAAGAAATCCAGCGATCAGTAGCAGTTCATTTAATCAAAGTGCATGAGCATATCTTTCTAAGAATCCTGGTACAGTGCACATTTTTGATTTGCTTCTTTTACCCTACTTAATGGGCTTCTCACTGGTTAAGTGACTCATTGGTGATTTTCTATTATGAGGTTTTCTTTTAACCTAAGATCGTTTCAATATATGTTAATTATCAAGTGATAATGTGGATATACTCACCAGTCGGTTGATTCTAATCAGTATCATTATAAATGTATGTAATGCTCTGGAAATCACACAGAAATACTATGCAATACACTATTATTCAAGGGCTGAGCTCCGGAAGGTGCAAAGAAAGGTACCTACTACCGGGTAGGTGCCCTCTGTCAGCAGCAAGGGTCTTACATTATTAGGAGAGGACTGAACGGTAGCCAAAGGCAAATACTTTGTGTAATTGTGCTCCACACCATACATTAATATCATTGAAGCCACTAAATAACCTGTTCACATCTGCTTGACATTGGGGATAACAATGGCAAGTAATACAAATTAATAAATGCTATACTATTCATAAATACTTTTGGTTTGGTATTGCTAAAAATGCATAACAAGCTGGGTGATTTGAGTCTAATACCACAAATAATTCATTATTATTTTAATCTTGTTTAATATTGTACATTTCTAATACATTTTTGCGTGTGGTTCTTAGTTATGGTTTTTCACTTCAACCCAAAGACAGGTGCACCCTGAATTGATGTTAAAAAGTGTAGGGGGTTATAACCTGTACAATCTCAATATATAACATTGATGACAAAAAAAAAGGACACCTTTTTTTATTAGGCTTGTGGAATGACACAAACAGTATAATTGGTTATATACTAAAACATACAAGTTTCAATAAACAATTCTTCATGTCATCAAATATGCCTAATTTGGTAAAAGATGGTTGAGATGTGGGGGATTCCGTGGATCACAATTACGGGGGAAGCCAAAGAAAAGATTAAAAAAAAGAAGTGGGGAGGGTAGAGATATAATGGATGGTAATAAGTAATAGTAGATTTTATAACATTTAATTTTTTGGGATGGTTACTGTGAAAACAACACTTAAAAACACTATAAAGTGGTTGGTGCACTGCTTAATTCAACAAAGAGTTTTTCAGGAGATACTCATTGTTATCTTAAGAGCATCTTCTCTCCTATGATGGTTTCTGTCTCCCCACTTAAGGGGTTGGAAGCTGGTATTTGAGATCTGGTTACATGATAATGGTATTCCCAGCATGAACAGTGAGATTAAGGTAATGTGGGATAGCACAGGTTTAACAGATCAGTTGGTCAGTGAAAATTAAGATGTATGGAATTCACTTATCTAAAACATTTTTTCCCCTCTTTTCTCAATATCAGTCAAGCTATCTAACCGTTCTGCTTGTAGACTAGGGAGGTCCATTTTGGAGGTCCATTTGCAAAGGAGGGCTTTGTGTACAGTCAGGTGGCAAATGTCTACAAATGGATGTTGTGGAGTCTCAGCTTTCAAACACACATGGGCCCTCATTCAATTGCGATTTGGCCGATTGAATAGGGCTCTAAATAAGCACATAACATGTTTTATTAAATAAGTTTTTAGTTAGTAAACTTCTATCCAAAAGCAAGGTTTTCACTAACTAAAAACTTCTTTAAAAAAATATGCTCTGTGCTTATATAGAGCCCTATTCAATTGGCAAAATCGCAGTTGAATGAGGGCCATGGAAAGTAGTGTAGTTCTACATGCATTACTTTTGTAGAACTATACACCAAAAGTGTTTAACAGGGCCCTATTGCCATAAACAGCGAATAAAAGTGGGCTTTTTGGGCATATTGTTCTAGCATTATTTGGCATATGTTGTTGGTGTTGTTGGTCCTGCCTGGAAGAATAGTATGCTCTATGTGTGATTTTATATTGGAGAAGGCGGACATCAGCTCAAAGTGTGCTTGTTGACACATGCAGTAAGCCTTGTATGATAGGAGTAGGCCAGATACATATGGTAGTTCTCTTTTCCATCTAGC
The DNA here is from genome assembly GCA_027410445.1 of Discoglossus pictus. Taxonomy (NCBI): domain Eukaryota; kingdom Metazoa; phylum Chordata; class Amphibia; order Anura; family Alytidae; genus Discoglossus; species Discoglossus pictus. The sequence continues at coordinate 375,040,916 of CM050164.1, forward strand.
AAAGATTGTGTTGTGGGCTTGAATTGTAAAGTTTCAGCAAAGGATGAGGTTAAGTAGGATATTAGCTTGGTTTGTTGTAAGAGAGTAGTAAGTGTATACTGTGGTCCATGGGGTTGGGTGTTGAATATCAGAGTTTTATTGCAATGACAAAGTTGTGAATAAGCATAAAAGGAGAATACAGTGCTAAACCTTTTACACATACTGTATGTCATGCCCAGTGCCTGACCGGACTGTTTTGGACCACGGCCTGGGTCTGAGCTGTCAAGAAGTTACACTGTTTAATTGTTGAAGTTATGTATTTTGTATTACTTTTGGTTAAATGACATATACATTGTATGCATTGTGATTATGTTACAGTATTGTTATCTGGTGATGACTCACTCAGCCACACCTAAATGAACAAACACAGGGGTCTTGAGCAGATAAAATATCTGCGTGTTTATGATAAGCTCATCAGTTTTCCAGTAAGCAGGGACAGCCTTTTATTTTAATTGTTCCCTCTTCGATGTACCTAAAGATGGGGCTTACTATGATTGGCCAGCCTCTGTGCCAGAAAATTAAAAAAAATGTGACAATTAATAAAGGTATGACAGTTGTGTCTGTACTGACATAAACAAGGTGTACTGTAAGTGTTAGTCTGAAGGGTCCCGACACAGCCGGAAGACGCGCAGAGAGAAGCAGGAGCAGGGAGCAGGGTGACTCGAGTATAAGCCGAGAGGGCTTTTTCAGCATTAAAAAATGTGCTGAAAAACTCGGCTTATACTCGAGTATATACAGTACTTATCACTATATACCATGTGGAAATAAAATTAAAAAGAAGTAAATCATATCCCATGTGGCTTAACAATGATTTAAAGATCAAGAAATGGAGTAAAAAACAGGCATTTAAATTATAGAAAAAAGAGGGAACAAAGACTGCTTTACATGAGTACAGGGAAATCAATAAGGCTTGCAAAAGAGCTATTAGACTGGCTAAAATCATACAATAAAAAGTTAGTTGCAAAGGAGAGTAAGACTAATTTTACATTTTTTTAAAAGCATTAATTGGAAGAAGTCCAGGAAGGAAACTATGAGAACATTACAATGTGAAACAGGGCGTCTGATAAACAGTGTCCAGGAAAAGGCAAATGAGCTAAATAAGTTATTTTCTTCAGTATACATAAGAGAGATATCAGTCGTAACAAAATGGAGCTACACTAACTTCACCAAATAATTGGTTAACACAGGAAGAAATCCAAAAGTGGTTAAATTGTTTTTAATAAAGTCCCAGGTCCTGATAGAATACATCCAAGGGTACTAAGGCAACTGGGTTCTGTAAGTGGCAAACCATTACATCTAAATTTTCAAGACTCGGTCGCTATGAGATCATTGGAAAAAAGGAGATGTAATTCCTATATTTAAGAAATGCATGGAACTATAAACCTGTAGGCTTTACTTCTGTAGTGGGAAAGCTTTTAGAAGGGTTAACAACAGATCGTATGCAACAATATGTCTATTTGAACAAGATTATAAGTAGGAGTCAAAATGAATTTATTTATGAGGTATATGTCATGTCAAACAAATCTAATTAATTTCTATGAAGAGGTTAGAAGGAACTTGGATCAAGGAAACTCTGTAGATGTAGTATTTTTGGATTTTGCAAAAGCTTTTGATACAGTGCCACATGGAAGACTATTTAGCAAACTAATGATATAAGAATAGCAGTAAATATCTGCTCATGGATCGAGAGCTGGCTAAAAAAGTCAGGAAGCAAAGGGTTGTTGTAAATGGAACATTCTCAGATTGCACTAATGTGGTAAGTGTGGTCCCTCAGGGTTCAGTATTGGGTCCTCCTCTTTTTAACATATTTATTAATGACTTAGAAAGTATTGCCTCCATTTTTGCTGATGACACTAAGTTGTGTAAGGTAATTAAATCAGAAAGTAAAACGATGTTCAGCTCACTCTGATTCTGTACCACATGGAGCAGGCTGGCCATGTAATTTGTCATTTGCAGATTGTGGTGCATCACCTTCCTATAGAGCCTCCTGCTGGTGCTGCCAAAAGTGGGGATCTGGGAGGATAGGGAGGTCAGTTGGGAGGAGATGCTGGTCAGGAGGCATCTCCTCCAGTGCAGCCTCCAACAGTGACAGAGGGGCATGGGTCTGTCACCTGCCAAGCCTGGAATGTCTGTGGGAAGAGGCGTTGGTGGTGGCGAGTTGGGGGGGGGGGGCTTAGGAGCCCCTGGGATCTTTGGCAATGGTTGTGGGCCTCGTGGTAGTGGGATCCAGGAGGTGCTGGGAGGAAGAGGTGGTGGTGGTGGAGGTGTTTGAGGCATGCTCCTTGTGTCACTCCAGTAAAAGGGCCCAGGTGTGGAGCCGATCTGGGCAAGGAGCAGGCCATTGGGGTCAAATGCCATGGGTGTGGCAGATGGCCCAGCAAGTTCCCTCACTGACCTTAAAGTCTCCCACTCTTCCTCATATCCCTGGCCCTTGTCTTTTCCTCTGTGGCTCCTCCTTCTCGTGGGCTGGCAAATAATCTGGTTCTTTATCTTGTAGTCAAAGCTGAGCTGGGTGCTAAAATGTGACAACAACAGTATATGAGTTAATAACATAGGCCCTCATTCAATTGCGATTTGGCCAATTGAATAGGGCCCTAAATAAGCACATAGCATTTTTTTTTTTAAAGAAGTTTTTAGTTAGTGAAAACCTTGCTTTTGGATAGATTCTTACTAACTAAAAACTTCTTTAAAAAAAATATGTTATGTGCCTATTTAGAGGCCTATTCAATTGGCAAAATTGCAATTGAATGAGGGCCATAGTATGCTCATGCTGCTGTGGTCTGCCCTCTGCAGTTCATGCAGACACATAATCTGCTGAAATTGATGAGTGGTGTGTCATTCTAGCTAATCTGTGTCTATCTCTCATCAATAGTTAGTAACATGCTTCTGAGACATGGTCACTGGAAAGCTAGTACAATACACTGCACATCCATCCTTACAGAGTATGTATCTGCATATGCTGTGCCCATAAACGGTCTCTCTATTGGATATTTACTTTCTTTAAATGCATGTTGTTATTGATACTCATTGATAGGTGTTATCTATTTAGTTTAAATAATTTTTTTATTGAAAGTAAATAAGGTTAAGCCAAGTCCAAATAGACATTGCAAAATTGACACAATATAGAAGCAATTAGCATTATGTAGATTACGCCTTTATTTTCCTTCTCTTAGTTTTTAGTTTTATAAATTTCTAAGTAATTGCTAAATTAATCAGCAAAGGTTAGTAGAGTTGCGAGAGGGATGGGGGAGCCGTAGGCCTCAATGTTATTCTTCACCATCTAAGATCAATGTAGAATATTTCCACAGCTCTTGCTGCCAGCCGATTTGCAAGGTCCAAGCATCCCAAGTTTTATAATTTACATTTTTAATTTACAAGCTCTGGTGATATCATACTCATCAAATAAATATATTTCATTTTCCTCAAGGGGAGTTGCCTTCCAGTTTTTGGCAATGATGATTGTTGAGGCTAAAAAAAATCTTGTTTGACAGAAATTGAGCTTCCTATAAGAGACCCGGAATAGGGAGGCTTAATATGGTTTCCTCTGGCTTTTGTGGAAGCCGGACTCCCCACAACTTTTAAAAATTGCATACGTTTCAGTCCAAATAGGAGCTATTTTAGGCAATCCCACAGCATATTAGTGTAAGTTTACGAGCGTCAAGTAACCCTGCCCCTTGTATTTTACTGACAAGACATGTATTGCGAGTGAGCTATGTAACGTTAATTGAAATAGGTACGTGAGCTGCGCAAAATAATTAAAAAGATATGTAAAATTAAGAAAAAAAGTCCCCACAGTTGAAAATATGTATATTTAAAAGTTACGAGTGCGGAATTGAATAGGGCCCTATGTTTCTATGTTTCAAGATTTTGAGGCCAAACAGTATGAAACATATATCGTTTTTGGAAAATTACTGTATACAGTGGGGGTAAAAAATATTTGATCCCCTGACAAAGAAATGATCAGTCTATAATTTTAATGGTAGGTGTATTTTAACAGTGAGAGACAGAATAACAAAAGAAAAACACAAGAAAGACACATCTCAAAAGAGTTATAAATTGATCTGTATATATGTATTTGACCCCTTCATCTTAGTACTTGTTGGCAAAACCCCTGTCTGGAATCACAGAGGTCAGACGTTTCTTGTAGTTGGCCATCAGATTTGCACACATCTCAGGAGGGATTCTGTCCCACTCCTCTTTGTAGATCCTCTCCAAGTCATTAAGGTTTTGAGGGTGATGCTTGGCAACTCGAACCTTCAGCTCCCTCCACAGATTTTCTATGGGATTAAGGTCGGGAGACTGGCTAGACCACTCCAGGACCTTAATGTGCTTTTTCTTGAGCCACTCCTTTATTGCCTTGGCTGTGTGTTTTGGATCATTGTCATGCTGGAATACCCATCCATCACCCATTTTCAATGCCCTGGCGAGGGAAGGAGGTTCTCACCCAAGATTTGACGGTACATGGCCCCGTCCATCGTCCCTTGGATGCAGTGCAGTTGTCCTGTCCATTTAGCAGAAAAACACCCCTGAAGCATAATGTTTCCTCCTCCATGTTTTACAGTGGGGATGGTGTTCTTGGGGTTATAGGCAGCATTCCTCCTCCGCCAAACACAACGACTTGAGTTGATGCCAAAGAGCTCAATTCTGGTTTCATTTGACCACAAAACTTTCACCCAGTTCTCCTCTGAATCATTCAGATGTTCACTGGCAAGCTTCAGACAGGCCTGTACATGTGCTTTCTTGAGCAGGGGGACCTTGCGGGCACTGCAGGATTTCAGTCCTTCACGATGTAGTGTGTTACCAATTGTTTTCTTGGTGACTATGATCCCAGCTGCCTTGAGATCATTAACAAGAACCACCCGTTGTCATGATCATTGAAACTCCACGAGGTGAGATCTTGCATGGAGCACCAGGCCATGGTGGAGAGTTTGGAATCTGATTGATTGCTTTTGTGGATAGGTGTCTTTTATACAGGTAACAAGCTGAGATTAGGAGCACTCCCTTTAAGAGAGTGCTCCTAATCTCAGCTCGTTACCTGTATAAAAGACACCCAAGAGCCAGAAATCTTGCTGATTGATAGAGGATCAAATACTTGTTTCCCTCACTGACCTGCAAATCAATTTATAACTTCTTTACATGCGTTTTTTCTTTTGTTCTGTCTCTCACTGTTAAAATACATCTACCATTAAAATTATAGACTGATCATTTCTTTGGCAGTGGACAAAATCAAAAGGGGATCAAATACACTGTATGTGGTTTTCTTTATCTAAGGATAGTGAAGAGAATACATATATGTAATAGTCAAACAAACATCATTGGAATGGTATAATTTAGATATACATTTTTGGTGTAGTGAGATTTTATATATTCTGTACTATAAACCATTCAGCTGTAATAATATACTGCTCGCTGAAAGCTTTCACCCTCCAGCTTCTTATACAGGAGTCACTTAACTAGGGCACTGATAATAATTTCTGAAGACACAGTTTCCACGCAAGGGGAATGAAATCCTAACATATTTTAGATGGTATAAGGGTGATCTTTTTGCAAAAAAAGCAAAAACAAACAGTTAAAGAAAAGGGTACCAGTAGAGAAAAAACAAGATTAGGCTAAGCCAGTAAAAATGCAAACAGGTATAGTATTAGTGTTTTAGTTTTAGTATTAGAATTTCCCTTGAAAATCCAAATGCAAACATAGAGCCCGATTCAATTGCCTGCCCACAACCCTATTGTTGTAGGTCATATGTCTGCAGGCGTGCTGAGGGCTCCCGTTCGTCTCCAATTACAATGCTATTCTATTGAGCAACGGTGCGAGTTACGAACCGAAGCCTGTAAAGCCCTCTTGCGGTAAAACGTAGTGCTACACAAGCCTCTCAGCCAATAGAAAGTTGTCTAGCCACAGATGATTGACAGAGGGAGATTATAAAGTTGCGTTCCACTCACCCACGCATTGGCTGTGTTGTATTTTCTGACAAAGTAGTAGGTCCCGAGAGTTGGAGGTTTTGCTGTGAGAGAGAGAGTAAGAGTATTTTTATTCTATTATACTATTTACAATTTTACCCTCAATCCTTGATTACACATATTTACAGATTACACATAATTGCAATACACATCATTTAAGAACACACATGGAGACACATAGGTCACTCCTTACACAGTAACTCAAGTACAGTGGCAGGCACTTCAGAACTACAGACTCATAACATAAGGTGTATGTTTGCTAATGTCAGAAGCTTGGCAGGAAAAATTGGAGAGTTAGAATTATTAGCAATTAATGAAAAATGGGATTTAATAGGCATTACCGAAACGTGGTGGGATGGTTATATCCTATTTAGGAAAGATAGAGGCAACGGTAAAAGAGGAGGAGGCATTTGTATGTTAAGCCTGAATTTAAGCCTATAGTCAGTGAAGATATTTATAGCGGAACTAGTGATAAAGTTGAATGTTTGTTGGTAGAGTTAAATAGCGGAGCAGCAAATTCAAAAAGAATATCAGTAGAGGTATGCTATAACCCCCTAAATATAGCTGAAAGTAAGTAAATATAACTATTGTTACAGATTGGAAATGCAGCTAAGCATGGGCAAGTACTAATAATGGGAGATTTTAATTACCCTGAAATAAACTGGATAAATGAGACCAGCAGTTCAGCTAAGGGAAGCTGGTTCTTGAGTACACACAGAGATCATTATCTGGCCCAGTTTATACAAGAGCCTACTAGTAATGAAGCTATCTTAGATTTAGTCATCCCAAATAATATTGATATAGTATCAAATGTTGAAATAGGGCAACCTTTGGGAAATAGTGACCACAACACAGTCTCATTTGAGATTGAATTAAAAAAAAAACATTTTAAGGGGCCAACAAAAACTCTTAATTTTAAAAAGGGCAGATTTGAACGGTCTAAGGGCAGCAATACAAACTATAGACTGGGACAGAGAACTGATAGGTAAAAACACTGAACATAGATGGACAACATTTAATTCCTTACTAGATATATATATATAGTTATCACCATATACCAAGTGGGAATAAAAGTAAAAAGAGTAGATCACATCCAATGTGGATTAACAATGATTTAAAGATGAAAATACAGAGTAAATAACAGGAATTTAAATTATACAAAGAAGAGGGGACAGAGACTGCTTTACATGAGTACAAGGAAATCAACAAGGCTTGCAAAAGGGCTATTAGACCGAAAATGAAAAGTTAATTGCAAAAGAGAGTAAGACTAACCCTATTTTTTTTTAAAGTATATTAATGAGAAGAAGGCGAGGAAGGAAGCTATAGGAACATTTCCTGGTCACTAATTTTCAGATGGCCTGTGTCACATTGTAAAGGCAGATGAGCTAAATAGGTTATTTTCTTCACTATACACAAGGGAGGTACCAGTGGTTGGGACACTGCAACATAATGGGGCTACACTACCTTTGCCAAATAATTGGAAGTAATCCAAAAGAGGTTGAAAAAATAAATGTTAATAAAGCCCCGGGTCCTGATGGAATACATCCAAGGGTACTGAGGGAACTGGGTTCTGTAATAGCCAATCCATTATATTTAATTTTTCAAGATTCACTCAACACAGGGTCTCTAGCAGATGACTGGAGAAAAGCAGATGTGATACCTATATTTAAAAAAGGGAGCAAGAGCAAATCCAGGGAATTATAGACCAGTGAGCCTCACTTCTGTAGTGGGGAAGCTTTTAGAAGGATTAATATGTATATAAGAAGATGTCTATTCAAACAATATTATAAGTAGGAATCAACGCAGATTTATGAGGGATAGGTCATGTCAAACAAATATAATTAGTTTTTATGAGGAGGTTAGTAGGAACCTGGATCAAGGCAACTCAGTGGTTGTAGTATTTTTGGCTTTTGATACAGTGCCACATGGGAGATTATTGTGCAAACTAAGAGATAGAGGAATTGTAGTAAATATCTGCTCTCATGGATTGAGAGCTGGATAAAAGACAGGAAGCAAAGGGTTGTTCTAAATGGAACATACTCCAATTGGACTAATGGGGTAAGTGGGGTTCCTCAGGGTTCAGAATTAGGTCCTCTCCTTTTTAACATATTTCTTAATGACTTTGAGGTGGGACTGGAAAGTAGTGTCTCCATTTTTGCTGATGACACCAAGTTGTGCAAGGTAATTAAATCAGATAATGATGTGCTTTCCCTCCAAAGGGATTTAAATAAAATTGAGGAATGGGCATCTAAATGGCAGATGAGATTTAATACGAATAAATGTAAAGTTATGCATCTGGGAAGGAAAAATAGCCATGCAATTTATAATCTTAATGGAGCAAATCTAGGGGTATCAGATATAGAAAGGGATTTGGGAGTGCTTCTGGACAACCACCTAGGTAACAGTGCTCAAAGCCAAGCAGCAGTTGCAAAGGCATGTATTAATAAGGGTATAGAAGCAAGGGAAGCAAATATAATTCTGAAACTAAAGAAAATTTGTAGTACGCCCCATTTGGAATATGGAGTACATTTTGGGCACCACTTCATAAAAAGGATATTTTAGAGCTGGAAAAGGTACAGAGGAGGGCAACAAAACTAGTAAGGGAAATGGAGGGGCTAAGTTATGAAGAAAGACTAACAAAATTAAACGTATTTTCTCTAGAAAAAAGGCGTCTAAGAGGAGATATGATACCTTATATAAATACATCCAGGGTCAGTATAAAGATTTGTCAAGGGAGCTTTTTGTGCCAAGAGGTTTTCAACTGACAAATGGACATCCCTTGAGGTTAGAAATAAAAAGAATTCATCTTAATGAAAGAAAAGGGTTCTTCAAAGTAAGGGTGGTTAATCTGTGGAATTCTCTACCAGAGGAGGTGGTGACAGCAGATTTGATAGATAACTTTAAATGGGGACTAGATTAATTTCTAATTAAAAATGGAATTCAGGGTTATCCTGTATAATTAGTGAGAGAGAGAGTATTGATCCAGGGAGAACTCCGATCACCAGTATAAAATAAATAATCAAATAATTAATTAATAATTAATTAACAACTAATTAATTAATAATCAATCAGCATGTTGGAGATCAGAGGAGATCTTAAAGGGTTGAACTTGATGGACTGAAAGTCTTTTTTCAATCTTAATTACTATGGGCCTCATTCTATTATCGGCCGCAGCCGCTGCGGGGCCGCAAGGACCGGCCGCAAGCTATTCTGCTATTCTATTCCCTTACGGCCGTAGGCTCCGGCAGGCTTGCGGCCGGTGCCTTGCTATCTCTTGCGGCCGATCGCGCCGGAGGAAAGCCTTTGATCTAAAACGGCCGCAAGAGATTTGCAATTCAATTGCTCCGGGAAACCTCTCTGCAAGGCTAAAAACGAGCCGCAGTTACTTGCAGGAAAAAGGTCTCGCTAGCACCAATTAAGCACATAAAATAGCTCAAATAAAGCCATCCTGCACTTTGAGAAGACTATAAAGGGATCTTAGGTGTTAGAAAAAATAGCACATAATTATACTGTACTCAAATCCGTAAAATATTTCATTTTTAATATCCGTAAAATATCCATGTAAAAAGTCCAGAGTGCTTGGAGCACCTCAGACACGCCCACGCCGCAGCCGGCAAATAAACAGTTAATTTGAACTCGGGTTTGGGCAGATGTGCAAGCTTGAGAGTGGGTTCCTTTTAATCCTCATGTCCCCCAATATGATCCCTAGCATTTACAGAGCTGTACAGTGCAGGCGTGAATTTATTTTTGAGTTTTTATATTTCACAGATTACGGCCGGTTCCAAGATATGCGGCCGGCCGTAAAAGGAGATCCTTGCGGGGCCGTATAATAGAATCGCGAGTTAACTGAACCCTCGCAAGGAATCGCAGCCTTACGGCCGATTTACGGCCGATAATAGAATGAGGCCCTATGTAACTAAACTAATGACATATACCTTTTTTTCTATCTTTCAGCATCAAGAGGTCTAGGTCCAGTGGCGAGCCAGAGGCAGGGGCGTCGGGTCCATCGGAGCAGGACGTGGAGGAGCAGGCCCCTGCCCAGCAGGAACCGGCTCAGGGTAGGGAGGAAACAAGAGGACCCAAGGGCCCTGGTTTGGAGGGGGAGGATATCATCTGCCTAGTGGGGTCACCGGCAGGACCAGCGGGATGCGACCCTATTATCCCCCTCCTCCAGAGACTGAGGCTATCACCAGGGCAGTCCCACTGGAATGACCAGAGCAGCCACCAACCACCAATCCCCCCCCAGCAGTGTGCTGGACTGACCACTACCACCACCACCAGGCCCACCAACACCACTGACCGTTTTACACCAGACTCCAACTGGCACTCATACGGCAGCAGTTGGAGTGTCTTCGGGGGATCCATGGCCAGCATCTTCGCCAATCATGCTGAGGTCATGCGCAGCCTGATCAGGTGCAATAGGGAGGAGAGGAGGCACCGCCTAGTGACTGAATCCCACCTGGCCGGGCTGCTTTGCGTTGGGGCGGACCAGAGCGCATTCCAGGGGGTCACCGCGCCCCCTGTCCCCAGCCCCGCCTCCTCTGCCACGGAGGCATCCAGCCACCAGCAGTCGGGTCCCTCCTCCCACCATGCCTCCACCAGTGCAGGGGTCGCTGCCTCCCAGGAGGTTGCCTCCCCCTACCACCACCACCATTGAGATGGCGGTAGCCATGGGGAATTTGGACCCTGTGCCTAGGCGGATATCCTAGCGGCTGCGCAAATGTTTGAGCCTTCTCAACAGCACTCCTCAGTAGCAATCTATTGGTCACAATGTTAACCTAATCTAGCCTGGCTACAGAGGCTTGGATCTTGGCATATGTGATGGTGATATTTTGTATGCAGATGGCCACCTCCCATCACATAGTCCATGATCCTCTTCTCTGTGGACACGTATGGTTCTTTTGAACATATCACCAATTGATGGTCACTGAGGAATGCTGCTGAGAAGAGATGCTGCAGTCCATATATTTTTTAAGCTCTTATTTTGTATGTGTTTTCTCTTTTCTTTTTTTCTTTTGTTTTGTTTTAGGTAGAATTCAGGTCCATGAAGGCATCTTCTGCATCTGCAGGCATTGTGAAGGAAATGTATGAGGTGTAAGGTTTTCACAGTGCCTCTCAGGTAGACATTCCTTTGATGACACCCCCTTAACATTTAGCTCCCTCAATTCTAAAGCTATCATATAGCCAGACATCTAAGACATGATTGTTGTTAGCTCAAATGTTTACTAATACCGCTATGGCTGTAGACTTGCAAAGTCTCACAATGGCAACATTAATATATGTACTAATGAGGCATGTGATCCTGACCTCAATATCAGTATGAGAACAGATCCTTGGGTCTCATGTAAGTAACAGTGAATCTGGCCGCTAACCTTTGTGTCCTCTCCGTATTAATGGGTATTTCCCCTATTGCTGATATAATGGTTATCTTTTAACATGTTCTAACAGCTGTATAGCTGATGGATGTGATATCAATGTTGATGTACAATATGATATGGCAAAGGTGATAGTACACCTTGACCACTGATGCTGGTCACAGTGAAGCATTTATTGTGAGATGTCACATCATTATTAATCGTCATGGCCAGTGAGTTATCTAGAGAACACGCTAATAGTAATTCCTTCAGATGGGAATCAGGTTATTTTTTTTTATCCTCCTCCCCCTTTTTTGTTGAACACTTTTTTTGTTTTGTCACCACACTGTATGTGTGAAACTGGATTGGATTACACAGTACATAGGTTTTATCGTCTGTTTCATTGAGCAGATCTAGACAAGTTGTAAGTGCTATGCACATTAATGATTTCTTCAATTAAATGGAGTGATTTCGGATGATCCTTTTTTTCATCAGATTCCGGTTGCAGTGGTTTAGTGACCACATGAAACCGTGATAGGTGCTATGCATCATGCCTATTCTAGACTATGACATTACCCCCTTCAGGTATCCCTTTTTTGCCACAATCCTCTTGCTCACACCACACCCATGAAATTAATGCACAGTCTTGCCCATTTATGATTAAGCTCTGTGTATGCAATAAAGCTTTGTTATACCGTTCAACCCATGTTAGTGTGTTTTCAATGGTTGGGGTTATGGGACATCCATATACATCACATTTGTATCACATTCCAATATATGTAATATAATGAACCCTAGTTACTATGCAATAGATCACTACATATAATAATAATAATAATAATAATAATAATAATAATTATAATAATAATAATAATAGTAATAATAGCATTAAATATCATTTAATAATATATATCATATATAATAATAATAAAGGGTTAATACACATACAAAGTCCAGTATGTGATACTGTGGAGTATCAACATTCCCCTGAGGGCCTGAGAACAGTATGAGAGGCGATACTGGAGTGGGTTGCCAGTTCCTTCTCTAGTGGATTGTGATTAGTCTGACCTCTCTGCTATGATGTGCCCACCTACAGTGGCACTACATGGTATAGCTCACAGCTTAATTCAGGTACACAAGCCCCTTCACCTTTACCACTTAACGATCCAGAAGGGGACCAGGGGAACATACACCAAACTAACCCATCAGATAGGGCCACAAACACACATAGAGGCTGTGCAGAGGCACGTGGAGTAACAGTCAAATGACCTCCATCTCCACTACGCCCAACCTGGAAATGTGCCCAGATGTATTCCCATTCCCATTATGTTTTGCTATTCATCAATTTACATTAGTGTGGTGTATGTTCCCCTGGTCCCCTTCTGGATTGCTAAGTGGTGGTGGTGAAGGGGCTTGGATACCTGAAAGAAGCTGTGAGCTATACCACGTGGGGCCACTGTAGGTGCGCAGGTCATAGCAGAGAGGTCAGACAAATCACAGTCCACTAGAGAAGGAACTGGCAACCCACTCCAGTATCTTTGGCATGCAAACATTGTGGAAACACACTGACAGAGAAATTAGTTGGGGTGATGCAGTCCATAGGGTCACCGAGAGTCAGACACAACTGAGGGACTGAACCACCTTATGTGAAATGTTCCCCTGGTACTTGATATATGCAATGTGGCAGTGTAATGTGGCCACTATTTGTTGTCCAAATGTAGATGTGATGAGTGAGAAGTATATCATATAATCTTTGTATTTTTAAGGTCCACATTAGAGCCTCTGTGAGTAACAAAGGGTTAATATGTCAGCCATTTCCATGTATCTGTGTTGCAACTTGATGAGAGAGTGTGTCTTTTATAGCTTTCAGCATGTTGCAGCATGGCTTTTCATATTGGCATATGCATGACCATTACAACCTATGAGGAAAATAAAATTGTATTTTTTGCTATATTTGATAGTTGGGAGTTGTTGTGCATGTAATTGCAATGCCTTCCATTGCTTTCCCCATATTTTAAAGGACATTGTTGTCCTTATTGTGATTTGCAGTGTTACAAACTAGTCTGTAAAAACACTTTGCGGGTCCTATTTGGGTTCCGTAAGCTTTAGGCTGCCATTTGCTTTAAGTGCGGCTTCAGTGTTGAGCGATTTTTGTAATTCAATAGCAATTTGTGATTTTAGCAAACGGAAGTCTTGCGGATGTGAAAAATCAAAGGCTTCGGGAGGCTGTAAGCTAGGGGTTTAACCAATGCCATTTTTTCAAGGCCATAACTCGTAATCCATTTGGAGCCCGCAAAAAGAAGCAAATTGAATAGCAAATTAACGGGCTACCGGATTGAGCGGGAGCTCAATTGAGTAAGGCCCATATTTGGGAACAGACCAGACAACCAATCCGAAAATAATCTATATTTTTTATATCTACAATATGTTTATAGAATCACTCTCATTAAGACATATTTGTGTATACAGTTTTTTTGCGAATGTTAGAAGTTTGTGTTCCTATGATGCTTCATAGGACACTAGAAATTATCTGTGGATCGTAAGAAAACAAAGGTTGCTGTGCGCGTTGATTTGAATCAACCCTTAAAATGATCTGCAACACAGACATTTTAATCTTTTTGCTCTAATATTTTATGGTGTGGATTATGTTTAGTTTACTCTATGCATATAAACTAACAAAACAATACTTTTTGATTGCAGTTCAGTTGGTAGGCACCTTCATTAGATGATACAAGCACAGTTATACTAGCAAGTTTTGGGCAGAGTTTTCTAACAGATGAGTTGAAATTTCATTACTGTCATGTTTAAAGAGTAAGAGTTTTCATTGATATATTGCATTCAGATAAATTGAATTATGATGTCTGCATTAAATGTCAGTGCAGAAATTTGATGTAAGTGGTGGTGTCTATGTCTTCAATAATAGAACTTTTTAATTTTTTATAGAGACCAAAAAATCTCTTAATATCTATTGTACAAATAACTACACTAGTAACCATTACTTTTGTAAATAATTATAGAGTGATACAGAGTTTTTGTTCAGTCACCATAGTCTAAATCACATACAGTAATGAGTATGTAGAACTTGTTAAAGTACCTTATTGTTGAAACAGAAAGTAAGGTAACTATATGGTAATTTCAATAAAAAACTTGCAATAGATGCAGTCTTCCAAGACTTTATTGAATATGTGTAAATTCCCTACAGTAAAAGCTGATATAAATACAGAATATATAAAACTCAGAGTTGTTAGCAAAACTAGTGTATTTGCTGAGTTAGGCATATGACTCATTAGTAAAATAATGTGTAGCAGATAGACAGGTGGGTCCAAGGTTTTATCCTTAAAAAAAAAAAAAAAAATCAATCATCATCAATTTAAAAACTCTAAAAAGGCATAAATAAAAATATTAAAACACTAAATATCAGAGAATTAAAAAAAAAAGAGAAAAATTGGAAAAACAAATAGAAGAAATGGTAAAAATAGAAAAAAAAATGATAGTTTTGTAACATAGACCCCTATACTAATCGAATACATAGCTGAGCAAAAAGGCTCTCTCGCAAATGTGCAAGCTAAGGGCTTCACTCAATTGTGGTTTGGCCAATTGAATAGGGCTCTATATAAGCACAGAGCATATTTTGTTTACATAGTTAGTGAACTTCTATCTAAAAGCAAGGTCTTCAATAACTAAAAACTTCTGTAAAAATATATGCTTATATACTTATAGGCCAAATCGCAATTGAATGAGCCCCAAAGTGTCTATGCCAGTTATGCAGCTATGTATGTTGAGTGTTGGATCCTAGTTATGTGCAAACCCATGTTACGTTCATTAGAAAAAAGGCCCAACAAGGAGCCTCATTCAATCTGGGGCTTGCAACTCCATCGGAGTAGGCGGTATATCTGTGTGCTTGCTGCGAGCCCTCAGGTGCCGCAACTTATCATGCTATTCAATTGACTGGGCTTGCAAGTCCCAGCCTGATAGTGTCATCACAAACCATGCACTCAAAAGTAGTATTTGTTGGCTTGAACATGATCACCGACGAAAAGCCGTAACTCGCAGTTAAAGCCCATATGACTTTGAAATCCAACCTCTATTTTTCATTGACGTCCTACGGGCTTGAACCACGAGTTACGGCAGCTATCATGATCAAGCCCGTAGGACTTCAATGAAAAATGGGTGTTGGATTTCAAAGTCATATGGGCTTAATTTACGAGTTGCAATCGGACCCAAATTCCAGATATAATGCAATATTGATAAAGGTGTAAATATGATATTCTATTACATGCGAGTTCCATTATATGTATTAGCACATTGATTGCCAGGATCGATATAACAGGGAAATTGAACATGAAACAAAGTACTTTTTGGGGCCGATTTGCGAGCTTGAGAATGGTGTGCTATTATTTTTAAGACCTAACATCACTTTAACTTTTAATATAAGTACAGTAGAGTGTTTATATATGCATCTACAGTCCTCTGCACATGTCATTAAGCCCTTTGCGAGACGGAGTGGTTAGTGAGGGGGAATTGTAGCAATTGAATAGACATTTGATCTATCGCAACTTTTGCAGCCGCAAAAGATCAAAGGCTTGGAGGACATTAACTTGTGATTTTATAAATGGATTTCAATTGCAATGAATCGAAGCTCAGAGCCTGTAACTTGATTAAAGCCCGCAAACGGAAGCCAATTGAATAGCAAATAAACTTGCCGGGTCCATTTGAGAGCCCGGATCTCCTGAAAACCTCAATTGAATGAGGCTCATAGTCTACATAAGGGCCTACAAGTACAGTTTATAAAAGTTTCTGTCTCCTGCCAAACACTGACTGTGTCATAGGTCTTCCAGCAAACACACAAGTCTAAGCATGGTGGTTTGTTTAATTGTGTAGGAGGGTGTTACTGAGAGAGCAGGTAGTAGTTATTAGTATTATACACAAAACACACTCATTTTACATAATTTACTGGCTCAGATATTAATACAACCACACAAAACTACATATATTGAAATTAGAGCCCCCACATCACCACATACACCCTGTTTGCACCCACTCTATTTTTTACTATACATTTAATTTTACATTTAATTTTTTGAGTGAGTATAGTGAGACAAGTGAGGAGGGGAGGAGGAAAGAAGATAGGGTGCCCTGGGAAGAGGAGCTAGGAGAGGAGTAAAAAGGGAGACGTTTGGAGAGAGGTAGAGGAGCAGAGAGAAGGAGAAGAAGGGAAGGAGGTGTGGAGAGAGGGAGAGGAGCAGGGAAAGGAGGGAAAAAAGGATATGAGGAGGAGTGTAAGCAGTGGATGGTCTGACAGGGCCAGAAGTTGGAACAGTAAAGGGTTAGCGAGAGAGAGGAACAGTGAAGGAGAGGTGGAGGGAGGGATGACCAAGTGTCAGGCTCACATATGTCAGAAGAGGAGTGTGGAAACCTGGGCCCCTCCTTTCACAGATCGATCTGCCTCCTGGGGCTTCCTCGTGGCTTGAACCAGTATTATGGCTGCTGCCTCCTCCACCAACACAACGACTTTAAACATCTCTCTTCTACCACCACCTTCCTTAGCGCCATGGATACCGGTTCCACCATCATCGCCGCCACCATGACACCATCACCATTAACACAGATGCAGCCCCCACCCGCAGTCATCAGTTCCTCAACCCCAGAGCCATCATTGGATGTCAACATTGAAGAACTTACAGCCCTCAATAGACAGCAGGAGAGCATTATGTTTGGCCTCCTCCCCAGCATGTAGGCATGTCAGACTACTATGTCACGCACAGAAAGAAAGATTTATTGGGACATCATATCCAACTGAAGATGTATCTGCCCAGGCTGGTATAAATCCAATACAACCAGAATGTGCTGCTTCAATTAAATCTGGATTTCCAAGAAAAGGCTCTCGTAAATACAACATCCTCCACTTTGAAGCAGTCCCCAAGGCACCATCCGACTGATTAATCTCCCTCAATGCCTTCACCTCCATCAGCTATGCCTCAACCTCCAGCATCAATGCCTCCACCTGTATCTCCTAGGAGACCCCCAGGTTGGAGAATGCATGGTGGCACAGAAGGTGGCCCTGTGACTAGGAAGAGGAGGAGATAGGGGCTGCATCTCATTTAATCCTTCTCAAATACAGTCCTCGGTAAAAATCTATTGGTCAAAATATTAATTAACTCATGCCTATCTACAAAGTAGATGGTGATAAATAGTAACCATGTAACTAGCCGCCATAACATAGCCCATGATAATCTTATGTGTGAACACATATGGTTATGGTTAACATTTCTCCAATTGATGGCCACTGAGGAATGCAGTTGAGAAGAGATGATGTAGTCCCTATGTGAAGATCTACTTTCTTCAGTCGGGCTTGATAAGGCTGTTGTGGCCAAACCTACCAAGCAGACCTTTCAAGTTCTTTCGATGCCTTCACCAAGACAGCTGATGTTTCTAAAATGCCCTTACTCAGATGTAGTATTTAAAATTATGAACTCAGGCTCAGCATTATAAAAATCAGGAACAGCTTTAATTGCTATAAAGAGATTCAATAGATGTATATTTAAACTTTATACTTTAACATTTAACAACTGTCACATCTGTAACAGTTTGTGTGTCTTCTGGATTTTGTATAAATTACTATTACAGTCATTGAGAATGTTTCCACTTCATTATTATCTTCTCTAGGAATGCTGACATATACATATATTTTTTCTTTAGGAGCATACACATACTTTATATATCTTCATTCAGAGCAGAATCTTTCATATAGCAGGATACCACTTGACTCTCTACTTAAATTATGTAACTGTTCATGAACCAAACATGCAACATAACATACATTAATTAACATACATAGGGTAATCAAAACACCACAACATACTACATAACCACAAAACATACTATAAAATTACTGAGCCCAAAGGGTGGTCAGGGGGATCTTGACACCCTATTTAATATTTTATGTTATTTATTGACTATGCAAAATTTTATATCCATTAAGGCAGTTTGTTCATCTGCAAGCAGTGCTACCAAATCATGTAAGTAAACTATATATATATATAGAGTGACTCTCCTAAAGCTGATATATTGATGACATCCACCTGCAGAATGACCTCACACACAAAAAATAAACACATATATAATGTTTTAAACACTATGAGACTTCAATTTAAAGCCACAAATTGTGGTATACAGGCCGTATTGCCTGCCATAAAATTGTATTGCCGTCATTTTTGATGTAGCTAGTAATAATAATAATACTAATCCCATAAAATAGTTGTCAAACTGAGATTTGTGGTCACTCTTGCGAAAGGCGCTAATTGCAGCCAGCAGCGACGTCACACATGCGAGCCTCATGAAGCGAGGTGAAGTAGCCACACAGCACTTAGGCTGCAATGAGCAAAGGAGGCGCTCATCGCAAAGCCCCCCGGGCTCGCATCACCCGATCCCATGTGTCTCCTCCCTCTCTCTCATCTACCTCCTTCCCCTCCTTCTCCCTTTCCCTTATCCTCCTCCTACCTACTTCCCCCTTCTCCTCCCTTTCCCGTCTCACTTTACTATCATGTAAGCAGCTCCTGCTGCTCTCTCCTCCCTGCAGCGCCGGCTCCTGGCTGTTTCCCAACCGGCATATGCTAATGACGTCATGTGCATGTGATATTAGCATATGCCGGTTCGGACATAGCCAGGAACAGCGCTGCATGGAGGAGAGAGCAACAAACAGGAGCTGCTCGTCTTATAGTAAGGAGAGGGGAAAGGGGGAAAGGGAGGGAGGAAGAGGTTGAGGGAAAGTGATGAGGAGGGGAAGGGGGAAGGAGGGAGGATGAGGGAAAAGAGGGAGTAGGATGGGAAGGAAGGAGGAGGATAAGGGGAAAGCAGGGAGGTGGGAAAGAGGGGGAGGAAGAGGGGGGTTAAGAGACACCAGGGAGGGAGAGAGAGGGAAGAGAGATATGGGAGGGAGAGGGCTGAAAAGAGACACAGGGGAGGAGGTAGGGAGACAGAGAGAGGAGTCACAGGGGTGGGAGTGGGGTTAAAAGACACAGGGGAGGGAGAGCAGGTGGGAATAGACACAGGGGGGAAGAGACATAGGAGAGGGAGAGGGGGTAAAAACACAGGGGAGGGAGAAAGGAAACACAAGGGAGGGTGAAGAGGGGGGAAATGAGAGACAAGGAAGGAAGTAGATAGGGCAAGAGGGACCTGCAATGAGCGCACAAGTGGCTCATTGAGAGCCAGGCGATGAGCACCGAAGGCGCTCAGCGCGGGGCTCGCAAAGAGTGCTGAATGTGCTAACATCGGGTGGCAAACAGCATTGCTAGCCTTAACATTTACTTTCCCATCATTTTTGACGGGCAAGTAGCTTGTATAATAATATCGGGGGAATACACATGAGAGGTCCAATTTGTGATACTGTGGAGTATCAACATTCCCCTGAAGGGCTGATAAGAATATGACAGGTGATAATGTGAATTTATTGATAGCAAAACACTTAATGTCACCAAATGTGAATGGGTATACATCCATGGCGTGGGACTTTCCAGGATGGACCTAGCGTAGAATATCCCTAATGGAGGCGAGTTGGCTGTTGCTCCACATGCTTAAGCACAGCATCCATGCGTTTTTGCGGCCCTTACTGATGGGTTAGAGTTTATTAGTGTGGTGTATATTCCCCTGGTCCCCTTCTGGATTGCTAACTTGTGGTGGTGAAGGGGCTTGTGTATCTGAATGACGCTGTGAGCTACACCATGTATGGCCACTGTATGTGGATAGTTCATAGCAGAGAGGTCAGATAAATCACAGTCCACTAGAGAAGGAACTAGCAACTCACTCCAGTATCTTTGGCATGCAAACCTTGTGGATAAGCACAGACAGACATAATTAAGTGTGCTGCATTCGATAGGGTCACAGAGAGCTGGGACTGAACAACCAAATATCAAATGTTCCCTTGGTACTTGAATTATGTGATGTAGCAGTGTCATTTGTCCACTATTTGTTTTCCCAATGTAGATGATCTTTGTATTTTTAGGGCCCACATTTGCGCCTCTGAGTGAGAAAGGGTTAATATGGCAGCTATTTTAATGTATTTCTGTTGGTTTAATGAGGGAGTGTGTCTTTAATAGCTTTCAGCATGTTACAGCATTGCTTTTCATATTGGCATATGCATGACCATTACAACCTATGAGAAAAATAAAAATATATGTCTTTTAACTATTTGATAGTTGGGAGGTGTTGTGCAAGTAATTATAACGCCTTCCACAGCTTTGGCCATATTTTAAAGTCCCTTGGTGTGTTATTATTGTGTTTTGCAGTGTTTCAAACTAGTCTATAAACCAGTTGTGGGTCCCATTTTGAACGTGTAAGCTTTGGGCCTCCATTTGCTATTTGCTGGCTTGACTGAGGGTGCAGTCTTGAGCGATTTTTGCAATGGAATAGAGATTTGCGATCGGAACTATTGCGGACGTGAAACAAGGGCTTCGATGAGCTGTAAATTCTGTATTTAAACACAGCAAAGTTATCAAGCCTGTAACACGTAAGCGTTTTTTAGCTTACAAAAAAAAACGCCAATTGAATAGCAAATTAACTTGTGTCCTCACTTATGGGCTACTGTAACTTACACGTCTTATGTACCAATGCTCATATGACTATGGAATGGTATAGTCCTACAATAATATGTTAGTCAAACCCAACAATTATACATGCGTGATCTAAGCATGGCAACTTTCTTAAGAATTAATTTTTCTGATCTTATTAAAATACATTAAAGCTGATGTTTGTTTATCAGCAATAATCATGTCTACATGTTTAGATGTCATGAGATCATAACAAATCCAGTTATATGATAACACCGGTTTACCTTTAACATGCGATATGTGGCAAAACAATATAATTGCTTGTGAGATACCATATCATTGTTAAATATCTGAAGTTGGTCATGTCAATTGATCACTTTGAAACATTGTTTGTACTGCTTGTAGATGAACATCAGGTAAGTCAGTTTGGTGTTCCAGTAACAGTATATCAACGCTGCCATCCTCAACATCCACCCGAATGACCACATCATCAACACTGAAGTCCTAGAACCGGCATTGAGGCCATACTGTTGAAGACACAGTTGCACTGGGCAGGACACATCTCTAGGACGGAGGGTGATCGACTTCCAGAAATTGTGCTATATGGGGAGCTCACCACTGGTAATTGTGACAAAGGAGGACCGAAGAAGAGGTACAAGGACTCGTTGAATCTCTTGATGCCTGTCACATTGACCATAAAATTGATGGATGACTTTAGCTTCCGACTGCAAGACCTGGAGAAGTACCATTCATCAGGTTGTCTCCTCTTGCGAGAGAACACACAGGGCTGGTCTTGAGGACAAAGGGGGGTGGAGGAAGCACCCAAACCAGAGCAAGCTTTCCCGTGCAACCATTGTGGTTGAGTCTGCCTGTCCCACATTGGCCTCCTCAGCACCAGAGAGGCAGCAGATGTGGACAACATCCTTTTTAAATCTTCGCTCGTTAAGCCAAGCCAAACAGTAAAATGCACTGTACTGTACATACAGATCTTGCTAGATTTTCTCCTCCTCACATTTTTGGAACATGACCATATACTGATAATTTCAGAGCTGTGTCATACTATTTCCAGAGTTTTAAAATCACACTGTCTGTGCGGAATTGATTTGGATTACATAATCCAGGATTTATTGTATCTCAGTGTCCTCGCACAAAACACTACCCCCTTGCTCTCCTTTGCCCCCTGCGCCTCTTTGCATCCTCTCCGGTGACTCAGTTGGCCCAGGGGGCATCCCCTACACTACAGAACAAAATATGTATAATAAAATAGTCACCACCAATGAACTATATATATGTATGTGCCACAACACAGAGGAGAGGGGGTCAGTGCACCCCTAATTCTACTAATTTATCGTATAGGAGCAATCTGCAGGTTGTGACTATGTTCTTGGCACCAGTGATTCAGATGAAGAAATCAGTCATGAAGAAACAGGAAAAATGAGACCAGAAATACCATTTCATAGTTCAGAGCAGACTGACTTTATTCTTCCTTACAAAAGAGATGTTTTCACAGCACTAAAAAAATCCACATTGCCACGCCTTACTCACCCAACATTCTTTCCAGTGAGATATACCAGATCAGGTATGTGTCTCTGTCCAAAGGTTGGGGGGTCTTGGTCCTCAAACCTGATTTGCTTTACAACCCTAGAGGGCATTAACCAACTTCAGATTTTATTACTGCGGCCAGAGACAAAGAATATGCCCACATTAGCTTGGCTTCCCCTCACCTGGAATTCTGGTGGTGGAGGGCACTCCTATTCCTAGGTCAGAGGCCAGATGCCTGCCAAATTACTTGTTCTGATTTTTACAATATTATTTGTTTATATGTGCTATTGGGGGTTATTGTAAGTACCTAACATTAACCCCCCCCGCAGCAAGGGTTAATGTAGGATCCCCGATCGGGATCCCTGCAGCATTTAAAATTAAAATATCCCGCCTTGCGGGTCCTTAAAGGACCTTAAAGGTCCATAAAGGACTAGCGCTACAATTGTTATCAACCCATGCCTAAAATTAACCCCATCACTCATGGTGTCTATAGAGACACCCATGAGCCTCTAATTAACCGCTATTTGCAGGCTTTGAGGGAAGTTACTTGCTCAGGGTTAATTATTGTCCTGGGACATTAATTAATTATTGTCCTGGGACCAATGGTCTATGTAGGGGGGTGGGTACATTTTTTTTTAAATTTTTTTTTTAAAGGCATATGCAAATTTTTACATTATATTTAACAGTTTTTACATCACGTTGAATTTTTCACAATAAAATATTTCACTATCTGAGCTGACCAAGCCTTTTCATTTTATGTTTTTGATTAATAAACAATAACAGTGTCTATTAAAGCAAAAATTCTAAACAATAGATAAAAGACATAAAAAAGAAAAAAGAAACAATCATATAAACTATACAAATAAACACAGCTAATTATAGCAGGGAAAAACTAGTCTAGAGATTTCCAATATAGTCCACATAAACATTTTTGAATGAGATCTCTAGCTCATTCATTGAGACCCGAGTATGCACTTTGGTTAAGTAGCTTTGGATTCACCTATTAAAGTAGTTACCTCCTTTCCAGCCACTATTTTTGTAAGAGAAACTAGAATCCTTACCTCCTTGGGTTGTACTGAAACTCTAGAATCAAGCTAGTGAGGCACTAAGAGGCGACTCCAACCAAGGCTTCCAAATGTTTTGAAATTGAGGGATCTTGTCTAAAATAGTGCAAGTTAATTTCTCATTTATAAATATTTAGTTAATTTTTCTGACTGCCTCTTGGAAGCTTAAGGTCATATACTGGCTATATGTAATTTAACAGCAAGGGCCATTAGCTGAAATAATTTGTTTTGAGCCAAGGATAAGTTTTTTATACGGACCCCCAAAAGGCAAGATTCTATCGTGGTTGGAATCTCCATCTTAAAGAGTGTTGTGGCAAGTGGGACCCAAATTATCTTATCCCAACGATGAGGGGACATTTGTTGGTTTTCTAAAAACACCAAACTTGGCTGATGCTTAGTAGAATGTGCCAAGGGTAACTGGGCTAGTCATGCAGTAGTTCCTTTAATTTGGGCATTCGAGTCCCTCTCTACTCTTATGCCTGTACATTATTCTTTGAGATACAGGGCTTTTTATTTTTCCAAATAAATCGAAACATACTATTCGGAAACTTGTCTAATTCTTTTAAGGGGATTAAAATAGGGAGAGTTCTGAAAAGATATACAGTGGATATAAAAAGTCTACACACTCCTGTTAAAATGTCAGGTTTCTGTGCTGTAAAAAAATGACAAAGATAAATAATTTCAGAACTTTTTCCACCTTTAATGTGACCTATAAACTGTACAACTCCATTGAAAAACAAACTGAAATCTTTTAGGTGGAGGGAAGAAAAAAAAATAATGTGGTTGCATAAGGCTGCACACCCTTTTTTAACTGGGGATGTAACTGTGTTCAGAATTAAGCAATCACATTCCAAATCGTGTTAAATAGGAGTCAGCATACATCTGCCATCATTTATAGTGCCTCTGATTAACCCCAAATAGAGTTCAGCTGCTCTAGTTGGTCTTTCTTAAAAAATTTCTTAGTCTCATCCCACAGCAAAAGCCATGGTCCACAGAGAGCTTCCAAAGCATCAGAGGGATCTCAATGTTAAAAGGTATCAGTCAGGAGAAGGGTACAAAATAATTTCCAAGGCATTAGATATACCATGGAACACAGTGAAGACAAAAGCATGTAGGAAAAGATGTTATGGTCTGATGAAACCAAGGTTGAACTTTTTGGCCATAATTCCAAAAGATATGTTTGGTGCAAAAACAACACTGCACATCACCAAAAGAACACCATAACCACAGTGAAGCATGGTGGTGGCAGCATCATGCTTTGGGGCTGTTTTTCTTCAGTTGGAACTGGGACCTTAGTTAAGATAGAGGGAATTATGAACAGTTCCAAATACCGGTCAATATTGGCACAAAACCTTCAGGCTTCTGCTAGAAAGCTGAACATGAAGAGGAACTTCATCTCTCAGCATGACAACGACCCAAAGCATACATCCAAATCAACAAAGGAATGGCTTCACCAGAAGAAGATTGACGTTTTGGAATGGCCCAGCCAAAGCCCAAACCTGAATCCGATTGAAAATCTGTGGGGTGATCTGAAGAGGGCTGTGCACAGGAGATGCTCTCGCAATCTGACAGATTTGGAGTGTTTTTGCAAAGAAGAGTGGGCAAATCTTGCCAAGGTGCTTCAAAAAAGTATTAGTTTAAGGGTGTGCATACTTATGAAACCATATTATTTTAATTTTATATTTCTTCTTCCCTCTACCTAAAAGTTTTCAGTTTGTTTTTCAATTGATTTGTACAGTTTATAGGCCACATTAAAGGTGGAAACAGTTCTGAAATTATTTATCTTTGTTTTATTTTTTTACACCACAGAAACCTGACATTTTAACAGGGGTGTGTAGACTTTTTTATACCCACTGAAAGATCTTGGGCAAAATATTCATTTTGGTGGCTACTATATGGCCAATCCATGAAAGTTGATATTTTATCCACCTCTGCATATCCTCATCTAACCTTTTTACATGGGGGGGGGGGGTTAGTTTGCCTTATATAGGTCTGAGAATTTAGGCGTAATGTTGACTCCTAGGTATTTTATGTGGTGCTCAGGTCAGATAAAATTGTGTTTGGACTTCAGGGTTTCTGTCAGATTGGGTGATTCCTAAGCTTAAAGCCTCGGTCTTCTCTAGATTAAGTTTTTTTTTTATAACATAAATTTTATTGAGAAGTTCTGGAATTGCAAAGACAAGACAAAAAAGAATAATGAAAAACATAGACCAAAAGTTGTCTTATAACTAACATCGTATTGCTAACATGTTGAAACCATTCCATTTAAATAAAAACTCCATTACAACTCTTTTTTCGTATTTTTGGTGATTCTGTCCAAATATATTCACATTAGTTTCTTTAGATTCAGCAATATATACAGCTTATAAGGTCACATTGTTCAAATTGCAGAAATTCACATTTCCATAGATGAACCAGAGCAGCAAGAAATATGATAAAAGAAAAATAAAGTAGAGAGAAAACAAGTAGCATTGTACAAAACATATGGTGGAGTGTCTTCCCCCAGCAATTCCCCGTTCAACCAATATTAAGGTATCCTTCCTCCCCCCCTGTACCTCTGGAATACTGAAGAGATATCTCTCAGGGTCCTCTCACCATTTCTTCCCGTCCGCTCCACACTCCACTCCTCAGCCGCTCAACAGGAATGGCTTCTTTAATGTGTTCCCTTAACTTAGTTGTTATATATTACTATTTGTGAATAAGATCCAGGGTTCCCAAACCTCCAAGAAGCAGTGATGTGTATCTGATATGATGTGGGTCATCCTCTCATTGATGCAAATAAAATGTATTTTGTTTGTTACTTCCTGGAAATTAATGTCCCTGCTCTTCCATCGTCTTGCGATGGTATTCTTAGCTGCTAGAAATATCAATTGGGCCAATTTATTCCCCTCCCTTCCCAGTTTTGAGAAGCGAGCTCCCAGGAGACAGACTGCTATTGATGGTTGGAGTGGGGTTTTGAGTGTTCTTGAGATTAGACTGGTCGTTTCTGACCAAATTTTAAATACCTTAGGGCAGCTCCACCAGGTGTGTATAAAGTCTCCCCTACCTTGGCACCCCCTAAAACATCTATCTGGGATTGTTTGGGATATCTTATTTAGTCGAACTGGAGTTGTGTATGTCCGGTGTAAAATCTTAAGAGAGGTTTCTAACAAACTATAATTAAATGAACCCTTAGATAGGTTCGATAAGGATTCAGCCCATTTATTCCCATCCCAATTTTGTCCTAGGTCCCACTCCCACTTCGAAACAAAGGAAGGCCTCCAAGTGCTTGGTGGACTATTGAAGATTTTGTATATTGACCCTAAAATTCCTTTGGACAGGACCTCACTTTTACACACTACCGACATCCAAGAGTCCTTCGGGGGCCCATGGGTTCTTTGTATCTCTTCAATCCAGCTTCTTATTTTAATGTAGTTTAAAAGTTCCCGGTGTGGTACCTCAAAGTTCCTAATCATAGATTCTGAAGTTCTCATCAAACCTCCCTCAAACCAAGCCCCCAGTTTATCTAGACCATGCGAAGTCCAATATTCCTTGGACTCTGCAGTGATGGTGGTTGATAAGGAGGGTGATGTAAAGATTGATGTGAGGGGAGATACCGGGTGAGTTAGTTTGTATTTCCTCCTAGCCCAGATCCAAACTCTTAGTGTAAATTTAGTTATGGGATTCTGTATTCTAGAGAAGAAAGCGCTTGCACCTGGAGCCCACAGGATAATACCCCACGTAAGCGGGGCCATCTGCAACTCCTCTACAAAGACCCAGTTTGGTTGGAGTGGAATGGAGTGAGCTAGGGGGACAGAGGCAAGCTGGGCTGCTCTGAAGTAATTCAGGAAATTAGGACAAGATAGGCCCCCTTGGATTTATGTACATACATCGTTTTTCTCGCTATCTTAGGGGGTCTATTTCTCCATATAAACCGAAATACTTGTGTCTGGAAGCGGGCCAATTCTGTATTATTTACCTGGATTGGCAGCGTCCTGGCAAGATAGAGCAGCAGCCTCGGCAATATGTTCATTTTAACCGTGACTACTCTACCCGTCCATGAGATATGCCGTTTATTCCAGTTTTCCAGGTCTCTCCGCAGAGTCCTGTAGAGAGGTGGATAGTTAGCCTTATACATATTAGTTAATGAGTTGGTCAAGTTAATCCCTAGATATTTTATGTGTGAGGGGGGCCATAGAAATTTATGAGTTCCCTTCAGGTGGTTCAGAATATCCAAAGGGATCCCAACACTCAAAGCTTCTGTCTTGTCCTGGTTTAGCCTCAAGCCTGACAAGTTGCCATAGACCCCTATCGTGTCCATCAGGGCGCCTACGGAGGAGCTAGGATTCGAGAGAGTGCAGAGAAGGTCATCAGCAAACAAGGAACACTTTAGATGCTGGTGCCCCACCCGCACCCCCTCTATAGAGGAGTTAGCTCTGATCGCTTGAGCCAAAGGCTCAATGGCCAGAGCAAAAAGAAGAGGAGACAGAGGGCAGCCCTGTCTCGTACCTCTCTCGATTTTAATGCTGGCCGTATGGGAGCCAGGCAGTTTTAGTGTGGCCCTGGGAAGTGTATAATATGTACGCAATAGGTTTAGGAAGTTTCCTCTGAACCCAAACTTTGCCAAAGTGGCGAATAGGAAGGGCCATTCCAGGGTATCAAACGCCTTTTCGATGTCCAATGCGAGCAGGCACACAGGGAGACCTCTAGACCTAGCCAAATGAATAACATTTAGAGTCCTCCTAATGTTGTCACTAGTCTGCCTGTTTGGAATAAAGCCTGATTGGTCCTTATGTATTAAGGCGGGTAGGAAAATTGAGATCCTCTGGGAGAAAATTTTGGCCAGCAGTTTAACGTCGCCATTAAGAAGCGAGATTGGTCTATAATTTTTAGCTTCCTTTGGATCTCGGCCTTCCTTAGGGAAGAGCGTCAAGTCCGCATGGTTCAGCTCAGGGGGAGTCGTCTCTCCTCTTAGAATTGAATTGAATAGACTACATAAATGTGGGGCCAGAATTTCTGAGAACTTTTTGTAATAGATGTTAGTGAACCCATCCGGGCCGGGGGACTTCCCTAGCTTCAGTTCTTTAATGGCATCTAGCATTTCTTTGACAGTAACATCTTTATTCAAGTTTTGTAAGTCCAAAGGTGAAATCTGGGGCAAATCAAGGGAGTTTAGATAGGAATGAATAACATTCTCTGGGGCCAATTTCTGAGTGGAGTAAATATTTTGATAGAAATCCCTAAAGACCTCCTGAATTTCGCTTTGGCTGTAGGTGAGATCCCCCTTTCTATTTCTGATTTGGGATACCCTGGCTTGGGCATATTTAGTTTTTAAACTCCTTGCTAGTAGCTTGTCAGGTTTATTCGCCTTGGCATAAAACAAATGTTGAGTCCTCCTTAATGCCTTATCCGTTTTTATGGTCAGTATACTATCCAGCTCTAGCCTGGTTCTATCTATCTGTTTCCTTAAAGCTATCGAGGGAGAAAGCTGATGTTGCCGCTCTAACTGAGTTAGTTTCTCTGTTAGCTCCTTTTCTTTTAGCCTGTTCTGTTTCCTATGTTGGGAGGCTAGCTTGATAAACACCCCCCTGATGTAGGCTTTGTGCGCCATCCAAACCCATCCCGCCCCTGTCTCCCCACCCGCATTGGACTCGAAAAATTCTGCCAACTCCCTCTCAGTTTGTTCCTGGAATCCGGATTGCGATACCAGGTATTCATTAAGTCTCCAGGTATAGGGCATCCGAGATTGAACTCCCAGGTCTACCTCAAGTATGACCGCCGCGTGATCCGACCAAGTGCACGGAACTATATCCGCTTTGTTTGAGCTATCTAGAAGCGAATTACATATGTATATTGTGTCTATACGCGAATAAGTCCCGTGGGTGAGGGAATAAAAAGTGAAATCCCTCCCTCTTGGGTGCAGACCTCTCCAGGCGTCAACTAGGTCTAAGGAGTGCAGAAGTTTTAAGATTTGCCTGTTCTTTTTGGAGTAGCGATCTTCTTGTGGAGGTTTAGATTTATCTGCCACTGGGTCTAATACCAGATTAAAGTCCCCTCCTATAATTAGTTTGCCCCATTCTCCCCCCTCCAGAACCCTTAGGAATCTGATCAGGGTCTTATGTGGTGTTTTCGTAGGGGCATAGAAGGAGGCCAGTGAAACTGGAGAACCCAAAATCGTCCCCTTTAAAATGATGTAGTAGCCCTCCCGGTCCACTATCTTAGTTGTTAATTGAAATTGGAGGCTCTTATGGAGCAAAACTGCAACTCCTTCTTTTTTGGAGACCTGGGTAGAGTAATAAAAATGAGGATAATTTTTGTCAAGGTAGGTTGGGACTTTACTCCTGTAAGAAGATCACCATGGGGTTAAGGGTCTTATAATAAAGGAAAGCCTTCCTTCGCTTGAAGGGGGAGTTGAAACCCTTCACATTATGGGTAAGTATTGTCATCGGTGTGGTCATGGGTAAACTAGAGGTGTATATATCTGATGCATTAGCGTAGCCTTACCCTTCCGGAGGAGCGCCAAGGAGAGAGTGCAGAGCGGATTTCCCCCTCTTGGGGATAGGAGTGGTTGAGCCCGGCCAAGAAGAGGTCCAGTATGTTTAGCTCTGTGGGGGTAAAAGAGGCATGAGTATAAGTAGTACAGGTGCGGTCCCAAGAGATCTACAGGAGGCAAGATAGTACCAGACAAGTCTGGTAGTGTCTCAGAGCTGTTAGAACCCAACTCACTAGGCTGAAAAGAGATCCGTTCCAATAGTACCAGAGGTCCTCCACTCTCTGAGGCCAGGCAGCTTGGCCCACTGTCCAGCAGACAGGCCGCAGCCTATACCCCAGCTATGTAGAGTGAACCCTGATTTGGTTCTAAATCCCCTAGACAGCCATAGAGGGAGAGATAACAAGTATGAGGAAGCACTAAGTGGCAGGTTCCAGTTAGACAGTAAGGGGGAGTATAGGGGCAAGAGAACCCAAGCTGATAGGTGACAAAGAGAAGAGCAGCAGTGAAGAGAACACAAAGGGAAGAAAGTACAATTGTTGTCAAGAGGTCTTGCTGTCCCAAGACCACCCGCCCTGTCTTAAGCATTCTACCCTCTCAGAACACTAGGGCCCCTGCTCCAATTCCATCCAGCAAGGACAGGCAAAAGTAATCTAGGGAAGCATTAAGGAAACAGAATAAAGCCAGAACCTTGAATAGCTTATTTAAGCATTAACAACCTAATTTTCTATCTGAACTAAAAGCAGAGTAAACCTTTAGACCCGGTCCAGTGAGGAAGGATCCTGACGGACTGACTATACTATCTGCATGTAAATTAACACTTATAACTTTATCAGTCAGCTAAAATCTGCTAAAAAAGGAAGGAAAACAAAACATGGGTTAGCAACATTTCAAAAGTCTTTGGTTGACATGGCCCCGCTTAGGGCCCCAGGCTCCTTAGAGGACCTAAGTAAAAAAGTAAGAAAAATAAAATGTCCTGAGAAAAGGCTAGGTCAGTTTCAGGAGACTTCCATGTTAGTCTCTACCAAGGAATTTTGGTATGGTGTTTTTAAGCCCTTGTAACTCCTGTGGATGTCGAAATAAGTCTTTGGTAGCCTGTTGCCTTTTCAAGCGGACCAGCCTAATTGAAAGTCTCTGGAGATGGCATTAACTGAGTTATTGCATTTACGAGTCCATGATCTGGGTGGGACGCCTATGAGTGATTTTTGAGGCTTGGTCAGTGGGCCTCTTTTGCCTGGTCACTTCCGACCATTGTCTTTTCGGGAGAGATAAAGCTGCCGATGCAGGTGATGTCGAAGTCGGGTCCCCCCCCAGTAAGATCCAGACTCTTTAGAAGCTCTTGGCAGTCTTCTAGAGAACGCGTTGTATACTGGGTGCTCCCCACTGAGAAAATTAGGGCAAATGGGAATCCCCAACGGTACCTGATGTCATGGCGGAGAAGGACTTCCAGGGCAGGCTTCATCAGCCTCCGTTTTTGAAGCGTGGAAGGGGAGAGATCCGCAAAAAATTGAAGTTTGGCCCCGTCTGGGCCTATGATCATAGCCTTTTTGCGGGTAGTTGCCAGGATCAGGTCCCTAGATTGTTGGCGTAGAAGCCTGACTATGATGTCTTTGGGAAGGTCTAGATTACGACTTCCCCCAAGGGCTCTATGTGCACGCTCCACTTCCCATTCGTGGTCTGGATGACCTGAGAGGATCTCGTCGATCGCGGCCTTAAGGTAACGAGGGAGGTCGACTATTGCCGTAGGCACGCCTCTGATCCTCAGGTTGAATCGTCTGGATCTATTCTCCAAATCCTCCAGTTTATCTTCTATGCCACAGATACGGGAGGTGTTGTCAGCGATGATGGCCCTGTCTCTCTCCTGGGCCCCCACCACCTGGTCAACTGTGTCTTTAAGTTGATGGGTCCTTTGGACAATCTCATGTATGTCCTTCTGCAAAGATGTGACCGCCCTATCAATGTGGGAGGCCAGGAGAGCCTCAATTCTTGCAATTGAATTGCTGTTGATGGAGACCTCAGGCTGTGGGGCCCCCTCCAGGGGATCCAAGTCTGAGGTATCAGATTGCTCTGAGACAAGATCCTTCAGCAGTGCCGCCTGTGTTTCCGAGGCCTTGAAATGTTCGTCAGTTTTCTTGGAAGTTAAAGATTTTTTGTTCTTCACCATTTTTATGGAGCTGCTTCTTCCCGGGGTAGCCATTGAATGTCCAGACGTCAGGTGGATTCCACTGGGGGGGTCACTCCGTATTAGCTTTTTCCTCTCAAGTATTTAGGTCTATTGTGGTCTGTCTTGTCTGTTCATATCTAGATTCTGTAGTGAAATCTTAGCATCTCTCAGACCCTGCCGGCGGGAACTGTGCACAGCCCCGTCAACTACATCTCCTTAGGCTGATTTGCTCCGCGTTTCTGTGCCCCCAGCAGATCTGGATTGTGTATTTTTCAGAGTCCCACCAGGAGTAGTCAGTGCCAACTTTTCAGTGCAAGTGCTGAAATGATTGATGATAAAAAAAAGACAGAAAAATAGCATTTGCACTTATCCTGAATGACCACACGATGGCAGCGTGATACAAGATTGTCAGATATTATACACCAGATGTATGGCAATAGCTGGAAGCAGATTTTTTTACTCTAAAACTCAGCCAAGATACCAGCTGGGATTTCTGTGGCAAGGTACAGTGGATTCAGCCTCCAGTATAGTAGGAGTGGGGCTGCCAGACCCCTGAGGTTAGTAAAGATGCAATGTTTTTGTCAGCAGTAAAATCCCTGCCTTTGAAACTGAAGGTAAAAGGGCTGTAGGTGGGTCAGACTCACCCCAGTATATACTTCTGTGGCAGTGGCAGCCAGTAGACTGTGTGGCAGAGGAGTCTTAGTATTAGCTCAATTTCTGGGCCTCAGGAGTGGTAGGGTAGGGAGAAACTGAGTGCCCTTCATAGGCCAGAAAAACAAAATGGCCGCCACCCGTTCATGGGCCTTTTACCTTCACCTTGCTGCTCCAGAAGCTGCCAGGCGGTACAGGCCAGAGATATCCTGTGGAATCAGCCACAGACAAGTGTCTCTAGGGAACCTCTGAGGTTTCCTGCAGTACTCACAGAGCGTGGGTCTCCTCCTGCAGTGCCTGCCTCGTGGTGCTCCAAAATGGCCGCCCCCCGATCACCAGGCCCTTCCTGCACCTGCCACCTCTGCTGCTGCCGTCCACGTCACCCTGGGGCTTCTGTGACGGTCCAGCTGCAGCCTGCTCGATCCGGATGAGGTCCCAGGGCCTCCGGGGCCTTCCCCACAAGGTAGGGTCTTCCAGGGAGGCAGCACTCCAGGTTTGCCTGCTGGGGAGAGGCCTGTCTCCAATTGTGCCTGCAGCTCTCTCCCTGACGGGCCCCACGGGGTATGGGTCGCCTTCTCCTCTTCCCCTCGATGTTCTGAGGGTACTCAGAATAAAAATTGCTGTCACCTGGGCAAATTATAAGCCCATTTACTAGCACTCTATCAGGAGCTACCAGTAAACACGTCCTGAACCAGCAGACGCAAGCTCCGCCCCCCTCTAGATTAAGTTTAAGGACAGATATTCTGCTAAAATTGTCTATAACAGACATATGCACTGAAATAGAGGTTAACAGATTAGTCAGTTAGCAAGTTGTCAGCAAAGAGTGAGCACTTAAAGTTCTGAAGACCTACTTGGAGACCCTGAATCTCTTTGTGAGACTGAATTGCCTGTGCTAGCGGCTCTATGGCAAGAGCAAACAACAGAGGCAAGAGTACGCATGCCTGTCTAGTACCCCTTTGAATCTGAATCCGGGCTCTATGTTCTCCTGGCAACTTCTGGTTGGCTTCTGGGGAGCCATAATAATGTTTAAGTAAGTTGATAAAGCATCCTTTAAAGCTGAATTTATTTAGCATTTTATAGAGAAAAGGCTACTCCACAGTGTCGAAGGCCTTTTTGATATCTAAGGCTAAGAGGCACATTGGGGTTTTTGATTTACTTGCTAAATGTTGAATATTTAGGATTCTTCTGACATTATCCCCAGCCTGCCTGTATGGTATAAATCCTGCCTGATCTTTATGTATAATTTCAGGAAGAAATTTTTAAATCCGAGATGCCATAACTTTAGCCAACATTTTTACATCTCCATTCAATAATGAGATGTGGCGAAATTTCCTAACTTGGAGATTGTCCCTACCTTCCTTGGGGAATACAACTAAACTGGCCTGTTTTAATTACGGAGGCATACGACCCCGCCCCCCCCCCCCCCCCCCCCCCCCAGAATTGCATTGATTAGAGACATGAGGTACGGTGTATGGAAATATTTCTTATAATATAGGTTTGTGAAGCCATCCGGCCCTGGGGAATTGCCCAATTTAAGTCTCTGCATGGTTGCCTTCACCTCCTCATGGAAAACGTCTAAACTTAAGCCTGATAATTATTGCTCCGTTATTGAGGGGAGATCAAGTGATCCCAGAAAGCAATCCAGGTCCAGCTCCCCAGGTTGAGACTGAGATGAATATATCTGTTGATAAATGCATTGAAATGTATTTTGGACTAAAATAAATCTTACCAGTGGGCATTCTGATCTGAGTAACTCTAGACTGAGTTTCTTTGAACCATAGGCAGCATCGTATCCGACTTGTTAGCCAGCATAGTTTCCGGCTTGTTAGCCTTCCAATAATATAGACGCTTTGTCCTCCTCACAGCTTTCAGTATAGTGAGAGAGTACCCCATCTTACACTAGCCTAATCTTGTTAATTTGTTTACGTAATTTATTAGACGGATTCTGTTGATTGGTCTTCTCCAGACTACTAAGGGTAGCTGTCAAGTCGGTCTCTTTTTGCTTAAGGGATTTTTTGTGTAGAGAAGCAAGCTTAATACAGGTGCCCCTTATAGAAGCCTTATGGGCTACCCAAAGCCAGCCAGCCCCAGTTTCTGGAGAAACATTGGTATCATTTTTTTATATATATCCTCAGCTAGCAATTCTGCACTATTATGGTTAGACAGTAAATACTCATTAATTTTCCAATTATTAAATTGGGTTTGGTTAGGTCTATGTATTAGCCTAATAGATACCATGGCATGATCAGACCAGGAGCAGGGGACAATGTCAGAGTCCTGGGAACAATTATAGATGAGGGAGTCTACTAAAGAGGTATCAATCTTTGAATATGTTGCATGAGTGGTGGAGTAGAAAGAGTATTCTCTCTGAACCGGATGAAGTCCCCTCCAAGCATCCACCAGACCAAAGTTCACCAAGTTTATTTGTCCTACTTTATTCGAGAAATTTATTACCAGAAGTCTTCCCTGATCTATCAATCGCTGAATAAAAAGGTGAGGTTGAAGTTACCTCCTATTACCAGTCTTCTTGCATCTATTTTTCCAAATCCCTCAGTAAGTTAATTAAAGTTTTATGAGGGGAGGTTGTGGGAGAATAGAGAGAGACTAGGGAGATTCTAATACTTGAGACAGTCTTAGTTACTATTATATAATGTCCATCTTTATCTATAGTTTTATGCTCTAGTTGGAATGGAAAATTCTTATAAATAAGAACTGCTGATCCTGCCATTTTCATGGAGTGAGTAGTCGTGAAGTAAATGGGGTAGACTTTATGCAGAAAGGTTGGTCTTTTCTCATGTGAAAAGTGAGTTTCCTGCATACATATAACTGAGGGCTTACATTTTTTATAAAATGAAAATGATTTCCGCCTCTTAAAGGGGGAGTTAAACCCTTTCAGATTGTGGGTTATACAAATATAATTTGATGTACTCATTCTAGGTTAGAGACCGTATGTATGACATGTTGTCCATTACTTCCTTTTTAAACCCTTGGGAGGAGTCCAGGCATAGGAGAGCCCGAAGATCCAAATTCCATCGTCTAGAAGAATTCTGAAAACGCAGGCATGTCAACTTGTTTTCAGCATAGATTAGGAGTAGAACAACGATATAAACCATTAGTATTGCTTCTCTTAGATACACATAGTATAAGTAATCAGTAATAACAATGACAT
Source organism: Discoglossus pictus (assembly GCA_027410445.1). Lineage (NCBI taxonomy): Eukaryota > Metazoa > Chordata > Amphibia > Anura > Alytidae > Discoglossus > Discoglossus pictus. The sequence goes on from CM050164.1 coordinate 375,076,873, forward strand.
TGTTAAGCGACAACTGTATAACATTCAAGGGAGCAAGGGGCAACTACATAGTAGAAGCAGAAAGATTAGCATTTCTCTTTCACTATAACCAGTAAATAACAGACAAGAAAATATTCAAATGTTTTTAACCACTAACAAAAAAAACTTGTGTCAGATTCCAAAAAATAGAAATCTGTTGTACATAAAACTAGGGGCATAACTAGCAAAAGTTAAAGTTAAACTTTCGTCTTGTGTCTTCCTAAATCTCGGCTCTAAGCATTAGTTAGCAAATCAGTCAGCGTCCAGCACATTCCTGACTATCCATTTTGCTTTGGCAGAGTCAAGATACATTAAATTTAGCCCTTCCTGCACCTGCCACCTCTGCTGCTGCCGTCCACGTCACCCTGGGGCTTCTGTGACGGTCCAGCTGCAGCCTGCTCGATCCGGATTAGGTCCCAGGGCCTCCGGGGCCTTCCCCACAAGGTAGGGTCTTCCAGGGAGGCAGCACTCCAGGTTTGCCTGCTGGGGAGAGGCCTGTCTCCAATTGTGCCTGCAGCTCTCTCCCTGACGGGCCCCACGGGGTATGGGTCGCCTTCTCCTCTTCCCCTCGATGTTCTGAGGGTACTCAGAATAAAAATTGCTGTCACCTGGGCAAATTATAAGCCCATTTACTAGCACTCTATCAGGAGCTACCAGTAAACACGTCCTGAACCAGCAGACGCAAGCTCCGCCCCCCTCTAGATTAAGTTTAAGGACAGATATTCTGCTAAAATTGTCTATAACAGACATATGCACTGAAATAGAGGTTAACAGATTAGTCAGTTAGCAAGTTGTCAGCAAAGAGTGAGCACTTAAAGTTCTGAAGACCTACTTGGAGACCCTGAATCTCTTTGTGAGACTGAATTGCCTGTGCTAGCGGCTCTATGGCAAGAGCAAACAACAGAGGCAAGAGTACGCATGCCTGTCTAGTACCCCTTTGAATCTGAATCCGGGCTCTATGTTCTCCTGGCAACTTCAGGTTGGCTTCTGGGGAGCCATAATAATGTTTAAGTAAGTTGATAAAGCATCCTTTAAAGCTGAATTTATTTAGCATTTTATAGAGAAAAGGCTACTCCACAGTGTCGAAGGCCTTTTTGATATCTAAGGCTAAGAGGCACATTGGGGTTTTTGATTTACTTGCTAAATGTTGAATATTTAGGATTCTTCTGACATTATCCCCAGCCTGCCTGTATGGTATAAATCCTGCCTGATCTTTATGTATAATTTCAGGAAGAAATTTTTAAATCCGAGATGCCATAACTTTAGCCAACATTTTTACATCTCCATTCAATAATGAGATGTGGCGAAATTTCCTAACTTGGAGATTGTCCCTACCTTCCTTGGGGAATACAACTAAACTGGCCTGTTTTAATTACGGAGGCATACGACCCCGCCCACCCCCCCCCCCCCCCAGAATTGCATTGATTAGAGACATGAGGTACGGTGTATGGAAATATTTCTTATAATATAGGTTTGTGAAGCCATCCGGCCCTGGGGAATTGCCCAATTTAAGTCTCTGCATGGTTGCCTTCACCTCCTCATGGAAAACGTCTAAACTTAAGCCTGATAATTATTGCTCCGTTATTGAGGGGAGATCAAGTGATCCCAGAAAGCAATCCAGGTCCAGCTCCCCAGGTTGAGACTGAGAAAGAATATATCTGTTGATAAATGCATTGAAATGTATTTTGGACTAAAATAAATCTTACCAGTGGGCATTCTGATCTGAGTAACTCTAGACTGAGTTTCTTTGAACCATAGGCAGCATCGTATCCGACTTGTTAGCCAGCATAGTTTCCGGCTTGTTAGCCTTCCAATAATATAGACGCTTTGTCCTCCTCACAGCTTTCAGTATAGTGAGAGAGTACCCCATCTTACACTAGCCTAATCTTGTTAATTTGTTTACGTAATTTATTAGACGGATTCTGTTGATTGGTCTTCTCCAGACTACTAAGGGTAGCTGTCAAGTCGGTCTCTTTTTGCTTAAGGGATTTTTTGTGTAGAGAAGCAAGCTTAATACAGGTGCCCCTTATAGAAGCCTTATGGGCTACCCAAAGCCAGCCAGCCCCAGTTTCTGGAGAAACATTGGTATCATTTTTTTATATATATCCTATTACCAGTCTTCTTGCATCTATTTTTCCAAATCCCTCAGTAAGTTAATTAAAGTTTTATGAGGGGAGGTTGTGGGAGAATAGAGAGAGACTAGGGAGATTCTAATACTTGAGACAGTCTTAGTTACTATTATATAATGTCCATCTTTATCTATAGTTTTATGCTCTAGTTGGAATGGAAAATTCTTATAAATAAGAACTGCTGATCCTGCCATTTTCATGGAGTGAGTAGTCGTGAAGTAAATGGGGTAGACTTTATGCAGAAAGGTTGGTCTTTTCTCATGTGAAAAGTGAGTTTCCTGCATACATATAACTGAGGGCTTACATTTTTTATAAAATGAAAATGATTTCCGCCTCTTAAAGGGGGAGTTAAACCCTTTCAGATTGTGGGTTATACAAATATAATTTGATGTACTCATTCTAGGTTAGAGACCGTATGTATGACATGTTGTCCATTACTTCCTTTTTAAACCCTTGGGAGGAGTCCAGGCATAGGAGAGCCCGAAGATCCAAATTCCATCGTCTAGAAGAATTCTGAAAACGCAGGCATGTCAACTTGTTTTCAGCATAGATTAGGAGTAGAACAACGATATAAACCATTAGTATTGCTTCTCTTAGATACACATAGTATAAGTAATCAGTAATAACAATGACATTGTTAAGCGACAACTGTATAACATTCAAGGGAGCAAGGGGCAACTACATAGTAGAAGCAGAAAGATTAGCATTTCTCTTTCACTATAACCAGTAAATAACAGACAAGAAAATATTCAAATGTTTTTAACCACTAACAAAAAAAACTTGTGTCAGATTCCAAAAAATAGAAATCTGTTGTACATAAAACTAGGGGCATAACTAGCAAAAGTTAAAGTTAAACTTTCGTCTTGTGTCTTCCTAAATCTCGGCTCTAAGCATTAGTTAGCAAATCAGTCAGCGTCCAGCACATTCCTGACTATCCATTTTGCTTTGGCAGAGTCAAGATACATTAAATTTAGCCCTTCCTGCACCTGCCACCTCTGCTGCTGCCGTCCACGTCACCCTGGGGCTTCTGTGACGGTCCAGCTGCAGCCTGCTCGATCCGGATTAGGTCCCAGGGCCTCCGGGGCCTTCCCCACAAGGTAGGGTCTTCCAGGGAGGCAGCACTCCAGGTTTGCCTGCTGGGGAGAGGCCTGTCTCCAATTGTGCCTGCAGCTCTCTCCCTGACGGGCCCCACGGGGTATGGGTCGCCTTCTCCTCTTCCCCTCGATGTTCTGAGGGTACTCAGAATAAAAATTGCTGTCACCTGGGCAAATTATAAGCCCATTTACTAGCACTCTATCAGGAGCTACCAGTAAACACGTCCTGAACCAGCAGACGCAAGCTCCGCCCCCCTCTAGATTAAGTTTAAGGACAGATATTCTGCTAAAATTGTCTATAACAGACATATGCACTGAAATAGAGGTTAACAGATTAGTCAGTTAGCAAGTTGTCAGCAAAGAGTGAGCACTTAAAGTTCTGAAGACCTACTTGGAGACCCTGAATCTCTTTGTGAGACTGAATTGCCTGTGCTAGCGGCTCTATGGCAAGAGCAAACAACAGAGGCAAGAGTACGCATGCCTGTCTAGTACCCCTTTGAATCTGAATCCGGGCTCTATGTTCTCCTGGCAACTTCAGGTTGGCTTCTGGGGAGCCATAATAATGTTTAAGTAAGTTGATAAAGCATCCTTTAAAGCTGAATTTATTTAGCATTTTATAGAGAAAAGGCTACTCCACAGTGTCGAAGGCCTTTTTGATATCTAAGGCTAAGAGGCACATTGGGGTTTTTGATTTACTTGCTAAATGTTGAATATTTAGGATTCTTCTGACATTATCCCCAGCCTGCCTGTATGGTATAAATCCTGCCTGATCTTTATGTATAATTTCAGGAAGAAATTTTTAAATCCGAGATGCCATAACTTTAGCCAACATTTTTACATCTCCATTCAATAATGAGATGTGGCGAAATTTCCTAACTTGGAGATTGTCCCTACCTTCCTTGGGGAATACAACTAAACTGGCCTGTTTTAATTACGGAGGCATACGACCCCGCCCACCCCCCCCCCCCCCCCCCCCCCCAGAATTGCATTGATTAGAGACATGAGGTACGGTGTATGGAAATATTTCTTATAATATAGGTTTGTGAAGCCATCCGGCCCTGGGGAATTGCCCAATTTAAGTCTCTGCATGGTTGCCTTCACCTCCTCATGGAAAACGTCTAAACTTAAGCCTGATAATTATTGCTCCGTTATTGAGGGGAGATCAAGTGATCCCAGAAAGCAATCCAGGTCCAGCTCCCCAGGTTGAGACTGAGATGAATATATCTGTTGATAAATGCATTGAAATGTATTTTGGACTAAAATAAATCTTACCAGTGGGCATTCTGATCTGAGTAACTCTAGACTGAGTTTCTTTGAACCATAGGCAGCATCGTATCCGACTTGTTAGCCAGCATAGTTTCCGGCTTGTTAGCCTTCCAATAATATAGACGCTTTGTCCTCCTCACAGCTTTCAGTATAGTGAGAGAGTACCCCATCTTACACTAGCCTAATCTTGTTAATTTGTTTACGTAATTTATTAGACGGATTCTGTTGATTGGTCTTCTCCAGACTACTAAGGGTAGCTGTCAAGTCGGTCTCTTTTTGCTTAAGGGATTTTTTGTGTAGAGAAGCAAGCTTAATACAGGTGCCCCTTATAGAAGCCTTATGGGCTACCCAAAGCCAGCCAGCCCCAGTTTCTGGAGAAACATTGGTATCATTTTTTTATATATATCCTATTACCAGTCTTCTTGCATCTATTTTTCCAAATCCCTCAGTAAGTTAATTAAAGTTTTATGAGGGGAGGTTGTGGGAGAATAGAGAGAGACTAGGGAGATTCTAATACTTGAGACAGTCTTAGTTACTATTATATAATGTCCATCTTTATCTATAGTTTTATGCTCTAGTTGGAATGGAAAATTCTTATAAATAAGAACTGCTGATCCTGCCATTTTCATGGAGTGAGTAGTCGTGAAGTAAATGGGGTAGACTTTATGCAGAAAGGTTGGTCTTTTCTCATGTGAAAAGTGAGTTTCCTGCATACATATAACTGAGGGCTTACATTTTTTATAAAATGAAAATGATTTCCGCCTCTTAAAGGGGGAGTTAAACCCTTTCAGATTGTGGGTTATACAAATATAATTTGATGTACTCATTCTAGGTTAGAGACCGTATGTATGACATGTTGTCCATTACTTCCTTTTTAAACCCTTGGGAGGAGTCCAGGCATAGGAGAGCCCGAAGATCCAAATTCCATCGTCTAGAAGAATTCTGAAAACGCAGGCATGTCAACTTGTTTTCAGCATAGATTAGGAGTAGAACAACGATATAAACCATTAGTATTGCTTCTCTTAGATACACATAGTATAAGTAATCAGTAATAACAATGACATTGTTAAGCGACAACTGTATAACATTCAAGGGAGCAAGGGGCAACTACATAGTAGAAGCAGAAAGATTAGCATTTCTCTTTCACTATAACCAGTAAATAACAGACAAGAAAATATTCAAATGTTTTTAACCACTAACAAAAAAAACTTGTGTCAGATTCCAAAAAATAGAAATCTGTTGTACATAAAACTAGGGGCATAACTAGCAAAAGTTAAAGTTAAACTTTCGTCTTGTGTCTTCCTAAATCTCGGCTCTAAGCATTAGTTAGCAAATCAGTCAGCGTCCAGCACATTCCTGACTATCCATTTTGCTTTGGCAGAGTCAAGATACATTAAATTTAGTCAGATTTTGTGGTAGGTGTGGGATCAGTAGCAAGCTGCAAATACCCTGGGACCCCTAGGTTGCAAAGACTGCTTGTTCTGAGATTGTGATGTAACTAAAGTCTATTGCCTCTTGGGAATGTGCGGGGGAGGGTGGTCCTGCCCCCTTTCCATTGTTTCTGCAGAGCATAGGTGCAGTCGCTGTAGTACAACAAGACAGTACTCCAATGTGCAGGTGGTATGTGCTGTACCCGGAAAGTTGAAAGTGAGGGCAAAAGGGAAGTTCCATCGATATTGGATTTTGTTTTGCTGAAGAATAGCCAAAGCAGGTTTCATCAGCCTTCGTCTGTCCAGAGTCATCAGGGCCCTTGATTATCTGAAGCTTTCTGGTCTCTGAAAGCAGAAGGTCCCTGGATTGAGGTCTCATAAATCTCACAATGACATCCTTAGGAGCCACAGGATTTCTTGTACCTTCAAGAGCTATGTGGGCCTGTTCAACTTCTAGCATATTTTCCGCTTGGTCTGGAAGAATAGCAGCAAAAGTCTTTCAAATACGCCGTTGAGTCTTGAACGGCTTTTGGTATGCCATGGATACTGAAGTCCGAGTGATCAGAGGCAGAGTCTATCGGAGACGTGGGCCTGGCGGCCTTTGGCGGGTAATGCTCCCGAATGCCCTTCGCCAAGGGGCCCCATTTGCCTTTCCTCATGATTAGAATTGGAGACTTTCTTTGTCATGGAGACCATCAGCACATTGCTTGAATTTTGTTTCTGAAAAGCAGGCGTAGATAGTTTATGAACACTAATACGTTGACTAAACGTGCATGTGAAATCAGTTGCTTTTATCAAAGGGAAGACTATTAGCAGCTATGATGCTAGTCTGGGCCCCATTGAGGAGTATTTTTACATCATTTGATTCAGAGTCTTTTGAGCGGTGAAAATGGTTGATGTACTTGCGTGTGAAGCAAGGTTTTAGAAGTCATAAGAGTCAGGCTCCTCATGGCCTTTAGATTGTTACCAAAGTCTCTGTGGGAGCCCATTGGTTGCAGTTAAAGTGGTAATCGACCAAAGTGTAACTGTTTACTTAGCAGCTGTGCCTGGAATAGGCTAGGGTAACCCGGGGGGCCAGAGTTTTTAATCTGCAGAATATCAGTTGTAATTAACCTGAATGGCCACACGGTGGCAAGGTTGTCAGATATTATACACCAGTTATATGACCACAGCTAGAAGCAGGTTTATTAAGTCTTTGTCACTCTGATGATTTTGTAGTATGCTACCACAAATTCCTGCAAAAGTGCCAGTCGAATGTTAATAGTTTTGTTATGAAAATTATGTGTAACAACTAGATATTAAATGTAGCTATCCAGCTAACAATATTGACAGCCCAATTCTTGTCACACAGGAGAAAAGATTGCAAGCTGAAATGGCCAAGGTCATCTGTGGTAAAGGGCAGTGGGCTCAACCTGCAATATAGGCTGAGTGGGACTGCAAGTCATTTGAGACTAATAAAGATGCAATATTCAAGGAGACTTCCCTATCAGCAGTAGCAGCACTGCCTGTGGGCGTTGTGTAATCTGAGACAAGTGTGGAGCAGAAGGGCTGCAGGTAGCTTAAGTTTGCATCAATGATCTCATTTATGTCAGTGACAGTTTGTAATTTGTTTGGCTGGATGATAAGGGCCTCCCTGTCCCTTTAGCAGGCTTTCTTGCTCCCCAAAGATGGGGCTTCAGGAGGTAGTAGGCTAGGGACAGACTTAGGTCTCCTCGCAAGGCCAAAAAACAAGATGGCAGCCGCCGGTTCACAGGCTTCTTCTCCCACCCTGCCCCTCCTTATGCTTAAAGGCAGTGCAGGCCTAAGCTGCCCTGGACCTCCCCGTCCGGAACCAGTCGCCACCGGGTGTCCCTGGGGAACTGTTGAGATGTTCTGTTAAATTTCCGTCCAAAGTCCTACGAGCTTGAATGACCTCCAAACCTGTAACTCGTTATTCAAGCCCGTAGGGCTCTGGAAGGAAATTTAACATGACATAAAGTAATTTATTTTGGCGACGTGTGAGTTTGAGAATGTTGTGCTTTTAATTCTAATGTCACCCATCATTTACAGTGCTGTATTGAATTTGTATTTGCATTTAAAGTGCTCAGATTTGTAAGTAAGCCCTTTGCGAGACTTTCTTCGTCCCAGTAACCTGTGGTTTGCTTTTGACAATTTGACGGAGTGATTCGCAATGGAAAATCGGAGCAATTTAATAGCGATTTGGGATTTTTTCGGACGCAGCTCTTGCAGCGGTGAAAGATCAAAGGCTTTGAGGTAAGTAACTTGCGATTTGACCAATCGCAATGGGTCGCAACTCGTAGCAAGTAACGCAATCTCAAAATAGCAGCAATAGAATGAGGCTGATGACAAAGTTAATTATTGTCCCATAAGGGCCTATATAGACCCTTATGGGACTGATTGTGTTAGAGGCTCATGGGGGTCTGTATAGAGACCCATGAGTGATGGGGTTAATTTTAGATAGGAGATATTGTAGATTGTAGAGTGGCCCTTTAAGGACCTGCGGCAGGAAATTTAAATTTTTAAATACTGCTGATCGTGACCCCCGCAGCAAAGCTTAAAGTGGCGAGTCTGCAGGGTCCCGATAGCATAAGGGGGTTAATGTTAGGTGCCGTGGGGTTACTTGCAGTAACCCAGTGGCTGGGGTTAACTATTTGTGTGCCCTTCAAGGTCCTTTGATGTCTATTAGGGTAGAATATCCTGGTAGATACCAAAAACTACGAACAAATTTGGTTACATACAATTTATGGTTTAGTCTTTGGCTCTTACTGTAACTGAAACATCGCCTTCTGATACGGTTTGACTCTCAGTAGCTTTGTGCGACAGAATGAGGAGCATTACTAGATTCATGTCTTTTCCCTCCATGAACAGTGCAGACATGATGGTGGCAAGCATGGTAGAGGGCTCACCTGCAGGGTTTAAAGCTCTTCAAGACTGCTTTAAGGTTCCTGATGCTTGAGGATTTTCAAGACATGACATTCTTTCTTTAAGCGAGTTAACTGATGAAGCTATGTCAGCCATCATTCTCTGCATTGGGCCTATCTGTTTATTAATCAACTGAGCCTGTTGTTGTTGAGGATTCTGGCCATTTCTTAGAAGTCTGTATAATATGGCATTTCTGGCTGTAACTGGATAGGGCATTTCCCTGTCTGAGCTCCTGGAAAAATGCTTGGGACTGTCCACATCCTATATGAGGAGTTAATTCCAGCGATGGAGTAAGGTAGTGATAGCGAGGATGAAGCTTGAGATGGGATGCTCTCTGCATTTGACAGGACTTAATATGCCATGATATGGTGCCCGTGGAGGGACACAATTGTTAATCTAGGAATATAAGATTATAGTTGGTCATCTCTATGTGAGACTTATGGCGACTATGAGGCTTAGTAATAATAATCAGCACTTATAATACGAAATTAAATTTCCGATCGTAAGTTTAGTGGTAAATGGGGGTATGATTCAAGAAGTTTGAGTGTGATATTTAGTGAATGGCTGATACTGCTATGTGTGGCTGGTAAAGTAAATTAACTTTATGTAAGTGTATAAATCAGATGACTAACATCAAATGATCAATATAGTTGTATTAGGTTTAATCACTATGGTCTGGAAGGGCTGGATATAGTATGGTAAAATGCTGAAATAAAAATGGAAGAAAGGTCAAGAGAATCAAAAAAAGGAAGAAGAGAATGGATAGACAAGGACACACTTGTGTTATGAGAGCAAATTAACAGCGGGTTTGCAACGGGGTGAGAATGGTGATCTGATAAGACAGAGCAGTCTGAGGGCAAGAAGAGCAGGAGAAAAAGTAAGAAACAGGTTAAATGGGTAACAAAGGATGCGAGCTGCTGGACCTGGTGCAGTACTGGCAATGATGGTGCCTTATAGGGTGGGGATCAGCAAAGGGAAAGGTAGCAACCTGGGGGCACAAATGATAGATGCAAAACATCAGTGTGAGGGGAAAAATGAAATGCAGTTGGACGAGTGAGGGGAGGAACAGGAGGACGGTACACTGGGGCAGGGAGAGAAAATGACAAAACTCCAAGAGAATTGTTCGGTGGAAAGCGGGAGCTATAAACTAATTAATAAAGGAGACAAGCAAAGCAAAGCAACCCAGCACAAGTAATATGTAATAGTACATAATGATAGTAAACATGGCAGAGCAGAAGGACATGGAAATAACGCACAGCAGCTATAAAATATGATAAAGGAGCATGGTAAGTGGCTATAACTACAAGAGCAGATAAAATGCCAAAAAGGGGCAATGCAGACAGAGGAATGCACTTAGTTTAGCGCACAACAAGTGAGAACTAGCAATTACTAAATATAGGAGTTTTAGTTCAATAACCTGTGCCAACCTTACAGGAAGGCAAAGCAACTAAATGCTAGTGCAATGAAAAGAAAGGGAACGTGGTACAATAAACCAGCCCGATATATACACTCACCATATGTACACAGTTGGAGAAGAAAAACAAAAGGTGGAGCAGAAAATATATGGGAGGAAAGAGAGAAGTTTACAGAGAAGTAGCATTGCTCAATATTAAGCACATAGTGGAAAACAGAACAATAGTCACACTAAGATTGTTAATTAGGACTAGGAAGGAAACATAATTGAAATAGCTGCAGGTACACAGACATGGAGAATGTATGGATCGCAGCTTTGCCAACCATGTGGGAAGGCAAAGCCACCTCCCCAATACCACTGGCCAGAGATGGAAGACAAGCCTAAGGACCCAAATGCCGTTGCCATCTCTTACCTAAATCTGCATCTGGTTGCTCTCGGCTTCCCTGCATGAGTGGTGCTGCAGAGGGATGTGGAAGCATGCAGGCGGTAAGCCATGGCATGGAATGCACACCGGTGAAAGGGGGTGCTCACAGCATGACGTTGGGATGTCGGGTGTGAGTAAGGCAGAAGGAAAGCAATGGAGGATTGAAGTTGGGCTTAAAAAGAATGCCCCAACATCACCATCAAACCACCGGACAAAGGTGGCACAATAGTCATTATGAACACTCAGGACTACATACAGAAGGAAACTGACAGATTACCTCTACCAGAAACTGAACCAGGACCCTACAATCCAGCTCAGGAAACAAATCCAAATATTTCTAAAAATGTACATCTCTGCCATTAAAACATCCTTTTACAATACAAAACTAAAGAAACAACTTCATGTACACCTCTGGATCTGGAAGAAATATGCAAATTATTTAAGGATTTAAAGCCACTACTAACAGAGGAAGCAGAGTTAAAACATATTCACCAATCCTCCCATTCTTGCATTTAGACAACCACCAAATCCAAACATTGGTCAGCAGAAGTGAATGGTACCAAACCTTGCAATAAAATTCACTGCAAATTATGGCAGCATATCTGTAAAGAGGACACAGACACACATAATAACAAGAACTATAACAATGGGAGTCATATTCATGCATATTCTCCAATGTGTTTTATATAATACAATGTACTTTATGTGAAGGGGGCTGTTGGAAACCAGTCAAAAACTACATCTAAGGATGAATCGTCACAGACTTTCCATCAAAAAAGCACAATGAAAACAGTTATTGTACCCAAGTTAGACACCGGTTTACCCAGAATAATCACTTCATCCAAAACCTGAAAAATCTAAATACTCAGAGGGCATTTCAAAGCTATGCAGGAAAGAAAAACACTTGCAATTATGGTAATAACAATCTTCAATATTAAGGATACAGGACTTAATATGGACTTGGTATTTGAATCACATTACCAACATTTTTTGTGACCCTGCCACATTTCAACTTGTGTGTTTGTTTTTTTTACAGTTTCTTTTCTACTTCTTAATATGTATGATATGTATGGCCCTCGCTCAGATTACTCAGGTTTTCACACATGAGAACTTTATTATTCATGAATCTTTTCTGGATTTCACTGCTTATAGTGACTTGAAGAGCTTTCATTAGTATTCCTCTCTTTTTCATTTCATTTAATATGTTTGTCCAATAAAAAAGGTATCACTATACACTGCAATACTCTAGTTAGTTATTCATCTATCTACATGTCACATATATACCGTATTGGTCCGAATATAAGCCGCACCCTTAAAGTTAAAGGGAAAAAAATAGAAAAAAGATAGTACTCAAATATAAGCCTCACCCGTAAAATTGGAGAGAAAAATACTCTCAAAGTGATCAGCCATTGCAAGAAACAGGCTAATTAGCACTGTAGCTTTTTTTTGCAGGTTACAGGCTTTACAGGATGTTAGAATCACTAAAACCGTAAATCGCTATTCAATACCGCAGTCTAAAGCAAGAAAATCGGCACCCTTAACACGCAATCGCGCAAATCGGCAGTAATTTTGCGTTCGCGAATATAAGCCGCACCCGTAACTCGCAAGCTCAAAAATCGGAAAAAAGGTGCAGCTTATATTCGGACCAATACGGTAGTTGTGAGCATTGCGGGTTGTTGCTAATACTTGTGGACTCGCGCAGCGAGCCCACTGCAACTGCAGCCCTCACTTCAGGCAAGGAGTGCCAAAGACGCTCATTGCGCTGGTGGAGATGAGCGCAATAGGCGCTCATCCCTATGGTCCCGCATGACAGGCAGTGAGCGCTGAAGGTGCTGTAGGCGCTCATCCCTACTACCCGCAGGACTACAGATTAACAGAAATCTCAATTATACAATTCACAGTGCAAGACCTGTAGCAGGTTTAAAAAATTGTGTGCAAAATTTACGACCTGCGGGACTTAGAAAAAAAAAATCTGAGGTTGAAAAAATACGAAGTTAACCGCCGAACCGCGCACATCGAAAAAAACAGAATCTATCCGGTTTTGTATGCACCACTATCTAAGCCTAACCCCATAACCTAAACCTCTCTGAATACATACAAAATGGAAGTATATATCCTGTTTTGTATGGTCTTGGTACAAAAACAAATTGATTTAAATGTTATTCATCACTCTCTCTAATTCTCAACAGACACTGCCTGAAGAGTGTCATCATCTCTACAGGAATTTAGACACAACACATTTAAGACAAGAGGTACAGTATTACAAGTTAAAAAACAAACAAAACAAAAAAACAAGTACTGCTGTTTACACATATAAAATGGAAGGACCTATCCTGCTCTGTGTCTGCCTTTGTAGAAACATACTGCAACCTAACACTCTAAGCCTAATCCCATAACCGTAATACCCTAATAACATTGCTGCATGCAAAACAGTATACCAAAAAAAAAAAAAAAAGGGGTACCCTAACCCCTAATGACAACAGTGGCGCACAAAACAGAAAAGGCCAACGCTGTTAACAGATACAAAATGGAAGGATATATACTATTTTGGGTGTGCAACCCTCTAAGCCTAACTCCATACCCTAAACACCTAATGACAACTGTAGCGCACAAAAAAACATGACTAAACCCATAATGACAACACTGCCACACACAAAACAGTATAACACAAGAAATGCTGTTAACATATACAAAATAGAAGGACCTATCATGTTTGCTGTGTGCCTTTCCCAAAATAAACTGCAACCTAATTAATCTGCTAAATCCAACAACATAAAGCTAACCCCATAATGCAAACAGTGGTGCACACATAACAGGATAGGAGGAAAAAAAATTACCAAAACAAAAAGTAATAAAAAAAAAAAAAAAAGAAGCAAAAGTAATGTGCTACTTTTATTTACAGATTAATATGACACATACTGAAAACAAAGAGGAAAAGAAAAGACATCAAACTAGAGAACGTAAAAAAACATGGGCAGATCAACAGACGCCAGAGCAAATGGAAATTCAATGACAAAAAGGGGGAGACTCGCAAGCAAAAGACTAGCGGCTGACAAACTAACATCCAAGCCCAAGAAGGCAACTACAAAATAAAAGCATTTAGAATATGTTGCTGAAAAATCTGATAAGAATTCTAATGATGATTTAGAGAGTCATATTGATATATGTTCTCAGAATTGTCCTTTACTTAAATCTTTAACAGTAGAGGTTCATAATTGTGGTATATTGTCTGTTAGTTTTGTGGGGGTTATCGTTTCCAACAGGAAAGACCTAGTTCATTAGTTGCTGTCAAAAAGGCACGGTAAGACTTCCACAAAGACAACACTTCCCAACATATTTAAAAAGCATTATGACTGAGCCTACTTTCCCTAATTATTATATGATTGTATGTTTGTTTTGAAATTTTGGTAGTGCCATATCCTTTGCATCTATGGGTGCAACATCAGATGCTAATGTGCCAGGACATGGTCCTTACTGTTTCAAAGTACAAGGACAAATTTACCATTGTACTTCTCATTTACATCCAGAAGGGAAGCAAAGGAAATTTGCTCAACCATATGTCCTAGATACAATGGAAGCTGTTGAAAATATGCAGCTTCCAGGAAATAATGCTTACCCATTGTTTTTATAGAGCTTGATAAAATGATGGCCCAAAACCCGTACACTCAAGCTTATAAAAAAATTGTCAGAAATAGAACAACTAATTCATGCAGAACTACATCAATTACCAATCCCAAAAGTTAATATGGTTCTTAAAAGAGATAGCCATACTGATAAACGTTGTTACAATCATCAAATGAGGTTGCAATGGTCTTTCAAAATGATGAGGGCGAACCACCCTTTCAAAGGGATATTAGAAAATATTCCAGAAATGAGGAGCAACCTTACATCAACATAAGTATCTTAAGTACTAATTTAGATCCAATGACAAATCCCATTTTTTTCCCAATGGGGAAGCTGGGTGGCAACCCAAATTAACACTTCACAGTTACCCAAATTCTAAAGTATGTGTCAGAAATAATATTTCCATGCTTGAATTTAAAGTGGCTCAAACTGCCATTCGAGATGGATTTAATCCCAGTTTATGTGGTGGAAAACTGAAACAATAGATCATTGATTCATATTTGCAAGTTGAGGCATCAATAGATCATTGATTCACATTTGCAAGTTGAGGCAAATAATTTAAATTTCATAAAATATCAACAAGATAAACTACGTGTAGAACAGTATTGTGGACTGATGGATTATGTCACTGAGGTAGCAACAAACAGAGCTTGCAGCTGGCAAAGCCATTATTTTACCTTATTCTTTACAAGTATCTCCTCGCAATATGCGCAAAAGATACAATGATGCTAT
Source organism: Discoglossus pictus (assembly GCA_027410445.1). Classification (NCBI taxonomy): domain Eukaryota; kingdom Metazoa; phylum Chordata; class Amphibia; order Anura; family Alytidae; genus Discoglossus; species Discoglossus pictus. The sequence continues at coordinate 375,091,926 of CM050164.1, forward strand.
GACTATTGTAACAAAACATTTGGAAAACCAGATTTATTTATTACATTTACATGTAATCCACAATGGCCAGAGATTGTACAGAATCTGCTAATTGGACAAACTGCTTCCGATAGATCAGATTTAGTGGCAAGAGTCTTCAAAATCAAATAAACTGAATTAATATGTGACATAACCATAACTCAGTTATTTGGCAAATGTCTGGCTTATGTGTATGGCATAGAATTTCAAAAAAATAGGCCTTCCACATGAACATATGCTTATAATTCAAAAAATATATAAATTGGATACTGGTGATAAAGTGGATTCAGGGATTATTACTGAACTACATGGTAGACTATATGAGATTGTAACTCATCGAATGATTCATGGACCATGGGGCGATATTAATCCATAATCACCATGTATGGAAAATAAAAAATGCACTAAAGAATTTCCAAAAGATTATAGAGACAAAACATATGCTAATTGTGATGGCTATCCATTATATAGAAGAAGAGAAGACCAAAATGCCATTATTTGTGAAAAAAAAAAAAAGGTGATAACAGAAATGTGGTGCCATACAATCCGCAATTGCTCATTAATGTGGAAGCTTGCACTTCTATAAAATCTATTAAATAGGTCTACAAATATATTTACAAAGGCTATGATGCAGCTACTGTAGTGGTCAAAAGTGCAGAAAATCCAGAACCATCTGAGTTATTACATGATGAACTTGCATCTCATGTAGATGCTCGCTATGTAAGTGCGCCAGAAACAATGTGGCGTCTTTTTAAATTTGAAATGCATGATCGCTCATATGCAGTATATCGATTAGCTGTACATTTGCCCCAAAGACACTTAGTTTACTTTAATGTTGGAAATGAAAGAAATGCTTTGACACAAAGTGAGCATCTACAAACTACACTAACTGTGTGGTTTCAATTAAATTCTTCGGACTTGGAGGCAAGGGAATTGTTATACATTGACATTTCATATCATTATGTTTTTGTTAATGGATTATGGCGAAAAAGAAAAAACAGTGGAAATAAAATTATAACTAGAATTTACACTGTTAGTCCAAGAGACCTTGAATGTTTCTGCTTCCGTTTACTCCTTTTAAATGCTCCTGGTGCACAAAGTTTTGAACAGTTGAGAACTGTTAATGACACAGTTTATGACAAATTTCATTTAGCTGTGCGACACAGAAACTTCCTAGCTGATGATACAGAATAGGAAAGACGTCTAGAAGAAGCAGCAGTGTCAAATGCCACGGCAGATGAAAGAACAATTTGCATTCATTTGCATCTTCTCAAATGCTCCAAATGCATTAGCTTTGTGGAACAAATTTAAAACAAATGTCTGAAGACTTTTTGCAACGATACAATGAGCCTTTTGCAGAATTAAAAGCATTAATTGAAATTCAAGAGGTCTTGCTCTCTCATGGATTAAATTGTGCAAATTTTAATCTGACAGATCCAGGACTCATAGAACTTTGAAGACTATGACACTCAGCTTCAAAACCAAATAACACAAGTAAAACTTGCAATTTTAAATACATTACAATTCAAGCATTTAACGTCATAAAAAGTGCACTAGAGGATGACTTGCTCAAAGAGCGTTATCTCTATCTAGATGGACCTGGTGGATCAGGAAAAAATGAATCTATATAATTTATTGATGAGTTTTGTTCGCCCACAAGGTCAAATAGCACTGCCATTTGCAACAACTGGAAATGCCGCACTTTTGTTAGAAGGTGGAAGAACTGTGCATAGTGGATTTAAACTGATGTTTCCAGAATGGGAACTGGCAGTGTCAGATATTTAAATTAAATCTTTACAAGCAAAAAAAAATTAAGAAAAGTAAATTAATTATAATTGATGAAGCTACAATGATGTCATACCATGCGCTACAATGTATTTACCATTTGTTGCGGGAAATCATGGATAATGATTTGCCTTTTGGTGGAAAGGTGATGTTAGGTGGAGATTTTAGGCAAACATAACCTGTAGTCCATGGAAAGACAGACATTGTAGAAACATGTATAAATTCAAGTACACTATGGAAACTCTTTACTCACCTCAAATTAAAACCAAATATGAGATCAGAAGGACAAAATGAATTCAATGAGTGGCTCATAAAAATTTGAAAATGGAAAAACAGAACAAATTAATAATTTACCTGATGATACCGTAGAAATTCCATTGCGAATGATTTGCAAACAGGACATTATATTGGCTATATTCCAAAATACAATAACTAACAACGATTATGCAGAGCTTGCAACCAAAGTAATATTAACATCCAAAAATAAAGATGCATTGCTTCTGAGTAATGAAATATTACAATTAATAGATGCAGCACAAAAAATGTATCCCAGTGCTGATTGAGTTTCAATGTCATCACCAAGTACAAACTTTTCAACTGAATTTATGAATTCATTAACTACATCTGGAATAAAACCACAAATTTTGAAACTAAAAAAAGGTGCAATTGTCATGTTACTGCGAAATATTAACCCCCAAAAAGGACTATATAATGGGAACAGATTAATTGTTCAATAATTAAAATACTATTTCATAAATGCAGAAATTCTCAATGGTACCCATAAAGGTGAAAGTTTTCATACCAAAAATAGATTTGGCACCAAGTGAAAGTAGCTTGCCTTTTGTACTTCAGAGAAGACAATTTCCCATCAACATGGCATTTGCCATGACCATTAATAAATCACAAGGACAAACTTTTAAATCCGGTGGAATCTTTTTAGAAGAGCCAGTATTTGCCCATGGCCAACTGTATGCTGCATTTTCAAGATGCAAGAATATAGAGGAAATTAAAGTTTATATTGAAAAAAAACAGTCAGTGTGATTTATTAGATGATGGCCGAATCTTTACAAAAAAAAAAAAACTACTATGAAGTATTGTAAATTAAATTTGAAAAAGAACAAAACTACTTATCTACAAATAACCCAATTGTAAACTCTATAAAAATGGCAAAAAACAGAGAACAGTGGTTATACCCTGCGGACGAACTTGGATGTCTGGAGGTCTCTTTGTAGAGGACCACTATTTCACATAGGAAACGCTATGTGCAATTATCAATAACTACAGGAAAAAACAAAACAAAAAAATAAATAAACAGTAAACAGTGGTTATATCCCATAGACAAAATTAAAAGTCTGCTGGGCTCTTTTTAAGGGAACCACTTTGATATACAAAACAAATAGATTGGAATGTCTTGGAAGTGACTTTTGCCAGGATTAACTACAGAAAACAGTTACCTTGCATTTTCTAAAATTTCCTGCTTCAATTTTAGTACATTAAGTTTATGTTTGTAATGTTAAAATTGTGTTTTTCAAGGACTGCAAAGTTGTCTCATTGCATGTAATTAAGGGTTCATGTTAGTAGGAGGATGATCATTTGTTCTAAAATGCAAATGTTTAATTACATAGAGAGTATTGATCCAGGGATTTATAGGGTCACAAAGGAATAAATTTTTTGTCCCACTTTGAAACAGTTGACCAAGTTTCCCTGGTTTTTTTTGGTTTGCCTTCATCTGGATTCAATATTCAAGATCACTGTATTTTTTTACTATTTCAGTTTAAATGTTATTACATTACGTTAATGGTTGCATTGTTAACATTGTATTTAACAAGGTTTGAAAAGTTTTTTATTTATTGGATGTTATTAAGGGTTTATTTCAGTAGGAGCATAATAATTTGTTCAAAAATTTAAATGTATAATTAGAGAGGATTCATCCAGAGAGTAATCCGATCGCCAGTTACTGGGGTCAGGAAGGAATTAATTTTTTCCCCCTTTGATACAATTAGCTAAGTTTCAATGGGGGGTTTTACCGTTTGCCTTCATCTAGATTCAATACCTATGTGCTTTACCAGTAGATCAACTAAAATTTGCATGTTAAGAAGCATTCTGTAATAGTTTAAAATACTCATTCATACATAGTTGACCTATTGTTATGTTACTCATGCATAGCTCAGAATTGAAATAAATTGTATTGTTAAACATAATTGGTTTACCACTGTTTCCAATATAAGTTGCATGTTACAAAGCTTTATGTAATGGTTCACAATACGTATTCATACAAAATTGTATCCATTGTTATATTATTACTGCATACATGACCATTAAAAATGTTAATATGGTTTAACAGTTGTTGAAGTACAAGTTGAATGGTAAAAAAAAAAAAAAAATGTATTATAATTGTTGTACTTTGTAGATAACAAAAAGGTTAAGAGTGTCAGATACTCACCTTGTGTGGCAAAAAATGACGGTCAATAAAATTTTAAAGCTGGGAATGCTTCCCAGCTTTAAAATGTTATTGACCGTCATTTTTTGACGGGTAAGTCGCTATATATATATATATATATATATATATATATATATATATATATTTTTGTGCTTGGGCTTGCTTCTCTCCTTAGTAGCAGTGGTGTGCCGGGTGCTACGCCCCTATAGGCCTGCTAAGAGGGCCATGGGCCGAATAAATTATGGAGAGAGAGAGAGAGGGATGGTGGGGCCCTGGAAGCATGTGTGCCTGACTGAATAGGCAGGGGTTTATGAAGGATAGGGGGAGAAGGGGACCCTCCCACAACCACAAGGTAATTAACATGGCCATTTGTGCTCGGGCCTCTCTCCTTAGTAGCAGTGGTGTGCTGGGTGCTACGCCCCTATAGGCTTGCTAAGAGGGCCAAAAATCAGCTGTAAAATTAATTCATTGTGTAAAGCTCAATGAATTTCAGATTGTGGTTTCATAAAATAAACTGTAGATTGTGGACTTTCAACGACCCAGAGCCTGAATGATATACGCTGGTATAAGATTTCTGAGGCTGATGAAGCTGCTCATATGCAAAATTAATAACCTGAATATTAAATGTGTCAAGTACCAATCTTATCAGAATTGCTCGTATGTAATGCACAAATGTAGTGGTACTGAGAGGCTGGTTTGAAATGTTCAAAATGGGGTGATGAAGAGGTTTATTGCTTAGTGTGGTGTTAAATAACTATATTGCTTAGTGTGGTGTTAATGATTAAATAATTAATAATGTGTTAATTGGACAGGTAAGGTCATAAATAGGAAAGTAAGTGATTTGAACAGTGTGGCGATAATTTGGTTGAACCTAGTGTGAGTAAACCGGTATTGTGATTAAATCTGATAAAATTCTTAGTACGGAAAATAGGTTGTGATGGTGATGTGGTGAATTCTGAAGGAACCCATAGAAAGCCAAAGTTGCTGCTGCTTTTTAATTGTAAGTGAGATTTTGGGCCAAAAGTATCAGAAGCTAAAAGGCAAAGATTCGAGAGAAATATATCAACAGTGATGGGAGTCTGTGAATGACATGAGCCCGATTTAAAAAAAGACCTTTAAGAAACAGTTGAACAGGTGTAGACCAAACAAACTAAATTAAACTCTTAACCCTCTACTATGTCTCTCCTCAAATTCGATGACAAATAATGCAAGGGCATAAAATCAGAAGAGGCTAACTGGTCTCACATATTCAACCTGTGGGCTGGTAAAGCAAGTAACTGAGGTTGTGATGTAGGACTCTGAATTCTGACAACTCGATCTTTCAGCCCAATAACAGTAGTAGCCACATCGGCTATCATTCTTTGTAGCTGTTGGAACTAATCAGGTAGCAAGCTAGCCTGCCTTGTGGTAGGCCTTTGAGCATCTTGCAATAATCTAAACAGTTCCATGTTCTCGTTGTTGGAAAAGGAATGCCGTGAGTATACAATTCTTAATCATGCGAGGGATGGTCCAAGCCTTAGTGATACTGGCTACCAGGGTTGGACTGAGCACTTGTAGGAGAGGTAAATGCTGCAAATGGAGTGTTCCATGTCTGAATGGACTGAATGGACCATAAATCCTACAGGTTGAGAGTTATGAGTAAGTAATAACTGACAATGTAAGTAGGTGATGGATGGCCCATGATGGGCAGAAAAACAAAGGTTTGTGAGTTTGAGAATACAATAGATGGGAGCGACTGAATTAGCATTGTGATGCCCACGATAGGCCGTGATACATAGCGTATACTAGAATATGATCACTAGTGTTTGTGATGAAAAGTAATGGCTTAATGCCACACATGTAATTGTGCCTAATAGCAAACTGAATTTATTAATGTTGCGATGCCCTCGATGGACTGTTATTATTGATTGTAGTTGGAAATGAGGTAAATACGGTTTAGTGAGTCTTGTGATGCCCTTGATTGGGCTGAGGATGCGACTGTTTGTAAGGAAACCCTTCGATGGGCTATAAATAATGTTACAGTAAGAAGCGAAAAATATATAAAAAGTTGTGAATGAAGCTCTTGATGGGCAAAGAATGGTGAAGATACTTGACTAGCTAAGATATTTGTGCCAAGCTAATCGTGAAAGCATCATACAAATAAATGTGAGGAGGGTGATGCCCTTGATGGGCTGAAGGGAAGATTTATTTGTGAAGGTTCATACTGATCCGATTGTATTAATCTGCACCAACGGTTTTCGGGATAACTAAAACTTCTCAATGCGATGTGCACAGTGACATAAAGAGAACATAAGAAGTAACAGAGATAGTAATTATTTATAATGTAACCTGAAATACTGACCATGAACTCTTTCACTGTGAATTCCTACAAAGAGATTCATATAAGCCAAGAGTAAATGAAATAGAACAGACCTTAATAATAACCCCCATAATAAATAAGATGTTATGACCTCTGAAAATACAGCATATAGAATATATTAAGCAGTAAACTCTAGCAGCCATGGAAATTTAAAATTGATAAATGAATATAAAGGCCTTCTAAAGGAAGGATGCAACGGCTTATATCTCTAAAGCATATAAACATAAGCTAAATTGAGCTAAAATGAAGGTGCAAATTAAATACATAAGTGAAAGGAAGTAAAATCAGACCGCAGAATGAATGAGCAATAAAATTATATTCAATTTAATATTATTGTTCAAATAACATACAATTGAGCATAAAAAATGTTCAGGAAATAAAGACACCGATTATGTAATTTGTAGTGAAATTTTTTTACTAAGTGCTGGTCTTAAATTTAATGTACGGTAACACCTGTATAAAAAAGGTAAACCAATCATGGTTCCCTCGGCCTAACTAAATCAGTGTGATATCCCAACCTTCAGTGCAGCTTAACTGCTGTGCTCTAGTGATCCCAACTCCCCAAATTAATGTACCGTAACACACTGCCTGCCATACAGGAGAAAAAAAGGCAGATACTGGAAGATTTGCCTGCAAATCTAGCTGCTTTGCAGCAGGTACATAGTAGCATGACAGCATAAATGAGAACTAGCAGATAAGTACAGGAGTAAAACAGCAGTGAAATGTAACAGTAATGACATACAATATCTTGCAAAAGTATTCACCCACCTTGAGTTTTTACGCCCAAGCAAGAGACACCACTAACCAAACACTGCCACGAAGACCTAGGAACTCTCCAAACAAGTAAGGGGCAATGTTGTTGAGAAGTACAAGTCAGGGTTATCAAAAAAATCCAAATCTTTGATGATCCCCAGGAGCACCATCAAATCTATCATAACCAAATGGAAAGAACATGGCACAACAGCAAACCTGCCAAGAGAGGGCCACCCACCAAAACACACAGACCGGGCAAGGAGGGCATTAATCAGAGAGGCAGCACAGAGACCTAAGGTAACCCTGGAGGAGCTGCAGAGTTCCACAGCAGAGACTGGAGTATCTGCACATAGGATGACTGTAACGGATCTACTGGCACCCCGACCGGGTACCTCCGTTGATGGACGCGTCCTAGTTTGCGTCGAGGCCTACAAGCAACGCACTGGACACCACCACCACCACAGACTCGTTACAGCTCAAGGGAGTATGCAAAAGCATAGCAATCCCCAGTATGATATAGCGATCCCCTCCAATAACGAGACGAGGCTATGTTTTGAAGGGTCAAGTAGTACTAGATTTTAATGACAGGGTATCTTCTTTTATGCAATGGTGCCCTCTGAAGGGCTACACCCCCATATTTATCACAGCCAATTATATACATGGTTCAACCCCCACGTCTCCTCCCCTCAGATAACAGGTAACACAATTAAAACAGACACAATTTTAACCACATTCTGGATGTACCCCAAAAACAGGGGGTACACCTTTAAGTCAAAAGTTAGTAAAAGTATCTTACTGGCAGCATGGCAATCCACATCCCCCATAGTTGGCCACACAATACACATAGAGGGACAATAGGTGGGTCACACCTCCCTGAGGCTAAATGGCAACTTGATATAATCAGACATTGATTAAATCAGCCTTCTTTGTTCTTATCTGAGAATGAAAACACTTTATACAATCGACTCCCTTATCTCTGGAGTCTCTGTAATAGGATTATCTATTGGCCTAGGTCTGCAATAGTCTGGCTAATATTCTGCAGAGCATAAACCAACATACATATAGTAGGATCATATTTTAACCATAATAATCATAAAACAGGGTAAAACAGTGATGGGTTCCGTTACAATGACAATAAGCCCTATGCTCCATAGAGTTGGGCATTATGGCAGAGTGGCCATTACTTTAAGCAAAAAACAAAATTGCATGTTTTGAGTTTGCGAAAAGGCATGTGGGAGACTCCCAAAATGTATGGAGGAAGGTGCTCTGGTCTGGTTAAAACTAAAATGTAACTTTTCCGCCATCAAAGAAAACGCTATGTCTGGCGCAAACCCAATACATCAAATCACCCAAAGAACACCATCCCCACAGTTAAACATGGTGGTGGCAGCATCATGCTGTAGGGATGTTTTTTCAGCAGCCGGGACTGGGAAACTGGTTAGAGTTGAGGGAAAGATGGATGGTGCTAAATACAGGGATATTCTTGAGCAAAACCTGTACCACTCTGTGCATGATTTGAGGCTAGGACAGAGGTTCACCTTCCAGCAGGACAATGACCCCAAACACACTGCTAAAGCAACACTTGAGTGGTTTAAGGGGAAACATGTAAATGTGTTTGGATGGCCTAGTCAAAGCCCAGACCTCAATCCAATAGAAAATCTGTGGTCAGTTGTAAAGATTGCTGTTCACAAGCGTAAACCATCCAACTTGAAGGATCTGGAGCAGTTTTGTAAGGAGGAATGGGCAAAAACCCCAGGGGTAAGATGTGGCAAGCTCATAGAGACTTATCCAAAGCGACTTGGAGCTGTGATTGCTGCAAAAGGTGGCTTTACAAAGTATTGAATTTAGGGGGATGAATAGTTATGCACATTGACTTTTTATTTTATTTTGTCCTATTTGTTGTTTGCTTCACAATAAAAAAAAAAAAAACATCTTCAAAGTTGTGGCCATATTCTGTAAATTAAATGATGCAATCCATGTTAATTCCAGGTCGTGAGGCAACAAAACACGCAAAATGCCAAGGGGGGGGGCGGGGGGTGAATACTTTTGCAAGGCACTGTATAATGAAGTTTGGTATAAAAAAAATAATTTACAAATCCGACAGAGCACTTACTGGTGTTTAAAACCAAGTACATACTGAGCTCAGGATAAAAAAAAAACAGGCTGTATATCTTGTGTGAAAGAGAAATCTCGTAAAAACAATGAAATAAATGACTTTAAAACATGATTGATATACATGAATGAAAAACTTGATAACTGAAAACAAATTGAGTGAGTGTGATATTTAAGCAGCAATGAATAATGCTTTCTGCAAATAACGAATAGTGACTAAGCTAATACATGAAGTTTGTGAAATTACATGCTGTAAGTTTAGTGAATTAAATCCATAATAGATATTCATGATAATTTGAATAACTGAACTGAAGTAGTCCAGAAGAACTCTGTGTGATCAGGTATGAGGAGCAGCTACTGTCTGTGCAGGCAACACAAACACAGCCTCATGGCAAGGGGTCAGCACTGGAAGCATGTGTGCCTGATTGTGTAGGTGGCGTTTATATAGGGTAGGGGGTGAAAGGGACCCTCCCACAACCACCAGGTAATTAACCTGGCCATATATATACAGTATCTCACAAAAGTGAGTACACCTCTCACATTTTTTGTAAATATTTTATTATATATTTTTATCTGACAACACTGAAGAAATGACACTTTACTACAATGTAAAGTAGTAAGTGTACAGCCTGTATAACAGTGTAAATATGCTGTCCCCTCAAAATAACTCAAGACACAGCCATTTATGTCTAAACCGTTGACAACAAAAGTGAGTACACCCCTAAGTGGAAATGTCCAAATTGGGCCCAAAGTGTCAATATTTTGTCTGGCCACCATTATTTTCCTTCACTGCCTTAACCCTCATGGGCATGAAGTTCACCAGAGCTTCACAGGTTGCCACTGGAGTCCTCTTCCAAGCCTCCATGATGACATCACAAGCTGGTGGATGTTAGAGACCTTGCACTCCCCCACCTTCCATTTGAGGATGCCCCACAGAAGCGCAATGGGGTTTAGGTCTGGTGACATGCTTGGCCAGACCATCGACTGTACCTACAGCTTCTTTAGCAAGGCAGTGGTCGTCTTGGAGGTGTGTTTGGGGCCATTATCATGTTGGAATATTGCCCTGCGGCCCATGCTCTGCTTCAGTATGTGACTGTACATGTTGGCATCCATGGTTCCCTCAATGAACCGAAGCTCCCCAGTGCTGGCAGCACTAATGCAGGCCCAGACCATGACACGCCCACCGCCAAAAGTATAGATCTATACTGAGGAAAGGTAGTTGAAATAATCCCTAAATGACAGATATATGGATAAGACACAAAAAACACAAAAACACTGATATGAGATGAAACCCTCAGTCTGATCGTAAACAGAGATGCAGAGAAAGTGGAAGCAGCATCTGACATCATCATTTCTTCAGTGTTGTCACATGAGATATAATAAAAATGTTCCCAGATTGCAGTGTAATAACGGTAATAATTGTAATAATTTCTCGGAATTCTGAGCAGGAAGCAAGATTTTTTTAAACCTTTAAATGTGAACACAAATGTACTACTTATTTACTGTACGGTGGAGGGCTTCTATCGCTCTTTTGCCCACTGTAAATTAAATTATTCTTGTGGTAAACTACCTCCTCATAAAATCTACTACACAAGCTAGGATCCAGCTCCACACTGATGAGAGGCAGTAACCTTGAAACAGCTGTACGTGGGTAGGATTCCTTGCTTGTGCATAATCCATCCTGGGCTTAGCTTAAAGCTGTGTAATACAGCAGGCTTAATAAGAGCCATGTTTTAAATACTATTTGATTAAAGAGTAATGCCTTTGTGGGCACATTTGCATGTTTCTTCCCAGGTTCCCAGAATGCAGGTGAAAAACTGTATTTCTTGGAAAGCTGAGCAGGAAATATGTTGTTTTATTTTATTTTAGACATTTGAATGTAAACACAAATGTACTATTTATTTACTGTATTATTGGAGGCTATATGCCTGGCATTGTTATATTAGGTAAACCAAATTCAAATGAAGCATAATTGCTGAAATATATATATACACACGCCTACATACAGCCAGACACTACCCTGTTTAACACTGATTTGCTAAAAAGCTGTTTTGCCTGACACATCCCCCATTAGATATAACACAGTTTTGGCCCGACACATCCCCGAGTAACACTGATTTGATGGTTGTGTATCATTCCAAAATACCAAGAGCCATGGAAGGAATTTTACAAAGTTTACCTGTGATTTACCTAATGTTAAAATTGACCTGTTTAACACTGTTTTATTTAGCACTTGGTCTTCTAGGAACATTTACAGAGTTAAAAGTGGTATTCCTGTAACTCTACCCCTTTTAGTACTGTTGCACTTGTTTTAGAGAAATACAAATATCCTTGCATTATTTAGTATATATATATATATATATATATATATATATATATATATATATATATATACACTGTATATACCCAACCCGAGTATAAGCCGAGGCACCTATTTTACCACAAAATACTGGGTAAAATGAGTGACTCGAGTATAAGCCGAGGGTGGGAAATGTGCTGCCCCCTGTGTCCCTTTTGTGCCTTCTGTGTCCCCCTCTCTCTCCCGTGTCTCTTCTCCCCTCTCCCTTCCCTGTGTCTCTTCTCCCCTCTCCCTTCCCTGTGTCTCTTCTCCCCTCTCCCTTCCCTGTGTCTCTTCCCCCCTCTCCCTTCCCTATGTCTCTTCCCACTCCTCATCCTCAACCTCCCTCCTCATCATCCCTCCTCATCCTCAACCTCCCTCCTCAACCCCCTCCTCCTCAACCCCCCATCCTCCTCCTCAACCCCCCCATCCTCAACCCCCTCCTCATCCTCAACCCCCTCCTCAACCTCCCTCCTCAACTTCAACCCCTCATCCTTAACCCCCTCCTCAACTTCAACCCCCCATCCTCAAACCCCTCCTCAACCTCCCTACTCATCCTCAACCTCCCTACTCATCCTCAACCTCCCTACTCATCCTCAACCTCCCTACTCATCCTCAACCCCCTCCTCAACCTCCCTCCTCAACCTCCCTCCTCAACCTCAACCCCCCCATCCTCAACCCCCCATCCTCAACCCCCCATCCTCAACCCCCCATCCTCAACCCCCCATCCTCAACCCCCCATCCTCAACCCCACTCCTCATCCTCAACCTCCCTCCTCAACCCCCCTCCTCATCCTCCACCTCCCTCCTCATCCTCCACCTCCCTCCTCATCCTCCACCTCCCTCCTCATCCTCAAACTCCCTCCTCATCCTCAGCCCCCTTCCTCATCCTCCCTCCTCATCCTCAGGCCCCCTCCTCATCCTCAGGCCCTTCCTCATCCTCAGGCCCCCTCCTCATCCTCAACCCCCTTCTCAAACTCCCTCCTCAACCTCAACCCTTCATCCTCAACCCCCTTCTCAACCTCCCTCCTCAACCTCAACCCCCCATCCTCAAACCCCTCCTCAACCTCAACCCGCCCTCATTCTAAACCCCCCCTCCTTATTCTACCCCCCCCCTCATACTACCCCTCTAAATAAACCCCCCCCCCCTCACTTACCTGCTTCGGCCTCCGCTCCTTCCGGGTCTTGATGTGGTGCGCATTTGACGTCACATGCGCGCCATGTCATTAGCATATACCGGGTGCCGGCGAGTATATATACGGTGTATATATATATATATATATATATATATATATATATATATATATATATATATATATATATATACAGTATATAGCATTTATCAATTCTGTAGCATTTGTGATATTTTGCTAGATGTAAGCTTTGAACCAGTAATTTACCATTGCATGCCATGAGGTATGAAACAGTTAATTTTGCTTTTCCATGATCCTGCAGTTTCTAAAGAGACAGTCAACATTTTTTTGGCTTAAGCAATATGTATTTCGGTAGTCCACAAGGCCAAACATGAAATTTCATTTTGGAGGTGTTGTAAATATATAATGTGACGTACCAAGCATGCTTGACACGTGCAAACTGCATGTCTCATTTTTTATTGGATTTCATAATATAAATAATATTTTATTGGCTTTTTTAATTTAAAAAATGTATTTTAAATATTGTTTTCAATACAAAAAAGACATATTACAATAATACAGTGATATAAACATACAGAACATACATTCAAAGTTTGGGCTTCAATTGGACAACAAACATGGTATCTATATTAAAACGTTATACAAGTAAAAAGCAAAGAAACAAACTTGAGATTTAACTGCCTACTAGATATGGCAAGATATCAGTCCCATAATTGCCAATTAAGGGAATTTACTATTTTTACATAGTCTGTAATTTCATTTCCTTTCATCAACTCTCTACTTAAATCAATCGAGTTCTTTACCTCATTCCAAGATTTTTGTTTTTTTTCCAGTATTTGTCCAGTATTAAGTCGCTTAGCAATTAAAAGTATATGAGAAATCAAAAAGTTCTCTCTGGGTATAATATGATTTAAATTTAAGTGTAGAAGGACCACTTGAGGAGAACATGGTATATTTTTACCAACTCATTTTGTTAATTCTATGCAAATTGATGACCAATATCTTATTGGCTAAAACAATGGATTGTACCATAAGCAATGGAATGTACCATTTCCTATATGTAAATTACTATAAGTATCTGTGTTGTTCAGTCAGTCAGCAGCAGCCATTTTGGATGTTTTTTGTTTCTCACCCACGTCTTGTTTAAATAAAATCTGATAATGAGAAAATAATCAGAGGCCTCTGTTTTATGGTATCATGACTGGGTTAAAGTAAAATGTGTAAAATGTAGTTTGTGGGTATGATTTTTCCTACAACATTTGACGAGCCGAGCCAGGAGTGCACTACTTGTCCATAGATAACACCCCAAACTTCTGGAATTTTTGTGGCGGAGATGCTTGACAACTCTTCATGGCCAAAATTAGAGGTGAGCAGAGCTGCTTTTGTAAAAAATCTGTGTAGGATTGCTTGTCATGCATCCCTTGCATGGAAGCTTGTAGGAGTGACGAGACAAAGTCGCACAAAACTGACTTCTACCCAAAACCTGGTATGATTGCATTTTTTGAGGTTGTCTGTTGTTGATAACCTAAAAATGCTAGTTAGTTATATTAAGTAAAATATTGTAATTGAAAGACGTAGAATTGATTAAGATATTTTACATGTAAAGGTGTTAGTTACTGAGACTGAGATTAAGAGATATTAAAGAGATATTGTACCTGATGAGGTGTTACTTTAAGAAGCACAGTAGGTTTTAATTTAACTAGATATAGATTTACAGTGGAGAGCCTTCCATTTAAAGGTGAATGGAGAGCCTTCAATTTAAAGGTGAGAATTGTCTAGACAGGTTTTTGAGAGCGGAGCTGTTTGATGAAAAGAGTGTAGATTTGCTATCTACCCTCGCAAGATGCCAAAGTGACAAGTGGCTGATGGCAAAAAACTGCAAATGAAATTGGGCCCATGTATGTGCTGTGAGTACTGAATGTCAGTACTGTGTGCAATGAGATGTGAGAAATTGAGAGTGAAATGAGGGTTTGCCCCTCTGTTCTGTTCGTAATTTTTTGAGAGCGTCTGAATTTACAGTGTTATGGAAGTGTGTGAACTAGAAAAAAAGCTGTGTCTGAGTGTGTGAATTGATTGTCCAAAATACTGTGAATTTTTTTCATTTGTATAATTCTTTTTGAAAAAATGGTGGGTTTTATTTTTATTTTAGTTGTATTTTGTTTTATTTGCTAAGAATATGCTGTTTATGTGGTCCGGGACAGAAAAACAGCACAGCTCTGATCCCCCGCAAAACCCCCCTGCATTCTCCTCTCCCCCTGTCTTACAGCATGAAAGTTTTGTTTTTTTCATTTTCTGTGATTAATCGCTGCATGCAGTGCTTTCCCCTACTCAGAGATAGTGTGTGTGTGTGTTTCTAGTTGAAATAAGAGAGCTAATTAAACTGTATTCTTTGTTCAACTTCAACTTCTGATAATCCGATATTTATAGCTTCAAAATGTGTGCATATTTTTGTAGCGGGAGCAAATGTAACCTGCTGGTAGTTTTGTTATTTAGTCATGTTTCAGAAATAATTTAGAAAAGAAGGTTTTTATGATTTAATGAGGATTTTCTGTAGTGTAGCGTCTTTGCTCGAAGTTCCGCGATATCCCCCTCCCTTAGCCCACAAGGTTCCCACCCCCTTGTATCTTTAAAGCTGCAGAGCTACCCCTGTTAAGATGTAAGAATGCATTATAATGAGTTACTTATGTAAGATCAGATCGTCCGTGCACAGAGTAATTGTCTACATGCCCACCAAATAAGAAGTATTCCTTATTGACATAATGGATTTCATGAGTAAGTTAAACACTTATTTCACTGAAATTATTGTGTATTTATCCCCATAAAGTGTCATATGTAATTTGAGAAATTGGTTCGATGACATATAATTTTTAGGTTTGATGGACATATATTTTGTTTTATTTTGATTCTTTTGATTCAATTATGTTTAGGATTAGTTATAGGTATATATATATATATATATATATATATATATATATATAATTTGCTAATTTTGATTGTTTTAGTTTTTTGATTATTACAAAGATCTATGCGCATATAAATATTGTAACAGGGCGCCCCCTTCTGGCGGGGTTTGCGTCCTGCACTTTCTTATCTCTTTTATACAGGGAGGAAGACACAGCAGGCTTGTCCAAAGTTGAGTTTTACTGCTATTTTATTTGTTAGCACAAAAACAACAAAAACAGTGCTTGTATTCAGCCATAAAATAAATCCTACATAAACGTGCTTACTATACTCAGGAACGCCCTGACTATATCCTGTGCAGCTTAACTAGCGACAGGGAGTGCCACCTTGTGGCCAGGATGCAAACAGTCTCTTATCTTTGTTATATCGCCACCTTGTGGCCAGGAAACAAACAGTCTCTTATTTGCCTTTTCCTCTACAGCTTCTATCAATCGTGTGTGAAGCATAGGGCCCTTGTCACCCTCTTGTAATGAGGAACTCTTACTCTCCCTCTCAATGCACTCTTCTTCTCCCTGGGACCTTTGTAATCCTTCTCTGGATACAATGAGAATAACATGCATTGGCACCAACCTTTTATCCCTTATTGCATCCGGCTTCTCAGGGATGGGGTCTTCAGATAATCCTATCTCAGTGGAATATCTCCAATACCACAGAAGTCTTCTCTGTGCGCAAACTCTAGAACACAGCAGCCTTCCTGACTGTCTCGCTCCAGCACAAATCCCAGCTCTCAGGATCCCCGCAGCTGAGCTGTCCAGGGCTTTCACACACAGCTCACGGCTCTTAGGCCCAAGCCTAAGTGAGAGAGACTCCACCCATCTCTCTGCTGCTTTTAAAGGCAGTTCACAGCTGTGCTTCCATTTAGCCTCTGATAACTGCCTGGATTTAACTCTTTTCATTCTCAGGGGAGAAGTCTTACAGAGCTCTCTTGTGACCCCTAATGGCACTCCATCACAATATATATAGTTACATAGGCCCTCATTCAATTGCAATGTTGCCAATTGAATCGGGGTGTAAATAAGCACATCACATATATTTTTTAAAGAAGTTTTTAGTTATTAAGCATCTATCCAAAAGCACGGTTTTCACAAACTAAAAACTTCTTTAAAAAATATATGTGATGTGCTTATTTAGACCCCTATTCAATTTGCAACATTGCAATTGAATGAGGGCCATAGTAATTAAGGTTGAAAAAAGACTTTCAGTCCATCAAGTTCAACCTGTTAAGATCTCCTCTGATCTGCAATATGCGGATTAGTTATTAATTAAATTATTGATTAAATAATTATTAATAGTATAGTATTGGAGGATGAATAAAGAGTTAGTCCATCAAGTTCAACCTTTTTAGATCTCTATTGATCTTTTTAATGTGGACTATTTATTATTAATTGTTAATTGATCCAGAAAAAAGGCAAACAGAAAAAGAAAAAAAAAAAAACATTGAAACTTTGCCAATTGTCTCATAAGGGAAAAAAAAAAATCCTTCCTGACCCCAGAAACTGGCGATCAAATTTCTCCCTGGATCAATATTCCTTTGCTAGTTATCTAGGATAGCCTTGAATGCACTCTTTATTCAAAAATATATCTAACCCCTTTTTGAAGTTGTCTATCAAATTCGCTGTCACCACCTCCTTTGGTAGAGAATTGCACAGTTTAACCACCCTAACTGTGAAGAACCCTTTTCTTTGTTTAAGGTGAAATCTTTTTTCCTCTAACCTCAAAGGATGTCCTCTTGTCAGTTGAAAATCTCTTGCTACAAAAAGTTCACTTGACAAAGCCTTATATTGACCCTGGATGTATTTATATAAGGTAATCATATCCCCTCGTAGACGCCTTTTTTCTAGCGAAAATAAGTTTAATTTTGTTAGTCTTTCTTCATAAATTACCCCCTCCATTCCCCTTATTAGTTTTGTAGCCCTTCTCTGTACTTTTTCCAGCTCTAAAATGTCTTTTTTATGAGATGGTGCGCAAATTTGTACTCCATATTCCAAATGAGGGCGTACTAGGGCTTTGTATAGTGGCAGAATTATATTTGCTTCCAGTGATTCTATACCCTTCCTAATACATGCTAATATTTTATTTGCCTTTGAAGCTGCTGCTTGGCTTTGAGCGCTGTTACCTAGGTGGTTGTCCACTAGTACTCCCAAATCCCTTTCAATATCTGATACCCCTAGATTTGCTCCATTAAGATTATAGATTGCATGGCTATTTTTCCTTCCCAAATGCCTAACCTTGCATTTATTTGTATTAAATCTCATCTGCCATTTAGCCGCCCATTTCTCTAATTTATGCAAATCCTTTTGTAGCGAAAGTACATCATTATCTGGTTTTATTACCTTGCACAACTTAGTGTCATCAGCAAAAATGGAGACACTACTTTCGAGTCCTACTTCAATGTCATTAGTAAATATGTTAAAAAGGAGAGGACCTAATACTGAACCTTGAGGAACCCAACTTAGCACATTAGACCAATCGGAGTATGTTCCATTCACAACAACCCTTTGCTTCCTGTCTTTTAGCCAGCTCTCGATCCATGAGCAGATATTTACTGCAATTCCTGTATCCCTTAGTTTGCTCACTAGTCTTACATGTGGCACTGTATCAAATGCCTTTGAAAAATCTAAAAAGACTACATCCACTGAGCTACCCTGATCCAAGTTCCTACTGTAAGCTCACAATTATTTAATTACTAGCTGCTTGCCCATTAAAAATGACAAGAGTCAAATTGCAAGGCAGGCAATACTGTTTGCCACACATCTCCCTCCCCTGTGTCTCCTTCCCCCCTCTCACTCTCCTGTACCTCCTTTACCCCCTCTCCTTCCATTGTCTCCATCTCCCCTACTCTCTCTCCCTGGTCTCCTTTCCCCCCTCCTTTCCCCCCTGTGTGTCGTGCCTGGAAGGAATCCTGCCAGTAGCGCCGCACTCAACTCTTCTTCGGCTTCCCTTCTTAAGCCGCATGCACGATGCGCGGCTTGACCAAAAAAGTAGTTCCGGCTGGAGGATGGTAGCCGCATAGGAGGTGAGTGCGGCGCTGCTGGCAGGGTCGCATCCAGGTAGGTGTTTAAGGTAGTGCATTGCGAGCCTGGGGGGCATGGTGATGAGTGCCTCTGGCGCTCATTATGAGCCCTCCACTGGCAGGAACCAGGTACTGTAAGATGATGCAAGGCTGGTGGGCTTCGGGTTTAGCGCCTTCAGCACTCATCGCAAGCCCCCCACTGGTAGAGACCAGGTACTGGGTGCCACAATGGCTTGCCTCCTTTTGCGAGGCTTGCAAAGCATTACCAACAACGCAAACGTTATGAACAGCCCTGCAAACTGAAAAACTATTATAGTGATATGTTCTATGTTGTTGTCTGAATCCTAATTGTTAAATTTAGCAGCAGATTTTTATGACGGTATGACATTTTTTCTGTGAAGATTATATTTTCCAAGTGGAGAAAGGGGGTCTCTTTTGTGTTGTGGAGTGCATCATTATTGGAGATGTTCATGTATGTGTGTGGATGCTTTCCTTTTGTATGATCGAATATTGGGTTGAGTGAGTGAGCATTGAGTAGAAAGGGACATATGAGTGTTTTTATCCAATGGGGAAATGTTCCTTTCCTTGTAGATGACACCATTTTGTGATGTGTCTATGTGTGGGGACCATGGGCGGAGCTACTGCCGATGCTATGCACCAAGGACCTTTATCTCTTGGGGGCCCCAATGCAGGCTGTTCTGTTGGGTAAAAACAATTTATTTAACACATTTTCTGTAGTATAGTGGCCCACCCTCCGCCTCCAACTCCCCCCAGGACATATGAGAAGGAGGGGGGGGGTTGGAAAGGGGGAAAAAAAGGGGAAAGGCCAAACTCTTGTTCATTGACATGAAAATACGCTCATGCATGTATCTGCTGGCAAAGAGAAAATATGTAAAGATCTGTGTGAAAGTCATATACTCCTTGTCCTGTGCCTGAATATCTGCACATGGTGGCCTATTGCTTTGACCAATGGATCTCACCACCCAAAAGCAAGTGATCCGCCTGTTTATCATGTATCCGATGGACAAAGAGGGGCCTGGCTAAGTGTGATATGTAAGACTGGGCTGTATGAAGTTTGTCTGAGCATATTTTCATTGTTTTGTCATTTTTACTTTTTCTACTCATTTTTACTTTCTATACTCTCCTATACCTGTCTTTCTTTTTACTATCCTTCAGCTTCTAACATTTCTGCACCTTGTTCTATCAACAAAATCTAGTACGTACTAGCATCTGATAAGGAAGAGTAGTTAGGGAAAGAAGACGTTTTCATGCATACACTCTGGGTTATAAGTAAAATCAGTGCAAACTTTATTGTTTGGTAAATTACATCTATCATCTAACTGCCTCATATGACAATAAGTATAAACGGAAATTGGTCCTCTGGCCTAGTTATTGGTAATTGGTTGGAGAATTAAGTGAGGCCATTTTGTCCACATTAACCATTGTATTTTATTTTGCATATCTGGACTTTATCTATTGCACTGCAATCTGGATTATATTTTGGTAACATATAACAGCATATTTGGATGTTTTTATCCACCCCATTGGACTCTTTCCTTGTTATATGGATTTAGTCAAACAGGTGCTCACTTATTTTATCCAGACTTATTGTCGTGGATTTATTTTTTTCTCTTTTCATCAGGATTTGATTTTTTCTTGCTTGCGATTTCTAATCACAGATTGTAAAGCATTCTTTCAGCAGACTTTAATTTCTGGACTGTGAACTTTGTGCTATGGATTCCATTATTGAGAGATTTTCATTTTTTCCACAGATAATATCGAACTATTATAATTGCATTTTTAATATGTTTTGCTTCTATGTATAATTGTTACTTTCTTTTAAAATGCTCTTGTTGGGAAGGTATTAAGGTAAGAGGTGCAAAGGACTCCATGAGATGTAATGTTATATCTCCATGTCGTAGGAAACTCAATTGCACTGGATTTTTTAGAGACCATGAGTTTCTATAGGAGCCAGTCTAAAGATCATGCCTCTACTTCCTAATAAGTATATCATTTGTTTATGTTGTTTAGATATATGTGTGACATTTATTTTAAGATTGTACCTTGTCATATTTGTATTTTTCCTTTTGATGACAAGATGCATAAGTACTAATTTTAAAGGACCAGTATAAACACTTGTGATTTTAAACCTACTTTTTAGTTCATCATTAATTAATATTAAAATATATGTGAAAACAGCATCAAACAAACCTTTAGTCAGAAAACAGAATTGAAAATACAGTTTACCTCATTAATAAGATTAATTAGGTATGGAGGGTAACCTGGAGCATGCTCCATTTGAAGATTTAACATGCACTTTCACTGGTCTGTTACATCCTTTTATATCATCCACTAAATGAAGACTGTATACAATATTTGTAGGGTATGTAACAAACTAATACCACTAGCAGCTATGCAAGTATTAAAGCATTAAGAAATCTTACATTTAGCTAACTGAGCACACAGGATTTCCATCTTGAACTGCTAGTCAGCTTGAGAGGGACAGGTGCTCATCCCCGGACCCGCAAAACTTAGGTAGTGACCGATGAAGGCTCTCATTGAGCTGGCTTGAGATGAGCGCCACAGCAGCTCATCCTAAGACACGTGGGACTTAGATAAAAACAGCACAGAAGGCGCTCACTGCAACTTAGCGATGCCAGCGAAATTACAGCCCAAACGACTTGGGACTTTACGGCCCGCAAAAATATGCATTTAATGGCTGAACCGCCAAACTGCAAAACACACAAATATGCCTCAAATTTACTTACACACAGATCAGGGGAATGCCAGGGAGCCTGTGAGTGAGGTTGCAAGTTAATTTGAGGCATATTTTGGCTTTTTTTGCGATAGAAAATCGCCACAGCGAGAAAAAAAATGGCGGCCGAAAAAAAATAAACATACCGAAATCGAAGCTTAAGGACGTAAAACGCATGCGAAAGACAGAAAAGGCAGCCGCAGGACGTAAATACAAGCCCTAAGCAATAAGACAGTAACACTTAATACAAGGCAGTAACACTTAATCAAAGCCTGTGACACTTAACCCAAGGTAGTAACACAGGGGCAGAGGCTCGCAATGAGCGTCAAGGGTGCTCAAGTGCGAGGCATATAAAGTACACGGGGAGAGGCTTGCAATGAGCGCCAAAGGTTAGCAAGTTGTAACTTGCAATGAGCGCTGAAGGCGTTCATTGTTAGCCACGCGATGAGCGCCAAAAGCAATCCGCGTGGGGCTTGCAATGAGCGCCAAAGCTGCTCAGAGGGGCCATAACCTTACATTCGACAGGCAAGTCGCTAGTCACATATATAGGCACTCAATGCAGGCCTTGAGATGAACGCCACAGGCACTCATTGCGAGGCCCGCGGGAGTTAAGCTGCAATGAGTGCTAAAGGTGCTCATTTTAGGGCTCGCAATGAGCACCACAGGCTTTCATAGCAAGGCGAGTTAGGCTGCAATGAGCGCCGCAGGCGCTCATCGCAAGGCCTACAGAAGGCGCTTATATCGATGGAGCACTTTGCTGCTGGTCGCAAGGCACACAGTTTACTAATTTATGGCCGCAATTTTTTCAAGGGCGTAACTCGAAAGACCACCAAAAAAAGCCAATTAATTTACAAAAAAAGTTACACACACAGCACAGCCAGGGAGCGTGTGAGTGAGGTTAATTTGAGGCATAATAATGGCCGAAAAACCGTAAACGGATGAAAATGAGGCTGAAAGCAGTAAAAACGACCCCAAAGCCAGTAACACTTAGTACAAGACAGTAAACACGATCACAAATCCAGTAACACTTAGCCGAACGTTGCGGGTTGCCAAGGCCTGCAATGAGCGGCAAAGCCGCCCATTGTGGGGTTTTGCGATGGGCGCTCATCGAGAGGCCTGTAAAGTAGACAGGGGGAGAGACTCGCAATGAGCGCTGAAGGTGCTCACACTGTGTGGCAAACAGCATTGACAGCCTTTAAATTTGAATGCCATAATTTTTGTTATAATTTAGTTATAATAGCAAGTGGCTATTTACAGTTGTATTGTTTCATTAGAATTCAACAGAGATCTTATCTGAATCTTATGTTATGAAGAAAGGCAAAATGTCTACTGCCATTAAATCCAAATTGAATACAATAATTAAAAATGAAAGGGTGTTCTTATTTATTTTAAGCTTATTTAAAAACATGGAGCTTCATTCGAATGGCCGAATTTGAGATCCAGAGGCCTGTAAGTGAGATTGCAGTCAAATTTGCTATTCAATTTGCGTATTTGTGCGGGCTCGGAACGGGTTACGAGTTACAAGCTTGAAAAAATGTCGGCCGTCCAACTCGTAACTTACACCATCCAGAAGTCTTTTTGATGTGTCATTTTACAGGGCTAAATTCGCAAATCGCTATTCAGTTGCTCCTATTCCCCAAGCTCGCAAACGTATCCACACTCGTAAACCGCGAATGGAGGAGAAAATCCTACATGTACTTGAGACGACCCGCAAAGGGGTTAAACACCAATTCGTAGCACTGTAAATTACGGGGAGAGCGATGACAGACATTAGTGTTAATTGCACAACAGTCTCAAGCCCGCACAACTGCAGGAAAAACGTTTTATTTTCTATGTGTCATTTCGGGGTTAAATGATCTTGGGTATCAATGAGTTAATACATATCAGGCCACCCATATGGACTAGAACAGTATTGGCATTCATTTTCATAATTCTTTATTTTCAAAGTTGTGTGAGTCTGATCCCATATCGGAACCCCCAAACCTAATTGATTGACACGTAACCTCCATGTTTTACTGCCGAAATATGACAGCCTCATTTTCTATCGGCCGATTCAAAATGGGCAGTTACGTGCTCAGTGAATTGATACGGTTACTTACCCACAACTGCTCTGAACCAGTGCATGGTTTACGGAGCTGGCTTCAGGATCACAACTCGCTACTTTGAGCAATTGAATAGCCTCGCAAACAGAGACCAACGAGAGCCCGCAACTCGATCGCAAACATGCGGCTGTCTGCGATTGATTACAGGCTTGCAATTGAACTAGACCATTATTTTGCACAGCCTGCAACCCTTGAACGTGTGATAAGCAAACCACATTTCCTTACATATTTATTCTCCAATATTGTTTAAAATATAGATGATGAATATATATTAGAGATTTTATTTTTCCATGTCCTATTAAAATTAAATTTATATTTAGAATCTGATTTGTACAATTCAAGTCATAAATATAATACAAACCATATTACAATCCAAATATTTATTGATGTTGGGTTTTTTGCTACAAAAAATGGCAAAATAATGTGTATTAAAATATTACAGCATTTTACAACAATAACTAAATATTTAAAGGGCCACTGAGGAAAAATGTCTTTGTAACCTGAAAAAAATAACAATGCTATGGACCTCTTTTCCTGTTTCTGGATCTTAGCCCATTGAGCCATCACAAAGGACAGACTACTTGGCTCCAGCATAAACACCTCAATTGTATTGTAATCTGTTTTGACCCATTATTTGCCAGATCAATTTAATGTACTCTATTTGAGATCTGGACCAATAGACATAGAGATAGCATTATGTGTATTTGGATGTTGGCCTATTGTTCACAGGTGCCAGACAGGATGTCAGACTATTAGACCCCATGTGGAGTCAATCTCCTGTGTTTGTCTGTCACTCCCAGTCATGGTTGTGTTGTATACACCCCTCCCTCCTCTGTATCTAACCCATATAAATATTGCTGACTTTCTAAAAATAAAACAGTTCACTGCTGAGACATATAGAAATGGTATGTTCTCTTATTTTCTCCTGGTGGCAGTGATACTGATCTTATCTCCACCCTGCAAGTAACTTGTCCTGGTCACTATCACAGGAAGGTTACTGAGACTCCTGGAAGTTCTGATTCCTGAGGAAGAGACCCTGACTGATACAGAAGCCAGACATCAGGGTGCTGGTGCCAAAATTTCCAAGAAACCAAACGGTCCTAGTGGGTAGTTAACCTGTAATCTATAGTTGGTGGCCCTGGGCAGTAGTAGCTCCTACCCCTGGATCATCACACATAGCCTTAAAAGTTTTCCATTTTATCTGTACTTTTTCTTTCCAGCAGGCTTCTATTTTCTTTACTGAGCCTGCTGGTGGCAGGTTCTTTCTAAATTGGCTGTGTCCATGTAAATAAATGAAATTATATTAGAACTAACGAAAATACACTCCTTCTGGAATATTACTTTGTTGTAGTGAAGGGGCTTGTGTACCTCAATGAAGCTGTGAGCTATACCATGTAGGGTTACCCAAGATGGGCAGGTCATAGCAGAGAGATCAGACAAATTGTGGTCCGCTAAAGAAGGAATTGGCAACCCACTCCAGTATCTTTGCCAAGAAAATCTTATGGATAAGCACAACCAGTGACATAACAATAGATGTGCCTGGCATGTTGCGGACCATAGGATCACTGAGAGTCTGACACAACTGAACAATTAAAGGAGAATACTACCATTTACTGCGACATCCAATTGTGTAGACAGAGCTTCCTCTCCACACATCTCAGAAGGAGATCCCTTGAAACTAAAATGGTAGATTCCATAACAGCATAATTACATTTAAACTAATACATTGAGCCTATATAAAACATTTTTTTTCCAAAAACATACTGCAGATCTGTCCTGTAAATTCGACAGCACTGACAGCTACATTACCACTAGATATCCCCTGTGGATATTTTGCAGCGTTATATAGCATATTTATTTCACACAAATTGTAACCCTAGAAGGTTACCCTAACCCTCACCCTAAACCCTGAAAGTTTACCTAACCCTAACTCTATGGTATAAGTACTGAAAATTGGCAGTGCCATCTAGCGGTTGGTGGGTGGTACTGCCTATTTTCATGTGTAGTTCATGAAAAGATGATATATTAAATGCATTTTCACAGTTGTCATTTAAATTGAAACAATAATGGTAAGCATGTTTCACAACTGGCAGAATGAAGGTCTTATTATATCACTATAGCAACAAACAGGATGCGCGAATGTATAAAGTTTGTCCCAATGCCTCTGCCGTACTGCACTCTCAAACTACACTGGTAGCCAAAGCTATTTCCGTCAACAATGTCCTCATTGCATACCCCGCCCAACAACACAGCTGATTGGTGGCTGTATCTATAATTCTTTTGTAGGGAGCAGCTGATTGGTACTAGCTGCTGCGCCAAGATGTTGTGGGAGGCGGGGCCAGGGTACGGCGCCATTGCGTGGAACGATGGCTTGGTAGCAGGTAATGGTGTGTGGATATCTTTTGGTTTGATCCGATTGATTTAACGATATTTATCAATTTGTACAGACTTCAGGGACTGTGAGTTATACGTTTATACACGGACAGGGCAAACATATGGATGTGACGTCAGATGTATTAAATAAGGAATATCCGTGTTCTGTGTGTACAATATGGCCTCTGTGGTACTATATGTAGGTGCATAGGCCACACGTACAAGAAATGGTTATATACTGCATGTGAATAAATATCTATACTAGTAATTATTATAAGTAGGTGGCTGTCAAACATGGTCATTATTTTCCCACTATATCTATAGGGGGTGTTTAGTCACCTTTACATTAAAGCCCTCATCTTTTCAGATTGCTCGGTTATGTAACTACTGTAAATCTTTACTGTTACAAGCAGTTGGCAGCTTTATTATTTCAAAGTGATTGTTGGCTATATAGATCTAGCCCTTGTATTGGATTACTTCTCCTCTCTGCTTAGATTAATGAAGGGGGGGGGGGGGGGTTACTGACTATAATGGGCTGTTAATGATTTTAAAGTTCTATCAAAGTTTTGCTGTTTACTTTTTTTTCTATTCTTATATCAGACACACACGCACTACATTCAGTCATTCTATACACCTAAATAAAACTTCTTTATCAGACTGCAGAGCTGCTTACATTGACACAGTGTACCTACCAATAGAAACACTGCAATTGGGTATGACTATTAACCCTTTACTAACCTTCAAGGCAGCGGCAGCTCAATGCAGAGATCTACAGATCTGTGTCTGACTCTTCCGGTTTCCTTCTACAGGGGGACTGCACATCCCATGATTCCTTCCTGCACAAACGGCCATCCTTGATTGTTACATTGTATTAAAATGTATTAGCAGCCGGTGATTGGTGATATGCTAATTTTAACAGGGATTTTCAGGGCTGTGAAATCACAAAGGTGCTGCTTGCAAATTCAAGATATTTAGCAAACCTCAGAGTGAGTTTGTTAATGTTTGTTTTAGCATTTTTTCATGCAAAAACTAATTATTGTCATCGGATGCATTCATAATCCAGGAAACTTGGATATACTGTTATTTTTTTCATGTAACAAATCCGGCTACTAAAACTTGTGGACTCATTTCTTTCTCCAACTTTAACTCCTATGTAACCGCAATAATAGAATTAAGCAATCTCCACCTTTGTGGGGGTTTTCTGTTCCTAAACGATATCACGAACGTCATGGAAATGTGTTGTAACGTTTAAACCTACTATTTAAAATGTTTAAAAGGAATACAAGTTGGAAATTTAAGTGAAAAAAAAAAAAAAATTACCAATAAAATGGCCTGCACATTCAAAAAATATATAACCTTTCTTCTAGAACATTGTAGGTACTTTCTGTGCTAATGAAACTATTTGTGTAAATAGCATGATGGGTGTACATTGGTGTTTTTTTTTTTAACTATAGCATCATATCAGTATTTGTTTTCTATTCCAGATTATCCCTCTTCCCAAAACTTGCCATTTGTTTGTGGCAGTGGTTTAAAAACGAAGTATGTTATCTTGTTTTAGGCTCAGGGAATTTTTGTGTTTAGTTGTGACTACTCACACTATGGCCTAACTGGGCAGATGCTAACTCGTTTGTGTGTTTTCTAGTTTACCAAGTGCCACAACCAGTTTACATCATGAACTTTGATGGTTTGGACCCGGGCCTGGCTGAATATGCATCCTCTCTACATGCTCCCATGGACCCTGTCCTTGATCCCCACCTAAATCCTGGACTCCTTCAGACTGTGGAGCTGGATCATGATGGAGTTGGCTTGGATGGGCTCACTGTATCAGAGCCTGTGCGCATCATGGAAGGAATGTACTCTGAGCTGCACACTGCTGTCTCAGAGGTTGGTGTACCAGTCTCCGCTGTGCACTTTGACCTTCATGAAGAGATGCTCTGGGTTGGAAACCATGGAGTGAGTTTAATTTTTTTTTGATTTGCTTGTAGGAAATAAAAAATATTTAAAGAGTTTTCCTTTTAAACCATATGTTAACAAAAAAGAGAACAATCTTCATAATGCAGGCCTCTGAAACCTGTGGCTCAATACAGGTAATCATTTAGCTCTTGCCATCCCAAATTATATGGGCATGGCTATTCCTGAACACAACACATTGGAATAAAGCTGTGAATTCACACCCTAATCTGTTTGCTTGTTCTATCCGCAACTCCCATCATCTGCCTAAGCTTAAATTGGTGCAATTTCTTTCCACAGGGCCATGCTACATCTTTCTTCAGCCCAGCCCTTGAGAGATATTCCTCTTTCCAAGTACATCCTACAAATGATATACGACAGATCCAAAGTATGGAGAATGGTGTGCTCTTCCTCACAAAGAATAACCTAAAATACATCACCCGTGGAGGACTGATTGTCTTTGACTATCTGTGAGTTGTCGTGTTTTTTTTCTTTTTTTTGTGTCTTCTGTTCAGTGTGCTCTAAATGTTATCTGTGCTATGATACTTTCATTTTAAAATCTCACTGGTCAATTTAAAATTTGCTTTATATTTCTTTGCAGGCATGTGTTTGCACACATTGGTTTATGTTTTTTTTTTTTTTTTTTTTGTAATGTCTCTAGGATGGATGAAAGTATGGACATGCACAGTCTGCTGTTTACAGATAGCAATACCCTGCTCATGGGAGGAATGCAAAACCATGTAATACAGATGGACATGAACACTGTGCAGGAGACTCAGAGGGTAACTTTCTAATTTAAACCTTTCATCCATTCCAAATGCTTGGTTTCTTGTCATTACCCATTTCATTTCACTATACATTCCCCACCAATGTTCTTTTCGGAAATCTTACTCAGATTGCTATATGATTTCGAGTATCTCTGCTTGCAAAAACTTTCATGTATTACATTCTTTCTGTTATATATTCCATAAACCAGTCTTTAGCATCCCTTTTTTAGGTTTTAATCCTACCACTTGCAAAACAAAAAAAAAAAACTTTATTTTGTTAAGAATTGCTACAATTTGCTTTTACGCCTTTTTTATTTTATTAAGTGGAGTCATTGTGTTATCTTCTACTCGGGGTCGAAATGTATTTTAACCCATAGTTGCCAGTTCATATATTGTTTTTCCTTGATTCTAGTTTTCATCTGAAGTTCCTGGGATTACCATAATGAGACAGTCCAATCGCTTCTTTTTCTTTGGGCATACATCAGGAAAGGTATTCGCTTCCTTCCGCTTGCTACATTTTTCAGTTCTGTGCTTCTTACTTTCCTTTCTTGGTTCCACACATTTCTTCACTCAAGTTTGTCACTAGATTTTGTTTACACAGTTAAGTGTGTGTTGTTTTTTCTGTCCTGTTCCTGTACTGTACATCAGCAAGAGTGAGAGGAAGGAGGAGTTTTTTACTAGGTCATAAATAAAATGCCAAGACTAGGGACTCTCCTCAATTTGTTCCCCACTTTGGATATGATGGTACAGAGGGAAAGATTAGGCTGCAGTGCAGAAGGGAGGAAAAACTGCTCAAATGAAAGAATTTAAAGACTTAATTCACAGCTTGTTCAAATTCTAACCTTTCTGTTTTTTTAAATTGTGAATAAAGCTTCTGCTCTTCCAGTAGTCACACTAATGTGGACTTCTATCCTCACTGCAAGGAGGAAATAGTCTACTTATTTCACTCAAGTGGTCAGCCAGCAAATGGTCTAATATATTTGACCTAATATATTGAGATGTTATAGTCTAGGCAATGTTTTCACTGCTGCTAATCAAACATCCACTGCTGTGATTCAGTTTCTGCAAACTGGATCAGTCTGAATTTAAAAATTTTAAAATGTTAAACTGAGTAATGTATAGGCTTGGCTTTGCGAAAATGCTGAAACATAAGCTTGATTTTTTTTTTTTTTAATTGGGCACATACAAAATTAATATTCAGTTATTTAAAATAAGCTGCATTCAGTATTAAAATTGCTAAGTTCAGACTTAGAAGCTGTTTGCAACCACTCACTATAATATCAGTGGGGGGGAGGTGGCTTTGTGTAACTGGCAGCTGCAAAAAACTTCAGGCAGCCTGTGTATTGCCAACTCGGTGATCTCTCTTTAGACTGGACTCTAAGTAGTGGTGGAGCTGGTGCAGTAGATGCAAAGCCCCTGGGGTTCACAACAGTTTTAGGGGGGCCCTCTTTTACACATGGAGTAAAGCTGGCCTCACAGTATATATTAGGTTCATTTTTATAGGCGGGAGGTCTGGTCAACCTAGGGGTGGCTCTGGCTACTTACTGTTTTTTTTATATTTGCATGGGGGTGCAAATGACTTTGAACGGGATCCCTGCATTTGCTAGCTCTGCGACTGTAGATACTAAGCAGGAAGCTGATACTCCTTTTTCTTAATGATTAATGCCATTAGAAAGGATTAAATAGAAACTTTATGGTAGTAGCTATATAATTAAAATAGAGCATTCGAGTGCTTTAAGAATTTCAAAATTTAACAAGAAAATGTGTGACTTTTCAAATCTCTAGGTATCACTTAGGGATCTCCGCACTTTTAAGGCAGAACACGAATTTGATGCTTACTCTGGTAGTCTCTCTGATTTTGATGTCCATGGGAACCTTTTGGTGACATGTGGCTTCTCCAGTCGCATGAACGGATTGGCTTGTGATCGATTCCTGAAAGTGTACGACCTTCGCATGATGCGGGCAATCACACCTCTGCAGGTCCATGTGGACCCCCTCTTCCTGCGATTCATTCCAACTTACACTTCCCGACTAGCTATCATCTCCCAGCGGGGTGAGCCAATTCTGTGTCCTACAGTGCACAAAACCTCTGTTGCCTGTTTTATATAAATGTGCTAATGTTCTAGTGTAGCAGTGTGAATTTACAAAGAGTGGTGGCACAACTTTATTTTTTTTTCTTCTCTCAAATACAGTTGAATTGGCAGGCATTACTATTTGTGTGCATACAGATGAGTAGGTGTGAGTCATTGCCCCTAAATGTATTAAAATGTCATGTATGGGCTAATGCTATATAGCCTAATACCTGGTATGAATGTTGTCATTGTAGGGGATATATCTATCTTCAATAACAACTAGTTTTATTTAGATTTTTTTTTTTTTTTTTATCCCAAAAAATATGGGGGGGGGGGGGGGGAGACTTTGATATGTAAACAAACTTTGTAGTCTCAATTAGGTTGAATTAATGTTAAAATAATTACTCCCTTATCTCTAACATTAAATATTATCAGACTTTTTACAAAAAATGTATTTAACACTTTCAAAATAGTAATAATTAAAATGTTTGAAGCTTAAAATAACCATTTTCCAATATTTCTCAGATTGAAATAAAGTTTTTCAGAAGATAGTTTCCTTATCCACTCTGTTGGTTTGTATGTCACCACCATAGTTTGGTACATTTAAAACTTGTCAAGGGTACCAACTTTCAACTTATTGTTTAGTCAGTATATAGGCACCTTATTTGCTAAAGACAGATAATTTGCAGGCATGCCTATAAGTAAACTAAACAAATTTTTCCTTAAATCGCCCACAGGTGAGTGCCAGTTCTGTGAGCCCACCGGCCTTGCAAGCCCTGCAGATGTATTCCATGTTGGCACAGTCAGCCAGGCTATTATGTCCTTTGAAGTGTCGTCCAGCAAGCAGGTGCTGGCATTTGGGGATTCAGATGGCTGTATCCATCTCTGGGCAGACTCTCCTGATGCAACTTTTAATGACTACTCTCGTGATACAGAGTTTGCCTTGCCTTGTATGGTGGACAACCTGCCACACCTGGACTGGATTCAGGATCTCATTCCTCTCTCCCTAATCCCTGTGCCACTGACAAATGAGTCATTGCTTTCAGATTGGCCATCTATTAACTCCACTCCAGCTCCGAGGTAAAATTTGTAGAAATGTGTAATCTTCTGTATAGCTCTGGTGGTACTTCAAAAGACTGCCAGTATTTTTACTATTTTATCCCAGGCACTATTGTAGTCAGAAGGTGTTACCACTGTATTTAGCAATACAATTGGGTACTCCACCTAGTTTTTTATTATCCTTTTCCTGTTGCTCTGTATAAAGTCTATTAAAAGGCTTTTTTTTGTTTGTTTATTACCAAAGGCGAGCACCTGCAGTAGATCCTGAAATCCTGCGTAGTATGAAGAAAGTAGGGTTCATTGGCTACTCTCCCAATCCAAGAACAAAGCTCCGAAACCAGGTACATTTTTTTTTTTTTCCTGTCTTTGTTGGGATGGTCTACAACAAATGTTTGAATATCTTAATGGATGTTACCCTGTAAATCGTCTAAGTATCACTGGTATCCTTTCAGGTGCCATATCAGCTTGAGAATGAGTTTGACAATTTCAGCCAGGTCCCAGAATCTCCAATTGGAAGGGAAGAGGAACCTCATCTCTATATGGTGGCCAAAAAGTATCGCAAGGTCTAGTACCTCTCTTTTTCTGTGTTAATTGTCACTAATATCTTATGTTTACACCTTAGCGGTCATTAGGGTGTGAAATTCTAAATCATGTCCTGTATGGTGAAGTTTTTCCCATGATTTAATAACATAATAAAAATTCACAGTTTAAGTGTTTATGCAGCTTTGTTAACTCTAGTTACAAATTAACAGTGAACTTTTCTTACTTCATTTTATTAAATCATGGCAAAGCTAATTTCACCATACAGGACTTTTGCAATGCTAGCCGTGCTAGGCCTTTCACTATGAAAATATAAAGATGGGACACTGTCAAAGTAAACTGTGCATGGTGGTAATAAGCACTCATCGAGTGATAATTGATACTAATTGGTCTCATTTTCTCAAACTAATGCAACATTTGATCTATATCAGATCTCCTCCTGCCATAGACTGTGGAATTCCCTGCTTTCATGACTTCTTACAAATCTAAAGGTTACATCACATTTGTACAGTTTTTAAAAAGTGAAATTATTCCAAATATGGTATTTAATATAGGTAGTAGCATGTTTAAGACATTAATAATTAAAAAGTACAAACTTCAATTGGCCACTCTGATCACCTACCAAGCATCAGGGTTAGGGATGTTAGTTTAACTGGAATCTGAAACTCTAACTAAAACTAGTTCATTTTGCATTAGAGGGCCTTTTTTTTAAATCATGAATTATTTGTCTGCTTAAACTCTTAGAAGGCACTGATGGAAAATCTGTGCGTTGTTTCCCTAGGTCACAATAAAATATTCAAAACTAGGACTGGAAGACTTTGACTTCAAACATTACAACAAAACCTTGTTTGCTGGATTGGAACCTCACATTCCCAACGCCTACTGCAACTGCATGATACAGGTATGTGGGGGGGCCCTCATGGCATTGTATACTGGCCGTCTGTCCAAATTAGAAAAGGAAAGCTGCTGTGAAAAGGTTGATCTTTGTCATTATATGCCTGTAGCCTGACAGGATAATATACAAGTGGAATGTTTTTTCTCCTTAACATGAAGCTGTGAGTGCTGCCCACCTGATATTAATCAGTCTTGAAGTACTTGGCATGCTGTGGCTGAAATCTTAATTACAGTGCATTGCTCTGTAAGATTGGCATAATGTTGCAAACCGAAGAATTGTTTCCTGTTTTGAAAGCTTGTAAGTACAGATCATTGCCTTCTCTCTGACTTGTCATTCTTCACTCACAAGGTGATGTATCTGCTGGAGCCAGTCCGATGCCTGGTGCAGAACCACTTGTGCCAAAAAGAGTTCTGCTTAAGCTGTGAATTGGGCTTCTTGTTCCACATGCTGGATTTGTCACGTGGAGATCCGTGCCAGGTAAGATGGAATTTACCAAATCCTTTAGAGAATATTGTCAACCAAAATTACTTCATTTTTTTTATAGCTTTGTTTGAACACTTAATTACAGATCACATCTTTGAGTTCTGTATTTTAACTTTGCTGTTTTTTTTATTTTTTTGAAAGCAATTGTTTGAACCCTGGTAATGCCACAATTGTGTTTTTTTTTTTTTTTTGTTTTTGTTTCCTCTTTTTGGGTTAGCAATACATTTTGCTAAATCGCCACTACTTTCCTGCTATTGGTTTTGACCACCAAAATTGTGATTACACTTTCTATATTCAAATAAAAAATGTAGAAATTGAAATGTTTACCAGCTTTAACATCAGTTTTCATTGTGAACTTCTATCTATACCCCAGGCCAGCAATTTTCTGCGTGCCTTCAGAACCATCCCAGAGGCTGCAGCCCTGGGGTTGATCCTGGCAGATTCAGATGAGGCTACAGGAAAGATGAATCTAGGCAGACTCATCCAGAGCTGGTGCAGATTCCTCTTAACTCAACTTCACCAAGAAACACAAGAGCTAGAAGGTCCCCAGGCTTACAGGGGAGCTGGGAGCAACAGGTATTAAGAATATTTATTCTGAAATAACAAACTTAAGGTTTTGAAAAACAAAATGTTATACATGGTAGTCTATTGCTCTGTCTACTCATAGGCTTTCTAGAAACAGTTGATGTTATGGAGGAAGTGTAGCAACTATTGAGATGGCTATTCTCTAGTGTTCCTGTTCACTCTGGATCAGCAAACCTAGAGCATGTGACATGTAGGATGAACACTTCTCTCTGAGTTTGCTGTCAGATGCAGGGAGATGGTCTGCAATGTGGATGTTTGACCTGCATAGTGGGCAGTGAGGTCATGGGTTGTAGGTAAAACATATTATAGGGATGAGCATCAGATGATTATTCAACCCCATGAACAAGGGTGGGGTGTTTTTTGTTACTTCGAAAAGCCCTTAGATTATTGTCTCTTTACTTCATTTAACCAATGTACATTTCTTCTAGAGGAGTGAACGGTACTACAATATAGCTTCATTTTTTTTATATTTTACTTTAATTAAATACAAAAAGTAGAACTGTTATAGTGCCCAGTAAATTCTATGTGAGACTTCCTAATGATCCTTTAGGTTGTGAAACATTATTGCATTTAATTTGTGAGGTTTTTAGCTATGCAAAACCTATGATGGTTAAAACATTTCAACCACATCAATCTACTTTTAAAACATGTTGGGTAGGCTCAATTAACTTACTTTTCTTTTGAAAGAAGTTGTTACATGAATACACCCTCCCTTTTTTTTTGGGATATATTACTACATATAAAGTGTGAATAAAGTACAGTCTTCCATGTAAATAGGCAATTTTTAGTTCCAACAGAGACCGTATCTGGCTTCTCCCTAATTTTGGACCTTATTCTGACTTGGGGGTTCTCACTGTTATTTCTTTTCCTACAGCTCCTTTGCCTCTTCAGGAGGCTCAGTGATTGGTCAGCTGTTTGGGTGTGAAGTAGAAAATTGCAGTATGTGTCGCTGTGGAAAAGAAACTGTACGTTTATCCACAACTCTGCTCTTTACCTTGTCTTACCCGGAGAGCAACAATGGTGTGTATCTTAAACCAAAGAATTATCGTTTTGTATGCTACCTTTTTTTATGTTTATAGTTTGTCAGAAAAAAACATCAAGGACTCATGTTAAAAGGCTGGATACCCGTTGTGGCTATTCACCAGCTTGTCTATTAGATACTTGATAAAGTAAGGATAAATCTATCTGCAAATTTTGTGTTCATCTGAATAAGCATGATCTTCTCTGAAACTGTTCCTATTTAATATCAATCCCTTGGAAACTTTTCAGAATTACACAATCCCCTTTCAAAAGGTAAATTGTGTTGTAGCAAGTAGCTTTTTTTTTAATTGAGCTGAATGAAACTCATGTCAATCTGATTATGAATATAATACATAACTATCATCCTATTAATCCTAACTATTGTATTTCGCTGGGTAGCGTTCAGGAAGCTTTTAATGATTTAGAATGACTCTGTCTTTGGGCCCAATTGGTAAATTTTATACATACTTAAAATGACTCTTAATATTTCTACATATTCTTCAAATTACGTATTGGCACAAATGAATTATGTCAATAGAATGTATGTATTATCTTTATATTTTTTATAAAACAAAGCCAAATTTAGAAGTTAAAGGCATTTGCAAGTAGCTAATTGAATATGGTCCTTTGTCTTCAATTACTTATGTGTATATTCAGACTTGTTTTGGAAATCTCTTCAGATGTTTGTTTCTGTATAGAGGACCTTTCATATTTTGGTAGGTTATTGTGCTTACAATTTGTTTGTTTTTTTGTTTTTTATAGTGTAGCTTCTATAAATTTCAGTACCCACATGGCATACAAAGGAAAGAAATGTGTGTGTGAATTTTATTTTAGTTTTTACCTCAAAGGTAGAGGATTTAATTTTTTCATAGGCTCGGAAGCTATTTTGGCACATGATATATAAAGATGCAGCAATCCTGATAAATTGACATAAATTAAGATGGTGTTTTGGGTTGGCAAATTCTCCTGTATTGCCTAAAATCAAGCAAACGGTCCCTGTATGGATCAGTCCTCAGCTCATGACTATGTTGAGGCATTGTCTCTGGTAGGTTAGGACAATACATTGTCCATCCAGCCCTACAGAGTCATATGCTACAGCATAATAAAATAGACTACATAAAAGGATAGGAAAGGTTTCTGGATTTTACTATTTATATTATGTGTATTTATTTCTACTTTTAAATCTCCAATAAAAGCTTAAACATTTTTCATACAACAAGCAATAGTTTTTAAGGATTTTTTTTTTGTTAAATATAATTCTAAACTATTCTTTGAAGTCTTTAATTTTTTGTTTTCTTGCCTACTGCTGCCAGTATATCCCACCACCTCTGCAATTAACAGGCTTCCTATTTGTGCTACTGGAAGCACTGGCAGTAGTTACTGTCACTTATTATGCTGATTACAATTTCTCTGTGTATTAAAAGGTTCCTCTTATTTGAGAAAAGTTGTGCTACTGAGTGATGTACACTGACCACCGCCTTTAAGGTGACTCTTACTCCAAAGTAAAGTTTGTAGTGTACCTCCCTTGGTCGATAGATAGAATGATAATATATCTTGGCGACTTTATTTTTTTTTTCCTTTTATTTTCTGTCATGCATCAGTAGTTAATATGCTGTCATTTTTTATTGCACTTTAGATATGACTCTTAATGATATTGAGTTTGTGGAGGTGCTGAGGAGGAGCATCTGTCTGGAGCAGAATACCCAGGCATGGTGTGAAAACTGTGAGAAGTACCAGCCCACGGTAAGTGCAGGAGGTGCCCACACTACATCATGCCTACAGATCTTCAAGCAATCAGGACTGTATTAGTTTCGGTTGGTACAATAAACATGCACACACTTACATTGTCCCTTGTTTTAAGATTTAAATCAATTACATTTTATTAAGCACTTTTTTTTTTTTTTCCTGAATTTTTTATTTAGCAAAATTCTAAAAAATATAAATAAACAAAAACCTATATACAATGTATTTCATATTTTATTTATATATATATATATATATATATATATATATATATATATATATATATATATTTTATTTTTTATATATAGGAGTTTTTTTGCATATCTTGATTGCTGTTCATAACAGTGGCACTTTTCATTGCTTAGTTTCTTTATATTCATCTTGCTAAAGGACCACTGTGTAATGATTGAAACTCGTTTTTTTTTTTTTTAATACATTTTTTGATGGAAAATGTATTCTAAGCCTATAACGTTAGACTGCATGACACTCAAAATTATCATGTAGTCGCTTGGCAAGGGTTTTCCGAACATCTAGAGTTCAGACAATACTCTTCATTGGCTGCCTCTGTCAGACCTTTTAGTTGACCAGGGAAATCAAATTGAACATCACAGCACTATGCATTGAATCATGTTTTCCAGTGCAATAAATGTTTGTCCCCCCCCCCCCCCCCCCCCCCCCCCCCCCCCACACACACTTTTTTTTTTTCTTTTATACAGGTTCAAACACGTAATATACGATGTCTACCTGATGTACTTGTCATAAACTGTGAAGTGAACAGCACGAAGGAAGCAGAATTTTGGAAGACACAAGCAGAGGTATGTGTGCTGCATCTTTATTTAAAATAAGATGGAATCCTCATTAAAGTTAGATAAGAATTTAAATTAAGGGTAAGACAAAGTTAATGTAATCCTATGCCAGACTTTTTTTTTTTTTTGGTGTGCTTACCAGCAGTAGGGAGCAAATTAATTTGTTCCTTACATTCTCCATGTCTACTTCAATTACAAGTGAATAACACAGACCTACTCTGCTCAACCCTCCTGTTTTTTCCTCTAGAATTTTAGCCTTGTGGGATCCATATTTTCAAAGGAACAGCCACCTGCTGCAGTAGCACTCCATATAAATTCCTTACTACAGGGACTCTATCTCTATCCCCACCCTTATCTTAATGCAGTATCATTTTAGTATTCTGAATTGCAAAGAAGCTCATCTAGTTATGTTGTATCTTTCCATTCTTCTGCAGCATGCTTTTAAAAAGGCTGTTAAAAAAGCTGAACTGAATGTGCCGAAGGAGACTAGCATCATTGAGTGGTATGTACACAAGGCAGAACATGCCAAGTTACTATATATATCTATCCATCTGCGTTTGTTTGAGCTCTTACATATACAGTGCCTTGCAAAAGTATTCACCCCCCTTGGCATTTGTTGTTTTGTTGCCTCACAACCTGGAATTAACATGGATTGTTTGCATCATTTAATTTACAGAACATGCCCACAACTTTGAAGATTTGTTTTTTATTGTGAAGTAAATTGGACAAAATAACAAAAAAGTAATTGTACATAACTATTCATCCCCCTAAAGACAATACTTTGTAGAGCTACCTTTTGCAGCAATCACAGCTCCAAGTCGCTTTGGATAAGTCTCTATGAGCTTGCCACATCTTACCCCTTGCAAAACTACTCCAGCTCCTTCAAGTTGGAAGGTTTGCGCTTGTGAACAGCAATCTTTAAGTCTGACCACAGATTTTCTATTTGATTGAGGTATGGGCTTTGACTAGGCCATTCCCAACACATTTACATGTTTCCCCTTAAACCAGCAAGTGTTGCTTTAGCGGTGTGTATGGGGTCATTGTCCTGCTGGAAGGTGAACCTCTGTCCTAGCCTATAATCATGCACTGTGGTACAGGTTTTGCTTAAGAATGTATCTAGCACCATCCATCTTTCCCTCAACTCTGACCAGTTTCCTAGTCCCGGCTGCTGAAAAATCATGACCACAGCATGATGCTGCCACCACCATGTTTCGCTGGGGATGGTGTTCTTTGGGTGATGTGTTGGGTTTGCACCAGACAGTGTTTTTCTTTGGCTTAAAAGTTAAATTTTAGTCCTCAGACCAGAGCATCTTCCTCCATACATATTGGGAGTCTCCCACATGCCTTCTCGCAAACTCAAAACGTCCTCTTGGGGATCATCAAACATTTTTTTTTTTTTTTATAATCTAACCTTGGCTTGTACGTCTCAACATTGTCCCTTACTGGTTTGGAGAGTTCCTTGGTCTTCATGGCAGTGTTTGGTTACATGTGCCTCTTGCTTAGGTGTTGCAGCCTCTGGGGCCTTTCAAAAAAGGTGTGTATATGTAATGACAGACATGTGACACTTAGATTGCACACAGATGGACAAAATTTCACTAATGTGACTTCTGAAGGTAATTGGTTGCACCAGAGCTTTTTAAGGGCTTCATAACAAAGGAGGTGAATACATACGCACATGACAATTTTTTGTTTTCTATTTCTAAAAAATAGTTTTCTGTATATATTTTTCTAATTTCACTTCACCAACTTTGAATTTTAGGTGATTGATCAAAACAATAGTCTGATTAACAAAACATTGAACTTAAGTCTGTAATGTAACAAAATTGGTAAAAAGTCAAGGGGGGAATACTCTTGCAAGGCACTGAAGTTGCATGTTTCCATCAAGTGAAGATGTCAATCTCCTCTTGTCCTGCTCTCAGTAGAGGGCAGCAGTCTCTCTATAGAAACTAGGTAGTGCTGCTTTTGGCCAGTGCATTAGTTTATTAGTATGCACCAACATATTTAGTGCTGTACAAAAACTGCTAAAACCACACACACTGTTTTTGTGCAGACTGCCCTCTGATTTACAGCCGACAAGGGCTGTTCCAAGCTCAGTGAACATAAAGAATGATGGGTTTTAGTCTTTCAGGAATGTGTAATCTGCCATCGGTTAACCCACAAATAACACTTGTGATTTTTTTTGATTTTTTTTCTAGCAGTCACTTCCTTGCACAGATGAATTTGGGAAGGGCTAATGTGAAAAAAGTGCCTATTTCTAAAATTCAACACTAATTTCAACATTTTCATGAGTACATTACAGTGTTGTGCTCCAAGTTATGATGAATTAACTAGCCATTTAATATAGTAACAAATCCATTTTAATGTATTTAAAAGCATGTAATATATTCCAAAAGTATATATGTATGTTATGGGAAACTGAAGAAACCCAGAAATTACAGAGTTTTACCCGTCCCTCCTCTTACTTGCCAGATGCTCTTCATTACTTTTCAGTCTTAACTTGATCCCTTTTTTTTGTTGTTTTTATACTGCATGCAGAAAGTGGAAAGTTAGCTTTGATCAGTTGTATTTATAGGCGGTCAGAATACATATTTCTATAGCTAAAGTGTTCTTTGCACATTTGCAGGGATGAACAAAATTCTGAAGCACCTCCACCTCCTGTTATACCATCTGTTGAGGATATGCGCAATGTCTGGCTACCTTCTTCCTTGAAGATGAAGCTGTCCAAGAACAAAGTGCTAGAGGTTCTAAACTGCTCTGATTGTGAGGAGGTGAGGTGTATGATCTAGACATGCACACATGCTGTAACAGTGGTCTGATTGTCCCTTTTTATTGAGGATTGCTAGCCAGAAATAGACAAACTTAGAAAAAAATGTGAATACATATAGAGAATTACTGACTTCATATTTTGTTGCATTAAACTTTTTTTTTTTTTTTGTAGCCTAACCATTCAGAAGAGGAAAAAGAAGAAGCTACATATGTGTATGATCTTATGGCAACTGTTGCACATATCTTGGACCCTCGAACTGGTGGCAGTCTAGTGGCACACATAAAAGTTGGCGAGACCTACCATCAAAGGAAAGAAGTAAGGAGTATGTGAATGGCAGGGAGTTTTACTGTGATCTCAAATCTCTCCCCGTTCTAATGGGGTTGCTTTACCTAGTGCCTATTCTCAACTATTTTATGGGTGTATATAATCTGCAACCACTCATACGCTAGTCGCTGGTGATGCTATGGTAGTTCCACCACCAAATCTATATAAACTGTAACCCTTACCATGGTGTGGCAAAGGCGCTTACAATCTGCTTTCTACATTTCATAGTAGGAGACCTTGTAATTGGATTTCCAATACATATTAAAACTTAAGGAGATCTAAGGTATTTAATGAATTGTATCAAAATCACTGGTCTAATATATTTTTATCACATTTAATATGCAGTCCTCTGCTTCTGTTACCTTGCCAGTTTAATTGCAACTTTAAAATCCGACTAATCAAATTTTAAAGCTGTATTTGACTGGGACTTACCTGCATATTCCTAGACCTGTTTTAGTTTCAAAACTACATACTTTTCTGAAAAGTAATTTTTCGGGTAGGGGATAGCAATTTCTGAAACTAGTATGTCAAAGGGAAAACTTCAGAAACTTTTTTTTTTTTTATAAAAAACAAAACGCCAAACCTAAACTATTTGATAACAATCATGTGACTCCTAAAAATAGACTTAGAACTGTGTGTAGATTTCAATCCTCTTTCATTTAACTTAATGTAATGATTGAAGTAAAAAATTAAAAGAATCGGTAAGGCAGTAACAAATTTGCAATATCTGATCCTTCCAAACTAAGTAGTTCATATATAA
The DNA here is from genome assembly GCA_027410445.1 of Discoglossus pictus. Classification (NCBI taxonomy): domain Eukaryota; kingdom Metazoa; phylum Chordata; class Amphibia; order Anura; family Alytidae; genus Discoglossus; species Discoglossus pictus. Next base: position 375,133,859 of record CM050164.1, read on the forward strand.
TGTATGTAGTAGTACAAAGCAGATACATTTGTTGGCATTTTATCCTTTGATTATATCAAATGTTTAGTTATTTACATGGACCAAGGAATGATTCTCCCATTTGCTTGGAATTTTGGTCAGTCTTGTAAATGTACACTTAAACCTCTAACATGATCTACACCTATTTTTGTCAGGCATCGCAAATTTACATGTAAACATATTGGCAGAACAAAGTATTTGTTTTGGTCTCTAAAGTTTCATTTTTCAATAAGAGTATTGCATCAATCTAGAGATTAGATGGTAGACTCGTGCATTGTCATATTTTTAAATAACCTACTTTCTGCAGCTCATTCGGTATCTCCGCTAATTTTTATTTTTTTTGTTTTACCTCTCTTAGGGTGTTACTCATCAGCAGTGGTATCTTTTCAATGACTTTCTAATTGAACCTGTTGACAAGGTACGGTTGTGCTAGACAGTGCCGGGGATTTTTCTGGTCATGTTTTTTGGTCTGGTAAATGTATCCATGGTAATGTCTCTCTCTCCCTTTTTTTTTTTTTTTTTTTTTTTTTTTCCTCTTACATTCCAGTGTGAAGCTGTGCAGTTTGACATGATGTGGAAAGTTCCAGCAATCCTGTTCTATGCCAAAAGAAACCTAAATACAAAATTCAACTTAACTAGTGAGTATCAGAAAGCTGGTAACCAGAATACTGTGACTAGTGTCATTTACGGTATAATTTGATTTATTTACTTCATTTTTTTTTGTGTCTGTGTGTTTTTTTTTTTTCTTCCTCCTCCTTCCTCCTCCTTCCTCCTTCCTCTCACAAAGAATTAGAATGCTCTTTAATTGTGTCCTTTCCAGGTTTTTTTTTTTTTTTTTTTAATACCTGTAGCTTTTATTTTTTCTTGCAGTTAAAAACCCAATAGAAACCAATGTGTTATTAGCAGAGGCTTCTCTAGCAAGGAAGCAACGAAAGTGTCATGCCACCTTCATTCCCTTGTCCCTGAATGAGATGCCACAGGCTGGAGAGTTGGTGGGACTCGATGCAGAGTTTGTTACTCTTAATCAGGTAAAATTCGTGTTTTTTTTTTTTTTTTTTTTTTTGTGTGTCTGAATTTATGAATCTGCAATGGCTCTTATTTTAAATATTCTCTTCCTACTCAACTTTTTGTTTGTCTTTAACTTTTTATTAAATGCGTATGGAACAATTTTAGACTAGTTGTAGGGAGATGGTCCAGCCCAGATCAAATGGAGACATAACATTTAATCAAACTGAGGACAGAGAAGCCACACTTCTCCCTATGTGTATATACATATTTTGATGCAAAGCAACAAAAGTTAAACTTATCCTTATGAATTTTGCTGATCTCACTTCTACTACAAGTGAGAGAACTCACTTCTACTACAATAAAGCATCCCATAGATAATACAGTCGCTGAAAATCCTTATGCACTTAACTTCTAACATAATTCTCTCAGAATCTGGTACAGGCTTAAGTTTTTAAAATACTGTCAAATGACCCCCCCCCCCCCCCAACCACCACCATCTTGCATAATCCACACTTTGGCCTAAGTCAAAACCCCAGTGTTCTCAAAACACAGACCAATATAGGAATGGCACTACTTATCCTAAAGTTACCAACTCAATTTGTTCTCTAGTAGAGAACAGAAATTCACTACATACATACATACATACATACATACATACATACATAGTCAGTATTTGGAGTAATCCAAACATGACTAGTGTGTAATATATAAACACATCTGTCTCTAACACAATCAGAAAAGTGAGGTTTTTTATATCATACAACCCACATGGTAACACTCATTGTATTGAAGCAAATGTAAGAAAACTGAACCAACGGTGGGAGGAACAATTAGATATAACAATCTATAAATTGGACTGGAGCAAAAGTATAAAACTATCTTCATAGAAACAGAAATTGTACTACCCTTGAAGCCAATTTAAAGGTTTTAGATAGAATATATTTGCATAATTTTGTGCTAGCTACATTCTAACTATTCCAAAAAGTGATTGATGGTTTCAGGCACACATTTGGTGGTCCTCACCAGTAGATGGATATATTCTGCTAATCTAGAAAGAGGGTATCACTCAGACTGAGCTAGGCATTCACCAAGCATATAAATGGTGTGCTGGATCCTTGGAGGCATATGCATCGGATAGAGGAGAATTTATATTATCTGAATAAAATTGTTTGCATGAAAATAATCCAAAGTAAGCCATTGGCCTGAAGTTTGCTGAACTTCTTGCATTTGAAAACAGTTTTCTCTCCATGTTGACACCCCCTGAAATTCCCATGCATAGTTTCATTGTATAGTTTTTGCCTGGGATTGTGCAGGCATGCTCAGTTAGCACTTTAAGTCTTCAGACACTTTCCTTTAGCCAATCAGCAGCTTTTATATTGGGTACATTTTGTTTAATGAAGTACCCGTTATGCACAGTGCAGTTGCTGGGGATGTCTACATCACCCCCAGCACATCTATTTTTGTTTTTGCAAAAAAAATGTCTTTCATACAAACATATTTTGCTAACCCACCTCACTTGCAAATACGGGTATACCACGCTTAAAGCTACCCTGCTTGGAGCAGTTTCCCTGTAGAGATTTTTTTTTTTTTTTTTTTTCTGCCAGATCCATTTTACAATGCTGTTTTTCCTGCCAGACCCCTCTTATCGCTCTGAATCTCTATAGAACTGCCTCGCTAGAACACTGTTTTTGCCTGCTGGACCAATTTTAACACTCTTGATTTTCTATTACACTGTTTTTTTTTTCTTTGGAGGAAAAAAAAAAACAATATAGGATGAGCCAGAAGCTTAAACATTAATAATTTTAAAGCTTTTTATATTTCTACTAATGTTTGGTTAGTGTTATGTTTGCCGTTTCTTTGAAGTTCATATAAAACCAAAAAGTGTAAATTTAGGCTTCATAAATTCCAGTTCTCTTTATAGATAGATCATGTATGTGGTGCAGGCTTTTATTTATTTATTGATTTTTTTTTTGTATGTAAAGGCAGCTAAACTTTATCTTTGGCATTTGATTTTTAACTCCACCCTACTTTTCTTTCTTTGGTCTACTTTTATGATTCAAGAAAAATTGACAGACACCAGGTGGTTTTTGATCAGAAAATGTTTGTTTGTATTTTTTATTTTTTTTTCCATTTAGCTTTGACTTGATTTTTCAACTAAAGTAGTTGTACTTAATCCCTGCAGGAAGAGGCTGAACTTCGAAGTGATGGTACCAAATCCACCATCAAGCCCAGCCAAATGTCAGTAGCTCGTATTACCTGTGTAAGAGGTCAAGGGCCCAATGAAGGGGTGCCATTTATAGATGACTACATCTCCACACAGGAACAAGTAAGATACTTATCCAAATCGTGAGCATAGGATTTGTAACAATGTGCTGTTATATTAAAGGATTGTTTATAGGCAATTCCACATGAGCTTTAAGACTGCTTACTAAATATAAAACCACTTTACTTGGTAGATCTTGTAGTAATGTGTTTGCAATATGATGGCTGCAATTGATGTATGTCTTGTTTCCCTGCAGGTGGTAGATTACTTGACACAGTACTCTGGTATTAAGCCTGGAGACCTAGATGCCAAGATCTCATCTAAGCATTTGACAACTCTTAAATCTACATACCTCAAATTGAGGTTTCTCATTGACGTTGGCGTAAAATTTGTGGGCCATGGGCTGCAGAAAGATTTTCGAGTGATAAACTTAATGGTAGGATTAATTCGGCTAAGATGTCAGGGTTGAGCTAGTCTGTTAAGGTAAATGAGCTTATCTGTCACATTATCCCTACAGGTACCAAAAGACCAGGTGATAGACACAGTTTATCTGTTTCACATGCCACGCAAAAGGATGATCTCTCTTCGTTACCTAGCTTGGTACTTTCTGGGTAATTTTTTTTTTTTTTTTTTTCTTAAATTCATAGATTTCAAGAACTTATTTTAAGGTTCAAAAGTCTATCCCTTATATTTGGGAAATTAAAATAATCTTTTCCGTATGGCTCCTTGCTGCTTTGCCATTTTTTTTTAATAGATTTGAAAATACAAGGGGAGACACATGACAGTATAGAAGATGCTCGGACGGCACTGCAGCTCTATCGCAAGTACATGGAGTTGAGCCGAAACGGGACGGAGCCAGATAACTTCCGCAAAGTGTTGAAGGGGTTGTATGAAAAGGGTCGCAAGATGGACTGGAAGGTTCCAGAGCCAGACAACCAAAACAGCCCAAAAAGTAAAACAAATGTGATTCTCCTTAATGACCCAAGTGATAACACCACATCCACCCAATGACTGCTTCTTTAGCTTACTAATCCAACAAACTTTCCACTCTGGCCCCCGCAAGGATACATTCCTGATCAATAACGGTTTGCATCGGACTCCTAATTTTTTTTTTTTTAGACCATAAGATTGGTAATTTTCAGATCTACAGCAGACTGATATTATTTAATTTTTTGACAATCCAGACACACGCATGACTTTCCAAGACCTCACATATTGCCTAATCTGACAAAGTCTAACTTATGCAAACGTGGTTTTTCAGACGTCACTAATGTTTTGTGAGTTTTCAGCTGCAAATGGAAATATAGTTTCATTTTTTTTTTTTTTTTTTAAATATGATTTGACTGCAGATGAATATAAAAAAGTATATGGTCAAGTTTTTTGCAAAGTTACATGTAACCCATTTACACTCGAGATACAAAAAAATGCAGTTTAGATCTTCAAACCATATTAAGATTGGATCTTCAAAGTAAGAACTTCGTGTGTATATATACATACATACATACATACATACATACATACATACTTACTTTTGGTATGTAATTATTTAAATCTAGTACAAATTAGGGCATAAGCCAACATCAGAAAGATCTTTCTCTAAATTATCTTAAGATTTATCTTAAATTTACAGAAAATCACACATTTCTGGGCTAATTGAAATTGTGAGTTTGAATGTAAATAGCTTTGGTTTACTTTAAATAATTTTACCTGTTACATTTTTTATTTAGGGCCTTTGTCTAAGCAGGGTATGTCTAGTTTTTTGTTCTCTTATCACCTACTTAATTGTACTACTTTGGACACAGTGATGAACACCACAAAGCCAGACATGATAGTTGAGAATCCTTTTTTTTTTTTTTTTTTTATATATGTAGCAATGTACACTTTGCCTTATTGGTCCTGGAGAAAAGGAAGTTTGTCGCAGGTGACCACTGTTGGAGCAGAACTTGTGCCACCTCAAAGGCTTTGTTCTTTTTTTGTTTTTTTTGTTTATATACATATCTAGACTCCTTGTCTGTATTGCAATTTGCATAAAATTGTATACAAAACTTCTCTAACTGACTTCCACTTCTGTTTTTATCCACAGATGCACCAGTGTATTCTGCTATGGTGGGACTTTAGTGTCGTTTTTTATTTTTGTTTTTATTTTATTTTTTACTTTTGTTAAAGGGGAAGTTACTTTCCAGTAGTATTTTTATAGATCTTTTTATGTGTAATGAATTGTGATTCCATGAAGTCCAAAGACGTTCTGTGAACGTAGGCATGTGGAATTTTATTAAAAGGAAAAAATCCCTGGTGTCTCTGTAGTGTCTGTTTTTTTTTTTTTGTTTGTTTTTTGTTTGTGGATTTAAGAGGTACAGAGAAGGATGAATATACAGTGAATTTAATGGGGATATTTAAGAAAAGCTTTTAACTTCTAATATGTAGGACCAGTGGTTTACTTAAGTACTTTTCAGTTGGCTAAGAAAAAATGGCGTGCTGTAGCACAAATTGTAACTAATTTGGAGTTTGGGATTACTTACAGCAAGTGTCTAACAAGGGGAAAGTAGGAGTATTGCAGTCATTAAACAGAATTACAATTTACTGGGGATGACCTGTTGCTGTAACGTAAAAACTTTAGGGTGACATGACCTCTTGGTTCCCTAGCTGGAAACTAACCCAGGTCGCAAAGGTGAAAGCACAGAATCCTAACCACCAGGGAACCCATTGCAATCAAACTATATGTGCTTCCCAAAGCACATCTGATTTACTTCTTGTGTAGTACCATTAAAAGAAAGTGTGTAACTCGAGGATTGACACTCTATTTATAGATGCTACTTTATTAGAAAAAGCAAAATCTTCAGATATTATCCCTTGCCCATGGGCGGACCACAGTTTAGTGTGTCTAGTTTTAAACCTAAACCCTAACGCTTATATGCCCAATGCATGGCGGATAAACAATCTGCTACTGTCAAACCCTGATATACAGGGCCAAGGTACTAAGGAATTAAAGGAATACTTTAAAATAAACACCAACACCCACTCTAGTATAGGCTGGCTATGGGTAGCGCATAAGGCATACTCCTGGCCTCCTCTTATAAGAAACCTTTACGAAAATGGGAGAACTCATTGACAACAGAACTTCTCAAACCTGAGAAACAAAATCAGCAATATCAATCAGATCAAATTCCTCAGCAGATTGATGCTATTTGATCAGAGAGGATACTATCAAGCTCTAATCGAACAGAGAAGGCCCTAAAACTCAAAACTATTTTTTTGCCCAAACCAACCCTGCCCCCTCTTGGCCAATAAACCGAATGCTAAATAGCAGCAATCTAAAATTACACATATTAAGACAATAGGCTCAGTTACGATGGATCTGTCACAGATTCAGGAAACTTTTTTTAAATTTTACCAAGACATCTACACCTCACATACACAAACGAATGAAGACCTTCTAGCTAATTTTCTGGATGGACTATATCTCCACTCTTAGGAAAATTCAGACTTTGACTTCTTCTAAAGTTTTCAGAATTCAGTGTCTAAGATACAATTTAAATGTCTAAAACTAGGTAAATCCCCGGGGCCGGATGGCTTCTCTAATTTTTATATTATAAAAAAAATTGTAGACCTCTTGGCACCTCACTTGAAAAATGGCGTTCCATAACGCTACCAAGGGGATCATATGCCCCAGAGCTAAATCGAGCAAACTTGGTCTTTTTCCCAAGGTGCGTAAAGACCCACTAGAGGTTAAAAATTATCGCCTGATCTCCCTGCTTAATGGAGGCCTCAAAATATTTGCTAAAATGGCGAATAGGGTCTCTAGCTTCCTTCCTAAACTTTTTCTACAAAGATAAAGTTTGCTTCATTACTCTCATAATATTATCTCCAGCCTATCTGTGTGGGATGAACATACTCCACCTAGCTCATCACTCAAAAAACCCACTTTGCATCCTAGCGTGTTATATAGAAAAAGCCTTCAATTCACTAAAATGGCCATATCTCTATGCCATGTTGGCAAAAGTTGGTTTCAAAGGTAACTTCATAAATCTCAAAACCTACTATAGTTTCCCTAAAGCAAATTTAAAATTATCGGCCTTTCAGAATCCACTTCTAAATATCCAAAGGGGCACAAGGCAATGATGCCCCCTCTCCTTTACTTTTTGCCATGGAGCCATTGGCACAGACTATCAGAACCTCTCACAAAATCCAGGGTTTGACTTTGGGTAATCAAAATTACAAATGTTGTCTCTTTGCGGACGACCTGTTCTGCAAGTTAATGTAGATAAGACTGAAGCTCTAGGATGCCAGCTTTCAAATTCAGATCGGGAATTATTACTGAACTCTTAACTTTTTTTTTTAGGCCCAAGTCTCACTTAAGTTACTTAGGAATTTAAATTACCCCCAAATATCTCAGATCTTTACAAATATAATTATCTAGCTCTTTTTAAGGACCTATCAACCGACCTGGAGAAATGAAATAAATTTAAAATTTTATGGTCTGGCCAAAAAAATTCGGTCAAAATTAATATTCTCCAGAGGAATATATTATTTTAGATCCTTCCCTACCAAGGTTCCCATTGCAGACCTAGATTTTCAAAAACAAATTATGAGATTTGTTTGGCACCATAAACCTCCTAGAATTAACAAATCTGTAATGTTTAGGCACAAAGGTGGACTTGCGTGCCCGCACCTTAAGCTCTATTATAGAGCGGCCCAAATCTCATTTCTACCTCAAGCACACTCCTTAGAGCATCAGCCTATCTGGGTGCAGATAAAAAATCAGCAACTACAACCCCTAGGGTGGGACAAGCTTGTATGGCTTCCAAAACCTCAGCGTTCGCTAATTAGAAGTTCTAACCCCATCAGATTGTCCTTAATGTGTTGGTCCTGGGCTAATTCTAAATGTCAATTTAGCACCTGCCTTATCTTTCCTTCTCTCTTTAACCACTTCGCCTTTCACTGACTCAAAGGCTTGGTGGAACACTCCAGGCCTAGACAGAATAAGTGCGTGGGTAATTAAGTATTCAAAATTGATAGTTTGATCTTCAAGGGACAACTTTGAACTCTCACTGGAGGAGCATTTTAATTTCTGTAAATTTAGACATTTCATAATGACCCTGAAAAGGTCATTAGGTCTTCCTAAGGCTAATTGGATGACTTGCATCTGCAAAGATGCTCCATTAACAAGAGGCGTTCTAGGCCAAATATATGAACGTCAATAACCCCCTTGAAAATTATAAACCTAAATACATGATTAGATGGATGGAAGAGCTGGGTCAGATTTGGGATGGGGACAAACTAGTCGGAGATTAGCTAAAGACTCTTTTAATTACAGCTTATTAGAAACCTCACTAAAGGTTCTTCACAGAACCTATATTACCCCCGATAGACTTCATAGAGTAAATCCCCAAGAATCTGCTACCTGTTTTAGGGGATGCCCAGACATAGGATCCTTTATCCACACGTGGACCTGCCCAAAAGCTATTGTCTGAAAAAACTCAGTTGGCCTCAGACCTTCTATGCAACCAGGTAACACCCTCCATTGAAGTCTGTTTAGTGGGACATAACTCCTCCCTTCTAAAAAAATCCCAGAATAAATTACTCCAATATATACTATTAGCAGTTAAAAATAATATTGCCAAGAGGTGAAAAAATACTGACCTTTGCTTAAAAGAAATAAGATAAACTTCATAATGATTAATGAAAGACTCATACACAGTTTCCGACACATATTCTACATTCTTATCCATTTGGGAAACTTGGATTTCCTCGACTCACAGTATAGATTTAAGATAAAAAACAAATAAAAAAAATTATGTGTATGTATGTATGTATGTGTATATATATATATATATATATATATATATATATATATATATATATATATATATATACACTGCTCAAAAGAATAAAGGGAACACTTAAACAACACAATGTAACTCCAAGTCAATCACACTTCTGTAAAATCAAACTGTCCACTTAGGAAGCAACACTGAGTGACAATCAATTTCACATGCTGTTGTGCAAATGGGATAGACAACAGGTGGAAATTATGGGCAATTAGCAAGACACCCCCAATAAAGGAGTGATTCTGCAGGTGGTGACCACAGACCACTTCTCAGTTCCTATGCTTTCTGGCTGATGTTTTGGTCACTTCTTAATGCTGGTGGTGCTTTCACTCTAGTGGTAGTATGAGACAGAGTCTACAACCCACACAAGTGGCTCAGGTAGTGCAGCTCATCCAGGATAGCAAATCAATGCAAGCTGTGGCAAGAAGGTTTGCTGTGTCTGTCAGCGTAGTGTCCAGAGCATGGAGGCGCTACCAGGAGACAGGCCAGTACATCAGGAGATGTGGAGGAGGCCGTATGAGGGCAACAACCCAGCATCAGGACCGCTACCTCCGCCTTTGTGCAAAGAGGAACAGGAAGAGCACTGCCAGAGCCCTGCAAAATGACCTCCAGCAGGTCACAAATGTGCATGTGTCTGCTCAAACGGTCAGAAACAGACTCCATGAGGGTGGTATGAGGGCCCGACATCCACCGGTGGGGGTTGGGCTTACAGCCCAACACCGTGCAGTATATTTGGCATTTGCCAGAGAACACCAAGATTGGCAAATTTGCCACTGGCGCCCTGTGCTCTTCACAGATGAAAGCAGGTTCACACTGAGCACATGTGACAGACGTGACAGGGTCTGGAGACGCTGTGGAGAACGTTCCTGCTGCCTGCAACATCATCCAGCATGACTGGTTTGGCAGTGGATCAGTAATGGTGTGGGGTGGCATTTCTTTGGGGGGCCACACAGCCCTTCATGTGCTCGCCAGAGGTAGCCTGACTGCAAATAGGTACCTAGTGTGGTTGGCCCTGGGTTCCTCCTAATGCAAGACAATGCTAGACCTCATGTGGCTGGAGTGTATCAGCAGTTCCTGCAAGACAAAGGCATTGATGCTATGGACTGGCCCGCCTGTTCCCCAGACTTGAATCCAATTGAGCACATCTGGGACATCATGTCTCGCTCCATCCACCAACGTCACGTTGCACCACAGACTGTCCAGGAGTTGGCAGATGCTTCAGTCCAGGTCTTGGAGGAGATCCCTCAGGAGACCATCCGCCACCACATCAGGAGCATGCCCAGGCGTTGTAGGGAGGTCATACAGGCACGTGGAGGCCACAAACACTACTGAGCCTCATGTTGACTTGTTTTAAGGACATTACATCAAAGTTGGATCAGCCTGTAGTGTGTTTTTCCACTTTCATAATGGGGGTGACTCCAAATCCAAACCTCCATGGGTTGAAAAATGTGATTTCCATTTTTTTATTTTTGTGTGATTTTGTTGTCAGCACATTCAACTATGTAAAGAACAAAGTATTTCATAAGAATATTTAATTCATTCAGATCTAGGATGTGTTATTTTAGTGTTCCCTTTATTTTTTTGAGGAGTGTATATATATATATATATATATATATATATATATATATATATATATATATATATGTTTATATATAAAATACATTTCTGTTGGACTGTTGTGTGTGGATCTGAGGCGGGCTGCACGGGAGATGCGGGGCCTGGTGCCCTCAATAGAGACCGGATTGAACAGTGAGTTGACACTCTTTATAGTACTAACTTTAAGATTCTAGACAAAAAAATATATATATGTATATATATTTACATATATATATATATATATATATATATATATATATATATATCTCGCCTTTACTTCCTTCCCTTTCTTATTATCCCTGTTTAACTATATATTTTAATTGTTGAAAACGGAAAATGGTTGGTGGTGACGCTCACTTAAACAAAAAAAGGAATACACATGGCTTGAAGATTTGCAAGTTTTTATACGTTTTTAAGTGTATCCTTTACACCAACATTTTGTTTCCCTTCTATTTTATTTTACATTTACTTGTGAACCAATAAAAATTATTGAGACAAAAGAAAGTGTGTGTGTCTCTCTCCCACTGGATTGCATAAGCAGATTTGCTTTTTATGTAGGGTTTGATCTAGGATAACCTCCACTTTGAAAGGGATACAAGGTTACATAGCCCAACAACTTCTGGCTACCTTTGAAAGGCTAACCCAATTGGCCAGGAGTACAAAATTATGCAGTTTCAGATAGCAAGATTAGAAGGTAAGGGGCTATAGTTTAAAGTGGTGTTTGCACTATAAAATATGTGAAAATATTAAGTCCTAATGGGAGAGCCTAACCTAGAGGTGAAAATTGTACTCTGTGGTTGGACAGACATTGCATAGGAATTTGTAGTGGGGAAAGGAGTCTTTAGGAAGGCAAAGCAATTCTAGTTCCACCCATGATGTTTGGTAATATGCTTAACCTGAATTTGAGACACTGTTTGCTTCGTAATGACCAGATTTGGGTGAAAAGGGATGTCTCAAATGTGAGCGTATAGGATCTAATTTGAGTCTCTGGGTAAAATTTGTCTCCATTTAAGGTTTTAACATTTGGTCCTTCTACCGTTAGACTTATGTTTTTAAATACACTGGTAAAACGATCACACAAATAAGGGTCTCTTGGAGTTCCTATCAGATTACAATAAAAGAATGGCCACAAAAGCACAAGGTTGTTTCAGTTCATAGCCAGGTTATCTGTACTAAAATGTTAAAAGATCAAAAGGAAAAGAGTAGCAAACAATCTCTCTATGCCTCGCTTTAACTTGGTTTTTATAGAATATCGATCACTTAGAACTCAAAAAAAAAATAGGGTACAGATTAAACAATTTTTATATATGCTTATTCCACCCTGGGCTTAGCTTAAAGCTGTGGAATACAGCAGGCATATGCTTAAAAGTAGCCATTTTGGAAATACAATATGCGCACAAAGAGACTTAACTCTTTAATCAAATTCTATGTCCATGCCCAGAATGCAATGGAATTACTGTATCTCTTGGAGTTCTGAGTAGGAATTGTTTTCTTAATTTTATTTTAGACATTTAAATGTGAACACAAATGTACTGTGTGTGTGTGTTAGCGATGTTCTGGCAATCGTGGCTCTTTATTATATTAAAGAATGATCAGAAGTCATTCAAATTGGAGTACTGTGTTTTGCCAGAGCTCTGTTGTATATCCAGACTCTTGGCCCTAAAACTGCCCCAAGCGACTCAATATCCCCAAAACAGCTGGGGGACATATGGGAGGTAGTCCTTGACCCCCGTAGGACCCCCTGATTACTATTATTACATCGCTGTCTGAAGGAGAAGCGAGGCCCTGCACCCTCACCCGGAAAATCGCCCTCCTCACTGTGCCTTACCCTGAAGGAGAGCTGAGAGCACCTAAGGAGGCATCCGATTTGGCAGGCTCAGATCAGAGAGCTCCAGGGACACCACAACAGGCATTAGAGACACCACAACAGGCACTAACAGAACAGGAAAGCCTGCGAACGGGTGACAGCCATCTATGGAAGCCAAGTGACGGGGCCTGCATTCGGCGTTAGAGCCCCACAACAAGGAGGGGACCTGAGAGGATCCAAGGAGGCATCAGGAGTCGGCACGCTCCAACACCGGAGCCCAAGGACATCCTGGCCTGCACTGGCAAGTAAAGGGAGAGGAGGCAAAAGCCCACGAACGAGAGGCTGCCATCTTGTGAGGCTGCACAAGAGAGACCTGCAACCTGAGGAGACATTGGAGGACCTGGAGACATCCGGTGGTGACTGGCTCTGGCCGGAGAGGTGCAGAAGTGCCCAGGTTAGTGCCAGGATTGAAGAGAAGAGGAAGACCCTGTGAATGAGAGGCCGCCATCTTGTCTGACCACACGGGCGGGCCTGCAGCCATTATCAAAGCCCTATATTCTGAGGCTCCAGCCCTGGAGGGAAAGGACACCTAGACAGGCCCTGAGCGAGGCTGGCTTAGCAGATACCCCAGAGACTGTGAGAGAACCAGGAGGGAAAAAGGCTAAAAAGGCAGCCCTCTTCCCTAATCCACTAGAAGGGGTAGAGACGCCTACATTTTAAGGACTACCTATGAGCTTCTGGGCACAGTAGAAAAGTTAAAGCATAACCCCACTGGCTTTTAGTACTGCATACACTGCAACAAGAGGATCTTCTTTTTATTATCTCTTCCTTAGAAGCAGGTCCAGAAGATAAACACTTTAAGGGTGTGGCTCATAATTTATAAACCAGACAGACCTCATGAATATTTGCACTAACCTCGAGACTGCTAATGCCTTCTCAGCAAAGTTTTAAACTGCAAGCCTAAAACTTGGCTATTGTTTTATCACAAAATTCACCATAAATGGACTGATTACACACAGCTCTTAAGTGGCTGCTACAGGACCCCACAGATCCCTAAATAGAGAGGTCTCTTGAACGCTTAATATCTGGATTCTGTGATTTCAGCTCTCCAATTCTCTTCTTTTAAAATTATTACCAGTGTAAATATCATCCCTCAACTGACAATCTTGTGAGACTTTTTGATATCACATCATAAAATCTCTGGAGTGAAAAGTACTCAATACACTTGCTCGCATATAACCAGTGTGTAATTACTTGAAAATCCTGTCTCATTTCATCACTGTGGCCTCTCAAGAAAATTACAATTGATACTTTTGCAAAATTCAAATTTACAACATGCTATAAAATCATTGGAGTTGCAGACTATATAAGCCTGCTTCTGACTGTCAGATATTACACACTAGTTGTATTGCTGCAATCTTGCCTCACCCTGCAACTTTGTGGCCATTCAAGATTATTACAGTTGATATTCTGCAGATTAAAGACTCTGACTCGCTGGGGTTACTTAAGTCTATTCCAGCCAGAGCTCCTAAGTAAACACTTACACTTTGGTTGATTATCATTTCAACTGCATTCAGTGGGTTCCTACAGAGACTCTGGTTATAAGCTAAAGCCTATGAGGAGCCTGACTTTTATGACTTCTGAAATTTTGCTTCAAATGCCAACCTATTAAACATCTTTACCACTCAAATGACTCTAAACCAAATGGTGTAAAAATACTTTTGAAGAGGGCCCAGACTAGCATCATAGCCGCCAATAGTCTTCCCTTTGTTAAAAGCAACTGACTTCACATGCAAGTTTGTCAGCGTATTATTGTTCAAAACTATCTACTCCTGCTTACAGAAAAAAAAGGACAAGCGAGGTACTGATGGGCTCTTTGCTCACGAGAGTCTCCAATTGTAATCCTGAGGAAATAAAAACATAGTGCCTCAGCTAAAGGCATGAATCAGTGTGGTTTCTATATAGAAAAAAGAGGGGAAGATTTACATTTAAATATTATTTAGATGACATTTAAACTAATTACTCACAATACTAAGGGACTGAATACGCCATTTAAGGGGAAAATAGCCATGGCAAGCTATGTTAAATTGAAATTTAAGTTTAAATAAGTAATCAGCTATGTGTTTCATAAAATTATCTTCAATATGTAAATATTTAGAAGCTTTAGTTGAAGTACATGAAAACTAAATCATGCCATGGAGGCTAAATGGAGATTCAGAAATCCTCATTAACACGCCAATCCCACTACTGACTTCCTCTGACCTAGAGGAAACCGGTATGAGAAGAAAGGCGATGAAGTTAGCCTAAATTGATTTAATGCCCTCTTACATGTGTGTACTATTGTAGCCGGTTAGAACTGGGAACAAGTTGGAGAACTTGTGTCACGACCGAGGGATGAGGGAACCATGTACACCCCTAACACTCCTATTTTAGCTTGCAGGAACAATCCCTGAGTGGTGAGGTTTGGTGTTTATTTCAATGCTCCACATGCTAATTCAGGAATTTCAGTCATGAAAAGTCAAAATATCAAGGGCTGCAAGCTCAGTTCCAAGGTTACTAACTTATGAAAGAAATAATAACCATTTTTTCCTAACCCTTTGGGTAGGGTAGCCCATTATTCAAGAAGCCCACCGTTGATTAGTGTTCAGACAGATACTGCCTTTATTCTTCTTTCAGATATATTTAAAACCAAAGCATAAAACCCACATGACCGTCTCCCCACTTTCTTTAGCCAAACCCCTTATGGTTCATCCTTCTGCTCCTTTTTTGATCTCTCCAAGGTCTCATGACATGTTATAGGGTTGTACCTAGGCCTAGGCTCTTCACTTGGATTTTTTTTTGTTTCAAAGATTTTTATTCAACAGCCTTTATGTTACATAAAAAACAATTACATTGCAAACATCTGTTAACTGAAATTATTGAAATAACTGTGTCCATTGTTATTAAAATATAATATTCATATCAATAAACAATCATTCAGCCCGATATCTCACATTTTTTTTTTCTTTTTTGGTGATGGTTTTAAGTAGATACGCAATTAAAGTTCCACTCCTAAGTATTCCTCACCACATCCATTCCCATGATCTCCCGTGCTACCCTCAGTACCTTTTGTCGTCTAGATGAGTTGCCTCTCCGCTTCCCAGCTCTACCCGTTCCAGTCCGCTCTACACTCCACTCCCCGGACAAGCCACCGCTGTTAGCCAAAATGTAATGTTCTTTCCTGTCCAGACCTTACAATGTACTATCTGGAGACTGAATCCAGGGTCCCCAAATTTCTAGGTAAATGTGGTGAGTGTCCAACAAAGTGTGAGTCATTCTTTCGTTAATGCAAAGATAATTTATTTTGTTTATGACTTCCTGATATTGGATATGACTGCTTTTCCATCTTCTAGCAATTATATTTTTGGCGGCTAAAAAAATCATTTGAGCCAATTTGTTCCCCTTATTACCCAGCCCCTGGTAATGAATTCCCAACAGGCAAGTCGAGATTGATGGTTCTAGGGGAGATTTAAGAATTCGTGAAGCTAATTTGGTAGTTTAATTCCAAATATCAGCCACTCTAGGACATTTCCACCACGTATGAATAAAGTCTCCCCTTCCCTGGCATCCTCTAAAGCACCTATCTGAAGTTGTTGGAGATATCTTATTTAGCCTGACAGGAGTCATGTATGCCCGGTGTAAGATTTTCAATGAGGTTTCTAGCAAGCTATAGTTATATGAGCCCTTAGATAGGCTCAGAAAGGATTCCGCCCATTTGTCCCCCTCCCAGTTTTGTTGCATGTCTATCTCCCATTTCAATGTGTAAGCAGGCTTCCACGAAGCCTTTGGGGCATTAAACATAGTGTACAGTGAGCCTAAGGTTCCTCCAATTAAGTTTGTGTTTTTACATACTATTGACATCCACGATCCTTTGGGCGGGCCATGAATCCTATGTATCTCCTCAACCCAATGTCTAATTTTGATGTAGTTAAACATTTCTTGGTGTGGTATCCCTATTTCCTTTTCATTTCTGCCCAAGAAATAATTCTGTCACCCTCAAACCATGCCTCAAGTTTGTCTAAATTGTGTATAGTCCAGAATGCTTTGGAGTCAGCTGTGAGGGTGGTCGCTAAAGAGGTTGATGTAAATATTGAAGTAAGAGGTGATACGGGGTAAATCAGCTTGTTTTCTTTCCTAGCCCATTTCCATATTTTCAGTGTAAATTTAGTTATAGGGTTATGGATTTGGGAGTCAAACGTGTGCGAACTCGGAGGCCATAAAATGATTTCCCATTTTAATGGGGCCATTTGTAGCTCTTCAATAAAAACCCAGCTGGGCTGTAGGGTGGTAGCATGTATCAACGGTATAGAGGCAATTTGAGCTGCCCTAAAGTAGGTATTGAAATTAGGGCAGGATAGTCCTCCCCTAGACTTATGTTTATACATAGTATGTCTGGCGATCCTAGGGGGTCTATTCCTCCAAACAAATCTAAAGACCTGGGCTTGAAACTGTGCCAATTCCCTGTTATTAATTTGGATCGGCAGAGTCCTGGCCAGATAAAGCAGCCTCGGCAAGATGTTCATCTTGACCGTGGCTATTCGGCCCGTCCACGAAATCTGCCTTTTTGTCCAGCTGTCTAAGTCCCTTCGAAGGGTCCTAAATAGGGGTGGGTAGTTGGTTTTATAAATATCTGCTAGTGAGTTAGTCAACTTTATCCCCAGATAGTTAATGTAAGAGGTAGGCCGTAGAAAGTTGTGTACCTTTTGTAGATGGTCCAAGATGTCCCCAGGAATGCCCACACTTAAGGCTTCTGTCTTGCTATGGTTCAATCTCAGTCCAGATAGAGTGCTATATTCATTGATTGTGCCCAGTAGGGCGTCTATGGAGGAGCTAGGATTCGAGAGAGTGCACAGTAGATCATCAGCAAACAAAGAACATTTTAGATGCTGATGCCCCACCCGCACCCCCTCTATAGAGGAGTTCGCTCTTATCGCCTGGGCCAAGGGCTCTATGGCCAAAGCAAAGAGCAGCGGGGACAGGGGACACCCCTGTCTCGTGCCCCTCTCTATATTAATACTAGCCGTCTGGGAACCTGGTAGTCTCAAAGTGGCCTTGGGTAGCGTGTAGTAAGTGTGTAATAAGTTTAAGAAGTTGCCTTCAAACCCAAACTTTGCTAACGTGGCAAATAGAAAGGGCCACTCTAAGGTGTCAAACGCTTTCTCTATGTCCAATGCGAGCAGGCAGACCGGGGTCCCCCTAGACCTAGCCAAATGGATGACATTTAGAGTTCTCCTGATGTTGTCGCCAGTTTGCCTATGCGGGATGAACCCTGCCTGGTCTTTGTGAATCAAGGAGGGAAGGAATATTGAGACCCTTTGAGAGAAGATCTTGGCAAGCAACTTGACATCCCCATTAAGCAGTGAGATAGGTCTATAATTTTTGTCATCTCTCTGATCTCTACCCTCTTTAGGGAATATTGTTAAGTCAGCATGGTTTAGTTCTGGGGGGCAATCTCCCCTCTCAGTATCGAGTTAAAGAGATTACATAGATGAGGAGCCAGAAGTGTTGAGAATTTCTTATAGTAGATATTGGTGAACCCATCCGGGCCCGGGGCTTTTCCTAGTTTTAGTTCCTTAATCGCTTCTAGGACTTCCTTGACAGTAACTTCCTTATTTAAAGAGTGTAAATCATCGGGCGAGATTTGAGGAAGGTCTAGTGAGTTTAAGTAAGAAGCAATGTTATTTTCCATGGCCACCTGTTTAGTAGAGTATATATTTTGGTAATATTCCCTAAAAACTTTTTGTATTTCATTTTGGCTATATATGAGGTCGCCCTCTTTATTCCTGATTTGGGAAATCCTGGATTGGGCGTACTTTGCTCTCAGGCTTCTGGCTAACAATTTATCCGGTTTGTTCGCTTTATTGTAAAACAAATGCTGCGTCCGTCTTAGTGCCTTGTCCGTTTTTATGGACAATACGCTATCTAGCTCCAGCCTCGTCTTGTCAATCTCTGTTCTCAGGGTGGAGGAGGGGGAGAGCTGATTTTGTAGCTCTAGTCGTGCCAATTTGCTCGCCAGATCTCTCTCCCTTTGTAGATTCTGTTTTTTGAACTGAGAAGCTAATTTGATGCACACTCCTCTTATAAAGGCTTTATGAGCCATCCAAACCCATCCCGCTCCCGTCTCCCTGCCCGCATTGGACCCAAAGAAGTCCAGCAACTCTCTCTCTATCTGCTCCTGATTTGAAGGCAGTGAGATTTGGTATTCATTCAGCCTCCAGGTGTAAGGTATGCTGAATTGACTTCCCAGGTCCACTTCCAATAAAAACTGCTGAATGGTCGGACCAAGTGCAAGGCACTATGGTCGCTCTATGTGAGCTGTCAAGAAGTGAGCTGCTAATGTAAATAGTGTCAATGCGCGAGTAGGAGCCATGTGTGGGTGAGTAAAAAGTAAATTCTTTCCCTCTCGGGTGAAGTCCCCTCCAGGTATCTACCAGGCTAACCAAGTGCAGGAGTTTCTTAATTTGTCTAATTTTGTTGGAGAATCGGTCACTCACTGGAGCCCTAGATTTGTCCGCCTTTGGGTCTAAGACTAAATTGAAATCCCCTCCTACCACTAAGTTCCCCCAGTCCCCCCCTTCCAGTGCCCTTAAAAATCTTATTAGGGCCTTATGTGGTGCCTTTGTGGGGGCATAGAAGGAAGCCAGAGAAATCGTGTTTCCCAGGATCGTACCCTTTATAATAATAAAGTACCCTACCCTTCAGTTTGGATGTTAACTGGAATTGGAGGTTCCTATGTAGCAATATTACTACCCCCTCTTTTTTTGAAGTGTGGGTGGAATGGAAGAATTGAGGGTAATCTTTATTTAGATATGTAGGGGTCTTATGCCTAGCGAAGTGGGTCTCCTGTAGGAATATTACAGATGGTTTGTAAGTCTTATAGTATAAAAAGGCCTTCCTCCGTTTGAAAGGAGAGTTAAAGCCCTTCACGTTATGAGTGAGTACTGTTATGGGCATGGGTAAATTAATAAGGTGTCTGTCAGATATGCTGAATTAGCCTTACCTTTCCGGCGAGCTGTCGAGGAGGGAGTGAGGAGCGGCTTCTCCTTCTGGAGGTGTGGAAGAGGCTGAGCCCTGGGTGAGCGAGTTCTAGCAGGCTTGATTCTAGTTAGAATATACAAGCAAGAGTGCGTGAGTTTTGATGCCACCCCCTGGTGCCCTATCATAAAAAACAGTTGGCTTAATTTTGGCTTGGATAATGTAATTGTAAATAGAATTAGATTGTGCCTGTTGACCTGCAAACAGGCAACCACTAAAGCCTCCACCAAATAAGGATCATTACGCTTATGCCCTGAGACCCCGGGAATGCTAAAGGGGCACAGGAGGCAAGTAGGCAAAGGATGTGGGTAGTTTAAATTATGTGGATGGTGATTGGCATTAGGAGGACGGGTAAACAGCGTTAGTAGCTGATCCCGGCTTAGATATACTCTAAAAATGGATGCTGTGGCTGGGACACAATAATCAAAGAATGAATTGCTTCGTTCCGAACCCAGTATAGGGTGGGTGAGCAAAGGTTGGCAAGTGAATGGTAGGTGAGCACAAATACAGAAAGTTGTGAGAAGAACAAATAGAGTGGTTATTGAAAAATCAAGCATTCTTAGGACCTCTAGCCCTAACCTATTCCTGTCTATCCAGTAAAGTACTAGCAGGTTCCACTTCAGCTCCTGCCGGCAAGGACTTTCATAAATAAGATAAAAGGAGTGTTATCGTAATAGAGTAACCTGATCTATAAATAATTTGTGCAAATATTAATAACAAAACTCTTGACATAAATTGTAAACAGTAGAAACAGCTAAACCTAGACCAGCCAGAGGGGTCTCGCCAGGCTGAGTATCATTCCCTCAAGTAGCAACAGTAGGTGTTTCTTTAACAATCTACTACAACCTGCTAGGTAGGAAGGAAAAGCAAAACATGGGTTAATAACAGTTCAAAAGTCTTTTGTCAGCTGGGTACAACTCGTAGCAAAAGTCCTGAGTTCCTCCGGGAGCCAGTCCAAAAGGCAAAAAGTAGGGGGGGGGGAAGGTAGTACAGAACAGCTAGCTCAGTTCTGAGAGTCTCCCCTAGGTAGCAGCAAAAAAGCAAACCAAAAAAAAAGCAAAAAGGGAGCAGGACTTTCTGATAGCATGGTGCCTCTTTAGTCGAACCCTCGTTTTGAACAGTCCTGAGGATAAAGACAATTGTGCTAGTGTGTCAGTGTGTCCATGTTTTGGCTGGGGCGTCTGTTGGCAGTTTTTGAGACGTGATCAGCAGGCCTCTTTTGTCTGGTCACTTCAGACCACTGTCTCTGCGGAAGAGGCAAAGTTGCTGAAGCAGATGCCATAGGAGCTGTGTCCCCCCCCCAATCAGTTCTAGGCGCTTGAGAAGGTCTTGGCAGTCATCTAGGGAGCGTGTTGTATATTGGATACCTCCCACAGAGAAGATCAGGGCAAAGGGGAATCCCCAGCGATATCTGATGCCATGGCGTAGCAGCACTTCCAGGGCCGGCTTCATCAGCCTCCGTCTTTGTAGCGTAGTTGTAGAAAGATCTGCAAAAAACTGGAGCTTAGCCCCGTCAGGACCAGTGGTCGAGGTCTTGTTGCGGGTAGCTGCGAGGATCAGGTCTCTGGATTGTTGGCGCAAAAGCCGGACAATGATGTCTTTAGGGAGGTCTTGATTGCGGCTCCCCCCAAGGGCTCTGTGCGCTCGCTCTACCTCCCACTCGTGGTCCGGGTATCCTGAGAGGATCTCATCTATCGTGCCTTTAAGGTAGCGTGGTAGATCGACTATAGCCGTGGGGACGCCTCTAATCCTCAAATTAAATCTTCTGGATCTATTCTCCAAGTCCTCCAACTTATCTTCTATATCCGAGATACGGGAGGAATTGCCAGCAATGTTGGCCCTGTCCTTCTCCTGCGCCTCTACCACTTGGTCCATGGTTTCCTCAAGTTGATGGGTCCTCTGTCCGATCTCCTGTATGTCTTTTTGCAATGCCATGACTGCTCCGTTGATATGGGAGGCCAGGAGCGCTTCAATTCTTGCCATTGAGGCACTATTGATGGATACCTCCGGCTGTAAGGTTACCTCCTGAGAGTCTAAATCTGAAATGTCCGATTGCTCTGAGGCGAGGTCTTGTGCCGGTGTGTCTGATGCTTCCAGGGTTTTAAAATGCTCGTCAATTTTCTTTGACGGTAAGGATTTTTTATTTTTCCCCATTTCTGCGCCGCTGATTGTCTCCGGGTTGGCTGTTGGATGCCTAGGCATTTAGCCAGCTGATCTGATGAGAACCCTCCGCTCAGCTATATCCTCTCAGGTAAGTAGATCTGCTGTGCTCGGAGCTGTCGGGATACACCCAGTTCCTGTAATGTTGTCTTGGTGTTTTTTGGTCCTTGCCGGCTAGAACCATGTAGGGCCGCTGTAGTTACATCTCAGTGTATTGTTGAGCTCTGTCAATCAAGTGCTCTCAGTAGGCCCAAGCTGCTTTCATCAATGTCCCACTAGATGGCGTCAATGCTCTGTCTGGTGCGGGTGGTGTATCTTGTTGAGTGCTGGGCTGCACTATTTTCTGAGCACCAGTAGGTGACAGTGCTGCTCCCTCCAATGATGATAGAATGTTTGGTTTGTTGTTGTACCAATACTGAGCACAGGCCACGGCTGAAGCAGTTATATAAGGAAAGGTAAATCTTGTTACCATTAGTAATGAGGCAGTAGTAATGGAGATGAAGATAAAGAGGTTGTATGGCCCCTTCTGCAGTCTTATAAGCAGTGCAAAGTCTTTGTCCCCTTAGGGTCAGTATCAAGGCCTTAGAATCTTAAAGTCCTGAGCAAGCCCTTATATTACTTGAGTCAGGGAGCAGTGAGGTCACCCCTTAGTGTCGCTTTCAGTGCCAGTAAAGTTGCAATATCTTCAGGCACAATTAAGCACATAACCTCTGGGCTTGGTGTTGTCAGAGTCAGAGTGCAGATGTGGGCACTTATTGCTGTGTGATTCAGATAAAGGCAGTCCCTTCTATTAGTTGTTAGAGTCTCTGTGTCTGCCTTCTCTGCTAAAGGGGAGCTTAGTAGAGTTTTAGTGCAAGTATGCTCGTGTTCTCCCCCCAGCACAGGGTGTCTAGAGCAATTAACCTGTCTTAGGCTTTCTAGGCAGGGAATGGGAATGTAGAGGCCTTACCAGGCTCAGGACGCCTCATGGCTTCACAAGATGGCCGCCGCCTCTTCGCGGGCTTTCTTCTTCCACCCAGACTCTCCTTCACTGACCCCTTGGGACTCTGCCACCGGCCCTACAGGGCTCTCCAGTGCCCTCCTGGCTCCCCCCTGCAGCTGACCTGCTGCTCCGTGTGCTCCACGTACCTCGCACAGCTCTATGTGCCTCCCCGCCAGCCTCACAAGATGGCGGCCTCCTCTCAGTGCCCTCTCCTCTCACCTCCGTTGCTTCTGAGGCTCTGGGCATCTGGGGACTCCGGGCTCATCGCTCCCCCTCCTGCAGCTCGTCCGGTGACCTGTCCAGGCCGGCGCAGCCCCAGGCTGGGCAGCTTCTCCCTGCTCCGGAGCCTCCTGGCAAAGGGTGACGGTAACTCCGTCGGCGTCTCTCCTCCACAGGTTGGGGCGTCCTGGGAGGGTCGGGTCAGCTGCTCCTGATGCTCCCCGATGTTGCTGGGGAGTCCTCAGACCCTTTTGGGAGTATTTAACCCCTAAACCCCGGCCAAGATCACGGAGCTCACTCACAGCACGTCCTGCTGCCTTGGACGCTAGCTCCGCCCTCACTTCACTTGGATTTTAATAGCAGAAGGTTTTAATTTTTTTATACACCGCCTTTGTACAGGTTTTGGCTCCACTTTATCTTAATAGCTAGCTTTTTATATCGAAATATGACTAGCCTGGAACTTTAGTTAGCTGTATCTTGCTCCTTGCATAGGTAGTTTTATTTAATTTTAATACAATTCTTTCCTCCTATCTTATGCACTTCTATAACGACTAACTTGCGTGCAATGCTCTGTCAGACTATTGTGCAGAATACAAATTATGCATCACGCAATACTTTTCTGGACTTTGTTTCTCTGTTCATGTAAGATTTCCAGTCGGCAATCCAGAGGGTTAAGTCAGGTGACTGTTGGGGCTTCCTAATTCAGTAGTTTGCAGCTTGGAACACACAGGCCCCAGTCAGAATTCTGAGGAGCCGTACTGGAAGTAACAGTCACACAATCCTTCTCAGTACAATTCCTTTATTGCTACGTCATAGCATAGGTTATATACTTGCTAAAGAAGGTGGATATTAGAGGCTGGTTACATGGTAGACGTTAATCGGTACAAGGACGGATAATCAGGTGTTTTCTGTTTCTTAGAACAACTAGAAATGTTTGTGTTTTCGTAGGGTCGAAAGATGTCCCAAGGACAGGATTGTGTTATTATGGTTAGGCTATATCTCATGAGAATATGTCAGCAAAATACGTTAACCCCTTTATCAGCAGAACATCTTAACCCCTTCATTCCCCTCTTAGATCACAACGTGATCTTTATTTGGGATGTAAGCAGTGGTGTATATAGCTCCAAGGTGAACAACTCTTGTAAAGGTCAAAAAGGGAGGAACCAGAGGAGGTCCTATAAAAAAAATAAGTGTGGTATTGAAGCAAGTGAACCAACCACCAGGTTTACCTTTTCCTAGGGCCCTAAAACAGTTATACCCTGGGTTAGTGTGGGTTAACATAAATGATACACTCTTATTATATTTTGATGGGAAATACGTGCGTATGAGATGTTGTATCCATATAGAGTTAAGTGGTGTGGCCGACTGTACATAAGGGGGTTGTGTACTGCCATTGTAATATATGTGACTCTGGGTGAAGTTTTCTGCTGGAAGGCCAAATAGGGGCATACCCATTTCCCCATGTGTAGAGACGTGTGCACATACCCAGCAATTGGAAAGGTTAAAGAAATGAGCATATCCTTGTAACATTATGGAAATGTATTATGTTCCCAGGGATGATTTTTTTATAATTGTGTTATCACGTGTGGATCTCTTGTGCCTATGAGGTGAACTTAGTATTGGTGTGAGTGTTATTGTGTTTACCACAAACAAACTTTAATGGTCCCAGTTCGTCTGGGCCATAATGGCAATTAAGAAATGTCCATAAGGGCAAATAAATCAGGAGCATAATGCCCATCAAAAGAAGAAAGTTCTTCCATGCATTCTGTGGATACAGGAGTAGCTCTGACATTTTTATTATCGCTGTCTTCAATCGCTTTCACAGGGACTTTGTCACCTGCTTCCCCCCTCTTTGGACACAGCTTCAGACGTGATGCGTGGATCCAGATGTCCTGTGAGTCAGTGAGGACGGCAGTCCTGGTTACTGCTACAACGGTAGTCGGTGGTCCGAATGGGAATCCTCCCTTCTTTGCACTGTTCAGTTGTCGGACACAGACAAGGTCACCTGGTTGGAACGGATGTGTTGGTTCCTCTGAGGGGAAAGGAAAGCGAGAAGACACATCACCATAGATGCCATTCAATTTATCAATCAAATGTTGCACATATTGTTCTCTTATAAGATCAAGATCACCAGACTTAATTACAAGTGGGCCTTTTACCCAAGGAGTTGGAAATGGTCTTCCCATTAGAATCTCAAAAGGGAACAATTTAGTAGAGTTATTAGGAGTCATCCTAATTTCTGCTAGAATGGCATGTAAGTATTTCTGCCAGTTCACCAGTGTACCTGCAGTGGCCTTTGTAAGTTTTTCTTTAATGGTGCGGTTCATTCTTTCCGCTATGCCTGAATTCTGAGGATGGTAAGGGATATGGAATTTTCAGGTTATCTGTAGCCATTGTACCAGTTCCTTAATTACCGCACAAATAAAAGTTAATTTGCAATGGGCATCCATATCTCGGTATTATCTCGCTAGTTAATATTTTAGCTACCGTCTTAGCATCCTCTCTTTGTGTTACAAAAGGCCTCAGGCACCGTGAGAACTGGTCTACTATCACAGGTACAATTGCTTTGATCCTGTCTTTGGGATATGAGTAAAATCAATTTGTAAATGTGTGAATGGAGCTGTGGGTGGAGGCAAATGATCATGTAATGCTTTGTTAGGTACTGTAGAGTTATTCTGTAGACACTGTATACATCTTTGTATGTATGTCTGGCAGTGTGATTTTAAATTTCTGATGCAAAATGACAGTTGCAACTGTTTGCTACCCAGTCAGTTAAAGCATTACCTCTAGATATAAAATAATTGTGATTCTTTGCACTTGCTATGTGTTATCAGCTTTTACTAGTTTTGTTTTCAGTGTGTACTATATAACAAGTCTGATGTCAGTCTGGTGCTGCGGCTTCTGTTCTCTCTGTTCCTGCTCTTGAGCGGGGGGAAAAAGGGGGGGGGGGTGATCTCAGGCTGAACTGTGGGTAAATGCCGGCGCATGTTATTGCCTATGATAACTTCCATATCTGTGTCTAAGCTAGGGTACAAAGCCGTAGGGGGGTTTATGTAGGGGATGCTGTCTGTAAGGCCATAGCACAAGCAGCTAATGCTCGGAGACACGCCGGTATCCCCTGGACCGGAGTAGGGACTACTTTGGAAAAGAATGCAACGGGACACATACTACTTCCGTGATGTTGGGAACAGACCACGGCCATGGTTTTACAATTGTCCCTCGTATACAGGTGGAATGGTTTACAATAATCAGGTAGTCCTAAAGTGGGGGCCTGCATAATGCTAACTTTAAAGGTCACATAAGCTTTAGTCATGCCGATAGTCCACTGAATATGTTCCGGGCTGTCCCACTTAGCAGCCGTATGTAAAATGGAGTCATAGTGTGAGCATTCAGGGATCCATTGCCTGCAATAATTAATCATCAACATGTGATGCTCCCATTTGTATTTTGTTTTTAGTTACCTTGTGACCTTCAGCTGCTAGGTGCTGTAGCAAACTGAGTGAATCCTGTCTATTGGCTTCCCCGTTAGGAGTACACAACAGTAGGTCATTGACGTACTCAAAGGGGACAGAACCATGACACGGGTCCATGACTGCAAGGTATGTTGGAGCACCAGTGAGTAAGCAGCTGGTGAATCCACGTAGCCTTGGGGAAGACGGGTCCATGTTAATTGGCGCCAATCAAAAGTGAAAGCCATAAGTAGTTGTGTCTCAAAGTCCAATGTGACCGAAAAGAATGCGTTTGATAAATCAATAACAGTAAATATAGTGGCGTCATGGGGAATGGCCGTAATGAGAGCGGTGATATCAGGGACAAATCGGGGCAATTGGGATGACTAAGTAATTAATTGCCCTTAAATCCTGGACAAATCTAAAGTCATTGTCACGTAATGTAAGGGACGTTAGCCCAATTCCATCCTGACTCTGTATCAGAGTCTAAATGTCTATATAACAAGTCTGATGTCAGTCTGAGTCATGGTGTCCTTGACACATTCACTTCAGATACATCATATATGTAGAAGGATTAATTTGGGGGTTAAGGGCTTTCATAACTAGTTGGTCACCTACGGTTAAAAAAAAGTTTCTTTTTACAAAATGTAATTGTAATCACAGGGATGAACCACAATTTCTCTATAATAATGAGGGCTGCCTGTTTTCTCTTTCCGTATTTACTATTTGCAATCTATTCAAAAACAAACTATTATGATCCCATTTTGGATCAATTCACATGCAAAATAGCCCTTTTAAATCACGTACTAAAACATTTCTAGGAACTATTTCCCTTCAGTTCCGTACTTAACTTACAATAAATCCCAACTAACACTCCGCTTCCTGAGACCTCTCCACAAACATTTAACTACAAATACTGGAATCCACCTTAAAAGGTTAAACAACAACATTCGATACACATGACAGTTTTCTTATCCAAACTAAATACGAACCTTAAGAATTTTCTGCCAGGAGCGGGAATCCTGTCAAAAAAACTCACAGTTTTTTCTCCGGGACAAGGAGATAAGTGTTAGCAAGCTTTAAAACAGAAAGAACACATTGTCTTTAAATTACCACAACAAAATAAAGATATATATATTTTTTTTTTTAAGTACAAATAGCTGATCTACAGAGTAAAAACATAAGTCTTACACTTACAAACAAGATAGACCATCAATCCCCCACTGTTACATATTTCTGGAAAAAGATTTACCTTTTTTTATATTTATGCCGGCTTTAGAAATATATCTCAGTGGTGGACACGATCTCTACAGCCTTAAAGACACAGATGAACATTCTCTAACCTGCATTTCTCAGTTGTATTGCAAAGAAAAGAAAGTACAGCAAACATATATTTTTATATTTTGGTGTTCCTATTTATTTTATTATCCCTTATCTCGTTTGCTCTTTCATTGGACCTGATGTTGCTCTGTGTATATACCTACATATGACTGCTTTGCATGATTCTCCCGGGTTGGGAGGTGGGTATTGTTTAGACTGGGAAGTACCCATTTCCACCTATCCTTCTATTCTTAAAAACTTTAGGCGGTTGTCTCAATAGACAACGTAAACTTATTTGCTATCACGGTTGTTAATCAGAGAATAGGAGCGGCTGTACTGAGCTGAAATTCCGACAGATATTCTCGAGTTAACGGGTTGCCCCTAGACACAGAGACGGTGCGTCTTACAGTCTCCAGAGATCTTACTTCCTGATTTTACACAGAATAACAACATCTTAAACAGCACAGCAATACAGCAAAATTCATGAGCAAGCAAAAGCGGATTTGGGGCACTGTCAACCAAGCCGTCAAGTATATATTTATATAAATGTTATCCTTTCTATTCCCACCTTAGGAATAATATATATATATATATCTCCTTGATATATATATGGCCTTCCAGAGGCCTAATTTTAGCCTTCCAAGGCTTAACCCTTTCTACCTTAGAGAGTCTCCCTACCTCAGGGAGTGTCCCTACCTCAGGGACTATACCTGCAGTCTACCCAAGACTTAATTCTCCCTACCTCAGGGAGTGTGCCCAACTTATTTACTTGTATACAGTTTACAAAGGACAAAATAAGAGTGGGAGCAAAGGAAGGTGTAAATAAACACAATTCACTCTACTCACAACTCTGCCGTACTATGATGATCTGTATCCCACTTGTCTGACACCAGTTTGTTGGGGCTTCCTAATTCAGTAGTTGGCAGTTTGGAACACACAGGCCCCAGTCAGAATTCTGAGGAGCCGTACTGGAAGTATCACACACACAATCATTCTCAGTACAATTCCTTTATTGCTACGTCATAGCATAGGTTATATATACTTGCTAAAGAAGGCGGATATTAGAGGCTGGTTACATGGTAGACGTTAATCGGTACAAGGACGGATAATCAGGTGTTTTCTGTTTCTTAGAACAACTAGAAATGTTTGTGGTAAGGTCGCAAGATGTCCCAAGGACAGGAATGTGTTATTATGGTTAAGCTTTGTGATGTCCTGAACAGTTCGCCCGCGGACCATTCGCGGCGATTTTGGCATGTTTGCGTTCGCAGCGAATGGCGAGCACATGAGCTTTTCGGTCCGCCCCCTATTCTTTATCATTGAGGAAATTTTGACCCTGCACCTCACAGTCAGCAGACACATTCCAGCCAATCAGCAGCATACACTCCCTTCCAGAGCCTTCCATCTGAAGGACAGCCTCCATTTTAGAATCATTCTGAAGCTACATTCGTTGAGAGAGGACATATATTGTAGCTGCTGCTGATTTAATAGGTAAATAGATAGCCAGGCTGTGTATTTAGCTTCCACTACAGACCTGAAGGACTCATCTGCTGCAAGGACAGCAACCCAAAAAGCCCTTTTTAGGGCTAGAACATCATTTATTTTATTTTATTATTTTTTTTCTGTGTAAACTAATTGCATATGTCTGCCTGCCAGCGTGTGTGTGTGACAGGCTAACACCTCACAGCTTCTATTGTGCTCAGTGAAATAAAACAACACTTTTTTGACTGTAATAGATTGAATAGCAATTGCCTGCCGACAGGCGTGTGTGTGAAGCCTATTGCATCTACTCTGCCAACTTTTGCCAGTGCACAGTGACACTCATATCTGGTGCAACCTAGTGTACAGTGACATTTAAGAACCCTTTTTTGACTGTAATTGATTGAATATCAGTTGCCTGCCTACAGGCGTGTGTGTGAGGCCTATTGCATCTACTCTGCCAACTTTTGCCAGTGCACAGTGACACTCATATCTGGTGCAACCTAGTGTACAGTGACATTTAAGAACCCTTTTTTGACTGTAATCGATTGAATATCAGTTGCCTGCCTACAGGCGTGTGTGTGAGGCCTATTGCATCTACTCTGCCAACTTTTGCCAGTGCACATTGACACTCATATCTGATGCAACCTAGTGTACAGTGACATAAAAGAACCCTTTTTTGACTGTAATCGATTGAATATCAGTTGCCTGCATACAGGCGTGTGTGTGAGGCCTATTGCATCTACTCTGCCAACTTTTGCCAGTGCACAGTGACACTCATATCTGGTGCAACCTAGTGTACAGTGACATTTAAGAACCCTTTTTTGACTGTAATCGATTGAATATCAGTTGCCTGCCTACAGGCGTGTGTGTAAAGCCTATTGCATCTACTCTGCCAACTTTTGCCAGTGCACAGTGACACTCATATCTGGTGCAACCTAGTGTACAGTTACATTTAAGAACCCTTTTTTGACTGTAATCGATTGAATATCAGTTGCCTGCCTACAGGCGTGTGTGTGAGGCCTATTGCATCTACTCTGCCAACTTTGGCCAGTGCAGATTGACACTCATATCTGGTGCAACCTAGTGTACAGTGACATAAAAGAACCCTTTTTTGACTGTAATCGATTGAATATCAGTTGCCTGCCTACAGGCGTGTGTGTGAGGCCTACAGCGCCTACTCTGCCAACTTTTGCCAGTACACTGTGACACTCATATCTGGTGAAACCGTAGTGTACAGTGACATAAAACAACACTTTTTTGACTGTAATCGATTGAATATCAGTTGCCTGCCTACAAGCGTGTGTGTGAGGCCTACAGCGCCTACTCTGCCAACTTTTTCCAGTGCACAGTGACACTCATATCTGGTGCAACCGTACTGTACAGTGACATAAAACAACACTTTTTTGACTGTAATCAATTGAATATCAGTTGCCTGCCTACAGGCGTGTGTGTGAGGCCTATTGCATCTACTCTGCCAACTTTTGCCAGTGCAAAGTGACACTCATATCTGGTGCAACCTAGTGTACAGTGACATTTAAGAACCCTTTTTTGACTGTAATCGATTGAATATCAGTTGCCTGCCTACAGGCGTTTGTGAGAAGCCTATTGCATCTACTCTGCCAACTTTTGCCAGTGCACAGTGACACTCGTATCTGGTGCAACCTAGTGTACAGTGACATTTAAGAACCCTTTTTTGACTGTAATCGATTGAATATCAGTTGCCTGCCTACAGGCGTGTATGTGAGGCCTATTGCATCTACTCTGCCAACTTTTGCCAGTGCACATTGACACTCATATCTGGTGCAACCTAGTGTACAGTGACATACAATAACCCTTTTTTGACTGTAATCGATTGAATATCAGTTGCCTGCCTACAGGCGTGTGTGTGAGGCCTACAGCGCCTACTCTGCCAACTTTTGCCAGTGCACAGTGACACTCATATCTGGTGCAACCGTAGTGTACAGTGACATAAAACAACACTTTTTTTTCTGTAATCGAGTGAATATCAGTTGCCTGCCTACAGGCGTGTGTGCGAGGCCTACAGCGCCTACTCTGCCAACTTTTGCCAATGCACAGTGACACTCATATCTGGGGCAACCGTAGTGACATAAAAGAACCCTTTTTTGACTGAAATCGATTGAATATCAGTTGCCTGCATACAGGCGTGTGTGTGAGGCCTATTGCATCTACTCTGCCAACTTTTGCCAGTGTACAGTGACACTCATATCTGGTGCAACCTAGTGTACAGTGACATTTAAGAACCTTTTTTTGACTGTAATGGATTGAATATCCGTTGCCTGCCTACAGGCATGTGTGTGAAGCCTATTGCATCTACTCTGCCAACTTTTGCCAGTGCACAGTGACACTCATATCTGGTGCAACCTAGTGTACAGTTACATTTAAAAACCGTTTTTTGACTGTAATCGATTGAATATCAGTTGCCTGCCTACAGGCGTGTGTGTGAGGCCTATTGCATCTACTCTGCCAACTTTTGCCAGTGCAGATTGACACTCATATCTGGTGCAACCTAGTGTACAGTGACATTTAAGAACCCTTTTTTGACTGTAATCAATTGAATATCAGTTGCCTGCCTACAGGCGTGTGTGAGAAGCATATTGCATCTACTCTGCCAACTTTTGCCAGTGCACAGTGACACTCATATCCGGTGCAACCTAGTGTACAGTGACATACAATAACCCTTTTTTGACTGTAATCGATTGAATATCAGTTGCCTGCCTACAGGCGTGTGTGTGAGGCCTACAGCGCCTACTCTGCCAACTTTTGCCAGTACACTGTGACACTCATATCTGGTGAAACCGTAGTGTACAGTGACATAAAACAACACTTTTTTGACTGTAATCGATTGAATATCAGTTGCCTGCCTACAAGCGTGTGTGTGAGGCCTACAGCGCCTACTCTGCCAACTTTTGCCAATGCACAGTGACACTCATATCTGGGGCAACCGTAGTGTACAGTGACATAAAACAACACTTTTTTTACTGTAATCGAGTGAATATCAGTTGCCTGCCTACAGGCGTGTGTGTGAGGCCTACAGCGCCTACTCTGCCAACTTTTGCCAATGCACAGTGACACTCATATCTGGGGCAACCGTAGTGTACAGTGACATAAAAGAACCCTTTTTTGACTGTAATCAATTGAATATCAGTTGCCTGCATACAGGCGTGTGTGTGAAGCCTATTGCATCTACTCTGCCAACTTTTGCCAGTGCACAGTGACACTCATATCTGGTGCAACCTAGTGTACAGTGACATTTAAGAACCCTTTTTTGACTGTAATCGATTGAATATCAGTTGCCTGCCTACAGGCGTGTGTGTGAGGCCTACAGCGCCTACTCTGCCAACTTTTGCCAATGCACAGTGACACTCATATCTGGGGCAACTGTAGTGTACAGTGATAAAACAACACTTTTTTGACTGTAATCGATTGAATATCAGTTGCCTGCCTACAGGTCTGTGTGTGAGGCCTATTGCATCTACTCTGCCAACTTTTGCCAGTGCACAGTGACACTCATATCTGGTGCAACCTAGTGTACAGTGACATTTAAGAACCCTTTTTTGACTGTAATCGATTGAATATCAGTTGCCTGCCTACAGGCGTGTGTGTGAGGCCTACAGCGCCTACTCTGCCAACTTTTGCCAGTGCACAGTGACACTCATATCTGGTGCAACCTAGTGTACAGTGACATTTAAGAACCCTTTTTTAACTGTAATCGATTGAATATCAGTTGCCTGCCTACAGGCGTGTGTGTGAAGCCTATTGCATCTACTCTGCCAACTTTTGCCAGTGCACAGTGACACTAAAATCTGGTGCAACCTAGTGTACAGTGGCATTTAAGAACCCTTTTTTGACTGTAATCGATTGAATATCAGTTGCCTGCCTACAGGCGTGTGTGAGAAGCCTATTGCATCTACTCTGCCAACTTTTGCCAGTGCACAGTGACACTCATATCTGGTGCAACCTAGTGTACAGTGACATTTAAGAACTCTTTTTTGACTGTAATAGATTGAATATCAGTTGCCTGCCTACAGGCGTGTATGTGAGGCCTATTGCATCTACTCTGCCAACTTTTGCCAGTGCACATTGACACTCATATCTGGTGCAACCTAGTGTACAGTGAAACTTAAGAACCCTTTTTTGACTGTAATCGATTGAATATCAGTTGCCTGCCTACAGGCGTGTGTGTGAGGCCTACAGCGCCTACTCTGCCAACTTTTGCCAGTGCACATTGACACTCATATCTGGTGCAACCTAGTGTACAGTGAAATTTAAGAACCCTTTTTTGACTGTAATCGATTGAATATCAGTTGCCTGCCTACAGGCGTGTGTGTGAGGCCTACAGCGCCTACTCTGCCAACTTTTGCCAGTGCACAGTGACACTCATATCTGGTGCAACCGTAGTGTTCAGTGACATAAAACAACACTTTTTTTACTGTAATCGAGTGAATATCAGTTGCCTGCCTACAGGCGTGTGTGTGAGGCCTACAGCGCCTACTCTGCCAACTTTTGCCAATGCACAGTGACACTCATATCTGGGGCAACCTAGTGTACAGTTACATTTAAGAACCCTTTTTTGACTGTAATCGATTGAATATCAGTTGCCTGCGTACAGGCGTGTGTGTGTGAGGCCTATTGCATCTACTCTGCCAACTTTTGCCAGTGCACAGTGACACTCATATCTGGTGCAACCTAGTGTACAGTGACATTTAAGAACCCTTTTTTGACTGTAATCGATTGAATATCAATTGCCTGCCTACAGGCGTGTGTGTGAAGCCTATTGCATCTACTCTGCCAACTTTTGCCAGTGTACAGTGACACTAATATCTGGTTCAACCTAGTGTACAGTGGCATTTAAGAACCCTTTTTTGACTGTAATCGATTGAATATCAGTTGCCTGCATACAGGCGTGTGTGTGAAGCCTATTGCATCTACTCTGCCAACTTTTGCCAGTGCACAGTGACACTCATATCTGGTGCAACCGTAGTGTACAGTGACATTTAAGAACCCTTTTTTGACTGTAATCGATTGAATATCAGTTGCCTGCCTACAGGCGTGTGTGTGAGGCCTACAGCGCCTACTCTGCCAACTTTTGCCAGTGCACAGTGACACTCATATCTGGTGTCACAGTAGCTTGCACGCATAGTACCACTAATCGAAAAAAAAATGACAGGCAGAGGCAGGCCACCCTGCAGGGGCCGTCGTGGTCGTGGTCCGGTGATTCCCTTTGGCCCAAGAATAATGCCCAGTTTTCAGAGGCAACGTACCCTGAACTTGAAAAGTTCTAAAGACATGGTTGACTGGCTAACATAGGACACCCAATCTTCTACAGCTTCCGCTCGGAACCTAGACGCACCATCCTCCTCCAGCTAAGCTTCGGGCACCTCTCCAGTTACCACTAGCCCGCCTGCTATAACAGGGATATGTCCCAGACAGCATTACACACATGGACGTACGGTCTGATGATGATGATGATGTTGTACCCGGTGCTGCTTCCTTTGTTGAGTTGTTAGATACAAGTGAAGCGGTTGATGATGACAATGCGTCCGTGGATGTCACGTGGGTGCCCGCTATAAGAGGAGAAGAAGAACAGGAGGAAAGTTCAGATGGGGAGACAGAGAGGAGGAGGAGACAAGTTGGAAGCAGGGGGAGGTCGGCGAAAGTAGCTAGTGGCACAGTCAGACAGCATGCATCGGCACCCGGGGTCAGCGAGACAGCACGCCAGTCAACGCATGCTGTTGCCACCACCAGAATGCCGTCATTGCAGAGCTGCCTGTGACAACAGTGATGCCATTTGCAACCTGTGCAAAAAGAAACTGAGTCGTGGGAAGTCCAACACCCACCTAGGTACAACTTCTTTGCGAAGGCACAGGATGTCACATCACAAACGCCTATGGGATCAACACATGAGTACAAGCAGCACACAAAGTCAAAGCCGCCATCCTCCTCCTGGTCCAGCATCTTCAGCCACGTCAACCACTGCTGCCCTGCTTGCCCCCTCTCAACCATCCGCCACTCCGTGTCTCGCCCTGAGCAGTCCCTGCTCATCTGCCCACAATCAGGTGTCTGTCAAGGACATGTTTGAGCGTAAGAAGCCAATGTCACAAAGTCACCCCCTTGCCCGGCAACTGACAGCTGGCTTGTCTGAACTCTTAGCCCGCCAGCTTTTACCATACAAGCTGGTGTAGTCTGAGGCGTTCAAAAAAATTGTAGGTATTGGGACACCGCAGTGGAAGGCCGAAATTTCTTTGCACAAAAGGCAATCCCCAACCGGTACTCTATTGTGCAAAAGGAAGTAATGGCATCTTTGGCACACAGTGTTGGGGCAAGGGTCCATCTGACCACTGATACCTGGTCTGCAAAGCATGGTCAGGGCAGCTATATCACCTACACTGCGCATTGGGTAAACCTGGTGATGGCTGCCAAGCATGGAATACGTGGCTCTGCAGAGGAGTTGGTGACACCGCCACGACCGGACCAGCACTCCTGTCCGCCCTGAACGCACAGGTGGATCAGTGGCTGACACCGCACCAACTGGAGATCGGCAAAGTGGTTTGTGACAACGGAAGAAATTTGTTGGCGGCATTGAATTTGGGCAAGTTGACACATGTGCCGTGCATGGCACATGTGTGTAATCTGATTGTACAACGGTTTGTGCATAAGCACCCAGGCTTACAGGACGTCCTGAAGCAGGCCAGAAAGGTGTGTGGCCATTTCAGGTGTTCCTACACATTCCTACAGATATCCAGCTGCGAAACAACATGCCAGCGAGGCGCTTGATTTTAGACAGCCCGACTCGTTGGAATTCATCACTCCTAATGTTCGACCGCCTGCTCCAACAAGAAAAGTCTGTTAACGAGTATTTGTATGACGGGGGTGGTAGGACAGCCTCTGCGGAGCTGGGGATTTTTTTGCCACGTTACTGGACGCTCATGCGCAATGCCTGTAGGCTTATGCGTCCTTTTGAGGAGGTGACAAACCTGGTCAGTCGCACCCAGGACACCATCAGCGACATCATACCATTTGTTTTCTTTCTGGAGCGTGCCCTGCGAAGAGTGCTGCATCAGGCCGTAGATGAGCGTGAAGAGGAAGAGGAAGAGTTGTGGTCACCATCACCATCAGAAACAGCCTTATCAGCATCGCTTGCTGGACCTGCGGCAACGCTGGAAGAGGATTGTGAGGCAGAGGAGTCAGAGGAGGAATGTGGCTTTGAGGAGGAGGAGGAAGACCAACCACAACAGCCATCCCAGGATGCTCGTTGTCACCTATCTGGTACCCGTGGTGTTGTACGTGGCTGGGGGGAAGAACATACCTTCAGTGAGATCACTGAGGACGAGGAACCTTGTGCAAATGGGGTCTTTCATGCTGTCGTGCCTGTTGAGGGACCCTTGTATAAAAAGGATGAAGGAGAACGACCTGTACTGGGTGTCCACGCTACTAGACCCCCGGTATAAGCAGAAAGTGCCTGAAATGTTACCGAATTACCACAAGTCGGAAAGGATGCAGCACTTCCAAAATAAATAAAAAAGTATGCTTTACACAGCGTTTAAGGGTGATGTCACAGCACAACGGCAATCTAACAGCGGAAGATGTGAACATATTCCTCCTCCTCCCACGACCACGCCGGCAAGGAGAGGACGCTTTACAGACGTGTTGTTGATGGAGGACATGCAGAGCTTTTTAAGTCCTATGCATCGCCACAGCCCTTCGGGGTCCACCCTCAGAGAACGACTCGACCGTCAGGTAACAGACTACCTCGCCATAACTACAGATATCGACACTATGAGGAGCTATGAACCTCCTGACTACTGGGTGTGCACGCTTGCCCTGTGGCCTGAGCTATCCCAATTTGCCATAGAACTTCTGTCCTGCCCTGCTTCAAGTGTCCTGTCAGAAAGGACCTTCAGTGCAGCAGGAGGTTTTGTCACTGATAAGAGAAGTCGCCTAGGTCAAAAAAGTCTAGATTACCTCACCTTTATTAAGATGAATGAGGGATGGATCCCGAAGGGACTGACAGTGGGCGATACATTCGATTAAAAAAGGCCTGATAGATGAGCTGCCTTGAGCTAATAATGGTCCACACGTTGCTGTATTTTATCACTGAATGCTGGATGACTTGCGTGACTTATCCGCCACCAACTCGGGTTCAAAACGCAATGTTTTAGGGCACTTTCTGCCTCTGCCTACCTAATTTTTGCATTTAAATTCTTTTATTGTCAGAAGGCGTACAGCATGTAATGAAAAATAAAGCATTTTTGAACAGTCTTGCATAACAGTTGTGCAAAAATACATATTTACAATAAAGACATTTTGTGAAAGTTAGCTGGCTATTCCTTCTTATTTTTACTTTTTAGGTTAATAATTTTTCTTATGTTTTACTGTGATTGTAGTTTAAGAGATACCTAAAACATGGTAAAACAGACAATAGTAAAGAGTATATCTGCAGGAAACACCAAAGTCCTATTAGCTATCATCCCTCCAGCAGTATTAGCTTATTATTTACAATATCTAACCTGGGCAATCACCCTTGGGTTACCCTAAGGCAGGCTTCAGTAAGCGACCTCTCCTTTCCTGGGATGATTTTGCCGCCGGTTGCTTCTGAAGGGTCTCCAGGGCTCCCCCACACCGGTCTTTCCCCCAGTGTCGCTTCAACCAGTAACAAATTTTTTATATTTGTAAAGCGACCCAATGATCCCCCTTGATAGAGGTTTATCTTTACACATTTTGGAGAACCAATTTAAGACCGGTGTCCCCTGTTTCTGGGTCAGGGAGTGTGTGAAATGCCTCAGCCTACAGTAATTGTAATGTTCTGATAGCGGTAGCTCATGCTTGTCCCTCAGTTCCTCATAGGTGAGCATCTGGCCCTTTACTAACCAGTCTCCAAGTCTATCTAGTTTCCTTGAACTCCTACAGTGTTGTGATGTTGTGCTCATGTGTTTCGGGGCCTGAGGGTGGTCAAGAATTGGGGTCATTTGGATGGATCCAGGGAACAAACCCGTGTGTTTCTTGGCCCATTTCCAGTATGATAGTGAGTGTCTGATTAGGGGGTTTGGCGAGTTTTTAAGGCTCTGAGGCAATTCTGATAGCCAAGCCACCTTGTCCCAGGTTAAGGGCCTTAAAGTGTGGTTCTCTAAATACACCCAGGCCGGTTGATGACATATAGAATGTGCTATTGGGAGGAAAGATAGGTGACGTAACAGGTATTTAACTGATAGGAATAAATAGTACAACTGAACATACCACTCCTATCTGGTGGCACCTTAGATTGCACGTGCAGTGCCCCAAATTTGAAGTGGGAGGACCGACCAAGCATCTTTTTCCATCTCCCTGTTCCAAAAATCCATGCCATATACACGTCCCCTGATAGGTGACGTAACAGGGATTAAACCGATAGGAATAAATAGTACAACTAAGCACACCACTCCTATCTGGTGGCACCTTAGATTGCACGCGCAGTGCCCCAAAATTGAAGTGGGAGGACCGACCAAGCATCTTTTTCCATCTCCCTGTTCCAAAAATCCATGCCATATACACGTCCCTTGATAGGTGACGTAACAGGTATTAAACTGATAGGAATAAATAGTACAACTGAACACACCACTCCTATCTGGTGGCACCTTAGATTGCACGCGCAGTGCCCCAAATTTGAAGTGGGAGGACCGACCAAGCATCTTTTTCCATCTCCCTGTTCCAAAAATCCATGCCATATACACGTCCCCTGATAGGTGACGTAACAGGTATCAAACTGATAGGAATAAATAGTACAACTGAGCACACCACTCCTATCTGGTGGCACCTTAGATTGCACGCGCAGTGCCCCAAAATTGAAGTGGGAGGACCGACCAAACATCTTTCCCTCTCCCTGTTCCAAAAATCCATGCCATATACACGTCCCCTGATAGGTGACGTAACAGGTATCAAACTGATAGGAATAAATAGTACAACTGAGCACACCACTCCTATCTGGTGGCACCTTAGATTGCACGCGCAGTGCCCCAAAATTGAAGTGGGAGGACCGACCAAACATCTTTTTCCCTCTCCCTGTTCCAAAAATCCATGCCATATTCCCCCCCCAACTGATAGGTGACGTAACAGGTATTAAACTGATAGGAATAAATAGTACAACTGAACACACCACTCCTATCTGGTGGCACCTTAGATTGCACGCGCAGTGCCCCAAATTTGAAGTGGGAGGACCGACCAAGCATCTTTTTCTATCTCCCTGTTCCAAAAATCCATACCATATACACATCCCCTGATAGGTGACGTAACAGGGATTAACCCGATAGGAATAGTACTACTTAACAGTACACACCTTATAATAACGCAGACAGAGCCAACGCAGAGAGAGGAGTCTAAGGAAGAGGAGGCAGAGGAGGAAGGTGGCTTTGAAGAGGGCGAAGACCAAAAACAGCAGGCATCCCAGGAGGCTTGTTGTCACCTTTCGGGGACCCTTGGTGGCTGGGTGGAGGAAGAGACCTTCAATGACATCAGTGAGGACAAGGAATCTTGTATATATATAAGCTTGGTATCCAACCTTGTGCAAATGGGGAGTTTGCGGTTGTGCAAAGGGACTGTTTGAGTTTTTTTGCGGTGCATTAAATGGGGAGATTGGTCTGTTACTGTGAAGCAGGTGTAACCCTTACACTACCTGATCGATACAACATCATACCTGATGTTTTAAAGCATGTTATTCCAAACAATTTAGGAATGTTAGGTGATTTATGCCCTTTATGGCTTAAAACCAGACTCTGCATCAACTATGTAATTTTCCGTGGGAGTTTTGCCATGGATCCCCCTTCGGCATGCCACAGTCCAGGTGTTAGTCCCCTTGAAACAACTTTCCCATCACTATTGTGGCCAGAAAAAGTGCCTGTGGTTTTTGAAATTTGCCTGCCCATTGAAGTCTATGGCGGTTCGCCGATGTTCGCCCGTTCACGAACATTTGATGAAATTCGCGTCCGCGGTTCGCAAATCGAAAATTTGATGTTCGCGACATCACAGGCTATATCTCATGTGAATATGTCAGCAAAATATGTTAACCCCTTCATCTGCAGAATATGTTAACCCCTTCAGTGATGATGCATATGTTTTTCTATGAGTTTCCTGTGAAGGCTTTTCTGTGTACTAAACTGCAGTTTAGTGATCTAACTAGAAACTCCAGCGAGTTAAATATTGGAAATATACCCATATAAGAGAGCGTTTCTTGAGCTACAGTAATCCTTGTTACATGGAAGTTTGTAAATATTAAGTTAGTTGTAGAGCATTCAAGTGAACCAGTCATCTTGGAAGCTTAGATTTTATTTTCCTCTGGTACCACTCTGAGTTAGAGAGACTTCTCTGCTCTGTTCAGTTCCTAAGTGAACATTGAGGCTATCTTTCCTCTGGCAGGGGTGCCAAATGTGTATGACCAACTATTTTCCTGTATATGGCTAACCCTTAATCTGCTGGAAACTACTTCACAACCCGGTAACCCCATAATTGGACCCCACTCCCCAGATACCAGGGTGATACTCTTTCTCATACTTAACATTACATACATAAGTCATATATAGGTTACAGTCATATTACAGGCAATATTAACCAACTGCTTTTTTTGAGGACTTTGGGTGGCACCCATGCCCTTCCTCAGCTTGAATCTTTTTTGTGTTTATGCCTTTCACTATACATTTTTTTCACAGCATCACACAGTAATGGACTAATTTTAGAATTATGCTAACTTTTTTTGATATATGTGTTAAGATGTAGTGAATAGAAACATTTTAGAGAATGTTTAAAACTGTTAGCTAAGTGAAATCAGAATTGATAATGAGAAGGTCCTATTTACTACATTATATATAGCGTTAGATTGTACCATTTAGATTGTACGTTTTTGAGTTTTCAATCTTGTTGATACTTTAGGGAATACGATGTACAATGTAAATTTTATTTTAAACTCAAAGACGGGGCCATACATTATTTTGCAATTTGTAAGAATTGTTTTTGCCTGGTATGTAACCCCTGTATAGCACTACAGAATATGTTAGCATATTACAAATAAAGGATAATTATAATTGCTTGACCCTTAGTTAGATTTCATTTAAATTCTATTGCAATTTTGCTTCCCAGCTAGAGACTGTGTGGTCGTGTTGACAGAGCTGGATTAAGGTATTGGCTCTAGGAGCTGCAGCCCAAGGGCCTCAACCAGCTGGGGGGGCTCAAGAAGAAAGAG
Source organism: Discoglossus pictus (assembly GCA_027410445.1). Lineage (NCBI taxonomy): Eukaryota > Metazoa > Chordata > Amphibia > Anura > Alytidae > Discoglossus > Discoglossus pictus. The sequence goes on from CM050164.1 coordinate 375,175,288, forward strand.
GAAAAGCTCTCAGAAAACAAGGAAATGTATGTTTTTAAGATTACATTTCTTGATCCTTAAACACATTTTGTGGAAGTCATCAAAATTATAGACCAGCAGGCACCGTGCAGGCTGGGCCTGGGGGAGGAGAGAGAGCATTTCTACAAAGTTCTGTAGGAAACCTGAGTCAGGTCACATGGTTACACGCCGGATGTCTGATTGGGAATTATAAGCCTTTCACCAAAGTCTCCTGTTGGACTGTGGAGAAACGAATTCCAACATTAAGGAGGATGCATCCATGCCAATCGTATATGGAGTATCATTGTGTAGAACGGAGACGGTTAACTGTAGCTGCTCCTGAGAGATTTACCATAGCCAAAAACACAGTAAGTGAAACTTCATAGCTGGCAGTGCCTGTTTTGTCGAGTGTGTCTCTGATCGACGAACACCATTCACTGGTACAAGTGTCCTGGCAGTTTGCTGCTGGTATGTTGTTGATTCATTTTAAAAGGTTGAATAAAGTTAAAGTGAGAACGAACAAACATTTTTTCAAAAGTTTACTGGGAAATGTATCATTGTAACAGGGTTTTTTAGATTTTGTTGCAGGGAAGTTCCATTGTGTCATTGATTAAGGAAGGTTAATACGTATTAGTACTTCGGCAAAATACATTTCATTGTCAGATAGAAATTTGAATATATAAATATATTTAAAGCATTTAAATGTATATTTACCAAACGTTTCACCCTTTCAGATTATTTTAGAGCAAGTGAAAGAAAAAGACAACAGGAGAGAACGCACAAAGAACTGCTCAGTTAGAGTCCAAAATTATTTGATCTTGGATTCAAAACCAAGGCAGCAGCAGAAAAGCACTCATAGCCAACAACAAGGGCATACAATTATAACGAAATAACTGAGGTCTTAGAGGTTTACGTTGTCTCTGATAATACTGATGCCACAGGGATTGATTTTGAGATTGCTCATCAGAGGAAAGATAACCTTGTATTTGAGTATCAAAATGGCATTGGTTTGGGGACAAATGCAAAAAGGGTCCCTGAATGCCAGCACCATGATGATTACTTTTTTTCTATCCAAAAGAGAATACTTCGACCAGAAAAGAACATTTTCCCTTTCTTTGATATTCCGAAAACACATAACTGATCAATTAAAAGTGCATCCTTCCTCAAAAGGGAATGTATACTGGTTTGCTTGCATTTTCCTTGATTGTATTCATGGGGCAAAATCACAGTTTTCTGATGGTGGATTTTCAGATTGGAAACATACCTCTACATGAATTTCAGAACATGAAAACCATTATAGACATTGATGATGACAGATTTATAGATCTTGGATGAATTGAATCAATATTAGAAATTAAATTCAGAAAGGAAAAGACATACTGGGTGAAAAAACTGCAAAGAGTGGTTTCTACTATTAAATGTCTCTCATTACATGGATTACCTTTTTGCAGTGATACAGAGCTCCTCCAGGCTCTACAGAATGGCAACTTACTTGGGATTCTTGAATTGTTTGCTGAATACGATCCCTTTCTTAGTTCTCACATGGCAAAATATGGTAATAAAGGACAAGGAAAAGCTTTATATTTATCTTCAACAATATGTGAGAAAATCATAGAGATTATGGAAAACGAAGTATTGAAAACCATTGTTCAAGAAATCAAGGAAGCCAAATACTTTTCTCTAAATGTTGATTCAACTCCAGACAATTCTCACACTGATCAGCTGACTGTAGTTGTTCGGTGTATTAAAAAATCAGATTATATGGTTGTTGAAAATGTTTTCACTTTCATTCCCATCGTACATCACGCTGGAGAAGCTCTTGCCAACATTATCTTGAAATACTTTGAACAAATTGGTATTGGTGTAATCTAAGAGGACATTCTTATGCCAACACAACAAACATGTCAAGATGCTACAAATCGCTGTAAGCACATATTTACAAATATCAATCCCTTTGTGCATTACATTTCATGTTCTGCACACTCCCTCAATTTATTAAGTGTATTGGCTGTGAAAAGCTGCATTGGAGCAATATCATTCTTTGGTGTGATACAAAAACTTTAAAATGTATTTTCTGGTCCAACTCAACATTGGTCAGTAATGCTTCAGTGCCTCAAGGCTGAATATGGAATCAGTCTACATTAGTAGTTAAAAGTACATCCTATACTAGATGGTCTACAAGGGGGGATGCTGTAAAGGCTCTGTCTAAAGGCTACAGCTCTTTTCAAGAAGATTTGAGGTTAATCTGAAAAGATGGTAATCAGACAACTGACACGTTCCGAGTCAAGCAATGCTCAAGCAGCTGTCAAAATTAGAAATGTTCTTTTGGCTGACTTCTGGGCTGTCATACTTGAGAAGTTCAATCAAGTCAGCAAATAATTTCAAGCTGAAATACTGGAGCTTCACACAGCTATTAAACATCTTAAATCATTACTAGATTTTTTGACGTCACCAAATTAATATATATATATATATTACACAAGGTTCGTCTACATTAAAAGGTATTTATTAAAAGGCAACAACACAATACTATAAATGTATCACAAACACACAGCTCAGACCCACGGAGCAACAACCCTTTTTAAATCTATCTACCTATATAGTAATCCCCTTCCCCAAACGCTTGATCTCACCCACGGTTAGGCCATCACCATCACATCCAAGTAAGAACAGGTACAACCGCAGTTTCCTGCCTGGATATACCCTTAGTTGAGATGATGTGATTTACATCACATCCTGTCCATGCATCACTTCCTCCAGCAATTGTTGGAGGGAAGCAAAGACTCTTAGCCCTCCTACCTAGACCTGTTTAAGGAGGTCCTGAATTACCATGCAAGGAAGACAAGTTACCACATTCCCTCACTTTTTCTTCTTCTTTGTTGCTCAGTTTTCTAGTTATCCCTCTAGTACAGGAGAACCTAGTGGGAGCAAAAACCTGATATACAGGAGAAATTCAACCCACCGTCCCTCCGGAATAGTTCCCTCAGCAACATAAGTTCTCCTGTACTTTCCTATGGCTGTCAATCCACATATTACACAGAAACAGAACTTATAGAATTTAGGTAAGAGTGTGTGATAAATGTTTATGTATGTGCAATGTAAAACTTTATTGAAGAATGTATGAGAGAGAGAAAGAAGAGGAAAAAGACAAATTATATATCCTCCTTGCAAGTTTCTTCCACATTTGTTTCATTGCCACACAAAAGTATATTATTATAATTGTCGTTAATACTTGAATGAACATGAGTACCAGCGACAGTGTTCGTAGGACTGGATGTGTCTCTGCATTGGTAAGAATTCCCCACCAGGGATGCTCAACGTTTTTTGTAGTAATTTCTATTTCCTTTTTCTGTTGTTCCAGCAGTAAGCTGATGGGGTGTAGTTGTTGTTTGGTACGTTTTACTAACTCATGAAGTTCCAAGGTAAGCTTTGCAATTGGGGGAAAAAGCTTCATTGTCAAATTTGTCCAATCTGCATTTGCAGTAAAATTGATCATTTCGGTGGTAAGGTTTCTTGATGAAAATAGTGTATGAGTTTCTACATGTATAGTAGTGGTTACCATGATACAAGACCCTTCTTCCACCAAACATATTTCATCAACTGTCCTATATTCAGAGTGGCCGATATAGCATGCAATGTCCCCTATGCGGATCACCTCTTGCACCAGGTTTTCTTTTATCAACTGCACCCAGCCATCCTCCTCAGCTCCTTTATCCCAAACACAACTGCACAGCCATCGGTGTTGAGATTTCCTGCAACAGCTTTTATCCATCTCCAATCCTGTAATAGTGGCCAGTCTTTTTGATGGGAAGTGTTGCTTGTAGATTCCATCACTTAACATGCCAATGCTATGTATAAAGTTCAGTTGCTCTGCCTGCCCCTCCCAACGGGGAATTGCCAGGATTAGTCCTATTGTCCCAGATTGTAGTCCATGTGGCATCCATTGATCTGGGCCTTCAATATAGCTGTATTTAAGATTGTCCTCAGTGATGTCCACTCCTTTTCTTTTCAATGATGTGATAATCCTTGTTGCATTGATTTGTCTTGCCCACTTGTTTTCCTGGATGTCTTTAATAGTTTCCTTTAAATCTGCCAACAGCTTTCCTCCAATCATAGAACAGAAAATGGCAGTTCCCCCTATTTCATTCTTAATGCTGTTAGCAATGGAAGCAATATTTTCCTCAACTAGATGCAGGTTGTTGGCAATGGTGTGTATGTCATCAACATTGTCTGTCAGTCTACTCACTATAAGGGAGTCAGCTACTCCACCTATTTTCATAGCATGTCCCATGCCATCAGTAAGGGAGTTTATCCTGCTGTTCAGTCCAATGATGTATGCTGAATTCCATACTCCCAATCCAGTTCCGACTCCTCCTAAAAGGGCTGCAAGTGTGTCCTGTTTTTCTCGACTCCCTGCTCCGGTCCACTCAATGATGGTCTCTTGTATACTTTGCTTAAACCACTGCCGCTGTGATTCCAGGCACTTTGGAGGAATAGAAAATTCATTAAAATTTAGAATTATTGGGTAGTAAGTCCACCCAACCCCTTGCACAACTGTTTCATGTGTTGGTACCACCACCAATCCGCCTATTGGCCATGGTACCTTCTTCTGATCTTTACAACGTTGCAGCTCCTTTACAGAGACAAATACTTCATCTATTGTTAGAACACACCCCTTTCCAGTATCAAAATTGCAGAATTCCTCTAGATCAGGCTGGGCAGCTATAACTGCAGCATCCCATTCTCCACCTTCTTCTAATGTTAAGTTACTCACTACTACTGTAGTATTTGTAAACCTCCCTTGTATTGGAGCTCTAAGAGCTAATCCCCTGGTACTATTATGTGGCAAAATAATGTTTACTTGTAACCCTCCACCCTCTTTTACTTCCAATTCCCTGGGCCAAATAAATCTATCTGCTTGAACGTAATGTAACTCCAATCTTTTCAAACTCTCTCCCTTATTTGCGGTATCTTCTGGCCTTATTGCCTGTCTCCCCATTCTTACTGTGATACAGCTTATACTTATCCATCCTGTAACAAGGATCCACCACAATCTTCTGTTGACACGCATCTTCATTCTTATACAGCCTTGCTCTGTGGGAACACTAGATTCCATCATTAGAAACATATACATACGCAAACAAAAAAATAAAAAATATCTTTTTGCAAGTTTGTTCACGGCCCTGTAATCAATGGTAAGTCTCCATGATGAGGCTGCTTTTTCATCACCATTCCCTTTTAACACAGCTTTTCTCACAGGCCAACATGGTGAGTTACATGCATACCCATTTCCAGATTTAATTATTCCACGTCTCTCCAGTATTTCTATCATCTCGGTGATTGATGCCACTGATTCTCTTGGGACTGGATATTGCTTTTGCCATTGTGGGTCTCCTCCTTCCAACAAGACCATTCCTTTCATTCTTCCACAGTCTAATTTATCTGTAGCCCAAACAGGTATGTCTTGGATTAGCTTCTGCAGCCATTCTGGTTGTCCGTCTAGTTTCAGTTTGTTTTTTTCCAGACTTTTTATCGGAGAGACAATATATGCCATTGGGAGTACAACCCCTTACGTCAACTCTGTACTTACCTGATTCACCTTTTCTGTCTTCCACAAACAAAAATTGGCAAGATCTACAATGAAATTTCCTTTTTTTAAAGCTTCTATTCCCAATATTTCCTCTGGCCAACCCACTATTGCTTCTACTTGTATTGTTTTTTCTCCAACTGCTACATCAATTGGACCTGCTCTAACCTCCTGTGGATTCCCAGTAACTCCCATAATGCTTACTGAAGAATCCCCATTTTTGACCCTGTTGGTCATTGTAACTGCTGCTCCTGTATCTACCAACATATTTTTCCCTACCCCTGCGATGACTGTATAAATGGTAGGCCAACCTGCCTCATCCATGGTTAAATTAGCTGAGTGAATGAGATGCTGAGGCGCAGGGGTTGGGATTTGTCATTGTGACTCACTTCTACTCTGTCCCTCTTTTATAACACTATATTGCATCTTTGCCTCACTTTCCTTCAATTTCCTCTCTGACTCAGCTACCTTGTTTTTAAGTATGTGATTTTCCTCTTCTATCCCATCCATCTGTCTCCTGAGTTCCCAATAGCCCATGTTACCGTTTCTCTCTCCCTCCTGATTAGCCCTCCAGTTGCTGCCATCCCTATTCCTATAGTCCCTAGGTGGATCTTTCCATCTTTTGTCAAAGTTCTGTTTTGGTCTCCAGTTTTGATTATCCTTCTTGTTCTGGGGTACATCCCACGTCTGGTTTCTCCATTTACCATCTATATCTCTACCAGACTCGACCTTAAATGTTCTTACAGCTGAAACAGAGCAGGCCTGTTCTGTGAAAGGATGCTTGATCCACCACTTATCAGCTCTAGTTAGTACCATTTCCAAGTCTGTTGGTGTTGGATCAAAAAGCCTGACAAATTCTTGACACTCCCGGGGAAGGGCTTCCATTATTTTTGCTATATGTTCTGGTGAGCCCAGCACTAGAGGCTGTTGAGGTTGTCGTAGAGTATACCAAAAAAATATCCTTTGAGCTACCTCTCTAGGACCATCTGTTGGCCTCATGGTAATATTTGCTATTTCTTTCTCTATGCTAAGTAGATAGAAATTAGTTGCAGCAATTCTTCCTGCCTGATCAGACACACTGTTATTAAATCCCAATAGTCTACTAGCCAAAGGACCCATAGCGTATTCTAACAGTTCTGTCCATTCCTCTAAGTTAAGACCTCCTTTTTTAGCTCTATCTGCTCCCCTCATAAACCAATGTGTAAACGTATTAAAGTTGTTAGTTGGCATACTTCCCCACCATTTCTGGAAATTGTCTTTATCTGCCATAGACATCGGTCGAGTCTGCATAGAAAATCCTGTAGGTGTTTGCCTTGCATTAAATAATTCTGAAACAATAACTGGTGCTTGTGGTATGGTATCTACTTGTGGAACAGAATAACATAAGAACTATTTTCTATCTTGGTTCATTTTCGGCACTGGTTCTTTATTTTGTGCCACGAACATATCCAGATCTGGATATATTTTGCCAATGTCTCTGACTCCTTTTATCCCTTCTAACTTTGTTTTTTTTTTATAGTCCATTATTATGTTTTGAAGTTCTGTTATTTTTACTCCATAAGCATCCCTCTGCTCTTCTATTTCCCTTAACTCCCTTTCTAGTTCCCCAACAATTGTAGTTGTTCTCAAAGCTGCAATTTTTAAACAATCCCTTTTGTCCATTGCTTCCTCCATTTTATTTGTTGTTTCCAAATTATGCTGCCGTAATTCTACAACTAAGTCTATTAGGTCTCCTATTGTGGCTACAACAGCTTGTGTGACCAAACTTTTTCTCTTCTTTGTTCTATACTTTTTGTTATTTACAATTTGTGTTAGAACATCCATTAATCTCTCCTCTTTTTCACTGTCTGGGTTTGCTGGCTCTGGAAGCTCATATGGACCATCATGTTTTTGAATATGTTTCCTAAAGTACTCACGCACTTCTGTGGGAAAGTATTTGGCCCCTTGAAAAGACATTCCTACTCTTTTACTCACCCAAGTAAGAATCCAAATCAATTTGCGACTAAAGTAGCATGCTTCTGAGTAGCCAACAATAGTTGATGACTATTCAGTAGGCCAGGTGTAATATGTAGAAAAATAGACTAGTAACCACAATGCAAATTATACTTACCTTAGTATGGTGAAGGTAATACTTGCTAATTAACTTAAAATATAATAGCAAGGCCTGCAGGGTAGGAGATATACCTGAACTAGGATATGCAAGACACCCAAAAAGTATAAGGTATGGAAGCCTATAGTGTATTAAAATGCACGCCTGAAATAATATATATATATATATATATATATATATATATATATATATATATAAGATTTAAAATGGTTTATTTATTTATTTTTCTCCAGGCCTGTACTATGATAAAGGATTAGAGAAAGAAAAAGAAAGAGAAAAAAAAAAAAAAAACAACAACAAAAAAAAATAATAGTATTAACAAACTCATGTATTTGAAACACACAACAAAACTAATTGTGGCCTGATGCCCAAGCTTGTATATTAAAATGGAGGCCAAACTAGGAATCAAATCAGCATTCAAATACCACAAGAAGCCGCATGGAGCCTACCATATTGTATTCAAATGCAGGGCTAGGCCTGTACTCTGATAGTCAAAAGCACAACAAAACTCAACTCAGAAACCCACAAAAACAACCTGTATGATATCTTTGTTTTATGTAGCAAAATAAGCTAGTACAAACAAAACTCAACTCAGAAGCTAGTACGATATAAAGGATTAAAAATAATAATTGAGGCCTATGCCCAAGCTTGTAGGCCCAAATCAGCATTCAAATACACAAAGAAGCCGTATGGAGCCTACTATATTGTATTCAAATGCAGGGCTAGGCCTGTACTCTGATAGTCAAAAGCACAACAAAACTCAACTCAGATAAACCCACAAAAACAACCTGTATGATATCTTTGTTTTATGTAGCAAAATAAGCTAGTACGAACAAAACTCAACTCAGAAGCTAGTACGATATAAAAGATTAAAAATAATAATTGAGGCCTATGCCCAAGCTTGTAGGCCCAAATCAGCATTCAAATACACAAAGAAGCCGCATGGAGCCTACTATATTGTATTCAAATGCAGGGCTAGGCCTGTACTCTGATAGTCAAAAGCACAACAAAACTCAACTCAGATAAACCCACAAAAACAACCTGTATGATATCTTTGTTTTATGTAGCAAAATAAGCTAGTACGAACAAAACTCAACTCAGAAGCTAGTACGATATAAAGGATTAAAAATAATAATTGAGGCCTATGCCCAAGCTTGTAGGCCCAAATCAGCATTCAAATACACAAAGAAGCCGCATGGAGCCTACTATATTGTATTCAAATGCAGGGCTAGGCCTGTACTCTGATAGTCAAAAGCACAACAAAACTCAACTCAGATAAACCCACAAAAACAACCTGTATGATATCTTTGTTTTATGTAGCAAAATAAGCTAGTACGAACAAAACTCAACTCAGAAGCTAGTACGATATAAAGGATTAAAAATAATAATTGAGGCCTATGCCCAAGCTTGTAGGCCCAAATCAGCATTCAAATACACAAAGAAGCCGCATGGAGCCTACTATATTGTATTCAAATGCAGGGCTAGGCCTGTACTCTGATAGTCAAAAGCACAACAAAACTCAACTCAGATAAACCCACAAAAACAACCTGTATGATATCTTTGTTTTATGTAGCAAAATAAGCTAGTATGAACAAAACTCAACTCAGAAGCTAGTACGATATAAAGGATTAAAAATAATAATTGAGGCCTATGCCCAAGCTTGTATATTAAAAATGGAGGCCCAACCTAGACTCCACACACAATCAGCACTTGATTTCCCATGCAGAGGATAATTAGACAAAGTACTTTTTTTTTCCTTCCCCCAAAAAATAAATCTGACTATCTATTAATGTGATATTACCTCATAAATAACCTTTGTAGAAGTCTAAAATTCGTGGTCGCCAAATGTGGTGTATCACCAAATTAATATATATATATTACACAAGGTTCGTCTACATTAAAAGGTATTTATTAAAAGGCAACAACACAATACTATAAATGTATCACAAACACACAGCTCAGATCCACGGAGCAACAACCCTTTTTAAATCTATCTACCTATATAGTAATCCCCTTCCCCAAACGCTTAATCTCAACCACGGTTAGGCCATCACCATCACATCCAAGGAAGAACAGGTACAACCGCAGTTTCCTGCCTGGATATACCCTTAGTTGAGATGATGTGATTTACATCACATCCTGTCCATGCATCACTTCCTCCAGCAATTGTGGGAGGGAAGCAAAGACTCTTAGCCCTCCTACCTAGACCTGTTTAAGGAGGTCCTGAATTACCATGCAAGGAAGACAAGTTACCACAACAAGGAAATCAGTTTGAAGTGTTTGAAAGGAAAGCAGAAGATAAAGTTGAAAATGCAGAATACTGTGAAAACAGAAATGACAACATTTGAAAAGAAAAGGAATCAATGTTAGTAATGCTGATAATATTTTGTGAGGAAGAGAGAAGTTTAAGGTGGAACCATATCTACCCATCAAAGATAACTTATGTTCGGCTCTTGCACATCGCATTCAAGCATACAAAAATGCTCTATACCAAAGCAAGTAACAGGGATTATTAGATCCCAGTTGACAGTAGGCGGTCTATTAATGTATTATGTATTATTAAACAGGTCAGTTTTCCACACTTATATTAAAGGCCAATGTTCCTCAGAAGACAAAAATATTTTTAAATTACACTGTTCAGATCATGTGCCGCTGTCCAAAACCAATGCTGTCCACTGGAGCATCTATAGATGGATACACATCATATATATTGAGAAAAACTCATCAATATAGCCCAATAGTAGTTCAAACTCTCACCTTGAATAAACTCAAAGATATGAGGTATTTAATTTCCATATACAGATCTTTTTGACTGGATGTTGATGGGATGATAATAGGGTCCTCCTCCCATGATGTACTTCTTTCAGATTTGTATCCAGATCATTATAATCCACTTGTATATATGTGTGAGTTATACATTTAATGTGTGTATATACCATAACATTAAAAATGTAAATGAGTGTATACCAATAAAGAAATCTACTAAGAAATAGATATATTTCTTAGAGAACGTATACTCAATTGATTTTCTTGATCTGAAAACATGTGTAATGCAGAAAAATAGTATATAAAGATATATCAGCAATAAAACGTGTTTCGTCGCTATTTCCGCAGCTTCCTCACTTAAAATGTTCTATAATGAATAAAAATGAGTGCATACATATTACATATACATACACACTAAAATTATATATTATCATAAAGATATATACAATAAATAAAAGGTCTAAAGAACCATATATTGTTATCTTTTCTATTATTCCTTTTTCTTACTGCAGATTATTGTAAATCCTTATTCTATTAATAAATAATTGGAAAATAAATAAGTGATAAAGATCGTAAAAATAAATAAAAATATGTACATACAAAACAGAGGGAATAAGAAATAATACAATAATTATATTCCAATAAAAATAGTCTAAATAAACTCCTTTTCAAAGGCAGCTTCTAAAACCTATATATCATTCAATCCTCCCAAAACAAATGAAGAGAAATATATGAGATGCTGGTGATGAATAATTCTTACCTTGTAATACAGAAGCCAAAAAATATAGCTAATGTGTGTAGAAACCTGAAAGAGGATCCTCTGGGGCTTTATTGTCTGCACATCCAAACAGCGGGTCGTTATCCCGCCCAGTGATGCATATTACGTATCATCCCCATGCAAACCAGACATAATCAAACTAATGGTGACTACACCACCTATTGGACATCTGGAAACATCACCATGCCGTGGCACCACTGCCATGGTGACCAGACACGTTAACATGCATTGCAAACACCAGACCTCCACTAAGGAACCTACCACATGCAGTAATATGGTGAATAAATAAAATAGCAGTATCACTAGTCAATCTGGAATAAGAACATACCCATAGTGAGTACTAAATAAAAAACTAATTTGTATGTGTATAGAGAAAAAAGTACTGGAAGAATAACTGCCTATTAAAATAATGGCAGTGATAATATAAGTCAGCAGTTGCTGGGTAAAAAAAAATCCTTAATTATATGTTTAGGGAGGAATTAAAATATAAATGGATACAATATATAGAACATGATATAAGTGATCCTCAAAGAAAATAATATATTGTACAAGAAATAGGATAAAGAATTCCTATAGAGGATAGCTGAAATATCATATTATTTGGTTTCCTAGTCGAAATCACCAAACAATGGGTGATGCAGACATTTCAACAGCGGCAGCCAAATTTCAGAAGACTTAACCAGATTACATTGAGCCTGGATTTGTAATCTGGTTTTCTTCAAGAACTTTGTAGCACAATTTGATGAATTCAGCACTGCACCGACCTCACACACATGCACCCTCACCAGCGGTAGCTCCTCCCCATTCTTGATGATAACTAATGCTACTGGAGAAAAGATTTTCTTCAAGATGAAACATTTGAAGTATGCATACAGATCGATAATTTCACTTGCTCTAGTGGCAATTGCTCCTATGGCAATTGAAAATGATATTCTAAAAGACTTATGCCCTCATTCAATTGCAATTTGGCCAATTGAATAGGGTGCTAAATAAGCACATAACATATACTTTTTAAAGAAGTTTTTAGTTAGTAAACATCTATCTAAAAGCAAGGGTTTCACTAACTAAAAACGTCTTTTAAAAAAATATGCTATGTGCTTATTTAGAGCCCTATTCAATTGGCCAAATCGCATTTGAATGAGGCCCTTACAATTTAGAAAAAAAATTCCAAGAAATTACACACAGGAAATGTCTGAATTTTAACTGTTGTCAACCTTGTAAGAATACATTTATCTTTGTCTTTAAGTTCTTTTTTGCTATTTGAAAATACAGAGTGATGCAAAAGTAGCTTGACACTAGCAGTTATCTCTCACTTTGGTGACCAGAGAAGTATCAATGGGCGGAGTCAACAAATAATAATAACAACAATATATGTCAGTGTATTGTGTATTGCACATAACTATATATCTATAAAAATTAGAAAATCGAAATATGTAGTAGGTATATTAACATGAACATTTGTCAAGCGACTTATGCCCAATCCAATATGACTGGGGGCCTCACAGTACTGGGGGCCTACAATGTCTTAATCCATCCCTGGGTGTCGATCTCCATGAGAAGTCCAAAATAAGGAAGGCCCTTATACAAGCTAGAAAAAGCATGGCCTAGCCAAATAGCAGACAATGAGAAAATCTATGTGACTGTTGTTTTTCTTAATTGTATTAATCATTCTGTACAGCAAATATTGAATTTTACAGAAATCACACAAATAGCCTCAATCACTTTTTATACATTGTGTGTTATTCTTCCTTACCTCCTTCTGCTATAGTAGTATTTTTTTTTTATCTATGAAATTACTGTTCGGAAAGGTTTCTATTTTAAGCTTGCAACTTGCAATTTGTATATCTAAGCCACAATCTGGCAAATCATGGCAAGTGTCAGATTTATTTGCTGTTTGGGATTTATTCTCCAACTGAATAAGAATTATTTACAACTTGTATCCAAGTTATTTTATATTGATTTACTGATTTATTTTTATAAGTTATTTAATCATTCAGTTTACTGAGAACATTTTGTTAGAAGACATTACAAAAGTTGCTAATAATTCCAATCTTGTTCTCTATAAACACTGTTGCTGATGATACAAATAAATCCAAGCATCCACAATATGATAGATTTGATCTGGCAAAACAGAACTTGTGTTTTGGCCGATTGTTGCAAAGTTACCATATCCAATAAACATTAAATATATAAACATTAATAAACATTAAATAATCAGCAACCTGTGTATTTCTCATCTGAAGTCTGACACCACCTCCAATGAGTGTCCCATTTGGTTTCCTTTCTTGCTCCCTCTATTTATTTTATCTAATCCATTCTGCTTTATTCAAGTCTTTGTCCAGCTGTCTCTCTCTGGCCTTTCATCCATCTATCAATCTGTCTCACTCTATAAATCTCTCTGCCTCATTTTTTTTTCTCTTTTACCATGTATTTGTCATTCTCAGTCTCCCGAAACGACCTCTCACCCTACAATAAAAAGAGATGTTGTGCAGTGGAAGATGTGTATGTCCCTCAGGCCATTAACGACGATATGTCTTCATAATGCACAGTATGCAATATGTATTCTGCCTAATGCCCTGCTATTCACAAGAGAAAGCCAATACCATATACTACATATACTTGCTAAAGTCTGAGAAGTTTGTACTATTGACCAATCGGTGGGAGTTAGATGTAGACATATTATTTGGTATAGGCTTCTCTTTACCTACAGTGGATATAAAAAGTCTACACACCCCTGTTAAAATGTCAGGTTTCTGTGCTGTAAAAAAATTAGACAACGATAAATCATTTCAGAACTTTTTCCACCTTTAATGTGACCTATAAACTGTACAACTCAATTGAAAAACAAACTGAAATCTTTTAGGTGGAGGGAAGAAAAAAAAGGAAAAATAATGTGGTTGCATAAGTCTGCACACCCTCTTATAACTGGGGATGTACTGTAGCTGTGTTCAGAATTAAGGAATCACATTCAAATTGTGTTAAATAGGAGTCAGCATACACCTGCCATCATTTAAAGTTCAGCTGCTCTAGTTGGTCTTTCCTGAAATGTTCTTAGTCGCATCCCACAGCAAAAGCCATTGTCCACAGAGAACTTCCAAAGCATCAGAGGGATCTCATTGTTAAAAGGTATCAGTCAGGAGAAGGGTACAAAATAATTTCCAAGGCATTAGATATACCATGGAACACAGTGAAGACATCATCAAGTGGAGAAAATATGGCACAACAGTGACATTACGAAGAACTGGAGCTCCCTCCAAAATTGATGAAAAGACGAGGCTACCAAGAGGCCTACAGCAACATTAAAGAAGCTGTATTAATATCTGGCAAGTACTGGCTGTGTAGTACATGTGACAACAATCTCCTGTATTCTTCATATGTCTGGGCTATGGGGTAGAGTGGCAAGACGAAAGCCTTTTCTTACGAAGAAAAACATCCAAGCCAGGCTACATTTTGCAAAAACACATCTGAAGTCTCCCAAAAGCATGTGGGAAAAGGTGTTATGGTCTGATGAAACCAAGGTTGAATTTTTTGGCCATAATTCCAAAATATATGTTTGGCGCAAAAACAACACTGCACATCACCAAAAGAACACCATACCCACAGTGAAGCATGGTGATGGCAGCATCATGCTTTGGGGCTGTTTTTCTTCAGCTGGAACTGGGGCCTTAGTTAAGATAGAGGGAATTATGAACAGTTCCAAATACCAGTCAATATTGGCACAAAACCTTCAGGCTTCTGCTAGAAAGCTGAACATGAAGAGGAACTTCATCTTTCAGCATGACAACGACCCAAAGCATACCTCCAAGTCAACAAAGGAATGGCTTCACCAGAAGAAGATTAAAGTTTTGGAATGGCCCAGCCTGAGCCCAGACCTGAATCCGATTGAAAATCTGTGGGGTGATCTGAAGAGGGCTGTACACAGGAGATGCCCTCGCAATCTGACTGCAAAAACACTCCAAATCTAAGAAGAGTGGGCAAATCTTGCCAAGTCAAAATGTGCCATGCTGATAGACTCATACCCAAAAAGATTGAGTGCTGTAATAAAATCAAAATGTGCTTCAACAAAGTATTAGTTTAAGGGTGTGCATACTAATGCAACCATGATATTTTATTTTTTAATTTTTTCTTCCCTCTACCTAAAAGATTTCAGTTTGTTTTTCAATTGAGTTGTACAGTTTATAGGTCCCATTAAAGGTGAGAAAATGTTCTGAAATTATTTATCTTTGTCTCATTTTTTTACAGCACAGAAACCTGACATTTAAACAGGGGTGTGTAGACTTTTTATATCCACTGTAGCTATTCTTTTGTACTTTTCAGAAATCTCTAATTTTTAGAATACTATATGGCCTCACCTATACATAACAGTTATTCTATCCAGCATTATGATATTCATTCGTTCAGTATCGCCCCTATGGTCTGCAGCACGCCAGGCATATCTATTGTTATGTCTCTGGTTGTGCTTATCCATAAGATTTTCTTGGCACAAAAATCTCCCTTGACAAATCTTTATACTGACCGTGGATGTATTTATATCCCCTCTCAGATGCCTTTTTTCTAGAGAATATAAGTTGAATTTGGGTAGTCTTCCTTCATAACAAGCCCCTTCACCATGACAAGGTAGCGATCCAGAAGGGGCTAGTCATCATACTCAGATAAATGTCTAAATCAATTTAAGATATAAATATTCTTGTAGATTAAAGTAGCCGAATAAGCCTAGTGATATAAGTGCAAAATACAAATATTGTAGAATATAATTATACTAGCGACTTGCCCGTCAAAAATGACGGGGCAATAAAATTGTAAAGCAGGTAATGCTGTTTGCCAAAGACATTAATTTTTTTGGTGGTCTGAGATCCTTTGGCGCTCATTGCGAGCCTCTTGGTGGTTGTATTTTTTTATCAGAGGCGCTTTTGCTGTCATTGTAAGGTTGGCGCTGATGTGCTTTTTGCGCTTATTGCAAGGCTGTCCCCCCTGGTGTAGATTGTGTGCTATGAGCAGCGTTGGCGCTCGTTCTGAGGCACGCGGTGAATGACTTTGTGTTTATTGTGTGGTATGCGGATGTGGATGATTTAGCGCCTTTGCTAAAAGTGTACAGTGGATATAAAAAGTCAGCATGACAATGACCCAAAGCATACATCGAAATCAACAAAGGAATGGCTTCACCAGTAGAAGATTAAAGTTTTGGAATGGCCCAGCCAGAGCCCAGACCTGAATCCGATTGAAAATCTGTGGGGTGATCTGAAGAGGGCTGTGCACAGGAGATGCCCTCACAATCTGACAGATGTTGAGTGTTTTTGCAAAGAAGAGTGGGCAAATCTTGCCAAGTCAAAATGTGCCATGCCCAAAAAGACTGAGTGCTGTAATAAAATCAAAAGGTGCTTCAACAAAGTATTAGTTTAAGGGTGTGCAGACTTATGCAACCACATTATTTTTCATTTTTTATTTTTCTTCCCTCCACCTAAAAGATTTCAGTTTGTTTTTCAATTGAGTTGTACAGTTTATAGGTCACATTAAAGGTGGAAAAAGTTCTGAAATGATTTATCTTTGTCTCATTTTTTTTACAGCACAGAAACCTGACATTTTAACAGGGGTGTGTAGACTTTTTATATCCACTGTATCTTGTACCTCGTACAGCTTTTTGGGAAAGCCGTATGTGCTTGGTGGTGTTTTGCGGCTTTAGGGTCGTGGAGCCTTCTTTTTTGCTTTTTTCGATGGCCATTTTTTATTTTGCTTAGGTTTTTTTTTCGTGTGGACTTAAATTGAGGTGTAACTTAACTTGCAGAGGTCCTGGGTGCCCTCCTTTGCTGTGGGTAAGTTTTTTATGTCATTTTTGTGTGTATTTATTGTTTTTTTAATGTTTTCCCCTGCGCGTGGTTTGGCCGTTAAGGTCGTATTTTTGCGAGTTCGTAATGATTTTTTTCTAAGTTCCGCGGCTTGTATTTTTTTAGTGTAAGTCCTTAATTTTTTCTTTCTAACTCTTGCGGCTCGTATTTTTTTGTGTAAGTCCGTATTTATTCATTGCGTGTTAGATCTATTTTGTTAAAGTGCCGCTTGTGAGGCGGCGTAAAGCCTCCACCTCCGCAAATGCGGCCGCTCACTTCATGAGGGTCCGCATTTGCGGACCAAACTGCGTCCCTCGCTTTGCTGATAATAGTGGCAGATTTTCTAGAAATGTGACCCTGCTTTTCTCACATTAAAAGCAATATTCAGTATTCTTTATGTAGGCTATATGAAGATTTATTATTGTTATAATTATGTTTCATTTGTAAAATGGCAGCATATTATGCAGTGCTAATTGCACGGATTAATGTGAATACGAAAATTATGTTCATTGCTGTCACTTTTATGCAACATGTAAGTATATATTTTTTTTGAATTGGAAATTATTTCATATGAAAATAAATACTCAGGTGCAGGGTTTTTGTATAAGTGAGTTTAATGTTGGCATAGGCATTCATTCCTCATAAATCATGCTGGTGCTCTACAAATAAAGAAAATAATAATAAAACACTTTAGCTACACATTTATATTTCTAGTAGATGTTATACATGTATAAAAATATCTACGTTATGGCTCATCAAAAATGTCTTTATCTGATTGCCCATTTATAACTGCCACCATTTGTATTCATATGCCATAAACTGTCATCAAGATTGATATAGATATTTCTATCATTAATCCCCGTCCGCCACTCCCAGCTGCTTTGATTGCCTGAAGGTTCCCAGACTGGTCCACCAATGGGAGCCGGAGAGGGACAATGTAACTCTATGCTTAAAAGATTCTGTTCTGACAAACAACCGAGTTAATCAGCTGTTCAGAAAAATGGATGGAGAGGTATGTGAATGGCTTTATTTATTGCTTTTGTAGGTTGATCAATCTACCTGTCTAAAATAAAAATAATAATATTATACATTCAGTTTAATTTCTGTTAAAAAGAACCAGATGCAAAATCAGTGAACCCAATTTGAGATAACAGTTATCACATCTTTATGCTTAATCACAAATGGCACATAAATGAATAGAGTTTATATCTGGCTATTGGCCTGCCTATCTTTACCAATGTATTAGTTTTGTTCTGATTGTGCAAAGTTCATGCTGAACCATCAAAACGTGCAGGAAACCACAATTGCGGTGTCTGATTATCTCCTTTGCCAGTGGGTTAGGAGGTTTGATACTGATAAGATTTCCATTGTTTTTACGAAAGCTGAATGAACAGTCTATCTGCACCAAGTTCCCCCCCCAAGCAAAACAAAAAAGCAATATGGCAGTAAGGAAATATAGTTTATTAACTACTATTAACTAGCAAAGAAGTTATCAGCCTTATTAAATTGCAATTCGACCAATTGAAAAGGGCTCTATATAAGCACAGAGCATATTCTTTTACAGAAGTTTTTAGTTAGTGAACCTCTATCCAAAAGCAAGGTCTTCCCTTGCTAAAAACCTCTGTAAAAAAATATGCTCTGTGCTTATATGGAGCCCTTTTCAATTGGTCGAATCGTAATTAAATAAGGCTGTAAATGTTTATTTCTAAAATCATTATCCCTACTGTAAAGCGATGCTCAAAAAAAGCATATTGTAAATATGAGACTTTAGTGGCTTTTTAAGGGAGAAACAACCATAAAATTCCACATCTTATCCTGGACCTGCACATATTGTTTCTTAAACTCAAAATTGGTCCTGGATGGCTTCTGTTACCTAGTAGGAATGTTCAGATTCATTTTCAAATATGTTGTTTTAAATAAGAAAAATAAGTCATTCTTTAATTTACCTTTAAGGTAAATATCAGTTAGGAGCCAGACAGGCTGTTTCCAGGAGTCTGGAAGGAAGCGCTTCATAGGGATACATTATGGTTTAGGAAAATACCCAGGAGCCTGAAATGTGCAGTATACCCATGAAATTTCCTGTAACCCAGCATGTCCAAACCGAGCATGGACCGTGTAATCTGTATAATCAATGGAACTTGTGGTATTTGTAATTTTTATCTAGACAAAGCAGGGATGTGGTGGAAGAGTGGACATGACTGAGGAGATCATCTGTTTTTTAATTATTTTTTCTTACTAAAGCCTTTCTCTGTTGCGGCTTCACATTTATATTTTTAATCTTAATGGTGAAAAAAAAGCTCTTACTTTGGCCCTTTAAATTTAGTTTTTTTTGTGGAGGCCTGTACTGACTAGCAATTTGACAATTTACATATACTTAATTGCAGAACACAAATGCTAAAAATTGATTGTAAGGATTTAGGAGAAACTCTTTCACAGTGATATTTAAGATAACCTTATAGGAATAGCTCCCAAGCTGTGTTCCGTGGAGCCCTGGGATTCCATGGGCCTCATTCAAATGTGTTTTGGCCAATTGAATAGGGCTCTATATAAGCACAGAGCATATTTTTTTTTTATAGACGTTTTTAGTTAGTGAACTTCTATCCAAAAGCAAGGTCTGCACTAACTAAAAACTTCTGTAAAAAAAATATGCTCTGTGCTTATATAGAGCCCTATTCAATTGGCCAAATCGCATTTGAATGAGGTCCCATAAGTTGTGACCAGTTTTTCCCCCCTTGAAAAAGACGCAGGAGCGTAGAAACGTACGTCACGGTGTAAGATGCGACTTGTGATGTCACACACCGTTGGCGTGAGGAGGCTGAGACAGCTTAGGAAGAGAAACCAGCAGTTTAGGGCAGAATTAATGATTTCTGATATTGTGAAGCCCCAAAGATCAGATTGTCTATTTAATATCGATGAAAACAGTAGTTTATCTTAGAGACCAATGTTATGAGGCACAAGATTCATAGTGCCAATGAAATTAGTCCAAGTTCTGTATACAGGGATAATCACTTGTTAATCTTTGAGCGTTACAAAGATATTTGGAGGGATGATGTGGTCCTTTTATAGTGGTTTTGGGCCCCGGAGTGAAGTTTTTGGGTATTTGCTGTGAAAATGCACGGGAGTTTATTTTGACCTGGGGATATAGTATTGGAAAACTGCCTAACAGAATAGATTTAAGTGCAATATCACAAGTAACCCCTAGAGGGTACCTTTTACTCATACATGCAATTTTAATTTTCCCATAGCATAAATCGAAACAACTGGGACCTTAAAGAGATATTGTAATCATGATTGTTTGTATAATTCTTTCTGAAGTAGGGTGTCTAGATGTCCCCTGCTGTATTTAAATGTCCTAATGTCCCCTTGTTGTTTAGTCCTTCAGTCGTGCTCGACTCGGTGACCATAGGGACGGCAGCACACCAGGCACATCTGTCTTTTTTTCTGGTTGTGCTTATCCATTAGGTTTTCTTGACAAAGATAACAGAGTGGGTTGCCAGTTCCTTCTGCAGTAGGCCGCAATTTGTCTGACCTCTCTGCTATGACCTGCCCATCTTGAGTGACCCTACATGGTATAGCTCACTGCTTCATTGAAGTATACAAGCCCCTTCACCACGACAAGGTACCAATCCAGAAGGAGAATGTCCCATACAACATGCTAAACGGACACAGAACACTCCAGTTTTCATGCTTTTAAAATAACACATTTTAAATAATACAAAACTTGTTTGATTTTTTATGCATGAAATAATATTAAATAATACCTGTTGAAACTTCCTTGCAATTAACAGGTAACACAGAGGTTATTACTTTAGTCAGTACAGTGCCTTGCAAAAGTATTCATCCCCCTTGGCATTTTTCATGTTTTTTTGCCTCACAACCTGGAATTATCATGGATTGTTTTCGGATTTGCATCATTTAATTTACAGAACATGCCCACAACTTTGAAGATGTTTTTTTTTTTGTTTCTTGTGAAGCAAAGAACAGAAAAATAACAGAAAAAGTCAATGTGCAACTATTCACCGCCCTAAAGTCAATACATTGTAGAGCCACCTTTTGCGACAATCACAGCTCCAAGTCACTTTGGATAAGTCTCTATGAGCTTGCCACATCTTACCACTGGGATTTTTACCCATTCCTCCTTGCAAAGCTGCTCCAGCTCCTTGAAGTTGGATGGTTTGTTCTTGTGAACTGCAATCTTTTAAGTCTGACCACAGATTTTCTATTGGATTGAGGTCTGGACTTTGACTAGGCCATTCCAACACATTTACATGTTTCCCCTTAGACCACTCAAGTGTTGCTATAGCAGTGTGTTTGGGATCATTGTCCAGCTGGAAGTTGAACCTCCGTCCTAGCCTAAAATCACGCACAGAGTGGTACAGGTTTTGCTCAAGAATATCCCTGTATTTAGCACCATCCATCTTTCCCTCAACTCTGACCAGTTTCCCAGTCCTGGCTGCTGAAAAACATCCCACAGCATGATGCTGCCACCACCATGTTTCACTGTGGGGATGGTGTTCTTTGAGTGATGTGATGTGTTGGTTTGGGCCAGACATAGCGTTTTCTTTGATGGCTGAAAAGTTAAATTGTAGTCTCATCAGACCAGAGCACCTTCCTCCACACATTTTGGGAGTCTTAAAAACGTGCCATTTTGTTTTTTTGCTGAAAGTAAGGGCTTTCTTCTGGCCACTCTGCCATAAAGCCCAACTCTATGGAGCGTACGGCTTATTGTCGTCCTATGTACAGATACTCCAGTCTCTTCTGTGGAACTCTGCAGCTCCTCCAGAGTTACCTTATGTCTCTGTGCTGCCTCTTTGATTAATGCCCTCCTTGCCCGGTCCGTGAGTTTTGGTGGGCGGCCGTCTCTTGGCAGGTTTGCTGTTGTGCCATGTTCTTTCCATTTGGTTATGATAGATTTGATGGTGCTCCTGGGGATCATCAAAGATTTGGATATTTTTTTATAACCTAACACTGACTTGTACTTCTCAACAACATTGTCCCTTACTTGTTTGCATTGTTCCTTGGTCTTCATGGCAGTGTTTGGTTAGTGGTGCCTCTTGCCTAGGTGTTGCAGCCTGTGGGGCCTTTCAAAAAAGGTGTGTTTATGTAATGACAGATCATGTGACACTTAGATTGCACACAGGTGGACATCATTTCACTAATTATGTGACTTTTGATGGTAATTGGTTGCACCAGAGCTTTTTATGGGCTTCCTAACCAACTTATGCTATTGTGTTCTGATCCATCACATAAAATTCAGATTAGCAAAACATTGAATTTAAGACTGTAATGTAACAAAACAGGTAAAAAGTCAAGGGGGGGGGGGTTGAATACTTTTGCAAAGCACTGTATATGTATGGTATGTCAGAGTATACTTACATACAAAAATATGTTTGAATATAGATATTTCTGTGCATATACCTTTTTTTAATACAAAGAGAAATACAATATTTATACCTGTATATCGCTATGTAATATGTAGGTTCATTATAAATAAACGGTGGTAATAATAATAATGTGCAAACATACTTCAATGTACCGGTCTGCATCTTCAGGCAGCCTGTTGCCCCCTGAAAATGTGCTGCCCTAGGCCTGGGCCTTTTGGGCATAGGCAAAAACACCAAATACACCCATTCATTAGAGTTATGTGCATCCAAAAACTCTCATTAGACTACTTGGTAAAAACACGATTAAGATATAGATGTACATTGTCAGATAATTTGCCAGAGTACCTTGTAAATTAAATGTCTTACTGATTTGTTTAGCGTTAATCAATGCATACATATTACAATTGAGATAAAGATGCTAAACACTGTAATACAGGGTCATAATTTTCACAACTTGCATCAATAATAATTAGTTACTACTGTACAAGATAATATACCACCCTGTTATTACTGCTGTATATGCAGCAAAAAAGCTATTTTGAACATAACTATAATGCAGGGATATTTTCCCATATAGTTCCTCAATGCACATCATGCATAACTAAGGTGCTCTCATTTCATGTTGTCTTGCAGTTATATATTGTTCTCCACAAATAATTTCACGGCTTCTCTCATCAGATTACATCATGTATCAAAATGTACAATAAGCAACTAGAACATGCAAAGGTTGCAGAGATGTTTTATATAGACAAAGATTGAGAGAATTAAACCGATAGATCATTTAACTATAATAATTTTATTATAAAATAGAATTTTATTTCTATTTTTGTATGAATAAAGCACTCAGTGAGACTGGGTGTCCATTTTATTGTTATTTTCACAGACTGATCAATAGTTTAGGTTTAACTAGGCAATACTACATTTGACTCAAAACTAATTTATTTAGCAATGTTTAAAGGAAGACTGCAGAAAATAATTTTCTTTATGGTCTTTTAAATACCTAAACATTATGGCCAAAATGTTTGTAGAATACAAAAAAAACATAAATGAAACACTTTTAATTTTTCAACTTTTATATGTATTTATTCACAATTGCAAGGTTCCATTTTATCTTCTTGTCTACTGCTGTCTGTAATTTTGTCAGGTGACTGTGTGTTTGTAAACTAATGAGCTTCCCTTTATTCCTGTTGATAACATTAGCAGTTGGAATTACCATTGTGCAGAAAAATATCCTAAGCATTCGTCTCCCACCTCAGAATGTGATGGGCTGAAACTAAAATGGTAGATAGCACATAACTGCACTTAGAGGGTAAGAAATTAGAGTCTGTATTATTTTTCTTTACATGCTACATTATGTTGCATATTTTCAAGTGTTATTTTTCAAAACAGTATATTATAAATATATGAGTACAGTTGTATTTTAGATATAATACTTTTCAACTAATTTCAACACAGTAATTAAAACAGAGCTGACACTAACAGATCTTTAAGGTATAATTAATGCTGAAATATCCTACAAAAACACTATTGTGGCACATCACAGAAAAGGACATCTAACTTTCAAATTACACATCTTCACCCCTAGATGATTCCCCACACTTCCTCTGTGTGCAGAGAATTAATTTTATTTACAGGGAAATACTTCATGCTGCTGCCAGTAAAGCAGAAACAACATTGTAACATTGGTACTTTAGCCAGTTGCTGGATATCTGCATAAAGCATTTAAGAGTTGTCAGAGCACAGGAGAAGCAGCATGCAGTACCTAAACTACTCTTAAATCCAGGATGAAGGGGGTGTAGCGGAGAAGCAGTATTACATTCAATCTCTGCGCTGGTAGTCTGCAAAATATTCAAGAGAAGCACTGTACAGTCTCATAATCCCCATACTGGACGTTACACAGTTGGGAGTAAAGAAAACACTCATTTATCTTCTCACTCACAGATGTATGTATATATATATATATATATATATATATATATAAATATATATATATATATATATATATATATATAGATATATATCCTGGGAAAACAGGAAGTCAACACAGGTAAATAAACACATGCCCATATTTGGTGACACAGTACAGAGAGAGAACAATAGTTGCGATCACATCACACATCTCCCAGTGCCTAGCTGCTACTCTTACACAATAACAGGCATTACTATATAGTACAGAGATTGATAGGGTCATCCCTCGGTTTGCCCTATCTGTCTCCACAAGGTCTACCAGATAGCTACCCCCTCATGAGCCTGGCAGGGCAAAGGTTAACCCTTTCCCTGCCGTACCCTCTAGCTCTGTGTATTACACCCTGCTCTCTGTATATTAACAAATATCAATAACACAATGTCTTTGTAATAAGACTAGGTAGCTGGTTCTTGCCACACAGTTCCCTTGTAACCACAAGCCGGCATACCCAGTCTGATCCCAGCGGATCGGCTTGGGGATGTCCTGGGGACTCTTCGCAGATCACTTTTCCAGTTCAGTTTGTCTGGATAATGCGTCAGCGTTGCCGTTTTGCTTTCCAGGTCGGTAGTGTATTGTAAAATCAAAGGGCTGCAGCGCTAGACTCCAGCGAAGCAGTCTGGCATTGTCTCCTGCCACCCTGTTGAGCCACACTAACGGGTTGTGATCTGTGAGAAAGGAAAAGGTTCAAGGTATACAAATACGGCTGTAGCTTCTTGAGGGCCCAAACTATGGCTAGGCATTCTTTTTCGATGGCGGCATAGCTTACTTCTCGGGGTAATAATTTTGTGCTTAAGTAAGCCACCGGGTGTTCGCCGCCATCTGCTCCGACTTGGCTCAATACGTCCCCCAATCCAAACATAGAAACGTCTGTGTGAACAAGAAAGCGTTTGGTGGGATCAGGAGCAGTCAGTACAGGGGCCTTGATGAGAGCAGTTTTCAGTTGCTGAAATGCCTGTTCACACTCTGGGGCCCAGACTACCTGCCTAGGGAAGGTTCTCACAGGTCAAATCAGTAAGGGGCTTGGCCAGGGCACTATAGTTGGGCACAAATTTGCGACTATACCCTGCTGTTCCTAGGAAAGCTAGGACCTGAGACTTCGAACAGCCTCTGTCTTGGCTGGTTCTGTTTTCTGTAGACCACTACCTACACGATGGCCGAGGTACTGCACTTCAGCCATCCCTATGTGACACTTACTAGGTTTGAGGGTCAACCCTGCTTCCCATATATATCATCCAGGCAGGCACAAGCGTACTCCTGAAACCCGTTCAATAGCCGGTGTACCATCCGCTGGAAAGTTGCTGAAGCATTCTCCATCCCGAAGGGCATGACTTGAAACTGGTACAGGCCAAACAGGGTGACAAATGCAGACCTGGGTATGGCTTCTTTGGCTAGTGGAATTTGCCAGTACCCCTTACAAAGATCTATTGTAGTGAGGTGCCGCCATCGGGCCATTTTGTCTAAAAGTGTGTCTATCCTGAGCATTGCATAGGCATTTAGCCTCCTATTATCCACACAGAATCGGGTTGTTCCAATCCGCTTTGGTACTAGCACCACCAGGGATACCCAGGGACTATCAAAATGGTCAATAACCCCTAGCTGAACCATCTCCTGAATCTCTTTACACATATTCTCCTTTACAGATTCCGGAATGTGGTTGGGAGTTTGGTGTAGTGGTAATTGGCCAGGGATGTTTACACGTGAGTGGCCAGAGGTGTGTACCCAGGCAGATTGGATAAGGTGGCCCCCTTGGCCCTGATCAACTCCTGCATCTGGGTATGCTCCTGTGGGCTCAGCCGCTCTTCTAGTTGTACCCCTCCGAGACCCTCTGTCTGGTCTCCTTTTTCTAAGAGGTCTGGTAGAGAGAGGTTCTCAAAATCTTCGGAGGCTGGGGCGCAAATAGCCGGCACACCCTCCGTGCGCTCATGATAGGGTTTTAGCATATTCACACGGAGCATGCGTCTTCCCCCTACTCCAGAGCACAGTGGGCCACAGGGGGTGCTTTAGTATTTTGGTTTTTATTATTATTATTATTATTTTTTACCACCCTGCCAGGCGGCCTGCAGCTTGTCATTGCGGACGGGTTTCAAAATCAATACTTTTTGTCCCACTTGAAAGCTGCTGTCCCTGGCTCCCCTATCGTACCTTCGGCGCTGGCGTTGTTAGGTCGATGACATTGTGAGGTTGGATCGCACCATCTGGGTCAACTTCTCCAGGTGGTACCTAAACTCCAACACATATGGGACAATAGGGGTACCCTCTGCGCTAACCTCTGCCTCCCAATGCTCTCTTATTAAGTCTAACGGGCTTCTCACCCTTCTAACGAACAGTAGTTCAAAGGGGGAGAATCCGGTGGATTCTTGGGGCACCTCCCTGTACGCAAATAGAAGGTGGGCAAATAGAAGGTGGGTCATGAATCTTTCCCAGTCTCTCCTAGTGTCTGCGAACGTCCGGAGCATTTGTTTTAGCCTCCCATTAAAACGTTCGAAGACCATTGGACTGGGGGTGGTATGCCGAGTTTACTATGGGCTCAATTCCACATAGTCTCCAGAGTTGGTGGGTGACTTTGGCGGTAAATTGGGTGCCCTGATCCGAAATAAACTCTCAGCGAAATCCCATACGAGAGAGAATCCGCATCAGGGCATCCACGACCGTCTCAGCGTGGACATTGGTCAGCGCCATCTCCTCTGGGTATCTAGTAGCATAATCTACTAGGCTCAGGATGTATTTCTTTGTTGTTTAACAGCTTGAATTCACACTTTAAATATGAGCGATATTTAACCTTTCAGTGAGGTAAGATTTATTCAAAAAATCCTTATGAAAAAATGAACATTGAAACTGCTTTCTACTGCACACAAGAGCCAAATAAGCCCATTTGGTATGCCCATTCAGTCTATCTGACGTAAATAGACCATAGGATACCTTTTTTTCCTTGACATTCACTAATTTAATTGAACCCACTTGTGTTTATTGCCACAAATTCTCAATTTTTGACACATCTGACCATAGAACTTGGTTTCAGTCAAAGATTTGGTGATTTTTGTGATTTGACAACAGCAGAAGCTTCAACTGACCGGCCTTCCAAATAGTTTTGTTGACATGGAGATAGCATCTAATTGTAGTTTTGGTGACTTGGTGACCCCAGGATGCAACCAACTCCTGCAGCTGTCCAAATATGATCCTTGCAGAAATCTTTGTCTCTCACCATCCTAACAAAATACGCTTGGCCCACTTCTAGGCAGGTTCATAAGAGCTCCAAATTTAAAGGGATATGGAAGGTTCCAGAATTGCACTAAGTATGTCCTATACAGTATTTCACAGAAGTGAGTACAGACGTTATTTTATAGCAATTTTTTGATTTATGAAGGTCAACAACCTTTTGACTCTTCTCATTGGCATGCTCTGACATTCTTCATGTTGATGGATGACTAAGAGTGTTTGGGCTGTGTAATCTCATATTTATACTCCAGTAAAATAGGAAGTCATGGATGACCACCTAAAAGTTCATAAAGACTCAGGGGTGCTTAAAAAGGTTAAGTATGAATTGGAATATACAGGGAGTGCAGAATTATTAGGCAAGTTGTATTTTTGAGGATTAATTTTATTATTGAACAACAACCATGTTCTCAATGAACCCAAAAAACTCATTAATAACAAAGCTGAATATTTTTGGAAGTAGTTTTTAGTTTGTTTTTAGTTTTAGCTATTTTAGGGGGATATCTGTGTGTGCAGGTGACTATTACTGTGCATAATTATTAGGCAACTTAACAAAAAACAAATATATACCCATTTCAATTATTTATTTTTACCAGTGAAACCAATATAACATCTCAACATTCACAAATATACATTTCTGACATTCAAAAACAAAACAAAAACAAATCAGTGACCAATATAGGCACCTTTCTTTGCAAGGACACTCAAAAGCCTGCCATCCATGGATTCTGTCAGTGTTTTGATCTGTTCACCATCAACATTGCGTGCAGCAGCAACCACAGCCTCCCAGATACTGTTCAGAGAGGTGTACTGTTTTCCCTCCTTGTAAATCTCACATTTGATGATGGACCACAGGTTCTCAATGGGGTTCAGATCAGATGAACAAGGAGGCCATGTCATTAGATTTTCTTCTTTTATACCCTTTCTTGCCAGCCATGCTGTGGAGTACTTGGACACGTGTGATGGAGCATTGTCCTGCATGAAAATCATGTTTTTCTTGAAGGATGCAGACTTCTTCCTGTACCACTGCTTGAAGAAGGTGTCTTCCAGGAACTGGCAGTAGGACTGGGAATTGAGCTTGACTCCATCCTCAACCCGAAAAGGCCCCACAAGCTCATCTTTGATGATACCAGCCCACACCAGTACTCCACCTCCACCTTGCTGGCGTCTGAGTTGGACTGGAGCTCTCTGCCCTTTACCAATCCAGCCACGGGCCCATCCATCTGGCCCATCAAGACTCACTCTCATTTCATCAGTCCATAAAACCTTAGAAAAATCAGTCTTGAGATATTTCTTGGCCCAGTCTTGAGGTTTCAGCTTGTGTGTCTTGTTCAGTGATGGTCGTCTTTCAGCCTTTCTTACCTTGGCCATGTCTCTGAGTATTGCACACCTTGTGCTTTTGGGCACTCCAGTGATGTTGCAGCTCTGAAATATGGCCAAACTGGTGGCAAGTGGCATCGTGGCAGCTGCACGCTTGACTTTTCTCAGTTCATGGGCAGTTATTTTGCGCCTTGGATTTTCCACACGCTTCTTGCGACCCTGTTGACTATTTTGAATGAAACGCTTGATTGTTCGATGATCACGCTTCAGAAGCTTTGCAATTTTAAGAGTGCTGCATCCCTCTGCAAGATATCTCACTGTTTTTGACTTTTCTGAGCCTGTCAAGTCCTTCTTTTGACCCATTTTGGCAAAGGAAAGGAAGTTGCCTAATAATTATGCACACCTGATATAGGGTGTTGATGTCATTAGACCACACCCCTTCTCATTACAGAGATGCACATCACCTAATATGCTTAATTGGTAGTAGGCTTTCGAGCCTATACAGCTTGGAGTAAGACAACATGCATAAAGAGGATGATGTGGTCAAAATACTCATTTGCCTAATAATTCTGCACTCCCTGTATGTCAATTAGATTTTGTTCATGAGAATTTCTAGGAGTGGCAATAATTGTGATACATGTTTCTGAGATAAATATCTAATATTATAAGTATACTGCAGACTGAAGGTAAATAATTAATGATGTGTTTCTGCCTAGACCCAGGCATGGAGGAGCACATTTTCAGGGGACAGCCTGTCAGAAGATGCCAGTGCAGTACATTAGAATATGTTTCTATATGCAAAGATGTGTGTAATGAGATGTCTGTAAGTGTCATTGGCACTTTCTATTTATCTATCTATCTATCTATCTATCTATCTATCTATCTATAGGTGTGTATGTCAGAAAACACACACATAATTTGAGATATTGAAAGGGGTGATGGGGAGGGAGCTGCCAGTGGGCATGGGAAGCTCAAAAGTAACTTAAAGAACCAATGGTGGTATCATGGAAAGTTCACAAATCTGAATGGTCTATGGCAGCATAAAACCCAAACCTAATATCATAATATTGCATCTCTTCACCGCAAACTACTTTGCTTGTTATCTCCATTTATTTCTCCATACGATCTCTTGCAACTTTAATTTAGTGCTCAATATATGTGATATTTACTTTCCCTTGTAACCCTGAATTATTCAGATACCAACATCAACCGAAGAAGCAATTATGATTAGGTAATGGTGATGAACCTATAATTAGTGCCAGTATTTTTGTTCTAGTGATTCTTTTGTGCCATATCAGAAAGAAAATTCAAGGACACATACCTCCCACATTCTGCTCTACAGTAAAGCATACAGTATGATGAAAACGTAGGGACGCACACTTCTCTGTGCATGCTTCAAAGAGGACTCATACCTGTTGCATCCTGATTTAATTAATTTTCAAGGACATATATTACTCTGTGCGTTCCTTCTAAAGAAATTCTAGGACACATACTGTACAGTAATATATTTGTTGTAATTTGCAACCGATAATTCTGTGCTTTGTTCATTAATGACAATAAAGTGCAAAGGATGAATGTGTGTTTTAGAATCACTGAAGCCAGTTTTTATGAAGAAAAAGGATGATAACATGCTGGGCCAATTGGCCTGAGTGGTCTTGAAAGTTTGTAATCACATTTTGCTCCATTCGCCAAGAAGTACTGTGTGTATTCAGTTTCGAGCTTGCAAATTTTAAGTTAAAGCTACATATGTTAGCAGGGTTCTCCAACTTTCTAATGTGTGAAATGAGAAAGATTAAACTTAAATCCAGATGTTTAGGGGTATAATATATGAGATAGGCTTTTCAGTTTCCACTTGTAGATACAGTAGATTGTAGTATTCACAGGACCATAGCACCACACAGTTATTACACATTCTAATTTAATAGACAATTTATATAATAAAGCAAATTTTAAGTAAAAGCTACATATGTTAGCAGGGTTCTCCAACTTTCTAATGTGTGAAATGAGAAAGATTAAACTTAAATCCAGATGTTTAGGGGTATAATATATGAGATAGGCTTTTCAGTTTCCACTTGTAGATACAGTAGATTGTAGTATTCACAGGACCATAGCACCACACAGTTATTACACATTCTAATTTAATAGACAATTTATATAATAAAGCTTCAGAGATATAATTTGATCAATTATGCTATCAATGATTTTATTAGTCAGGGACCAGGTAATGGAATAAACACTAAAGTACTACCAGGTTGGAGCTAGCTAGGCTTGTGTAGATGCTTGGTGTTGTGGGCAATGTTCTTGCTTAACCTCTTAAGGAGGAGCAGCATTTCACAGGGTAAGTATTATACAATACAGTTGGTACAAGGGTACCTGCTGCAATATTATATATAGGCTCAATTTCAAAGCAGAAGATACTTTCAAATAATACTTTTTACATATAATCAGCTACTTAAAGGGATATGAAAGTTTCATGGATTAATACATTTCTGCACTTTTTAGGCAAAAAGCAGTTTATGTGAATGCAGCACATCTAATACAACTTTTTGTTTTTATTAATATGAAAAAATTACTCTAATGATCATGTTGACACCTCCTGGGGGTGTCTACATAGGCATCTGACCCCCCCCCCCCCCCCCCAATCAGCATGTAGCATCAGGGGAGCAATATTAACCCACTATTTACCTACTGTTGCTTGCTCAGCCAATCTCCTTGCAGCTTCTTGTCTGTATGTCAGCAGTAATGCATAGCACTTATCAGTGATACACTACATATCACAGGCTGCTTTGCAGCACAAACAGAGACCCCAGAGTTAATTCAAATGTTTCAGCTAACCTGATTGGCCAAAACAAATTGTTTTAAATGTGATGCTAATTTAGCCTGGGTTTGGAGAGTGTTAACCATGGTTTTCAACTGCCAGAAATTACAATACATTTTGCTGACTTCAATGTAAGTGTTTAAATGTTTAATTTGGTATTTTTCATGCACATTTTTTTTTACATACACTACTAATTTTCCTCTATCAGATGCACTCATAATTCAGCAAATTTACATATTCCTTTAACCAGCAATCACATTACTTTTGGCAGTGTGTACATGAATATTACCAATTGAGTACCAGTAGATTTTCACATCAGCTACACTATTAACTTCTAATGTAGACGTTTATTACTGAAACATTAAATCATTAAGGGATACTAAAGAATCCATTTTGGAGGTTCTCATATGCACACTGTTTATTAGAATGGTAATACAATGGTGATTTGCAAACTGCCAATTATCTCACAATAAAAATGATATGTAGCAAAGCATGAATGTGAGCAGGAAGGAATTGAACATGTACTTTTATTTGGATAGAAAACTTTTAGGCAGAGATATATGTAGGTATGTCTACTACTTGTGTGGTTATCTTTTACATTTCCTTTTCTAATATGTGCAGGTCTTTCTGGTACTTTCTATCATGTTTAACATATATTGGGATTGACACAACCATAGTTTATGTATCTTCTGTGTTGATCAAAGTGTGTTTCCATGAACATTTGTGCAGTTGGTTAAACTTTCTGAGATTTAAACTTTCCTGTGCGTTTGTCAGGGGTGGTATAGAGAGGGCTCCCAGTCAAGAAGCAGGTGGAATGAAATTTTGCTAAAGCAATGTAATTGGTATTGGACATAGGAAATAGTAATTTAGCAGCTTACAGAATTCAGGTGAATCCTAGACATGTAACAACAAACTTAAACACATGTATACACATATTTAATACAGTGGACTGTGATACAATAACAGGGAGATTTAAGACATACTTGGACCTGTCAAGAATTCACATCCAGAGCTAACATTTACACACTCAGTGACACAGACATATACAGTACTTATTTACAGCCTTATTAAATTGTGATTTGACCAATTGAATAGGGCTCTAAATAAGCACAGAGCATATTTTTTTACAGATTTTTTTAGTTAGTGAAGACCTTGCTTTTGGATAGTGGTTCACTCTGTGCTTATATAGAGCCCTATTCAATTGGCTAAATCGCTATTTAATAAGGCTGTAAAAAAGTGTTCCAAGGGTTTTATACATAATAAAGTAATATAACTTGCCACCTGCTATAAACATAACACGGGCAAAACAAATGTCCTGAATGGCGCACCAACATAACAGTTATTGTAATATACAACTAAAAAAAAAAAAAGTCATAGCAAATAACCCAAGACAAATAATTTCTATATACAGTCCGGCAATTACTTATAGTAGCAAAAAATAAATGTTATCAATAAAAATGGCAGACATCCTACCTCACATAATCACTATATTCCCATAACTAACAAAATACACACATCAATGAATATTAAAGACAAGAAAATCTTATAAATAGCTCAAATTATGCATATATGGAGCAACTGATCTCAATAGAGGAGATATATATATATATACAATATGCAATATGTTACGGAACCAGTGCTCCATCAAACATTACACATGGCTAGATCAATACTATAGTAGTATTACATGTATAATTTATTTATTTATTATCTTTATTTATATCGCGCCAACATATTCCGTAGCGCTGTACAGGGGTTGAGTACATAGCAGAAAACAAATTAAACACCTTGTAAAGAATGGAGGGCCCTGTTTTTGAGCATAAAATCAAATGTACATAGAGCTTGTTTCCAAGGCCTGACACAAGATTGAAAACTCGCAAACTTACAATCTAAGGGTTTAGGTGCAATCACATAAATAGCATATATATGGAGCGGTGAAAAAAGTCCCCAAACTGCTGTACACCTCAGATGCTGGTTTCTCCACAGACCTATTAGTTTGTTAATGAGCAGTATCCAAAGGAGAGTTCAGAGTTCAAAATTCATCATTGTAAGAATAAACTTTGTAATTCACAAGTGCTTAGAGATCAAGGTAGTTATTAAACAAAACACACATATATATATATATATATATATATATGTGTGTGTGTGCGCGTGTACCTGAACTCACATAGTTGTCCTCATGGCGAGCTCCTCTCCCTCTGCCAATAATCAAGGCTCCAAAGGTGTAGCGAGTTGAAATGACTGATGAGGACAGGAGGTGATGACATATTTATTACATACATACATTTTTAGCCATACTAATTACATATATAAATCAGGCCTGTTAATCATTTTGGTCAGTTTCAATGCCTTATTTATGGCCTGAGGGAGGTAGGAATCACAGCTAGTGAAAGGGGCACATCAGGTACACAGTATTGCTGTAGGCAGCCTAGTTACATACACCGACAGCAAATAGTAACAGATAGCGAAGCTTACCAGAAGTAACAGCGTTCTTTGTCGTTATATAAATGAGAACTACAAAAACAATCAAATAGTCAAAATTCAAGCTGCCAGGAATCACTGACCAGTACGTTAGCTAATATTAGTATTTAGATGTTTGACATTAGCCACATCATTCTTACAAAAGTTGCATTTTAAAGCAAAATTTTAAAAATGGCTATTTTTCCTGATTTTAGAAATGCAGACTACTAAAATCAAGTTATTTTTTGTTATTCTTAAAGAGCACTGAAACCCAGCTATACATTGTACAAGCCATTTGATTCCAAAGTCAACTATTCATTAATCAGTTTTTTTTCTACTGTAATCTAATGCAAATAAGTGTCTTGAATACTAATTAGCTTTGTGATGTGATAATTATGATTATAGTCTGCTTGTCTTTCTCTGTGGCGACAAAATAATGCCCCCTAAGGTTATCATGCAGTTAGATCCCCTCTTCCATCCTTAAAAGGATATGTAAGTAAGCTGGGTTTCAAATGTTTCCTAATAAACAGCCACTGATTAGTAGAAAAATATGTATTATATTGAAAAGTTTAATGTACTTACATATTTATATGCTAGATACTGATATGTGAATGTGCACACCCCAAGGAGCTTACATAAAGTGTACCCTGCAGGGCTGTAAGTTTGCGAGTTTTCAATTGTGTGTCCGTGTCTTGGAAACAAGCACTATGTACATTTGATTATATGCTCAAAAACAGGGCCCTCCATTCTTTAAGGTGTTACGTTTGTTTTTTGCCATGTACTAACCCCCTGTACAGCGCTACGGAATATGTTGGCGCGTTATAAATAAAGATAATAATAATAATAATAATAATCTCAAGAGGAAATGATGGTTGCTGGGGTCACAGCTGAAATTGTCCATAAGGAGACAGGCAGAGAGAAAAAAAAAAAAACGAGAGAAACTGCCAGATTGTGATACAAATGTTTCAGTCTTTACTTTCTTCAGTTTAGCCTGGGTTTGGAGGGTGTTAACCAGAAGTTTCAACTGACAGAAATTAAAATATATTTTGCTAAATTCAAGGTAATTGTTTAAATGCTTATTTTGGTGTTTTTTCATGCAAAAACATGTTCTCATACACTACTAATTCTCCTCTATCAGATACACTCATATTCCAGTTCACTTACATATCCCTTTCAGTACTCTGGGGCAGAAATTAGCATAAATAAACTGAGCGGTCAATGCCGAAAATCTCAGGAATGATTTGCTGTCCCTTTAAGTTCTAAGTACTCAGCCAAGCTATAATTAGCTTTCAATCTTTAATTTCATTTAAATAACATATAATGACTTATAGGTGATGTTTAAATTACAGGTAATAAAATAAAGTTGGCTGAGAAGACATTTTTCAAACAAAATTACCTTGCCAGTGTGACTTGAAATCCATAATTTTAAGCAGATCTGTATTACCACCTGAAAAAAAGGTGATAGTATTAGAATGCAATGTTGTATTATTTATTATTATCGTTTATTTGTAACACCCCAACATATTCCGTAGCATTATATGTAGCCCTAACGTCTCCCTCCGCATCCAAAGAATGAATAATCCCTAAAATGACTGACATCACATTAGATCCCCTATGACATCATTTAATACATTTGTTAGATTCTTAAATCTAATCATTTTGATAGTATCACTGATAATACTGCATAAAAGAATTACATTAAAATATATACTTTTAGATTGATCATAGGATAATGCATGGCTAAAGGAGTCTATAATAGTTGAGCAGACTATGTAATGGTACTGATTTGGATTCTGGAATCTGTACACATATTTAATTTGAATCTATCTACCTATCTATCTAGTGTGACAATCATATGCAAAATATGCCTTGTTTCAAGCATTAAAAAGTACAGTATTTCGTCTAAATGACAAGCTGATTACGTGTCCAGAGGTACAGGCCCAAATAGAAGAGGAAATTAACACCTTTTTTGCTCTCAACGATATTCCAGAGACGGAAATAGGATGGTCATGGGTTGCTCACAAGGCCTACATTAGGGGGATAATTATAAAAATATCGGCAGCCCATAGGAAAAAATTACTCAGCAAGGAAAACGAACTCTTTAAGAAATTACAGTATCTTGAATAGTTAAACCAGAATAAAATCACGAGGGAAACGCAGATTGTACTAGATCGAACCAGAGCAGAATTAGATGCCATATTGGCAGAAAGGACTGAAAAGGCTATCAGAAGAACGAGCCATAAATTTTATTGTCAAATTAATAAGCCCTAGCCCATGTTAGCCAGGAAATTAAACCTGAGACATAACTCTGCGCGTATTCACCAAGTTAGGGATGCTAGAGGGGTAATCACTATGAAACAAGATGAGATCAAAGAAACATTCAGAAATTATTATCAAGAGGTTTACTCGTCCAAATTGACAGCTAACAGTTACAAAATACACGAATTTCTAAACGCCTATGACCTCCCTTCAGCCACTGAGGAGGATTTAAGTTTATTGAATGCTGAGATCTCAGCAGACGAGATCAGTAATACAATTAAGACCCTGAAGAAGGGTAAAGCCCCTGGTCCGGACGGCTTTACAAATAACTATTATGCCACTTTCGATAAGCAACTTGCCCCAAAGTTGGAAAAGCTTTTTAAAGATATAATGGAGGGGAAGGCCATACCTCCCGAGCTTAACCAAGCGAGTCTAATCTTCCTCCCTAAACCGGGCAGAGATCCTCTACTGGTTAAAAACTTCAGACCCATCTCTCTTTTGAATGGAGATGTAAAAATCCTTGGGAAAATATTGGCCACCAGATTAGCGAACTTCATACCTAGATTGATCCATAAGGACCAAGTGGGCTTTATTCCTTACAGACAGGCGGGGGATAATATAAGAAGACTCCTCAACATATTCCATTTAGCGAAACTAGATGATACCCCTT
Source organism: Discoglossus pictus (assembly GCA_027410445.1). Taxonomy (NCBI): domain Eukaryota; kingdom Metazoa; phylum Chordata; class Amphibia; order Anura; family Alytidae; genus Discoglossus; species Discoglossus pictus. The sequence continues at coordinate 375,212,438 of CM050164.1, forward strand.
TATGTACTATAGGACTAGACCTGGAGAAAGCATTTGACTCCATTGAATGGCCATACCTGCATGCCACGCTGACAAAGTTTGGGTTGGTGGGTAACTTTGTGAATGTGATCAAGTCTTTCTATAATAATCCAACTGCCAGCATTAGAATCCCAGGGGATGACCATTCCTTTATCAATATTAGAAGAGGCACCAGACAGGGCTGCCCCTTATCCCCCCTGCTGTTCACGCTGGCCATTGAACCTTTGGCTCAGGCTATTAGGAATAGCGCAACAATAACTGGATTAAATGTAGGCTTGCACCAGTTTAAGTGTTGCCTCTTTGCAGATGACATCCTGTGTACACTTACAAACCCACTTCAGTCAATACCAGCCCTGATGTCCCTGATAGAGTCCTTCGGGGTCATTTCGGGACTCAAAATTAACATGGACAAGACGGAAGCGATCTTGGCGCAGACTCCTCAGACTTTAAGGGACACTCTTAAAACTCGACACCCCTTTGCTTGGCCAGAAAAACATATAAATTATTTAGGCATCAAGATCACTCCAGAGATCACCGACCTATATCAGTCAAACTATATCCCATTATATAAGACCCTGAATCAGGACTTGTTGAAATGGAATAAATATAACCTCTCATGGTCGGGGAGGATTAATGCAATAAAAATGAATATTCTCCCCAGGATTCTGTACTTTTTCAGGACTCTGCCGATTAGTATAAACAGAAGAGACCTGAATAGTTTTCAAAACGCGATATTCAGATTTATTTGGCACTACAAACGCCCAAGAATAAAGAAATCCATTATGATGAGGAATAGATCCTCCGGAGGATTGGGTTGTCCCGACTTCCTCAAATATTTCAGGGCAGCCCAGATTTCTTTTCTACCCCAGGCACACTCGACAGAACATCAGCCACTTTGGGTTTTCGTAGAAAACTATCAAATTATGCCATTTAAATGGGATACTCTAATATTGGATCCATCTTCCCGGTTACCCCCTGATCTGGCCCGTAACAACCCGATGATAGCATTAACGCTGAACGAGTGGGAAAAAGCCAACTCTAGTAAACAGTTAAGTCCCAATATCTCCTATACAACCACAACACTCCCTACCCCAAGTACTCTGGATGAGATGGGTTTGCTATCCAAAGACTGGTGGACCTCAAGAAAGCTTGATAGGTTTGAAGGCTGGCTTAGGGATGGCACAGTGTTAACTAATGAGAAATTTATAGAAACACATAATCTTCCGTCCAGTGAATACTTCAACTATAATAAAATCCGACATAATGTATCCACTAAACTTCGTAAATGGGGCCCGCCCAGATCAACCTGGTTCACACTAATCTGTAATAAAGCCCCACTTACTAGGGGAATATTGGGGGAATTGTACGCAATATTCAACTCAAGTGACTTGGCTAGCAAACCTAATCACATCAAACATTGGGAACTGGATATGGGAGAGGAATGGGACATGAGCAAATGGTCTAAGGTACACTTAGAATTGACAAAGGGGTCTCGGTATTTTAGTCATTTAGAAACATCGACGAAAGTACTATTTAGATCCTACTACACACCAGATAGGCTACACAAAATGGACCCTAAAGTCTCTCCCGAGTGCTTTAGAGGCTGCACCACAGGGGGATCCTTCCGCCATATTTGGTGGGATTGCCCAATGGCCCAAGCAATGTGGACAAAAGTGGCCAATCTGGTCTCTAAGACATTGAACACGAATATACTACCCAATATGGGACTATGTCTACTGGGGCTACCGGTACAAAATTTACGAGTACACCAGAATAAATGGCTTCAATTTGTTATGCTGGCAGCAAAGAGCTGTTTGGCCGGGAACTGGCGGAAAAAATCGCTGGATATCCACTCGGTTATTCACAAAATTAACTTTATTATGACTTATGAACATATGACGGCTACACTAAACGATGCAGTGGATATTTATAAAGAAATATGGGGTGACTGGAGCGGGACGGAACACTCATTCCAGATACATTGATAGTAGAGCTCTGTTCATGGGGGGGAGGCTGTCAGGTGCTGGAGCGGTCCGGGACAGTGCTCTCCATGGTTCCTCCTTAGAGGACGCTGCAGGCGTGGAAGGTCGATAAGGTAATAAGTATAAACTACATAATGAAGTTGTGAAAGGCACATGTTAAGTTATGATAAGTTTTATTTTAGTTATGTTGATATAAATCGAACGACCAGAGCAGGTTTTCTAACGGATGTTAGACATATTTAGTGCACTGATTTGCAGATAAATTATCTAACCAGCTCTAGGTTATTTTCATAGAATGTTTCAATAATAGAAAAAGGAAAATGGAAGTGGTTGACACACAGTGACATGTATATTTTGTTAAAGGCAAATAGGAAAGTGTAATAAGATTACCATCAAGCATGGGGGACCTGCGTGTCACTCCTTGTTTACAAAAAGTGCTTGTCCTATGTTTATGTCAATAAAAAAATTTTGGGAAAAAGTACAGTATTTGAAAAGATTACACACAGAACCAAGCCAGGCAAGTTATTGAGGAGCCAACCAGAAGAGTTAGATGCCAGGGGCAGAGTGTCATAGTTCCATGATTGGTCTAGCCATTTATTTAAATGTATTTACTTCTATGAAGAGTGATGTTTAAGACTATAGCAGGCAGTAGTGATAGTTGTTTTGTGAGTACTGTAAAGTTTTAAAGCACTTCACACTTGCCTTGCTGAAACCTTAGGGATTAACACTGATGTGTGCACGCTGCTTTGAGTGCTGAACTATTGAGGTTTATAACAAGAGGATATACAAGTGTTGCAACAGTAAAGAACAATAAAACATTTTTATTTTTGTGAAGAGAGAGAGAGATGAATGGATTGGGATATGTCAGTTTTTAAGTAATCTCTATTCTTCTGTTTCTCCTTTCTTAAAAGATCACTGTACGTCAAGTAAACGTGACCAGGGGCAGATCTACCAGTGATGCAGGTGGTGCAGAGCACCAGGGCCCTTCTCTGGGGTGCCCAGTTGCACAACCCATCCACAGACAACCTGAGCAAACCTGGGTACCTCCTGTGCCTCCCTGTCCAAATACCCCTCCAGCCTGAAATTGGTGTGTGGCTGTTTAAAAAAGAGAAATTCTACTGAAGCTGTTAAGCATGCTGGGGGTGTGTATCAGGGAAGAGGTGAGAGAGCAAAGGCTGGATAACAGCAAAGTACAGAGGGATGGGTTCTGTGAGGGGTCAGAGGAGATAAGAATGGGTGATATGTGAAGGGGGAAGCTGAGAGGTGATGGCTGCTGACAAGGAATGTCCCTGGAAAGTGAAGCGATTACGTCCTGGAGCTGTGTTGCAGACAGAGGAGCTTTGCAGAGGCAGGAGGTATGAGAAGGGGTCTAGGGGAAGGAGCACTGAGTGATTATTACAGGTATTACAACCCCCCAGAGGGGGGCCCAACACTTTTATTTGCACCAGGGCCCTACATTCTCTAGCTCCACCACTGCCAGTGCCTCTTTATTACTTTTACAACAAAACCCTATTCAGACTTTACTGTGGAATTTAATCATTATACTTTTATTATTATGTTTGTGTTATTATACAACATGTAAAGTAGAACAGAACCTAGTAGTCAAGATGTTAATACATATCTGGAAACCCATGTACTAGAAACAGATGCTCTAATTCATTGTCTTTTGAAGGTCAGCAAATGTATTTAACTACTCGCAAAATGCTTACTCACATTTATAGTTGCTTATTCTTACTCGTACTTATATATACAATAGCGTGATGTTCTCAGTTTCTATTTATTCCTGTGTCTCATCAGTAATTTAAGTAAAATGCCTGGTTTGGCGTAATATTACAAGTAAACACATAATTCTACATCTAGTATGTTACTGACAAGACATGGATTTATGTATTTTGGGTGAGATACGTAATATTGCGAGTGAACTGCATTGAATGCATGTGTAACATTAATGAAAAAAAAATCCCTGCAGCCAAAATTACGTTTGAAAGTAGTTTACTTGTCTGAAATTGAATAAGGCTCATTCTTTGTTTGATACATATTTGACATAAAAGTGCCCTTTTCCTTGAATTACAGTGGTTTTATAAGACTTCTTATTTACTTTTAATATCTGATTTTAATAAAATTGTAGAAAAAGCAGTTGCATGTTTCTAGACTATATAATATTGTTAAGAAGGACATTTTTGCCACATCTCTATTAGAATCCACATTCCAAATTTATTGTTCTGTATTGTACATATCAACTGCTGTCACATTGATCATATCTTCATCAAGAGTTTAGTACAAGCTAAAACACATAAATCACTTTTTTATTTCTGATTTTTTTTTTCTTGTATATTTCTTGCCATTTAGGCAAGTATTGTAGTTGTACAGAAGCAAGCATATTTTAATTAATTAATCAGAAGTTTTGATTGAAAATCATTAAATGAAATAACCGTTTCCAAATTGTGCTACTGGCAATCACCAAGCTTTTGGATATCTCATTCTGATGTACGTTGTTAAGTCCTTACTTCAGTCATGTATATTTGTATTCTTTTTTTAGGTGGTAATAGGAGGCGTCAGCTATAAGTCTCCTCTTTAACTATAGAAATGCTTGCTTATTTGGTTTTCTAATAACCTATAACTTCCTACTTTTCCTTTTTTGGTGAATTCATTATTTAGGCAGGCAGTATATTTTCTGTTACCTCTTGGTTCATGTGGAAAGTCTCCCAGTGAGTTTGGATTCACTAACTTGCTCAAGGATAGATAAAATGTTTCTTTACACTTCTTAAATAATTCTGTTTATATTTTTGTAAAGATAATAAATGTCTCTAAGTAAACCAGCATTTAGGATCCCCTATGTTAGTGAACCAGAACCAGTGAGGAACGACAAGAAACCAGTGAGACAATCCTATCAACCAAGGAGAAATGTTGAGCTTTGCTCTCCTTACTGCTACTCTTTATATCATTTCTCATATCTGAATTCTGGAGACATTCTGGAACTTTAAGAAATGGTGTACAGGAATTTGCTTCAGGTAACAAAACCACAAGAGGATAATCAGCCTGTCATAGGAAACAATTAAATCACCAGTCGTTATTCAGGCCATTGTGTACTATTTATGTACTTGCACTAATTACAACTGCAATAAAATGGCCACAAACCCTTGCATGAAGAATGTTATGGTCTTTTCAAAGACTTGCAAGACTATGTCTTACATTCAAATAGCCAAAGAAACTGTTTATGTAAACCTTTGTCTTATGCTTTTTATTTGGACAAAGTGGTAAGAGGTTGGATAGAGAAAAAGAAAAAGAGTGGAATTAAGAGAAGTAGAGACATTTAGTCTTCCTCAACAGGTTTGGGTACTGATGAAAAGAAACAGCAGGCACAAAAGTACATATAAACTTAAAATAAGGTTAATACATGTCAACATTTCATCAATTAATTCATATCATGCAAGTTTGTTTGCATAACAAATGATGCACATGAAGTCTAGATGTCTTCATCTCAACTATGTACCATAAATGCTACAATTAGAAGAGAGCTATATGCAGTCGTACAAAAAGCAAACCACTTAGTTTTGTTATTAATTTTGTCCTCTAAACTGTCTGTACTATGTGCACTTCATACTACGCTCCCAGGTGTTTTCATATCACACAGTAGAACATTTTTAATGGGCTATGAGCTTTGCAAATGCTGCCTATGTAGTTCAATTAATCTTTGAACAACCAATCCAATAGAACGATTCAGTTTTATATAGTCTGGAGAACAGATAATACCAATGCACAATCATATGTATGTAAATTTAGATAAAGTCATCACTACCATTCTTCAAAATATCCCATTTGCATACATCCCAATATTGAAAAAGATGTCCTGTTAGATAGCGTTTCCACCATTCTATACAATGTGCAAAAAAATGACAGATTCACACACTTAATATCTGCACAATGCTCCTCACAGACATATATTCCATAGAATGGATACTGTAAGTTTCTGTCTTTTTGTATAGTCTTCAAGATAAAATAACAGGGGAATCAGGGCTGAAAAAAAGGACTTTCTTTTTAAATAGGATCATTACAAGGAATCCGTTGAAAAGAGGGACATTTGTATTTACTATGGAATATTTCACACGGTGAAACATTCCCATCAGAGACTTTCACACCTCATCACTGCCGGTGTGATAGCTTGGTAAATACCACCCCCAGATAGATTGTAGTAATAACTCTGGCTTTAAAGGATGTGAATGTTAATTGCTTTATGTATTTGAACTACAAAGTGGGTTTCAAATAAAAAATATTATATGGAGAAGTGAGAAATGAAGCAGGTGTGAATGATGTCCTAACTGCCCTTCTTTTGGAGGGACAGTCCCTATATTGAGAGAAAATCTATATGACCCTTCCAGGTTCCAAAAATGTCTCTCTTTTGAAGGAATGTTCCCACATTGAAGAGCATATATCTCGATTCTTAAACTAACCATGTCCCACTTGGAATCTTGGCAAAAACTGGAAGAGAGAAGTTGGAAAACCAAGAGAATGTAAAAGTTCAGGGTTTTGTTGATTCTTGATTCTTGTTGATATGTGTTTTTAACATTGTATGCACACCAAAGTTGCTGACGTTGTTAATGAATAGTAATAACACTAGAATATTTTCAAAAATATGTTTCCTTCTTTGTCCCCTTGAAATGTCGTCATTTATGTGGCAGATTTTTTTTAATGATGCTTTTAATACCACTTGAAAGAAGGAAATGAATTTGGAGTAAATTGAATAAGAAAATATACAAAGCAATATAGAAATATTAAGTATCATTATGTTTTAAACATGTTGATAAGAATAAATAAATGGACACAAATCAGTGTACATCCTATTTTTTATCTAGAATTACAGATAACTATGAATTTGGCTCAGACAGTATTTCAAATGTAATAAAACATGAAAGTCATATAATATGACACAAAGGATCTGTGCGCCCTAAGCTGCCCTGAGGTTTGTGCAGCATGGTGCATGTTTATAACCAATTTGCACCTTTTTTGGATGTGTGTTCTTTGGTGTGAGATCTGTCCATTATTTTCTACAGGAAGTGGGGGCAGAGGAGGCAGAGCCGCAGTTATATGTTTATTGCAGATATACTTTTTCAGTGCCATGTGTTACTTTTGTCACATTATTTTCCTCCACTGCTAACAGGATAATAACTCTTTTTTTTTTTCGTGAGAAGAAAATTGTTGCAATGTGTATTAGTGTGTTTGTTCCACATACTGTGTTTATAGTTAGCGTATAAATATGGGTAAAATAATAATTTAAAAAACGGATGCACATTGGCCTATTATTCAAAATATATAGTACAACATCTCCTAAAGCATACTTTATAGGTATATTGCATATCGTAAAGCAGTGATGTCACAACTGTAAAATTACAGCATTGCGACGTCCCTTTCATAAGCATATTATGTGCTGTCATTTATATTGTATTAGTTTACACTATATAGTAAAATATTATAACTTAGGCCTAGATTCCTTAAGACATACTAATTTACTCACTAAGTACCTAATATTTGCTCAGTGACTGTTTTGTGAAGCCAGTTAGCGCTGATATTACACATAATTTGAATCACTAAATAACTTTCACATACACCATGAGGCATCACTTATTGGTTACCTTTTTGCATGCTCTCTAATGGTAAAGATGTACTTAACGTGTACATATAAGCACCTATGAATTTTATTTAGTGAAACGGAACTATAAAGAAACATGTTAAGGAATCTCAGAAAAAGTTGCACCATTGAGTCTACATCGACAAGTAGTTCCTGCTCACATGTTGACTGTTATGCACATTAAAAGCAAGTGTACATGTTAAAAACTACTACAATCTATGAAATACAGTGGAAAAACAATTTATAGGACCATACACAGGAAAACATAACTACATAATTGAAAGCACTTAGTATACCTTACAAAGGTTACACCTGTCCTCTACACCAATAAATAGCATGGCTCAATCTAGTACCTCAGTTGGTAAAAGAAACACCTGCTCACATTATTAAATCATATCCCCAAATTTTTCAAATGACCAAAGAGGGACACTTATTGTCTGCAAGAGGTATGTTCTGCAAGTTTTAGACAGAAATTTAGACATATACTTAATGTGTGACAAGACTCCATACAGACATAGATTTTGAGAGAGAGCAAGAAGAGGAAAAAGATAAAATGGGACATATTCAGAACTGGAAAACGGGGTTGCTAGTAAATGTGGTACCTCCCTTGAAGAGAGGGATAGTTGGGAGAAGAACTCTCCCCTCTAAAGATGGACAGTTTGGTCGTAAGATTAAACACAACCACTGCCAAACGACCCATTTGTGTTTGTGCTTAGTTGTGGTGGGATTTTAATCCATAGAAAATAGATACCACAGCCTTCAGCTATCTGATTCGAAGTTCTTGCAAAGCTTAGTGCATCCGAGGGAGTATTTCTTTTCACAACATATTTTGCTAGTTGAATACAGTTTTTATTTCACACACAGTGATTCAGACATTATTCCTAGAAATTATTATTTGCACAAATTCTTGGAAGAGACAGATTCTCAGACTCTAATTCTTCTAATCTAATCAAGTTCTACCACACAAACATCTAAACATGGCACGCTATGTTAAGTAAATGCATGTGCTATTTCGGAGTAGATTTCGACCTATCCAATTGGCATTGTAAACTTGACTAATAAAGGTGGAGGTGTTTCTTCTACTGATACGGGTTTGTGTGGTGTGTAAACAGTTTAATGCCATATGGTTGTTATCAGGCATCTGACACTAAAGTGTTTACTAAAAAGCAAATGTAATCCCTCACAACAGCTGTAGCTGATGCAACAGTGTAAACTTGTAAAATAAATATTTTATGCTTATTTCTGTGGTTTTGACATTTAAGCAATATTCAGCTGCTCCTCGGATTCACTTCAGTAACAAAGAATTACATGAATCCATTCAATGTTTTTCTATTATGTACCACTTCAACAAATTACCTCCCTGAAGCTTGAAATCCTTTTGACTGAATCTTCACCATGGGCCAATATGTGTCATGATCTAGTCACATAAGCCAATTGCAGCAAACACAGCATTAGGAATTCACGTTCCAAAGTTTCCTTGTATCTGTTTCACTTTCTTGTCTTAACGTATTTAGACCAGATTTACATCTCTGGCACCCCTAGGCACAGACTTCTGAACAGTCCATGTAGGTATCTGATTTTTTTTTTTATAACAGCAGGTTTATGGGTTTGCATACCCATGCCCAGTTTCCCAGAGTGTAATCAAAAACAGTTTTTCTTGAGATTATGAATGGGAAAGTACAGTATTTTGTGGCTCTTGTCATAGGTGAGTTTATACCTAGACCTACAAGGCCAATGGCCAGGCCTAGGGCAGCATTATTTTGGCAGCAAGTTTTGCTTCCCTGCAGGTCTAGGCATAAACAAAGCTGCTACAATATTATTATAATATACTTTCCTCTCCCTCTTCCTATTTTTGAATGTGCATGCCCAACTGGAACATTTGCAGGCTTGGGGAATTGGAGCAATTGAATAGCAATTTGAGATTTTAGCGATCGTAACTCTAGCGAAAGTGAAAGATCAAAGGCTTCGGGAGGCTGTAAGATCCGGGTTTAACCATCGCAAAGTTTTCAAGGCCAAAACCTGTAGACCGTTTGGAGCCCGCAAAAAGACGCCAATTGAACGCTTTTAATGGTGCACATTTGGCAGACATATTTCCACAGGGCGCAATTGTCGGCGTGCTGTTATAGGTGTGCTGCTGTCGGCGCGCAACTGTCATGCACGCATAGGACAGGGTGCCATTCAGAGATACTTTGGACACCAACATCAAAAGAGCATATTTAGTGGGCAGAGCTACCAATAAACCAGTTGTTTCAAAAGCTATTAAAGTTTGCGTATCAAACACTGAGGAGCCCTGACAATTGGTATTAAGAGGTCCTCTGTCATAGAGGTACTGGAACAAATCAAACTTGCTATAGAATTTATTGTGAGAATTCTGTAGATCTGAACATAGTCTCTGGCCACAGACTTCATCAAAGACAGTTTCCGTGCACTTTTGCTGAAATATTGGAGATCTAAATTTATTTCAATATGATGGTGATCTATTTGGTAGGCACCTGGGTGGATCTATAAAGAGAGAACCAGAAAACTAATGTTGCAGATCGACTACAGAACCAGGAAATCATGATGCGAAAGCTGGAAGATAAACTTTTTAAGTCCTTCAGCTATCAATCTATGAGAATGACAGTTTCAACATTTAGTTCTACTTCATTTTCGACCTTTGAAAGCCTTCCCACAGAAATTCTCATCTGCTTACATTTTGCACAAGATAAAAGCTTGCATTCTCTTTTCCTTGGTACAAAGGACTTTTGTATATATTTTCCCACAGGGAGTGTTCACCTTTGGACTTCTACTCATTTTTTTTACCAAAGGTTGTTTCCTGCTTTCACCTTAAACAGAAGATTTGCCTACCTTCAATATTTCAGGATGAGGATCCAGAACTTCTATCACAGGACGTAGTCAGAAACTTGTCTAATTACCTTTTTTTATTATATGAAAGCTTATATCGCAAATATTAGAAGATAATATTAAGAAGCTATAATTCAAGATTTATAAAATGTGTATTGAAGATCAGGCCACCTAGAAGATCTTATACTTCACCATGACATCCTCCAATAGTTTTTAAAAATACTACAAACCAATGGAGGAATCTTCTGATTGGTGACAGTATCCTAAGTTGCCATCACATTAGCAAGGAGAGTATGAGAACTGCAAACTCTCAGGTGCAATGAACCATGCATGGAATACCTTTATGATTCTCCTTAGTTTCTACTAAAAGTTATTTCCTCCTTTTACTGTAGGGAGTTCAGCTGCACCTCACTGACGAGGCCCATAAAGGCCGAAACGCGTCTGGGGTTTGCTGTTTCTCCTGTTCAGGGTAGAATTGCCTGGTATTTCGGGCCTGGGTCACTCTTTTGAGTGGGACTAGACTGATATACTACAGGAGATTTCTCCCTGTGAAGGGCACAAGTGAGCTAAAAGAGGTTGCTCTCAGAGTAGCTTATCATGGCTATAGAACCAACCTATTAAGGTTGGTTCGTTCTCTGATGAGCACCTCTGACTTTGTTGTTTTCTATATGCAAATTACCTTTAGGGTTTAGTCTCCCTAAGGGTAATAGGGGACTCCAGACGTGGACCCCTTGCTCACTGTGCCTTAGGGAGTTCAGCTGCACCTCACTGACGAGGCCCATAAAGGCCGAAACGCGTCTGGGGTTTGCTGTTTCTCCTGTTCAGGGTAGAATTGCCTGGTATTTCGGGCCTGGGTCACTCTTTTGAGTGGGACTAGACTGATATACTACAGGAGATTTCTCCCTGTGAAGGGCACAAGTGAGCTAAAAGAGGTTGCTCTCAGAGTAGCTTATCATGGCTATAGAACCAACCTATTAAGGGTGGTTCGTTCTCTGATGAGCACCTCTGACTTTGTTGTTTTCTATATGCAAATTACCTTTAGGGTTTAGTCTCCCTAAGGGTAATAGGGGACTCCAGACGTGGACCCCTTGCTCACTGTGCCTTAGGGAGTTCAGCTGCACCTCACTGACGAGGCCCATAAAGGCCGAAACGCGTCTGGGGTTTGCTGTTTCTCCTGTTCAGGGTAGAATTGCCTGGTATTTCGGGCCTGGGTCACTCTTTTGAGTGGGACTAGACTGATATACTACAGGAGATTTCTCCCTGTGAAGGGCACAAGTGAGCTAAAAGAGGTTGCTCTCAGAGTAGCTTATCATGGCTATAGAACCAACCTATTAAGGTTGGTTCGTTCTCTGATGAGCACCTCTGACTTTGTTGTCTCCTTTTACTGTAACCATGATTTGTTTACCTTGAATATCTCAGGATGAAGATCCAGAACTTCCATAACTGGATGTAGTCAGATGCTTGTCTACCTAAAATACAAGGACAAGTTACATTGTTACATAGTAATTGAAGTTGAAAAAAGACTTTTAGCCCATCAAATTCAACTTTTTAAGATCTCTTCTCATCCGCAATATGTGGATTAATTGTTAATTAATTAAGTTAAAGGAGAAACTGTTTGTCTATCCTTCAAGTCACTCATTTAATGATTTGTCTAAAACACATGGTGTAACGGAACCCATCACTGTTTTACCCTGTTTTATGGTTATTTAATTCTTGGTTAAAATATGATCACATTGCTATACTGTAGATATGTTGGTTTATGTTCTACAGAATATATTGGCTCAGAATATTACAGCTACTTGGCTAATAGATAATCCTATTACAGAGACTCTTCATAAGATAAGGAAGTCTATTGTATAAAGTGTTTTCATTGTGAGACATAAGAACAAAGGGAAGGATGATCTAATCCATGTCCGATTGTATCAAAGTTGCCCGATAGCCTCAGGGAGGTGTGACCACACCTATTGTTCTCTTTATGTGTATTTTGTGGCCAAATATGGGCATGTGTATTGCCTGTGGGAAGAGATGTGTATAAATATTTCTGCACAACAAAATAAAGTCACTATTCAGTTGACTCGTCCAATATGGGAGGTCGGGAATGGTGAGACTGTAGTGCTTCTTGGATATTTTACCGTATACCAGCGGAGATATTGGATTTGTGTTCCAACTCCGTTACATTTGGTGGCAAGTGGCGGAATTGTTCCCACGGTCAGAAGGACAGCTACAGGAGACACCATTCCGTGGAGTACAAATTGAGGGCAACGCTAGTATCCGTACAGCGCCCCTGTCTACAGCAGGATGGAACCGGCTAGTTTTCGGACAGCATTCCATGATGAGGAGGAGGCGGCCGCGGACTACAGGGATGCAGACAGAAAGGAACTCATGGAGGGAGACCGGGTAGCGGTTACAGTACCTCTTAATGCCACACAAACTGAGTTTGGAAGAGAACTCCAAAGCAGACTGGCCTTTTTCCCAGGTACGCTTCCCATAAAAACCTTGGAATGGTTAATGACAGATGTCCACAAATACATAATGGAAAAGCAGCGGGCACGGGAGCGGTCCATCTTGGGAGCTGCTAACCCACCTCCCACCATTAACCCCCCCCCAGCACTGCGTCCGGGTGGTGGGAACTACCAAACCCCTCCACGGTACATCAGGTGCCACACGTGTAACCAGCAGGGCCACATGCAGAGAGACTGTCCCAGAAACAGAAACCGTTCCACGTGGAATACTCCAACTAATTTCCCTCCCCAGCGACAGGGTGTACCCCAGGGAGCAGAAGGTGTCGTCCTTCCTCTCCAGCGACAGTGTGTACCCTAGGGAGCTGAAGGTGTCATCCTTCCTCCCCAGCAGCAGTGTGTACCCCAGGGGGCCGAAGGTGTCGTCCTTCCCCCCCAGCGGCAGTGTGTACCCCAGGGAGCAGAAAGGTGACGTCCTTCCTCCCCAGCGACAGTGTGTACCCCAGGGGGCCCGAAGGTGTCGTCCTTCCCCCCCCAGCGGCAGTGTGTACCCCAGGGAGCAGAAGGGGCCGTCCTTCCTCCCCAGCGACAGTGTGTACCCCAGGGAGCAGAAGGTGCCGTCCTTCCTCCCCAGCGACAGTGTGTACCCCAGGGGGCTGAAGGTGTCGTCCTTCCTCCCCAGCGGCAGTGTGTACCCCAAGGAGCTGAAGGTGTCGTCCTTCCTCCCCAGCGACAGTGTGTACCCCAGGGAGCAGAAGGTGTCGCCCTCTCATCCCAGCGACAGCTTACCCTAACAAGGGGAGACACCAATCTCCCAGACGGCGCAGATGGGACCATGGTCTCTGTGCCTTACCTACCGGGATGCTGGACGGCCTGTCCAGATCCCCAACTACCCTCACTGGGACAACCGGAGGAGGGGGTAAGTACAAATTCCCCTCCCCAGCTAACTCCTAATGTGGCCCCAGAGTTAACAGAGGAAATGTTAACCCCCACTGACCCCCACCTTTCCCTGGCTACTCAGCTGGAATATGTCCCAAGTACCCCAGCAGAAGAGCTGACAGCGGGGCAGAGTGCAGTCGGCCTCTGCCCTCCCTTTGTCCCTTGTACAGAACAGAATGTCCTGCAGGTGATACCAGCAGAAGAGCTAGCATCAGGGCAGAGTGCCGCTGGCCTCTGCCCCTCAAGTCCCCTCAGAGTGTTGCCCCATCACCACAGCGAAATATCCAGGTGCCTGGTTAGACTTCCCCCCAAAGGGGAGATGTGTGACGATGTGCCCTTCGCCACTTTCTCTTGGAGAGGACTGTTTGCCAGCCTCCTGCCCTGCGACTATGGCCCTGGGACATATTGCCCTTTAAACACAGTATTCGGCCATACCAGAGTGTATGTCACTCATTCTGGCCCTTTACATACAGGGGGGTCATTCGGTACTTGCCCTGTGGGAGCGGTGATACCCCAGATAGCTATGCCATGGAGCCCATTCATATAATGAAAGACTATGGGAAAGACTTTAGCTACATGGCAATTGAACTGTGTGAATAGGATCTGAGCGCTATTCGGTAGTTTTGTGTGCTCAGATCCCAGCTATCTGGGGATATGTGAAATGTGAGTAAATGTGAATTGCAGTAATGCCGATGGGTTGTCAAATTAGAGAATTGACCAACAAATACTTTTGTCCGGACATCCCCAGGCCGATCCGTTGGGATCAGACCGTGTATGCCGGCTTATGGTCACGGGGGAGGTGTGTAACGGAACCCATCACTGTTTTACCCTGTTTTATGGTTATTTAATTCTTGGTTAAAATATGATCACATTGCTATACTGTAGATATGTTGGTTTATGTTCTACATAATATATTGGCTCAGAATATTACAGCTACTAGGCTAATAGATAATCCTATTACAGAGACTTTTCATAAGATAAGGAAGTCTATTGTATAAAGTGTTTTCATTGTGAGACATAAGAACAAAGGGAAGGATGATCTAATCCATGTCTGATTGTATCAAAGTTGCCCGATAGCCTCAGGGAGGTGTGACCACACCTATTGTTCTCTTTATGTGTATTGTGTGGCCAAATATGGGCATGTGTATTGCCTGTGGGAAGAGATGTGTATAAATATTTCTGCACAACAAAATAAAGTCAGTATTCAGTTGACTCCCAAATTGTGTGTCGTCCAATATCGGAGGTCGGAAATTGTGAGACTGTAGTGCTTCTTGGATATTTTACCGTATACCAGCGGAGATATTGGATTCGTGTTCCAACTCCGTTACACATGGTATGTTTAAAGGTACACAATTATCAAAATACACAAGCATCTAAATACAGTAGCATTGCTCAGCTCTTCTCTGATGGGTGTTTTTAGGTTTTATGCTGCCCTAGGCCATTCAGACTTGTGCGCCCTCCACTCCCCACTTGTAGCCCCTTTATTCTTCATACTATATCTCAAATCATATGTGTGTTTATATATATATATATATATATATATATATATACATATACATATATGGTACAGAACGTGTCAAATACAGACAGAATTATCACTGCATATAGACATTTCCGTGCATATACAAGCATATTTCAATGAACTGCACTGCATTTTGGCAGCCTGCAGTCCTAGGCATAGGCCCGGTATGCCTAGGCAGAAACACAATCCTGTCTTCTATAGAAATTGCAGTTTCTGTTCTAGAAAGCTATAAAAATGAGTATTTGCCCTTGTTACTTAAGACACTTTGAGCTACATTCAGTTGGTGCGATTTTCAGATCCGAGCTTACAAGTGGAGATCACAGTCAAATTTGCTATTCAATTGGCGTCTTTTTGCGAGCTGGGATCGGGTTACGAGTTACAAGCTTGGAGTCGGCCGTCCAACTCGTAATTTACACCATCCAGAAGCCTTTGATGTGTCACTTTGCAGAGCTAAAATCGCTATTCAATTGCTCCGATTCCCCGTGCTCGCAAACTTAGCCACACTCGTAAATCGCAAATAGAGGAGAAAATGCTACATGTACTCAAGAGGACCAGCAAAGGGGTTAAACACCAATTCGTAGCACTGTAAATACAAATAAAACTGTAATCCTGCACTGTAAATTACGGGGAGAACAGTGAAAGACATTAAAATTAATTGCACAACAGTCTCAAGGCACAACTGCAGAAAATACGTTTTATTTATTTTTTTGTGTCATTTTGGGGTTAATTGATCTCGGGTATGAATGAGTTAATACATATCAGGTCACCCATATGGACTAGAACAGTATTGCCATTCATTTTCATAATTCTTCATTTGCAAGGTTTTGCGAGTCTGATCGCATTTCGGACCCCTGAACCTGATTGATTGACTCATAACCTCCCTGTTTTACTGCTGTAGTCTCATTTTCTATTGGTCAATTCGAAATGGGCGGTTACGGGCTCACTGTATTGATACTGTTCCCACCCACAACTACTGCGAACCAGTGCATGGCTTACGAAGCTGGCTTCAGGATTGCAACTCGCGACATGGAGCAATTGAATAGCTTTGCAAACGGAGACCAACGGGAGCCCGCAACGCAATCACAGACATGCGGCCTTCGGTGAGCGAGTTGCGGGTTTCCAATTGAATGAGGCCCATAGTCAGTGTGTGTTACCCGACAAGTAACTAAGAAATCAATTAGGAGTTCATAGTAAAATAGACACAATTCCATACGGATTGTTATTGTGTTTCACTTAATTAGACAACAATAAGGCTTTACTTTATAATTAGAGATTTATTATTTTGTAGAAATAGCTGCAAGTTAAAAAACTTTCCTTGATTTTCAGTATGGGCAAACAGACCACGGTGCCCATTCCTACATGGTGGAATATAATGAAAACCATTTCCTAAAGAAAGGAGTCTGCTTCTTGACCAGTAAAGGGGAAGGTTGTGGTGTCAATCCCAGTCTTATCCAATTAACTTAACAGAAGATCTCTGTTCCCTCCTTCACAGTGCCTCTCTCAAATGATACCCTACATGATTTAGCTCTGAGGAAGTGATGTAATAAACACAAATTGGATTCATATACACATAAACAGAGTCTTCAAATCTTCTTTATATGGTTTTGTTGTTTAGTTGTATCTGACTCTCTCAGACCCTGTGGACATCTGTCAACCACCTAACACCTGAGCTCCCTCAAGCTCAAGTTAATTTGCCAAGGACTGCGTTTGCTGGTTGCCATGATCTTTTTCTTTTTAACATTGAGCAGTAGGCCAGCTTTTGCTCTCTCTTCTTTCACTAGAATAGGCCCTTTAGTTTCTCCTCTCTTTCAGCCATCAGAGTAGTATCATCGGCGTATCTGAGGTTGTTGATCTTCCTTCCAGCAATCCAAATCTTTAGAATAGTTATTGAAGCAAAGATAAATGGTTTTCTGGAACTCTTTTACTTAACCAGCGGATATTGGCATCTTTTGTGCCTCTGCCTCTGAAAAACTCAGCTTGAAACATCTCGTAGTAATTGGTCTATATAAAGTATTGTAGGAGTGAAGCTTGCATGATCTTAAGCGTTAGCTGGCTGGCATATGAAATTAGTGCAATTGTTCGATAATTTGAGCACTGTCAGTGTTCACTTCTGGGTTCGATATCATGGCAGATCTCACAACATAGTATGAGCATGAAATGTACAACAATTTTGTGCCACAGCAGCTTACAACTATGTGTTCTAGAGGCAGATCAATCAGAAGTACCTCTCCTACCTTTTGATGCTTTTTCTCCTGATTGGTTGTTGTTAAGCTCCTATCTTTCTACTAGCCAATCACACCTCAACTGGAACTATTTATTGCTGCTCCAGCCTCCTCTCAGTGTCTGTGTCTTTTCGTTGACCCGGATTGTTGCTGCTCTCATTGGATTTCTGATCTTTGGCTTGCTTGACCATTCCTTTGCCTGTACCCTTTCACTCGTGGCTCCAGTTCATTAGACAAACAATTTAGTTTATCAATGCTGTTAAGATCCTTTCTGTATATATCCTCTGTATATCCCTGCCACATCTTCTTTGTCTGATCTGCTTTTATTAACTTCCTACCATTTTTGTGTTTTAGCATGCCCACGTTGGCATGAAAGGATCTTTTGAGATCCCCAACTTTTTTGAAGAGATCTCTTGACTTTCTCATCCTGTTATCTTATTCTGTCTCTTTACATTGCTCATCATATAATTTCTCCTTGTCTCTTCTTGCTATCCTGTGGAACTCTTTATTCAATTGGACAAATATTTTCCTATCTCCGCTACCTTTTGTTTTCCTTGGCTACTTTTAACACATCATCAGACAGACAGTTTGCCTTCTTAGTTTTTTCTCTTTTCAGGAAAGTTCTTTGTTTACTGGACAATGTCACAAGCTTCTGTCCAGAGTTCTTCTGGAATTCTATCTACCATGTCTAGTCCTTTAAATCCATGCTTTATCTGCACTACAAATATTATTTATTGGCTGTTTGTTCTCTTTTCTTCAGTTTAATTCAGAACGTTGCTATAAGAAGCTCATGGTCTTGATTTTGCTGATTGTATAGAGCTCCTCCAACTTTCGCTACAAATGATATAGTCAATCTGATGTCTACTAGCGACTTGCCCGTCAAAAATGGACGGCAATAAGATTGTAAGGCAGGTAATGTTGTTTGTGTGCAAAATTAATTTTGTTGGTGCTCCAAGATCCTTCGGCGCTCATTGCGAGCCTCACGCTGATGGCCTTCAGCGCTCATTGCGATGCTCTTGGTTGTTTGTGTGCTATGAGCAGAGTTGATTTTTTTTTTTTTGGTATGAATAATTAATAAAATAAGAAATTAATATACTTAAAGCATCTCGTATTTTTGTGTCATAAGTCCGTAAATTTGTCAAGATCCGCAGTTGCTGGCAAGGAGCGCCTTTGGCGCCCATGCCAGCAATTGCGGCCCTTGCTTTGCGAGGGCCGCAGGATCTCTATGCGAGCCCGCATCGTTAGCAACAACCTGCATGCTCACAACTATATATGTGATATTGTCTATATCTGGTGAAGTCTGTGTTTAGAACTGTCTCTGAGGCTTTTGGAAAAGGGTGTTTACTATGAACAGAGAATTACTGTATTTTTCTGTGTATAAGATGCCCCTATTTATAAGACGGCCCCTACTTTCTAAAATTAAGAAAAAAAATGTATGAGTTGGTCCTGAAAATATTGTTAATGCTACACACAGACTGCTCGTGGAGTATTGATCCAGACGTATGGATACGTTCAGAGTTCTGATAGGTTTATTAAGAATCAGTCTAACGATTGGTTGAAGCCTGTTCGCGGAGACAAGAAACCCTATTCAATTCGAAGCATGCAATTACAGGGCTAGAAGCAAAAATCATAAACCAATAAAAATGTGTTTATATTTGCTTTTACTGTGTTACGAACAGTGTTAGCCCACTTGCAATTCCTATTTGGAACACGTAATATTTTTGCTACATTTGCCATTTATGGGCTTGAAAGAAATGATGGGCTTGGAGATTGGTTGCAATTGAATCTTGATTTGCGATTTTAGCACTTGTAACATTTGCAGGCTTGAAACATCAAAGTCTGAGATGGGTTGGAGTTACAATTTTGACAACCTGCAGTGCTTTTGAGCCTGTAACCCGCATATTGATTGCGGGTAGCTAAAAGAGGCCAATTAAATATCAGTAACTTTTATGGGCTGCAGGGTTTCTCAACTGATTACCCCCCAACCAACCCCCAGTTTTTGGTCTTAAGGTTTTAGAAAAAAGTATAGTCTTATAAACGGAAAAATATGGAAAAAATCTTGAGTTCTTCTAATCTCTGACCTACTTTACTTTGTACTCCAAAGCCAAACTTTCCCATTATTCCAGTTGTCTTTTAGCTCCCTACCTTAGCATTGTAATGTCCTATGATAAGAGTAACATCTTTTCTTGAAGTTAGATCTATGACGTGTTGAATATCCTCATAGGGTTGGAAAACTTCAGCATCCATAGTAGCAGCATAGACTTGGATCACTGTGATGATAAATGGCTTGCCTTCACTTTGAATTGAAACTATTATGTCATGTATTGGGTGGTAACTGAGCATTGCATTGGCCACTCTTTGATTGATTATGAGGGCTACTCCATTTCTTCTGAGGGATTCTTGACTGCAGTAATGGTTATCTGATATGAAATGTCCCATTCTAGTTGATTTGAGTTCACTAATTTCCAGGTTATCAATGTTTAATATTGTAATCTTATGTCTGGCCATTTTCCATTCGCCTCTGTTCATATTTCTAATGTTCCATGTTCCCATAATGAATTGTTCTTTACAGCAGTAGACTTTCCTCTCCCTTCCATCAGCAGCAAGGGTTGACTTTGGCCCAACCACTTCATTAGATTTGGTGCTATTTGTATTCATCCTCTGCTGTTCGCCACTAGTAGGAACCTTCTGACCTGAGGGCCTCACCCCTCCTGTGTCATATTGTTATGTCTCTGGTTGTGCTTATCCATAAGGTTATCTTAGCAAAGATACTGGAGTGGGTTGCCAGTTCCTTCTCCAGTGGACTGCGATTTGTCTGACCTTTCTTCTATGACTTGCCCATCTTGGGAGGCCCTACATGTTATCGCTCACAGCTCCATTGAAGTATACAAGCCCCTCCACTACAACAAGGTAGCAATCCAGCAAGAGGTCCATGGTTTACACAGCTGTTCATATTGTTAGTTTAGGAAGTACTTGACAAACAATTGCAGTTTTTTCTTGAAGATCAGTGGTCTAACTCACACAATATTATAATAAATACTGCTATATAATGCAGAGTCAGCAATATACACAAGGTGATAGGAAACACAATAATATAACAAATACAATTTGTGGACCACTTCAGAAATTTGCTGTAACTTGGTATTTGCTAGAAACACATTCAAATACCGCAAACTTGTTTAATACATTTAAGTCTCATAAGAACATAAGGGCTAAAAATCAAAGTTATTTACATATTAAAATAATAAAAACATCTGATTTCAACTAATAACAACTAATTATGTTAGATAGCAATGACCATTTCAATCATGTGTTTCTTCAGTATGTATGAGGAGATACAATACACATTTTGAACACATTTAAACCCACTGCTCGCTCTGCTTCATGAAAAAAATTGACGCAGTAAGAAATATTGCCCTCTTAAAAATAATGGACTCATTTTTCACATCATTAAGTAATTTTCCTGCATATACACCAGCTACACATAGTAAAGCTCGACACGTCCAGTATGGTTACATAATTACTGTGTTAAAAATGCATTATCTTTTTGAAAGAGAAGTCAGCCAGCTCTTATAATAAACACATTGTGCAATGAAAAGAATATAAATCATTAGTGAAATGGTGCACTTAGCCAGCAGTGCTAAATGACAAAATAACCTTTAAAAACCCATATGACCTTCAAATGGTTACACAAAAAGTGCTCTTAATAGCAAAAAACTACATTCATAGCTCCAGCAAGCAGATTCTAATAATATATGTTAACATTATTGTACTTTTTTTGAATTACTGAAAGTTTTTTTTTTACAGTAGAATTTAAAAAAATCCTTCACCTGCCTAAGAAGATGAGTTTAAAGAGGATATTTAAGAAACATCTAATCTTTGTTACACATTGGAGATGAGCCTTTAACTGAACTGGTTGGGTTTCCTAAAGATTTCAAAGTAAGTCTATAGGCTACATTCACTTTGAAATAGATAGTCTGTGGTGTTCTGTCTAGCCCCTTGAAGAAATTCATTAAGCGCATTTTGTCCTAATGAGGTTTGAGAGACTGACTCTTACTATTCACCTATTCTAATTGTCCACCTTCTAACTTTGTCAATGCAGTGATTGCAGCAGGGGGGTGCCCAATAATTTTGAATACACAGTTGTAACAATGATAAATTTCATTGACACAATAGAACTGTATGATCACCATACACAATGATGAGAATACCACAAACAGATTTCTTACAGTTTTATATCCTCCATTACTGTTTTATATTCTCCGTTCACAAGCTAAGTGCTCTTAAAAGAAAAGATGGGGAAAGAAAAATATCACTATAATAGTTGTGGATCTTGAGGGCTGTTCGTAACGCTTATGATGTTGGTCACGCTTTGCGAGCCGTCACTGCGCAGGACAGGCTGCAATATTGAGGCCCATATGGCCGCCACTGAGAGCCTCGCGAAGCGAGCCAAGCTGTCGACTGTGCGGGACTTAGGCTGCAATGAGCGCCAAAAGCGCTCATTGCACTGTGAGCCTCGCAAAACGAGGCAAGCAGTTGAGGCATGCGGGACTTCGGCTGCAATGAGCGCCAAAGGCCAGTATGACTTAGCACGGTGCACAAAATTACGGCCCGTAAGACTTAGGAACCGAAGGACGTAGATGGACTGTGGGCCATGGAAAATTACAACTTTAATGGCCGAACCAAGGAACTCGAAAGACCTGCGAAAAACCACAAATATGCCTCAAAATAACTTACACACTCACACATAGCCCAGGGGGAGAGACAGGGAGCCTGTGAGTAAGGTTGAAAGTTAATTTGGGGCATATTTTTTCAAGAAGGAAAATCGGCAAAACAAGAAAAAAAATGGCATCCGTAAAAACGTAAACACGCCGAAAACAAGGCTGGAGGACGTAAAAACAAGCTCCAACAAGTAACACTTAATGCAAAACAGTAACACTCAATCCAAGGCAGTAACACCTAACCCTAAGCACTAACTCTTAACCCAAGGAACTAACTCTTAACCCAAGGTAGTAACAGTCATCGCAAGGCCCCTAAAATACACGGGGGGAGAGGCTCACAATTAGTGCTGCAGGGCTCGCAATGAGCGCTGAAGAAGCTCATCGCGGGGCCTGTAAATCACACGGGGGAAGAGGCTCCCAATGAGCACCGAAGGCGCTCATTGTGAGCCCCGCGATGAGCGCAGAGGGAGCTCAGCACGTGGCTCACAATGAGCGCTGAAGGGGCACAGAGGGGCCATATATTTTCGCATTGTGTGGCAAATAGCATTGACAGCCTTACAATTTTACTCCCCATCATTTTTGACAGGCAATTTCCTAGTAGATATATAAAAACATAATGCAGTGGTAAAGATATTAATTACATTTTTATTACAACTCATGATAAATATATGGTTATAGGTTCTTCGCTATATTTCAAATAGTTATGTTAGATAGTTGCATCACCAGTCTGGTGATCTTACTTGTATTTTATATAGAACATGCCCAAAGACTCACAATGGGAATAAGACATGTATGGGAAACACATCTTAGTGAATACCGTACAGACAGCAAAAGGGCTGCAATATCTGATATTGCTGTACTGATAAACTCACAGGCCTTGAATCTAACCCCATGCTTCTCAATATGTTTCTCGATATTTATTGCACTCCCACCCCTCATGCATTTTGCATTTCTCTATACTGTAAACCAAAATGACTGTAACAAGCTATCTTTAGAGAAAAGTAAGCTAATGTTCTGAATAGATGTGCATGGGCCTTACAAATCTATGTTTCTATGGGACAACTTATCTATCACCCAATTATAAAAGTATAAAAAAATCAAACTTTATACAGATAGTTTTAACACAGTTTGGTAAAAAAAAAAAGTATATATGTAGCCAAATAGTGTCCTTTTTTATTAATATTATAGATTATATTTCCCATTTTCATATGCCATTTTATATTTCTTTTATTTGTTAGAAAAAAAATCTTCATGAAATACCAAACTCATTTCCCTGCTCAACTGATATAACTCCAAGACATACAAGTCAAAAGAACTGCCAAAACAGTCCAACTGTAAATAAGTTATTAAAATGAAATGATCGAACCTAGTTTTTGTGAGAAATTTTTATTCTTTAGATAAATGATCTGTGCCTTGATAGAATAATGACATTAGAATTAAATTATCTCCCCAGGTTAAATGTAGTATATGATTAAAAGCAATTTGGACATATATAATTGTATATTTTTCCAACATCATTTTAAATATTGCTTAAAGGTATAAGGATGATTGTGTTATAATGTTTTAACCGGGCATAGGTTTTCTTAAAAGATTGATAACTCCTGTATGCAGAAAGAGGACAATATTTTATACATTTTTTTTAAATAAAATATACAGAGCATGTTTTTTCTTAAAATGAGTTGTTCTCCTTTTTATTCCATTAAGAATGCTGATCTTACTTGATTCCACAAGTCTACAAGGGACGCCCAAACAAAACTTTTTGGTCTACAAATTGCCAACATCAACAAAAATATAAAGCTGTAGTTCTTGGCTGTAAATCTTTTCATGAAATGGAAGGATATAAACGAGTTTATTGAAATATATACATTGTTCTACATTCACCTCTCTTACTGTGTTTATATGCACAATAAGGCGTATATGTTCAGGTGGTATTGTATAAACAATATAAATTCATGACACTTGGTAACCCTATGAGTGACAGATGGCAGCTGCGCCGTAATTGAGGTCAGTAGAGTCAAGAAAAAATAAATCATCAATACAATAGTTTTCTGTTGAATGTTGCAATTATGCAAGAGTGGTGTTTTATATGGTGCTTTATTGTAAACGGTTTTGTTTGTAGGAACAGCCTAGTAAGAGAACAGATGAGCAATTTAAGAGTTGGGATGGATCCACCAGCCATTACAGTTGGTGTGCTGGTGATATATAGGATTAATTCTTACAATCTGGCTAAACTACTTGCTGTAGTTAGTTGTTAATGGGGTTATTATGGAAAATTATTTCATGGTCTGTTTTGCTGAAAAACTAAAGTGGTCATTGATTACGTTGTAATGTTTAGTATTTGTCTCCTATAGCAAATATTTAGGGATATTGAGAAGAAAATTAGACTTTTGGGAGAAAGGACGAGAGATACAGCCAAAAAAGAGAACAAGACAGAGTGTGGACACAACAAGCATATAGCAGAATAGAAAGGGTGTGATAGATGCAAACAAAGGATTGGAGTGACATTGGGTGTAGGAAAGGGGAGTTGATCCGACATTTAAATAGACAATGTGGGTGACATATATGATGATAGATGAGATATATATGCAGGGTGTGGGTGTGGAATATATCAAGAAACAGCGTGATAAAGAGAAGTGAGAATGCAGTGGTAAAGAAAAGTGTAAATAAGCAGAGTTATAGAGATAGATGGCACATGAAAAGACAGGGAAAAGAGAAGGGACAAATATGGAATATATCCACATTAACACCAATTAAAATTGTGATTAAATGGGATCCTTAAAAAATTATTTACATATTTAGTCATATTACTATAAAATGCTAGAACTAAAATGTTAAATATTACATGGTTACAAGATCTCTACACATATCAGGGCATATTTACCAAAGTGCATAGCACATGTGTCAGTAAGAACATAATAATAATAATAATAATAAGGTAATGCTATTACTTGAACACATCTATTGGATTTGAAAATTATTACTGTGGTAGAGTATAAAGTATTTTTATGTAATTTTGTTTTGTGATTTTGGAATTTCTCTATAAATCGCAAATACTTTTTTCTACAATTGACAAAAACATATTTGTATATGTAAAAAATATAAGAAAACTGTTGAAATAAACTGAAGAATGAGAGATAGTTGGAACAAAAATATTTTCTAGTGTCATGACATTCAAAGGGAATATTTTATAATAAATATATAAAGAATTGAAGATTACACAAGTGTTCCACAAAAAAAAGTTCTATCTCACAAGTAATAAGGTTTGTCTAGCCATTTTTCACAACATAAATATTTATGATTTTGGTAATGATATGTTAAGAAACTAAATGGTTTTATCTTTGAGTATTTTGTGTGAATTGTATAAAAAAAATGCATTTTTAAACCAACTGAAATCTAAAATGATTTTCTATGTTACAACATTGCTTTTAAAATTACGCATTTACATAAAAGTTAAATAAAATATTATTAACCCATATTATCAACCCTTTTGCAGCAATTGCACCAAAATCCCCAAGATACACAGATGCTATGAAGGTCTTCACTGATGATGCAGTTGCTGTTTTCTGTTCACTTTTCCTTATAAAACAGTCATTGCAGTCTCTGGGAATTTTAATGAATCTTGTTTGAGGAGGAAGATAACACGATTGTTGTAGACACTTTATAATATCTTTTTTTCCTCAAAAAATGTCCACTGAAGTGTATAAAAGTGTTCTGTTATAATATTTGAAAGTCTAACCTTAGCCATTAGTAAGGGTAAACATCAGACAAATATGATAATCTATTACTGCAAGTAATGGAATATCAGATGCCTATGAATTACATTATTATTAATTGTGCATGTCATTTTAAAACACCAGCAACAGAGTATCCTAACTTTTGATACTTCTGACATTGTTTAGTTTTAAAATATCTTATTAAAAAATACTTTTATATACTGATCTGCTTCTTCACTATTTCAGTTCTAGAAAACAATCCTAACTTTTGCAAAATGCAAGTCTCTTTTGAAAGTAGCAATAAAGAGTACAATTAAACAGTTAAGAAGCTTCCAAGGGGTAGTAAAGATTTATTGCAGGGCAGTGATTTATACACTTGTAGGCTTGTGTTTAACAAGAACATGAATGAGCTGCAAGGTATGAAATATTCTCATTACCAGGTACAAATGCAGAATTGCCTACAACTATATATACATATTAACTCCAGTGAAACATAAAATAAATTATATTTTTAAAATGAAAATATACAGTGCATATATAGAAGTTATTAATGTGAATGTTTGCTTATCTATCTATATATATATATCCATCTATATATCAATAAACTATCTATCTATCTATCTATCTATCTATTCATCTATATATCAATAAACTCATCTATCTATCTATCTATCTATCTATCTATCTATCTATCCATCTATATATCAATAAACTCATCTATCTATCTATCTATCTATCTATCTATCTATCTATCTATCTATATCTATCTATCTATCTATCTACTATCATCTATATCAATAAACTCATCCATCTATCTATCTATCTACCTATCCATCTCTATATCAATAAACCTACCTACCTATCTATCTATATCTACCTATCTATCCCTCTATCTAACCATATATCTATCTCACTTAAGACAAATGATATGAGCTATATGATTATACCACACTTGCCTCTGGCTACATATTGTGTGCATCATTAAAACATCCTAGGGAATAGGGGAGAAAGAGGAGGGCTCCTGGGCACAGAGGTGAGCCACTGGGGGGAGGGGGATCAGTAGTAGTAAAAAAGGGGACTTTATGCCTTTAAGGTCTGTCACAGCCCCCTTCCCTGTACCAAGTGATTGCATTTCAAACTGACACAGAGGCATTGAGGCTGCAATCCAGAGTCACTCAGCTACCTTCTATCCTCTCTCTCTCTTCTCCCTCTCTGCCTCTTTTTTTTACTTTGTTGACAGCCCTGGTAGGGGCCTTTTGTTACCTCCCCAGCCAATGAAAGCTTTTTACGACAGAGAACAGTTGGGATATAAAAAGAAGGAGTCCCTGTGCCTAGTGCATGATCTGTGGTTGCCTA
The DNA here is from genome assembly GCA_027410445.1 of Discoglossus pictus. Taxonomy (NCBI): domain Eukaryota; kingdom Metazoa; phylum Chordata; class Amphibia; order Anura; family Alytidae; genus Discoglossus; species Discoglossus pictus. The sequence continues at coordinate 375,239,840 of CM050164.1, forward strand.
CCCCTCCCCTATAGAGACCTGCACAAGGCAGCTGTCCTTTTGCACCAGCAGCAGCCCCCTCTGGACACTCAGCCTGCAAGTCAAGCAATGTTGGCTCAGCGGTACCCGCTGTTCTTCTGCATGCTGGTCCTGTCCATGGAGTTCTCCAAAAGCAAGGGTGAGCATCTCCTGGAAAAGGTACCCCTGGAGGTGGAGAGCTCCCAAGGGGAGAGTGAGGAGCAGGACTGTCCTGTATGTATGTGGAGGAAGCACAGCAAAGAGATGAGGCTGGAGAGCATCAAGTCCCAGATCCTGAGCAAACTTAGGCTAAAGGAAGCCCCTAACATCACCCGGGAGGTAGTGAACCAGCTGCTGCCTAAGGCTCCCCCACTGCAGCAGATACTGGACCAGCATGAGTTTCAGGGAGACTCCTTCCAGCATAATGCTTTCATGGAAGATGATGAGTATCATGCCACTACAGAGACTGTTATAAGCATGGCACAAGAAAGTAAGTGCACTTTTCTATTTCTTTTTGTACCACTTACTAGTTTGGGGAGGGAAAAAAAAAATGTCATGGCATGAGTTGAATGTCAAAAAGCTTAGTCCAAACACTAGCTTATTGTCTTTACCTTTTTAAATGAGCATGACTGACATGATCCCTGAAACCCACACATGCTTTGTACCCACGTGTGACCTCTCAGATGCTGCTGTACAAGCAAAGTGTGCCTGGGTGTGCTCCAAGGAAGCGCTTACAGATGGCTGCACGGGTTAAAGTGCACGTTTTCTGAGCTTGTTAGCTTAAGGATCTTACCTGCTTAAGTGTACAGAAAAGTTGCAACACAGAGTAATGATCACATAGCAAGGAAATTACAAGTATTGGCATTCTCTACATTAGTGGTGACATGTATTAGTTGTGGTATCAACAATTCTTCATTTACTGACATATTCTGCAATAAATAGGAGTATCCAGCAGACCTTAAAGTAAGGTTTAGGGTGACTTCCCAATGTGATCTGTTGTATAGAATAAGAAGGTTTATAGTGGGTAAGGTTGGCACACTGGGGAGGGAGGGTACATGATATGGCCCTATAAACATCTAGTATAAAAGTACAGGTTGTAGGTGAGAACAAAGTGACAAAAGTAGTATGGATGAGGATGCTATACATGGCAGTACTGCTTACATTACTGTTTTATACGTGTTTGAGGAATAGAAGTGATGTAAAGTACATGTTGTGATGTGACACAAGGAAAGGTACATGCTAACTCCTAGAAATACAATGTAAATCCATGACAAAACATTATCACAAAACAGTGTACCAAAAAGATTGTTTCTAAACTAATTCAACCTCACATCCACTTTTGTCAATTATTGGAATGGGTGAATAATAAGTTATAAAACAAGTATTAATGTGCTAAGAATATTCTCACTTGGATCCAGATGTTCCCTGAAGTGACTATAGGTAATGCTGTCTCCAGTACAGTTGAATCTTTGAATCTGCTGCACATTTATAGGTGGAATGGCTGAATTATAATACTGTGATAGAAGGAGATAGTTGTACGTCTTACCCATTTAGCTGTGAGTATGAACTCTCACAATCAGATGTTTAATCAGATCAATCATTATTGCAAAACCATTGCAATCTAAAGTTCTCAGGCTGCATATAATCCATTAAATTGACAATAAACCACTTTTGTATATAAGTGCAGGGGTTATTGGTGTCATGTATCATAATTATCATGAGTGGCTCCTTCATTGATTAAAGGTGTAATTCTACTTAATTGGCCTTGGTAGAAGTTGTCCTTTTCTTTTATCAGTAAATCACCTTGACGTTTTCCCATTGGAGGCATGTTGATGTAACACATTTTTCTTTGTGGCTCCCCACAAAGTCCTTCATTACTCCAGTGACTTTGGAACAGCTTCAGAATTCTTTGCCTGAGAGTTGCATGACGCCCTCTCTAGCCTTGAACAAGAGCACTGAATAATGCACAAACTTGTGGGCTGTCAAGGAAATGCTATTATCTTATCTATATCTTATGCAGCAATAGTTAACATTGCCAAATATCTTTTTTTTTTTGTTGCTGGATAAAGCACTAATTCCATATAATTTATCATGATTATTTGTACAGTATGGTTGTATTACATTATTATTATAGTTTTGGACTTCTTCATATATATTTTTTTTCTGTTTCAATCTTATCCTGTTGCTTTAAAATAGTTGAATTAAAAGTCCAATCCAAATGGTGTAAAATATATGGTATGGCCCAATGTGGTTTCACCTGTTGTGACTTTATGGTATTGTAATAGGAAACATAATTTTCTTTAGTGAACCATTTAATTACATGGTAGAATTTTCATAGTTATTTAAATGTTACTCTATGGTTTTTACATGGTGGCAGGACTTGTTTCTTATACCCTGCATTCAATTGTCATGAGATGAAGATTGATATATACCTCCCATAATTTTATGTCAGTTTCTTGGGATCAGTCCTTGTGAGACCCTACTGTGCCTGCCTTAATATAACATATGTAACAATGACTAGCAGGATCTGTTTTTGTCTCCTCAGCTTCCCAATTTCTCTTTTTTTCTGCTTTTTTAATACTTTTGTAATCTCTAGTTTTAGCACATAAGATATGAATAATTTTAATAATTTATCTTTTTTTTAAATCCATTTTTTTATCAACATATTCTTTGTGATAAATGCCTAATTGTTTTCAATGTGTTTTTCTTTAACTTAAAATACTCTTTTATTCTTCTATTTAGTTGCAACTAAAACATTTACCCTATATCCATTTGTAAAATGTTGTTTTTGTCATTTTTATATCATATGTATAATATTATCTATCTATCTCACATTTACCATTTCTATCCTATTTCCCATGCCTAGTTATCCATTTTCCAAGTTCTCCTTGCTCTTTATCATCTCTTATTGTCTCTGTTTCCACACTCTTTGGCTCTCTTTCCCTATCTTCTTTTGTTATCCTCAGGTCACTTCTGTTGGTTTTTCCTTTTTAGCTGGTGCAGTAATAACAAAGGGTGACTGTGGTTACCCTCATGGGGTCCTTATGTTATCCTTTTCATTGGTTTTGGAAAGAGATGGACAGATCCATTTGGCAGAGTTGAAGGAATGTGAAAGTAATCCCCTATGTCTATTCCAGCCCACGCTAAAAAGTTAAACATGATGTCCCTAGTCACATTGCTTCTTAACTACACAATGTAGCCCACTTGCTACCAGATAGGTGCTGCATTGCAATGCATTGGACTCAAGATTAATACTTTATCCTTTGCTGTAGAATAATTTGCACGTTCTGTACTATTCTTGCACATTCTGTACTAATTCCAGTACATTTTAGCTTTTCACTGCAGCAATAAAATGGCACTATAAATGGGGCAAAAGAAAAGGGCATACATATGAACCATCTAGTTTTTTTTTGATGCTAAGGGACATTATCTTCTAATGGCATTTCAAACATGATTTGTTGCAGAAGACATTGCTGGAAGCTTCTGTATCATTCCTCATAATCACACAACTGCAAGCAGTATTTTGCAAAGACTATAGGCCACTGGCACTGATTCCTTTATAACAATCTTATGATTTACTTATGGGTAGCCATAGGGTTAGTGAATATACTAATCAGTGACTAAGCAAAATCAATAGAGCCACCTATTGTGATGCAGGGCTGTCCACAAAGCCTGGTTTGTTAGTGATCCTTGAGGACTACAGCTTGGGAACCACTAGGGATCAGTGTCTGTTGAGGGTGCTGGTTGCAGTTTCAATAGTTGAGTCTATTCCTTAGCAGTATGAAGTTATATTTACTGGGGACCTAGCTTTATAAAGTGCCAAAACAGTAAAAATATACAGTTTCAAAACAAAATGAGTCAATTTATCACCCTCTGTTAAAGAACTCATATTTGTCCATCATTCACTTAAATGACCACTGTGGTCAGTTTATTTCAGTATAGTCATTTGTTTAACCAAACATGATAGTGGGCAAAATATTATTAGAAAGAAAAAAAAAAGCTTAATACAGTCTTTATATTTTTCAACATTTATATGCAATTATGCTGTAAGTTTTAATTGCCTGCTGCTGACTGTAATTTATCAAAAGGGCGTGTCCTTGTAAACTGATAAGCTTTCCTTTAGTGCTGCTAAGCACCCCAGCAGATGTTACTGCCACATTCCCATTGGGCAGACACAAACGTCCTGTGTATCCAAAGTCTCCGCCCACGTCAGGAAGTTGAAATGCTGAAATGGCAGATTTCACAGCTACATAATTGCATAAAAAAATAAACTAATTTTCAGCATTTGCCTATTTTCAAGTGCAATTCTTAAAAATAGCATTTCTTTTAAATATGAACATATTGGTCCATTTTAGCACTCAAAGGGCCATGAACAAATTACAGGATTAATATTCACAGAAATAGACAATGTATTACTTTATTTATTACAAGTATAGGCACTTTTTATTTTATAAATGTTTTAACTAGGTTAAATACCTTTTCCTCCTCAATGTAATAGTCATATAAAATGTAATTTTCATTTACTTTTTAATAAGCCAACAAACTAACAGCTTTTCAACTTCTGAATCCATCCCCTTTTTCCTGTATGCTCCCATGTATACTGCCATCTTTCCTCTGTGACTTGGCTGCACTGTATGCTCTGTGCTAGGTTAACCTAGGGCTAGACCCACAGGGCAGGATTTCACACTACCAGTATCTCATGCTGCAATTTATAATGAGAGGAGAAAATTCATATATATGTAAATATCCCCTTTTACAACCTAAACCTGCAATTTTATTATAATTAATAATTGTTTCACCACATTTAAAGATAATACATTGCATGCATAATGTTCACATTTTTTCCTCACTATTCTATTTTCTAGTTTGGAAATAGGGAAACTCTGTGCTACCTGCTGTAGTGCAGTGTGAAGCTCTGTCCCTGTGGGTGTGGGATATGTTCATCCTTTGGTCCTATAATTATGCATGTTACAGACATGAAAGATGGCAGCATGCAGGGGAGAATACAAGGAGAAAGGGTATTTTTCAGAAGCTGAAAAGTTGTTAATTTGTTGGCTTGTTAAAAGTTAGTAACAAGTGATAAGCTAACAGTGGTTTAGAGGGGTATCTGGCATTGCTTTTGTTTGTATATGTGGCAATATCTGTTTTCCTAATGTGATGGTTTGCCATCTGCCACCTGCCAACGAGCTGGTATGAGCATCACACAGACTGTTGGTCACCACAGTTTCATATAGTTTTGCAGAGTATGTATAATGTAACAAAGCATTTGAATTGCTTCTAAAATGGTGGTAACAAGGCAACAAAGAGATGGAATAAAATGGGAATAGAGAGTTCGAAAATTCTGCAAAGCAGATACTTTTTCAAAAACTTAGTAGAATTTGCCCTTTAAACATTACTAAAGTTTCTTTAATACAAACATCCACTTAAAAATTATATTAATTTCTGTCAATGATACTTAGAATTCTGAGCTGTGTAATTTAGCCAATGGATCTAGCTGCACTTTAGCCAATGGATAAAGCTGCACTTCTAAACTCAGGCTACTGTTACATTACTCTTACTCTGTAGCTATATAAGACATCACCATAACTCAGTTTAGAGAAAATCCTAATAATAAGTCTGCTTGTGCCTTGTGCGATTCAATGTTGGATGTCTTCCATACTTTCTGTTGGCATGGAGCCTAACATGTTTTGCTCCATCTAAGTATTCATGAGTGAAGTTTAGAGGGAGGGGGATTTACTGACTCATTGGATAATTAAGATAACCTTTTAGCACATGTTCAGAAGCAGGCAGTCACAAATAAACATGGAAACCCTGCTTGTTTTGATCTGTACCCCCATCCCTTGATCAGGAACTTGAAGGAGTACCATTATAGCTGCTTCTATGCTGTATGAAAGCCTGCAAAAAATTAAGAATTTCTCTAAAAAATATTTTGTATACTCATGGCTTACATACTGCAATTTTTGTAATTTGTGATTTTTTTCTCTATCTGCAATAAAAAATATACAAAAATAAATTAATCAAGCACAAATTAATAAAATATACATTTTATCCAAATTACACTCTTAATTGATATATATATATATTATCATTTCATAGCTAGTCAACGATTTTTGAGGATTCTCTTGCCACATTTTAACCAGATTATCATCCAATAATCTCTATATTTTATTAGAATTATTGAGTCCATCATGCAAACTCCAGACTTCTTTCTTGTTATCTTGTCTGCAAGTCTCTCTCCAAACAGTTTATTTTAGTTTCCTTTTACATTGCAATCCATTTTGCTACTAATAAAATATTGAACTAGTAAAATTAAATTTTGATAATGCAATTTCAACTCAAACAATATTGAAGAGTCATACTTCGAATGATGACTTTATTTTTAATTGTATTTGAATTTTATCTATACAAGAGTCACACAATACTCTTATTTTGGACAAAACCATCAAATATGTTTCATGGACCAAATATTTCAACATTCACTCTAACATTTTCCTTGATGTAATGGAAACACTTTTTTTTTTGCGTAATTCAGTTGTTTCCAACTCTCTGTGACCTCATGGACTGTAATACACCAGAACATCTTTATGTGCAAGGTCATGCTGGCCACTTGGTATTCATGGCAGAGATACTGAATTAGGTTACCAGTTCCTTCTCCAGTGGGCCACAGCATACAGCTCTTGGTATTTCTCGGTGGCCTCCCATCCCAGTGTTGACCAGGCTTCAGGGTCAACCTGGGTGTGATTTCTTTCTTCCCTGACTTGGAATCAAACCCAGGTCAACAGCAGTGGAAGCACCGAGTCCTAACCACTGGACCACTGGAAACACTTTAGATAATCTAAATGAATCCAAGTGACATCTATGTAATACCCAATACTCTTCTCTAAAATGTAAACATGTTAAAGTTAATTAAACTAAATACTTGTTTCAATTTAGTTCTGTAAGTTTATTATATATTTCACAAACTATAATGGTATTGATCTTTTAAAATATTGACTGATGTGTGCGTTCCATGTATCAGCCCCCATGTGACACAGCTCCTACCTGCAATATAACTTATCTCTGTATAGAGCTTTAAGTCACAGCCAATCCAACAGTTATCTTGAAAAAATGTAAGGAATATAAAACATTTTTTACAATATATATAGTTAATGAAATGAAAAAAAAATCTAATTTAAAGTGCTACTGTAATTGATCCACTCTGATATTGATCCACTTCTACCAGTGTATCCACTTTTATTATTATTGAGTCAAATGACAAAGAGACACATTGGATTAAACATTACTAAATAGTTTAACCAATTAGCCCCACATGGATTTTGTGACACTTTACTGCCAGATAGGTTTAGAATCTGGAGGAGACCAGGTAAAAACATGCAATTATAAGAACGTTTCACCAAAATGTCATGTTAATAAAAAAAGGCAGTTTTGTTTTATTTTACTGTATATTACATCATGCTGTAGGGTGTTGGGGCATTACAGTGTCCTTTTAATTATTTTTTAGCATCATCATTTGGAAACAAACCCATCACCCAACATTCACAATGCAGAGAATATTCTCTGTAGGCATAGTAACAAGATTCAAGGATATTTCACAATTGTTATATGAAATATAGAAATTGGTACTCGCAGTTCTACCTATAATTTCTTTGTTCAGTAGCCTTTGACTTATATTGAAAAAAGATCCTTGCCTGGGCAACCTGAAAATATCCTTTCAAAGGACTACTTCCAGCTAATCTTAAAGGACCTCAAAAGTCACCATATTTGCTCTGCACCATCAGGTAGAGGGTGAAAATCATGTGGAAAATGTATATTTTTTTTAAGATTTAAAAAGATTTGACTTAGATATTGTCCTTTTAATTTAGCCCTTGAAGCCATCCCACAAGAATCTGCATACATAGTAAGGGTCAACACAGACAACAACACTAGATGTATGCCACCTCCTCAGTGGCTACACTAGATGCTAGAATAAAATGAAGTAGTTACAGTGACACAGCCACTGTCTCATTCAAAGTTTCAACCCATGATTCTAATTAATGGTCCTTATGTTCCACATGGTACAGAGCTCATTACTCATTCAGGCAGAAACAACACAGTGAAATAGCCTGACTTCAATTAATCATAACTATGAATTCTGCATCAGTTTTTAAAATTACCAAAACATTTTTTCACCCTCTATCTAATGGTGCAGAGCAAATATAGGGAGCTTTAGTGGTCCTTTATGTATCTTTTTATATTAAATAGCATTCTTAGAGAAGATTAACAAAGTAAATGTTATGAAAATAGTTTGTTGGTTAATGCTCGATATTTGGAGAGAGCATGAATCACCATTAGAGAAGTTAAATTTCTGTCACTGACCTAGAGAATGCTGAGCTGATTGGTTCAAAAATTAAACGTCAGCTATGACAGCTAAAGTCATGTTGTATGTTCTTCAGCAGCAACTATTGAACTGTAATCTATGGGGTACAGTCACTAAGCTTAGCAAGGGCTTAAATGTTCTTCTCTAAAGCTGCACTGATAAATTTCACGACAGGAATTTCAGGATAAGCTGCTTCTCCACTCCTTAGCAAAGCCTACAGAATCTAATGGGATATATATTATGCTATTTTGTCATACTACATCACCCTGCACTGTAGGACTGTATTATCTGTTAGAAACATTTTATGAATGTGCATGTATAATTGCTTTTGTAAAAGGTTTTAAAGGGACAACCATTTCTACCATGCATTTAAAAGAACATGTTGTAACCATAAACATTTTGGGAAAAAGTAAAAAAGAAAAAAGTAACCTATAGAAAGGCAGCTTTTGAAATGATAAATTAACTTTTTTATGCCTAATGTAAAATAACTTTGCTGCCCATTTACATAGGACTGCTCCACATGTGAAATTGAATTGAAAATACTGGGGTAATTAGTTTTTTTTTAGGTTGTAAGCAGTACAGGAAAACAAATTATGTAGTCTTAAGACTGCTCTACCTGCCACTTTGTATGTAAAAAAAGGATGTAAACTGTCTCTTACAAACATTCAATAGTTGTGCACATTTTACAGAATGCAGGCCTGTTCCTTGCAATTGCAACTTATAATTTATTTGATAATTAAATCAAAGTATGGAATACATTTTTGTACAAATAGACCCAAATTTCATTATACAGTGGTACCTCAGTCCCCGTCTTCTTTGGTTTGCGTCTATTTTGGAACTTGACGCGTCTCACAGAGGGGGAAAATTGCTCGGAACTCCACGCTTGCACTGAACTCAACGCGTCAGACTGATCAATTTGCTTGGAATTCGACCCTTGCTCGGAAGTCGTTTGCGATCCCCCCCAGGAATCAGAATAAAGGTCAGTACTGTTGTGTAGCGTTGCCCAAGAGCAGTCTGTGCAAGAGCCCAAGTGCAGTCTGTGCTTGTAAGAAACAAAGTGCAGCATGTGCCTATAAGAGCCCAAGTGCAAGAGCCCAAGTGCAGCCTGTGCCTATGAAAGAGCCCAAATGCAGCCTGTGTTGGTAAGAACCAAAGTGCAGCTTGTGCCTGTAAGAGCCCAAGTGCGGCCTGTCTCCTCCTCTACATTGCCACCATCATCCTCTCAGTACAGGTAAAGTGAAGTTAAATTCTCTGTGATGTGATGTACATTTTGTTTTTTAGTTATGCCTGTTTAGTTTTAAGGCATTTGTATACAAAAACAAGACCACCAGTTCAAACTAAGATGTGAAAAACCTGGCGTTGGGAACAAATCATTTCAATTTACATTAATCACTATGGCAAATGCTTGCTTGGAACTCAACTTGTTTGGACTCCTTCAGTGGTCCATAACTGATTAAGGACGAGAACCAAGGTACCACTGTAATTCTTTTCAAAAGGTGTCAATTAAGAACCAAAAGGCCAATGAAATCTGCTCTTTCTATATACCTAAATATTTAGTAGGAATGCCTTATGTTTATTCTTAAATTCATTAACCATGTTTGTCTCTACTACTTACTTTTGTCCAAATCACTTCTGATGTACAGTTGTGCTCAAAAGTTTGCATACCCTGGCAGAAATGTGGGCATTTATTTTTAAAATATGACTGATCATGCAAAACAAATGTATTTTATTGAAGGATAGTGATCGTATGAAGCCATTTATTATCACATAGTTGTTTGGCTCTTTTTTAAATCATAATGATAACAAAAATCACACATGGCCCTGATCAAACATTTACATGAATGTTTGGCCTTGTTACAGAAACACACAGGTTAAAATGGCAATTAAGGGTTAATTTCCCACACCTGTGTCTTTTTAAATTGCAATTAATGTCTGTGTATAAATAGTCAATGGGTTTGTTAGCTCTCACATGGATGCACTGAGCAGGCTATATATTGAGCCATGGGGAGCAGAAAATTACTGTCAAAATACCTGCGTAACAAGGTAATGGAACTTCATAAAGATGGAAAACAATATAAAAAGATATCTAAAGCCTTGAAAATGTCAGTCAGTAATGTTCATTCACTTATTAAGAAGTGGAACATTCGGGCATCTCTTGATACCAAGCCAAGGTCAGGTAGACCAAGAAAGATTTCAGCCACAACTGCCTGAAGAATTGTTTGGAATACATAGAAAAACCCACAGGTAACCTCAGGAGAAATACAGGCTGCTCTGTAAAAAAGACGGTGTGGTTGTTTCAAGGAGCACAATACGACAATACTTGAACAAAAATTAGCTGCATGGTCGAGATGCCAGAAAGAAGCCTTTACTGCACCAATAGCACATAAAAGCCTGGTTACAATATGCCCGACAACACCGTGACATGCCTCACAGCTTCTGGCACACTGTAATTTGGAGTGACAAGACCAAAATAGAGCTTTATGGTCACAACCATAAGGGCTCTGTTTGGAGAGGGCTCAACAAGGCCTATAGTGAAAAGAATACCATCCTCACTGTGAAGCATGGTGGTGGCTCACTGATGTTATTTTTGGGGTGTGAGCTCTAAACGGCATGGGGAATCTTGTGAAAATTGATGGCAAGATGAATGCAGCATGTTATCATAAAATACTGGCAGACAATTTGCATTCTTTTGCACGAAGACTGCGCATGGTCACTCTTGGACTTTCCAGCATGACAACGACCCTAAGCACAAGGCCAAGTTGACTCTCTAGTAGTTACAACAGAAAAAGGTGAAGGTTCTGCAGTGGCCATCACAGTTTCCTGACCTTAATATCATCAAGCCACTCTGGGGAGATCTCAAATGTGCGGTTCATGCAAAACTAACAAAGCCTTTGCATGACCTGGAGGCATTTTGCCAAGACAAATGAGCAGCTATATCACCTGCAAGAATTAGGGACCTCATAGACAACTATTACAAAAGGCTGCACACTGTCATTGATGTGGACAGTTTTTAAAGACCTAGACTATTTTTAATGGGGCAGTATATAGTAAACTGTATTTTATGGGACATTTTTAAATCTTGCTAGTACATTTTCCCTCTACTGGAAAGATAAGCACCTTCTGTTTGTCATTTCTCTTTATCCTGGTTTGTATGTCTCTATTTTTACTTTCCGTGGCAACAATATCCAGAACATACAGTGGATTTAAAAAGTCTACACACCCCTGTTAAAATGTCAGGTTTCTGTGCTGTAAAAAAATGAGACAAAGATAAATCATTTCAGAACTGTGGTTGCATAAGTCTGCACACCCTCTTATATATCACATTCCAAATCGTGTTAAATAGGAGTCAGCATACACCTGCCATCAGTTAAAGTGCCTCTGATTATCTCCAAATAAAGTTCAGCTGCTTTAGTTGGTCTTTCCTGAAATTTTCTTAGTCGCATCCCACAGAAAAAGCCATGGTCCACAGAGAGCTTCCAAAGCATCAGAGGGATCTCATTGTTAAAAGGTATCAGTCAGGAGAAGGGTACAAAATAATTTCCAAGGCATTAGATATACCATGGAACACAGTGAAGACAGTCATCGTCAAGTGGAGAAAATATGGCACAACAGTGACATTACCAAGAACTGAAGCTCCCTCCAAAATTGATGAAAAGACGAGAATAAAACTGGTGTGGGAGGCTACCAAGAGGCCTACAGCAACATTAAAGGAGCTGCAGGAATATCTGGCAAGTACTGGCTGTGTGGTACATGTGACAACAATCTCCCGTATTCTTCATATGTCTGGGCTATGGGGTAGAGTGGCAAGACGAAAGCCTTTTCTTACGAAGAAAAACATCCAAGCCAGGCTACATTTCGCAAAAACACATCTGAAGTCTCCCAAAAGCATGTGGGAAAAGGTGTTATGGTCTGATGAAACCAAGCTTGAACTTTTTGGCCATAATTCCAAAAGATATGTTTGGCGCAAAAACAACACTGCACATCACCAAAAGAACACCAAACTCACAGTGAAGCATGGTGGGGGCAGCATCATGCTTTGGGGCTGTTTTTCTTCAGCTGGAACTGGGGCCTTAGTTAAGATAGAGGAATTATGAACAGTTCCAAATACCAGTCAATATTGGCACAAAACCTTCAGGCTTCTGCTAGAAAGCTGAACATGAAAAGGAACTTCGTCTTTCAGCATGACAACGACCCAAAGCATACATCCAAATCAACAAAGGAATGGCTTCACCAGAAGAAGATTAAAGTTTTGGAATGGCCCAGCCAGAGCCCAGACCTGAATCCGATTGAAAATCTGTGGGGTGATCTGAAGAGGGCTGTGCCCAGGAGATGCCCTCACAATCTGACAGATTTGGAGTGTTTTTGCAAAGAAGAGTGGGCAAATCTTGCCAAGTCAAAATGTGCCATGCTGATAGATAAAATCAAAAGGTGCTTCAACAAAGTATTAGTTTAAGGGTGTGCATACTTATGCAACCATATTATTTTATTTTTATATTTTTTCTTCCCTTTACCTAAAAGATTTCAGTTTTTCAATTGAGTTGTACAGTTTATAGGTCACATTAAAGGTTGGAAAAGTTCTGAAATGATTTATCTTTGTGTCATTTTTTTACAGCACAGAAACCTGACATTTTAACAGGGGTGTGTAGACTCTTTATACTCCACTGTATGTAGTTGTGGGTGTGTTGTTCAGTCGTGTCTGACTCTCTATGACCTCATGTACCGTAACACACTATGCTGATCCATTTGGTAATCAAGGAAGAGATACTGGAGTGGGTTTCCAGTTCCTTCTCCAGTGGGCCACAGCATACAGCTCCTGGTATTCCAGGCTTAAAGAACAGTGAGATTTTAGTAAAAGTTGAGGGGCAAAATTAAAAAAAACAAATGCACTCTCAGCTACTAAATTCGTCTGTGCCCTATCACACAATATTAGACCTTAGTCATGCTTAAATGTACTGTCTTATTTTTTAAAAGGTTGGCCTATTTAGTAAAATTTCTGTGGCAAAAATATCTTCATTTTCATGTAGTATAGTTTTTCCTTTTATACTAGTAATTTTTGTAATGTCAAGTTTACCTCAGATACTTTTATATTTTAGAATAAACACACAGACAATAGATCTAGTCAGATATTTGTCTAATCGGACATTGGAATAATAAAAACATTGAGCTATGATATCGACAGCATGACATTGCAGGTTTTTGCAGAATCATCTGGATTAAAATTTCTCCTGAAGACACTTTCTTTGATCTTCCTGCCATAATTGTCTGGGGGAGGAAAAGTTAATGGGCTGGAAAGACAGAGAGCTAAATGATAGTAGTAGCTACAGCTGCCCAGACTTCTTCTATAACAGTAGAAAGAGTTTCAGAGCTACGGCTGAAAAAGGAAAACCATGTGGAAAATAATGCTAGGCTTTAAACTTCGGTAATTGTTAATAAATATTAACCCATTCAAGATGTTGCATACATTTGTATGCATTTGTTATAATTGTTTCAGACAGTGGATATTGCCAACTAGTGTATATCTATGTTCTCACTGATATTCAATAATACATTAATTAGCAGAGTATTAACTATAATAATATAATGCTTTACTTATGATACTATTATGTTTAGCACAAGTAGTTAGTTAAAGTACCGATAATGATAGACAACTATTACATTTTAAATATTTAAAAAAATTGTTGAAAACGTATTGGTTTGTCATAACCTGTACAATGTGTTCCTTGTAATTTCAATGTTTTGGGGGGTTATTTAGACATTGAATTACTGGATATATTATATTATTTATATAATTTATACATCAGTGGTTGAGAGTAGGGAAGTTGGGAGGTAGTTGTTAGAAAGTCGGCCAATTTCTCTGTTATGACACTTAGAATGAGACCACTTGTTCATACTTTTCCATATTTTTATAGCTGGTATATGTTATGTTTGATCATCTAGGTAAATAACCTCTTTATGTCTATCCAAATGTATGTCTATCCAAATGTGGCATTATTCACCCATTATATCTAATTGTTTGAATAAAAGTACATTTTTAAAGGTTATTTCCCTGGGTCAGAGTGCTCCGACTGGAAAAGGTTTTTCTATCTATTCATTTTTTGATTATTGCATGATTACTACCCTGGGAGGCACCTGTAACTGTAATAATATATATTTATATAGGACCCTGTTGGGAATGGTGTTGTAAATAAGCTACAAAATATTTCTGTTGCCATAACCTGTATCTAATTCTACAGCAATGGAAAAGATTGGCACAAAACCGCATCCTATTGCTTTTCTGATAGTTTTCTTGGTGTGTAAAGAGTGAGACACCTACTGTGTGCTATACTGTATAGAATATCTTTAAGTATGTTATACTTTTAAATAATAATGTATTTTTTTTGTTATAAAAATGTAATACACTGTCCTATTTAAGGTGTTTAATGTACTTTCAATACCCCTATAAAAGCTATGAATGAACAGCTATTTTGCAGTTTTTTTAAATTTAATTACTAAACACTAATATTTTAAAAGGCCATTTTTTTGTAAGCTTTTAAAAGGGAGTTTTAATAGTGATTTCAGTCAAGTTTTAATGGAACAAAATATACAAATAAATATTTGGTGCTTTTTAAATATAAACAGACTGCTTTTGATGTTGAACGTCTTTACTGTAGGTTTCTGGTTGAAATCAAGACCTCATAAGAGTTCTGAACTTCTCATTAACCAGAGGTAAACCAGAGCACGGCCTTGTTTTACTCTTGTTGAAAGGAGATTGTTTTCTTTATATAAAGTATCTCTCTTATGGGCAAGGTGTTGTTCAGAATGGTTTCGGTGGAATGTTTTTCAGAGTACAGTACCGAGCATTATTATTACTGTGTGGCAAAAGGCAACGTTGGACAAGTGGATATGACTTTTGAATTGCAGTTAGTGTCTTGCTTTAAGGGAATATTGAATAATCAAAAACAGTTTCTGAAAGATAAACTAGCTGGCAGATCATGCATAATATATCATTTTGATTATAAAGATTAAAATAAAGGCATAGCCTGATTAGCCATTAGGCAAACTAGGCAGCCACCTAGGGGGACTTCCCTATGAGGGGTGCGTGTTTTTTAGCCTAAAAAACAAAAAAAAAATACTTTTTCGGCTTAAAAACAAAATACTGCAATTCACAGTACACCTGGAACTACAGGGAGTGCAGAATTATTAGGTAAATGAGTATTTTGACCACATCATCCTCTTTATGCATGTTGTCTTACTCCAAGCTGTATAGGCTCGAAAGCCTACTACCAATTAAGCATATTAGGTGATGTGCATCTCTGTAATGAGAAGGGGTGTGGTCTAATGACATCAACACCCTATATCAGGTGTGCATAATTATTAGGCAACTTCCTTTCCTTTGGCAAAATGGGTCAAAAGAAGAACTTGACAGGCTCAGAAAAGTCAAAAATAGTGAGATATCTTGCAGAGGGATGCAGCACCCTTAAAATTGCAAAGCTTCTGAAGCGTGATCATTGAACAATCAAGCATTTCATTCAAAATAGTCAAAAGGGTCGCAAGAAGCGTGTGGAAAAACCAAGGCGCAAAATAACTGCCCATGAACTGAGAAAAGTCAAGCGTGCAGCTGCCACGATGCCACTTGCCACCAGTTTGGCCATATTTCAGAGCTGCAACATCACTGGAGTGCCCAAAAGCACAAGGTGTGCAATACTCAGAGACATGGCCAAGGTAAGAAAGGCTGAAAGACGACCACCACTGAACAAGACACACAAGCTGAAACGTCAAGACTGGGCCAAGAAATATCTCAAGACTGATTTTTCTAAGGTTTTATGGACTGATGAAATGAGAGTGAGTCTTGATGGGCCAGATGGATGGGCCCGTGGCTGGATTGGTAAAGGGCAGAGAGCTCCAGTCCGACTCAGACGCCAGCAAGGTGGAGGTGGAGTACTGGTTTGGGCTGGTATCATCAAAGATGAGCTTGTGGGGCCTTTTCGGGTTGAGTATGGAGTCAAGCTCAACTCCCAGTCCTACTGCCAGTTCCTGGAAGACACCTTCTTCAAGCAGTGGTGCAGGAAGAAGTCTGCATCCTTCAAGAAAAACTGGATTTTCATGCAGGACAATGCTCCATCACACGCTTCCAAGTACTCCACAGCGTGGCTGGCAAGAAAGGGTATAAAAGAAGAAAATCTAATGACATGGCCTCCTTTTTCACTTGATCTGAACCCCATTGAGAACCTGTGGTCCATCATCAAATGTGAGATTTACAAGGAGGGAAAACAGTACACCTCTCTGAACAGTGTCTGGGAGGCTGTGGTTGCTGCTGCACGCAATGTTGGTGGTGAACAGATCAAAACACTGACAGAATCCATGGATGGCAGGCTTTTGAGTGTCCTTGCAAAGAAAGGTGGCTATATTGGTCACTGATTTGTTTTTGTTTTGTTTTTGAATGTCAGAAATGTATATTTGTGAATGTTGAGATGTTATATTGGTTTCACTGGTAAAAATAAATAATTGAAATGGGTATATATTTGTTTTTTGTTAAGTTGCCTAATAATTATGCACAGTAATAGTCACCTGCACACACAGATATCCCCTTAAAATAGCTAAAACTAAAAACAAACTAAAAACTACTTCCAAAAATATTCAGCTTTGATATTAATGAGTTTTTTGGGTTCATTGAGAACATGGTTGTTGTTCAATAAGAAAATTAATCCTCAAAAATACAACTTGCCTAATAATTCTGCACTCCCTGTAGAGTGTAGGCTGCTCACTGTTCCCTCCTTCCTTCAACTCATGCATAAGTAAGATTATATAATGTTTTTTCACACACAAAAAATGTGTAAGTAAATATTGGTACTAAGTAGCTCCTCAATAGTATTTATTCTTGGAGGTAGGTTATTTACTTGCTTTCCTCCCAAATATAAATAATATGACTCACCATCAAATGCATTTAATAAACAAATATTAGCTCTGTATGTGTTTGAGTAGTTATGTTGTTAAAATGGCTGTTATGGGAAATGTCTATGATTTGCTCACATAGCAAGAGAGCGATATACACGCACAGAAAAGGGAAAAATGGGTGCATGCAGTCGCAGGGGCTCCTCCACTTCACTGCCCAGGGGCACCAAAAAAGGTAGATCCGGAACTGAGTACAGGTATACCCAGCTTAACGCTACCCCTTTGAACGTCGATTCGCTTTTCCCTGTAATTCCCTGCTTAGAGCTAAACATCGCAATTGAGAGGTTTTTGAGTGACAATCCCTATGTATCTCTTTAAATCCATGCTCATCTCTCTGAGCACTATAGCGATAAAATGCCACGTTTAGTGCTCATTTCACATAGCGCTCCTGCATGCAGGAACCCATGTGGATCGCTAAACAGGGTATTGCTGTAACTAACTGTGGTTTTCTTAATAACTTTAACGATTGGCAGAGATGTTTTAGAAATCATGTTTTTAATGCTATATTTCTGTAATAAACTTGTAGAGGAAGGAGGTCCAGGTTGAATCATATTTACAGTGCTACCCAGAAGTTACAGTACTTGTAACTTATTTTGTTTGACATTAACAAATTAACAAATTGATCAATTAATACATCAAGAAAAAGCCACAACAAATAACTGAATCTATACTAATATACTAAAGTGCAATTACAGTCTCTGATGAGTAAAATCAAAATTGATTTAAATTTATAGATATAACAAGTATTTTACTGGCCTGTTAAATCAAATGTCTAATTTGTTTGTGATTCTGTGGCATAAAGTGATTTGATGAAAGAATGGATGTGATTTAAAGACTTCTACATATCATATTGGTTTGTTAATCATATAAAAAGATAGAGAGACTAGGATGACCTTACAAATGGGGATTTATGTGGAATAAGTTTTGATGCAACAGTATGAGATTTAGGGATGTAGGGATAAAAGGTTCCGTATAGTATATGAAGAAGTTGTAGACTAAAGTAAAACAGACGTAGAGATATAAATTTGGTTGAATGAATTATAGTCAAGAACCTATGAACTTAACGGACCGAATTCATGGAGTTTTGATCAACAGAAGTCAGGCTATTTGAGTGTGTTGCCTCTGCCCAAATGAGTAATGAGCTATGCACAATGTGGGATGTAATGAATATTAATTAGAGACAGATGCAGAAGCTCTGAACCAGGCAGTGCTTTGTAACTACCTGATTATATTCTAGTATATTCTAGTAGGTAGTACAGCAACATAACAGATGTTATGCAGTACCTACTGCAAAACATGATGCAATAGGTAAGGATGTATACTTTGGTGGTGAAGGTCTTTGTTCAAATCCCCATAAATATTGTTTTTTTTCTTCACTGTTTAAGAATCAGAAATATTCAGTCAAGTATTTTAGGTTACATAATAAAGCTTGTGTTAATATGGGGTGAATGTGTTTATTCTGTGTTGATTTTGAAATAATTCTTTGAATAAGTATGTGCAACTCAATAATAGCAATCTACATTAATTAATAATGACGAGGGCTCACCCAAATATCAGCTTGTTTGGAAATATCCTGAGTAGCTGAACTAGAAACATTTACCTCACTGCAAATCTAAGTAAGTATTTTTCCTCATGGCCACTGTATTCAATTAGCAAAAAATGTAGCATTCCTATAGAGAATTATTTTGGAAGCTTTGGCCTTTTATCCCTAACGCTAAATTACTGAGTTCTACATAAAGAAATAAATATCTAGTTAAAGGCATATGTCATTTTGCTGTATTATGAATGCATCTGCTAGAGGAGAATCAGTAGTGAGTTTGCAAGCAGTTGCTTTTGTTAGTTAACACCCTGTAAATCCCTGCTAAAATTAGCATACAATTCATAATTTGTTTAGGTCAATCACAGACAGCTATACATTTTAATACAATGTAATAATTAATGATGGCAGTTTGTGGAGGAAGGAATCATTGGATATGTAGTAGGGATAAGTAGGAGAAGTCAGACACTAATCTGTAGATATCTGCATTGAGCTGCTGCTGGCTTGAAGGTTAGTTAAGAGTTAAAATCCATAATTAAATACAGTGTTTCTATTGGTAGGTATCAGGTGCCTATGTAAGCAGCTATGGGGTGTGGAAAATACATTTTATTTTTAAATAAAATAAATCTATATGTGTATAGAATGACTCAATGTAATGTGTGCGTCTGATATAAGCAGCATGTGTTAGATTAGAAAAAGGTAAAAACAGGGAAACTTAGATATACCTTTAGGAAAATTATAAATAAGCATAATTTTGCTTACATGTGCAGGATATATGCATTGCAGCATTGTATGGATAGGATATGGTACATGCTTTTTAGATGAACCCACTAACCCAGATTAGAAAGCAGAGTATGTGCTTCTTACCTTATGTAGTACTCTCATTTGAAGACTAGTGTAAAGGCTTTTTTATGTTGTTTTTCATTACATTTACTGTAACCTTAAATCTGGATTCAGGTCTTTATAAACTTTTAGTAATAACAGACTGCCGCTACGTTTCTTATCAAAGAGCACTTTTAAAGGAATTACTAGGCACTTGTTTTAGCCATTTCAGAGAGAACAAAGTCTGTTCATTTATGGAGTAGGGCATATGGCTCATTAATTTTATGAAGTGCGCTAGAGAATTAATTTTTTAAATGACCCCGCTGACCAGCATTTTGCTGAGCAAAAGCATGAAACGACACATAAAATGCAGGGAATTCTGAAATAGAAATATTTTTCACTTCACATTGCAGCCTTCAGATTTCATTTTTATGAAGTTTGAAAACAGCCATTTTACTTTTACTTAGCAGCTTTCTTGGCCTCCAGTTGGCTGAGATGTAGTTGTTTTTTAATGTCACTTAAAAAAAAAAAGCAAAAATAAAATAACATTTTTGTATTTTTAGTAAACACGTGGACCATACTTTTAGACTTTTGTAACTAAGTACAGTAAAATCCCAGTTATCCGAAACCTAACCAACGGGCACCCTAAATCAACCGGCACCGGTATCAATTCCCTATTTGAACAAAACTCCAGCTAAACCGGTATAACCGGCACTATCCAGTAGTTCGAGACTGCAAAAAAAAAAAAAAAAAACTTTTTTCTAATTATTTTTTCTGGGCCTAAATGTCCCAGTTTAGGTGCTAAAGCATTTTGATGGTTTTTGGGGGGGTTTAAGGGGTGTCCCCATGGGTGCCGGATAATGGGGAGTTTACTGTATTTGAGTCTGATCTATTTATTAAAAGGAAACACATTTTTCATGCATAAATCATGCTTTAAAGATGACAAAAGGTTGTTTTTTTAAATGAAACCTTTTTAAACTTTATTCAAATTATCAGTAAGTACACAAATCAGGTGAACATTTGGATTATTATGCTCTGAGACCTTAATTTGAAAACATAAAATACAAAGTGACACATTAGCAAATGTAATAAACAAGAACAAATATCTCCATTGTCTTTTAACTATTATTGTTGTATTGTAAATTGCTGTTACCCCAATAAAACAAAACGGGACTGAAAATATATAAAAAATTGTCACAAAGAGTACAAATTAAACACCAAGTTAAATCAAAGAACAACCATTATTTGATTTTAAAAATGTATATTAATATACTGTGAATGAAAACAATATATAATACAATGTATTTTATTTTTAACCACACACTATAATTTTACATGTAAACAAATTAATTTAATATAAAATTTTTGCCGGAGAGGCTATTGGATAACCATCACAAAAGGGAGAATGATCATTACTTCCACCTGGGTCACTAAAGAGGGAGGGAAAGGAGTCTCCAACAGAATCTGAACACATCTGACTAGTCAGGAAACGTGTACTCTCAGTTACATAGACCTAGGGCCTCATTCAAATGCAAGGCCGCAACTTGCGATATACAGGCCTTATGTCTGCAGGCTTGCTGCAGGCTTGAAATCTGCTACAATTATGGAGGGATTCAATTGTATCGTATGTAGCATTTCAGAGCGTGATCATGATCAATTAAGCAAGGCCGTAACTACCCATTTGGAAACAGCCAATAGAATATGAGACCATCATCATTAGGTCAGTAAAACATGGAGGTTGCATGTCAATCAATTAGCGTTTAGGGGTCCCTTATGCTTTCAGACTCGCAATCCCGCAATGTACAAAATAATAAAGATAAATGAAGGAAATGTTCTAGTCCATGTGGGTGGCCTGATAGGTATTAATTGATTGATTACTGAGATTGATCTAACACCGAAATAACACATACAAAAAAATATATTTTTGTTTGCAGATTTATGAACTTGAGACAGTTGTGCAATTAATCCTAATGTCTTTCGTCGCTTTCCTTGTCTTTTAAAGTGCAGTATTGATTTTTTAAAACCCCTTGCAAGTCCTATCTGGTACCTGTAAGATTTTCGTCTACATTTGATATTCACAGGTGTGAAAATATTTGCGGGCTTGAGGAATTTTAGCAATCGAATAGTGATTTGCGATTGTAACTCTTGCGGTCTCGAAAGATCAAAGGCTTAGATGGGTTGTAACAACCGCAGGGATTTTCAGCCCGTAACCCCATAGATCATTTGCGGCTTGCAAAAAGACGCCAATTGAATAGCAAATTAGTTTACGGGCTACATTACGGTCTCCCGTAAGCTAGACACTAAGGAACATAAGTTTCCTGACCAATTAATTATGACTTTGAATCAACAGAACAGTATAGTTATACCATGGTCAAGCTATACGGACATTTTGTTGTTTTCATTAATTGGTCAGAACATAAGTTTCCTATCCAATTTAGTATGACTTGGAATCTACAGAACAGTATAGTTATTCCATGGTCAAGATTTTGTGGTTTCCAATAAGAACATTTTGTTGGTAGGTAGTAAAATCCTGTCAAACAAGTCCTTTCACTTGCAGAGACGCCTGCTTGATCCATCCGTCAATGTGACTTCAGTTATACTGAAGCTAATACATGTAGAGGACTTTGTAGAGACACAGTTGAGGTACGGTTTATAAATTGTTAGGAAAATAGATATCAGCATTTATTACACCTATTTGTTATACATGTTCACTAGAGTTGTGCTTCTCAACTCAACTTTAATATTAACTATGTTTAATAGTCAACACGAAAGTTTCAACTGCATGTCAGTCCTAGAGTCCTTATCTGCCTGTTCTCACGATCAATGAAGGATGATGAGACATAGCAATAGCTATATTTGTGGGCATATCTGCAGTAAACATGTACTTTATACAATTCAAAGCTATTCTAGATGACATGTAATATCACCCAGTACAAATGTTCTCAATCTCAAAGCACTCCACATGAGCACTGTAAGGTAACCAGCCTTTTCCAGAACACAATTGTTGAGAGTACTGCACTAGCATGGAACTGTTCTGAGATATTGTTTTATTAGTTTCATATATTAAGAAGTATTCACCTGTAAATGGTACCCGTTGTTGCACATGGACACAAAATCAACAGTTATCTAGTTTGGCTTTGGATTTTCTATTGAATATTTTGATGAAGTCAGACTTGGCATTGGAGTACAAAATGAATCTGGTCAGAGATGAATAGAGTTCTGTCAAGATAATTCTCTGGTCATAACAAACACTCTATTCCAACAGCCTAAGAGGCGACATTACACATGGACATCACCAGATGGAAAATATAGAAACCATATTGACTATATACTTTGTAGCCACAGGTAGAGGAGCTCTATACAGTCAGCAAAAACAAGACCTGGAGCTGACTGTGGCTCAGACCATGAGCTTCTTGTTGTAAAGTTCAGAATTAAACTGAAGAAAAGTTAGTTTTTCTTTTAGCACATCCATTCAGTTTAACAGAATAGCGGCTTCATTAAAGTTTACCATTACAGTGCAATATTAAACACAGATAGAAACATAATTTTATGGTTCATAGCCATACTACTTCTAATTATACTACTACTAAGGGCTTCACATTGTCTGCATTTTCTATGCACAGAAATTTAAGAGACTTTTATGGGTTTTTTTTGCTGATCATGTATGGTTATCCATACATACATACACATACATTTTTTTTGTGCTCTATAAATTATGACCCTTTGGCCACTTTTTGTTTGTAAGATTGAAATAAGTGCAGCTTTGCTGTAGGTTATTATTTTTGTAATATAGTCAACATGAAAGTTTCAACTATATTTTAAATGTCTCCTTAAAATTAGTGCAATTAAAAGTGCAAGCTGACAAATTATGTTTGAATCATTTTGGTGAAATAAAATAGTCATTTTTTTTTCCTCCAAAAATCTAAAAATCACAAGCAGGTTGTTGTTCTTCAGTATAAAAAAAAATATGAAACAAATATAAACATAGGAACAAAATGCTGAAAAATAATTTTTGGTAAATATGGACTAAAGTCATAATCTGTATAAAGAGACAGACTAAACTATATGTGTAAATAGGATTTAGAATATGTTGCTGTTATATTAAACATGTTAGCAGTGTGTCTAGTGAGAATCACTGAGGCATAATTAAGTGCTCCTGTGAACAATAATTGGGACCCATCTGTTTTTCGCATTGCAATACAAATGACATCCCATAATCATGGGCAAGGTCATGGAAATGAATAGCTGATGTCATGTGTGGATGAGGTTGTGGAATTGAATTGGCGATGTCATTATAAAGCATGCATAGACACATTGGAGCGCTCAGTGTTAATGACTATACTATGCATAGGAGGCCTTTTTATGGACAGTGAAAGTAGGACTACCATTTTCAGGGTTAGATGAGAATGGCACAAGGTGTTCATGGCACACCAGTTAATGCTTCCTATTTTTAATTACTTTTTTTTTAGATAAGTAATTAATGCTCTTGATCATTGTTCTCTCGACCCATTGCAATGTTAGTATTATATAGAACACACTATTTTTCAATATTAGTAGTTTTGTAAATTTACCAGTGTGAAGGCACAAGAGCTGCCATTATTTCAGTTATTTAGGGTATCTATACTGCTGCTAAAATGGTAAAGACCTACTTAATAACTCTGTTTTACAGTGAAGTTAAAGGTATAAAATAGTGTATGCCATACTCTACAACAGCGTCAACTTGGTCCCTACTGCCCTACTGGGCGATTCAAGCTTTCATGGTGGTCAGCGGGGTAATCACTAGGTGGTGTCGATGATGAGTGATGTCACACGCTGGGGACCTGCAGCAGCATGCTTGGCTGGTTGGAAAGCTGGTTATAGTCTAGTGACAGCAGTCAAGGCCGGATCACTATTTAGTAAGTACAGGGTGATACATAGCTAGGGTCATATAAGTTATGTAACCAGAAATTAGAGCCGGTAAGTTATTGCGGCACCAGTGGAAGGTAAGGACATTTTACCATCAAAAGTAGGCGGTAGGTCTTCTCTACAATGTTAGAGCTGTTTAACATAGTTTTCTTTTTGTTTGTTTTTTCATTTTGTAAAATAGCCAGGAAGAGACATTAAAGGGGCGCATGGAACATAACTGTTTTTTAAGTATTTATCAGAGCGCATATTAAACTAATAAAAGCATTTTTTTTATTTTCCTTTGAAAATATTAGTTAAAACCTGTTTAAACGTCATTGATACTAACAGGAAATGCAGAGAGCATACTTTAGTCTGTAGACCTCATTGGCTGGCATTCTGCAAACACCTAAGAGCAGATTAAATGTAAATTATTTTTTGTGCTCAGATACTTTTATTTGAAAAAAGAAAACACACTGTGACACATTATCGAATACCCTCTTTCTGATGTTACAAAGAAGAAAAAAAATAACAGTTTAATTGTAAGTGCTGTACTGTGAAGCTTAGACTATATACTGTTATTTTTTTTATTGAATTGACATTGATATTTCTGATTTTTTTAAACCGTAAACAAAAAAATCACTCTTGGTGAAGATTTAACCCAGTAACATCTCTTCTGAAGGCAGAAACACTAGCTGTGTGCTACAGCTTCAGCTGTTATACTAGGTGTTATAGTATAATGATGTAGTTACAGTGACTCAGTGCCATTGGTTCATTCAAACCTTCTACACCTGATTCTAATTAATTATTCATTGTTCCGTGTGGTACTGAGCTCATCACTCATTCAGGCAGAGTCAACACAGTGAAAAAATCTGACTTCAATTGATTATAATTCAACATACATTTTTAAAGTTAAAACACTTTTTCCACATGCTTTTTCACCCTCTATCAAATGGTGCAGAGCACATATAGGGGACCTTTAAAATTACACATTCATAAAGCATTATGCAAGGAGGAGCATTTTAACTTTCTGCTTTTTTATATCTAGGCTTGAAAAACAAATGCAAAAGGCCAGAACAAGCACAAATCAGTATACATTCTTATTCATTGTTATACAACAAAACTAAATTAAACACAAAAAATAATTACTTATTCAATTTTTTATGTTGTATCGCTCCATCTTTATGATCGACAACCATTGCTAATCCGCAAGCCTGACTCATGATGATCCACTGGAAAAAACTGTGCAACTATATTAATAATTAATTTAATAAGTTATTCAAAGTTATTAAAACATAGACAGAAGTAATTTAGAAGTGTCTGGATAGTACAATCCATATAAAATTTCATATGAAATTTCAAATTTCAACTCTATAGATATTCGGCTCAACTTACTAACTAATAGAACTATAATGTTATAAACTTAAATAAAAATGAATGCTACAATGTTGAGATTTTTCTTTTGTTACCTAAGATGTCCTTACATGTTATTCTTATTGTCTTGCTCAATATTCCCTGCAAACAATGCTGTATGTTGATGACAAATATTAGGAGTTAGGAGGTTTGATGTTCAACTTTATTCTTGTGAGTAACATACCATAGACCAGTGCCATAGACCAAATAACAGACTGAAGACCAGATGTCAAAGTCTCATCACAAACCTAACATTATCAAAATGCAACACTTATAGCAACAATATGGAGAAATTAAACACTTGGGACATAATATATTAATTGCCAAATCCTTAATTTTTTCATACAATATATATCAGACACTATCTCTTTCTTTTGAAAAGCTGTTATTTTATCTTTTCTGATGTAAACCATGTTTTTATTTAATAGTTCTTCTTTGTACAGGCAGCATATACTTTTGTAGATAACAGTCTTTAGATCTAAATGCTGCTGATCTTTCATCAGTGATTTATAGCGTGACATCATTATCTCCCTCCTTCTGAAATACTCCTTCATGTCACATATATCATCCTGAATTATCTACTACTATACCAACATATCAGCATTCCCTTCCATCCCGAAAAAACTTTAATAATATTGCACATTTTTTTTATCTCAGCTATTGTCTGCAAACATCCACAAATCTTCTAGCATGCTAGAGCCATTATATGAAATTTTACATCAAATTTTAAAGCGGAGGACACTTACAAAATAAATGTAAAAAAGCATATCATATTCCTATTTATTTTTTTAATTGACCTGAAATTCATACAAAATTGAAAGATTATTATTTTCCTAATGCCCAACCCTAGAGCTGGATCTATTTCAGCAAGTGAGTCCTTCTCCTTTTGCCACTTCCACCATCAATTACCACCTCTACTCTACTATTCTAATAAGAAAAATCTCTCCCTATATATATAAACATAGGATAATGATTTTAGTTTTGGAAATGTTTCCCTCTGTTTGACTGCATTGCCTGCACACATTTTGACACTTTTATATACTGTATATACTCGAGTATAAGTCTACCCGAGTATAAACCGAGGCACCTATTTTACCACACAATACCGGGAAAACGTATTGACTCGAGTATAAGCTGAGGGTGGGAAATGCGCTGCCCCCTGTGTCCCTCTTGTGCCCTCTGTGTCCCCCTCTGGTGTGTCCTGTTTCCCCTCCAGTGTCCCCTTCTTGTGCCATCTGTGTCCACCTCTTGTGTGCCCTCTGTGCCCCTCTCTTGTGTCCCCCCTCTATAAAAGATGTCTCTTCCCCCCCTCTCCCTCCCGTTTCTCTTTCCCTCCCTCTCCCTCGTGTCTCTTTCCCTCCCCCCTTTCCCCTTATAATCCTCCTCATCTTCCCTCCTCATCCTCTTTTCTCATCCATTTCCCCAATTACACTCTCTCCCTTTCCCCTCTCCCTTTCCCCTCTCTTACCTTCATCAGCTGCTCCTGCTGCTCTCTGCGCGTCTTCCGGCTGTGTCGGGACCCGGCATATGCTAATGACGTGACGTTGCGTCAAGTCATTAGCATATGCCGGGTCCCGACACAGCCGGAAGACGCGCAGAGAGCAGCAGAAGCAGGGAGCAGGGTGACTTCAGTATAAGCAGAGGGGGGCTTTTTCATCATTAAAAAATGTATATACGGTACTATGCTAAATTGGTTGCATATTTCTGAAAATAAATTTAAGTTAATCATTTAGATATAAACACATTTGTTGAAGCTTTACCAAAACATGTAACATGTACAATTATTCTTAAATATTTATATGAAATGAAATGTTTTCTGCAAAAGCCCTATGCATGCCCAGTGGGGCCAAACAACAGTTTTCCTGGCTACAGAAATGGAAGCAAACTCTTGAAATAGGATGATGAGTGAAAGACAGACAGGAGGTGTGGGAGATTGGGGTAACAGCTTGACTGAGAAGAATAAAAGAGGCAGAAAATGAGTGGCAGATTTAGATGAACAAATGACAGAGAAAATGCAATGATTGACGCAGAGAAAATGAGAATGAGATGAAGGGTAAAATTAGAGGTTCATCCTGAAAATCTTAACAAACAGGACAACATATAATTAATTGGCTTGTATGTAAAATGGAAATGCTACCTGGAAAAATCATATAAAATGAAGCCATTCAATTGACTATAAAGATTTTCTAGTCTTACAAAAAAAAACAACTAAAATGCTGACTAATTTTATTAACCAATGTGTTTAAACCAAACGCCACATAATACACAAACAGGAATTGCTAGAAGCCCTTTCATAAATAAAAATCTGACACTAATAATTGTAGAGAATTGTGAAGCTCCCAGGAGAGAGTTTTCCTTAATGAGAGCCTTGTGCAGGGTGAATTGCAAGGGCAGGAAGGTGTGTGCTTTCTTTTAGAAGGCTTTGTGTGTAGAGCAAAGCAGCCACATGGCCCATGCATGGCATTCCGAGGGGGCTTGGCCTTATATCACAGACACCAACATCCCCTACCCCTCGCTGCTTGCCCAGGTCGCGGGGTCTTTGCTGGCTCTGCAGCTGCGGCCTATTAAATGAGGTAATATTTAACCTTCTTAACTCAATTTAACACAGATGTGAATGCTACTAATTTGATATGGTGAAAAACACGAGCAGTGCATTAAAGGGGGTTTTCAGTCGTACAAAATGACTATTGGGTGTTTTTGTAAGCTGATGTAGTGTATTATGGGTCACATTTTTAAACTTATCATTAGGATATTAGCACATTTGTTCAGGTGTTAACCAAAACATGGAGCAAGTAACTCACAAGCATTTATATAAAATTACATTTTTCTGCAAAAACTTTGCACATGCCAAATGTGTCAACCATCTGCTTTCAGGGTTATAGAAATAGAAACAGGATTTTGAAATAGATTGACAGTAGATGAAACTATTTAGATAACTAACCATGTATTTATTAGTTATCTAAAAGGGGCATAAAACTGCCCTAGTTATATGGCAGTATCAAAATATTATCTATTCATTAGTATGTATTTTAGGGGACTTTATTTGCAAGCACATGGAATTTAATTTAAATTCCTTGTTTGTTCCTATTTCTATTCTTTGAAATGGTTTTATCCAGACCTGCTGAAAAAGAATATGCACAAACCTGTCATGTTTGAAATTATTGGTTTTTCTTAAAGAATATAAAAAATTGGTAATACAATGCACTTAACATGTTTTTAGACATTTACTTTTCTTTCTGAAAGACTGTACATTAGTGTAAAAGCATAGTACATAATGGCTTCATTAGTGTCAGAGAGGGGGTTATCAGTATAAACCACTGAACTCACTGTAAATGGTCTTGCTGGTGTGAAAGAGCACAAGACTGTATCTTCAAATTATCTATTTTTTTTAATAACACTAATAAAGGCTAAAAAAATCTTACGTTTTAAATCTATGTTTACACAGTCTATCCTGATCACTGGCTGTTGCATGAGTAATTAGTACAGCTCAGAGTCCATAGCCCATTGTGTGAAGCTCTGTGGGGGAAGGCTATGATTTATAGCACAGCTTTTCCTTTGACTCTGGTCATACTGCTCTGACCAGTTAACCCACAGATTTCCTCTTGTAGGTGAGTACCAGCATTCCATGTATGTAGATATAGATGTGGTAAGAGTTAGATGTTTGTTTCTTGGGATCACTGCACAGAGCGATAACCCAGCCTCTGCCCCCTCTCCCTGTGAGCTGTTCTGCATAGCACAATTTCCATAGAGGCAAGAGTGTAGAAAACTGAATTCTCTGCAGGTAAGAGAAAATAAACTCATTAAAAGATCTGTTCACTTCAAATTGGAAATATAAACGGTCTGACAAAAACCTTACCATTGACTTGAATGGGCGATACACCCCTGCAGCCTGATTGGTTGCAGTTATGGAGCAACCTAGGACAGTCTGTTTCACATGTGAACACATATTTTATTTGATTTCCTAGTGAAAAATGCATTTATTTCACAAATTTAAAAAGTATTTCAACATGCTTTTAGGCAATGTTTACAGTGATGTGATCCTAATTTTACTGTATTAAGAGGCCTTTTAAGTTAGGAGTAAATACATTTTTGGTATGATGTAACATAATAAATACATTATTCCATTAATAATATACTATGTAAAATTTGTATATCTCACTAATTAGTTTGCTGGTGTGTACAATGTATAGTTAATTTAAATGCTATTTGAAAAAACAGTTAATAATCTGAAATACAACAACTCCACTCTAATTTCATATATACTATATCAGTGCTTCACAAATTTACATGCCACTCTGTCTTGCTCATGGCTTCTTACTAATTTGGTCAGCTCCTAAATTTGTCAACCACTTATATGAAGTCTTCAGGACTTTTCTCGTGCTGCCCATATTCTCTGGAATTCCTTGCCTCGCTATGCCAGATTGTCCTCCTGCCTCAAAACATTCAAAACCTCACTAAAAATGTATCTCTTTAAAGAAGCGTATCACCTTCCACCCTAACATGCTCTCTCTCCCTCCTCTACCACTCACAATACCTTTAGGTTGTAAGTCTGCGAGTTTCAATCCTGCAGGGTGCTTTGGGGAAAGCACCATGGACACTGGATTTGAGGCTCAAAGACAGGGCCCTCCTTGCTTTTGCTATGGTGTACATTTGTATGTATCTTTGTCTGGAACTTATCTTATGTACAGCGATACGGAATATGTCGGCGCATTATAAATAAACAATAATAATAATAATAATCATTTACTTATCATTGCCCAGAATATGTGCAGCTAAAACACCAGAGAAAGGAAGAGGGAACACTAGTGGAATTAAATTTACATTTAAAAAAGTTACACCAGAGAAGAACTTAATAGATGTATTTAGTATTCTGGAACTTTATACAGTCATCTACAATATAACTGTAACTTTCAGATATGAAGAGATGTTCAAAGCAGGTTTTGTTTCTTTGGTGCACAACATTAACATCATATATTTATATATTAAGAAAGACCTTCATAAATAATACAAACATTTATCTAACTTAACAAATTGTAGACATAATGATTTTGGTCCATGTTCAGAGATTTTCATATCTGCTCTGCAGTAGGAGTCCAAATTCCTTATTAAGTAGACATTTAACTTTGTAGTAGTAATGACTAATATGTATATAAACATTCCTTACCATGTGCAAACACTGGGGGGTATTTCCCAAAATGCCCTGGCCTATGGCAAAATGCTACCTCTTATTTTTATTAAGCCCCCTTCAATGCCACTATTCTGTTATTAATTTTATTTTCTGTATCTTTCCACATTTCTATTTTTCTTTCATTTAGTGCCAATAAAGCTACTTTCCCCTTTGAAAAATGTGTCTTCTTCACAAAGGGTGGTTAGAAAATTGCCAGCAGCAACCATCCTACCGGGTTATTCAAAGACATATCATACCTATTTCAGATTACATTGAATATTCCTGCTGGACAAGAAAAACAAAGTCTATCTCAATTACATGTCCTGATACTATGCTCCTAATTGAGCTGGTTTCAGAATCTAGGGTTACCTGGAGCCACCAGGAGCCATGGGGTAGAGGGTAGGGACATGTTATAAATGTGTTATATGTACTGTAAAACAGTTGATGCAATTACCATCAAGGCATTCACTAAGAATATTTATTCTCTCACTGCTAAAATGGTATCCAGGTCTGCCCTTGGAAGATGGGAGAGTGCCTCTTCTCATCATTATAACTACTAGCGAATTGCCCGTCAAAAAATGACGGCAATGAAATTGTAAGGTAGCTAATGCTGTTTAGTGTGTAATAATGAAATATATAATACATTAATAAATGAATATACTTTACCTATTTTAAAGCATTGTGTGGAAGAGCTGTGAATGTGTTTTGATGTTGCTGCAGCATTAGTGGTGTGGATCTGCTGTGTAAGCGTGCTGAATGTGTGCAGTGTAACACTGTGCGTGCGCGAGACCAAACCGTTGTCATGTACTTCCGCATTGGCGTAAAATGGCGAGTAATGTGTGGTATACGTTTGTATCGGAATATCCGTAGGTGTTTTGTGGTGTTTTGCGAGTTTCTTGTGGTGTTTTGCGAGTTTAGAGTGCTGTAGCCTCGTTTTCGTTTTGTTCGGCGGCCATTTTTTCTCTCGCTTCGATTTTTTTTTAGTCTCTAAACTGTTTTATTTCGAGTAAAATCGAGGTGTAAGTTGTATTTTTGAGGTGCTGGGTGCTCCCTCTTGGTGTAGGTAAGTTTTTTATGTATGTGGTGTGTGTATGTATTGTGTTTTACATTTTGTAATGTTCGCGAGTTGCGTCCGAGTGTTGCGAGTCCGTAATGTGTGTGAACGTGTGTCGTATGTTGTTTGCGAGTGTCGTAATGTGTGTGTCGTACTGTTTGGGTTGCGACGTGAAGTTTGCGAGGGTCGCAGTTGCTGGCAAGGAGCGCCTTTGGCGCTCCTTGCAGCAACTGAGACCCTCGGGCAGTGCCCTCGCTACGCGAGCCCGCAGCGTTAGCAACAACTCGTACGCTCACAACTATATATGTGATTCTATTTTACGTTTACGCAAATAAAATGTTTAGCAAATGCATATTGCTTTATTATTTGGATAATATAGGCATTTGTCAAATGTTTTATTATAACATGCGGCAAATTTACACTTCTACTGTATTAATGAAATGTATTATATGCATTAACAATTACTTATTGCAAAGCAAATAGCAAAGTTAGAATGTCAGTGTGAGAATTGAAGACTTTATTATACTGTATATTAGCAAATAACAGTTAAGATCTGTCTTGGCCTTCCTCAAAGTTAAAATAAATGATACTTTTCTCTGCTGAAAAATGTGTTATTATTGCATCTTTTAATGGAAGTTGCAAAGGTTGTTCTTATAAAAATGTTTTATTATTGCCATGCCACATCTATTTATTAACCCGCAAATGGAGCCAAGAAGCCAACGGGTACTAGCGAGGACCCGCTATGGGGTAAAGTCCAATCCGTAGCACTGTAAATGCAAATATACACACACTGCTGTACCTAAAATAAAAGGGAAAGTGATGTTAAATATTAAAATAAATAGCACAACATTCTGAAGCTCGCAAATCTGCAATATAAAATAATTATTTTTATGTTTAAATTCAGTGTTATATCGATCCCGGCAATCAAGGTGTTAATACATATAATGGAACTTGCATGGACTAGAATATCATATTTAATGCTTTATCAATATTGAATTATTTCAGGAAGGCGGGTTCGATCGTAACTCGTAATTGAAGCCCGTAAGACATTGAAATCCAACCTCCATTTTTCAGTGACACAATCATGATGATCTCTGTTGCCATTGGCTCCATCTAAACCCGTAACTACGGGTTCGACTAATTGATCATGTTCATGGCTGCGCATCCAACGTTCGAAAAATGGTTTACCGGTTTGCGTCTGAAGCCCGTAACTCGCAGCATGTTCTAATTTAATAGCTATGTAATGCAGCCGAATTTCAAGCTGGTGCCGCTACGGGCTTCTAATTTAATAGGGCTGTAAATCATCAAAGAGATAACTGAAAAACAAATGAACAAACTTTTTGAATCTTATCGTTTATGAATATTTTTGTAGAACGCAGTAATTCATTTAGCAGCTTTTTATCACAGCCGAGTACAGAGAGTTTGTGTCTGCAGGTTCTGAAAGGACCAAAAATCACAAAATCTCTGTAAATGCACAATGTTTTCTGCAACAAGAGCAACTCATTAGCTTTTCCTATGGTCTCTACATACTAACCCCAGAAGAAAAACGGTATTATCGCATTGAAGAGGAATCTTGTAATTTATTGTACCTTCAAGACCTGAGTCCTTTCCAAGACTTTCTTCGCATAAGCTCAATATATTATATTTTGAATGCCTATTAAGTATAGGTAACATTTGGGAGAGACAGACACGACAACATTATTACTTGCCTAATAACTCGTGGCTGTGCTCAGTTTTATATCTGTTTTCTTGTTTCTGTAATGTAATGTAATTGATGTCACTGAGCAACACAATGGAGTCTGATAGACTACATAAATAAAAGATAAAAATACATTTTCCTTGATTTTTTTTAATTTGCAAAAATAAATGATAAATTAAATAAATTATAACATAGTTTGCATACAATATCGTCAAACAACCATCCAAAACTGTTGAGTCAATCCATATCAAATTGCACCAAGTTTTTACAAAGTTGCTTTGTTGTAAACTGGTCTACTATTTGGACTTAGTAATGTGAACCTTAGCTTGAACACCGATATTAATTCTACAATCAGTTCTCACATATGTCGTTTTTAAGTATAGCAATTGCATTAAACACACCAATTCAATACATTATACCCTGCAAATTCATGCTTAATTATATATATTTTTTCTTATACATTCTATATAGCCTTAAGTTTAGCATTTCGTATTGGCAATTATGGCAGGAATATTAAAAACACCAGCTGATGGTCAGTCTTCTTTCTGTCTTTCAGATGTCTGTCCGACCACCTTAACTTCCCAAAGAGTATGCTGCCTATTTTAAAAATATCCACCCCTTTCAGGAACACTGCCAAATTCAAAGCTAGGTTGAGAAAATGTATAAATGCTTCCAGACTCATAATGAAATAAGGTTTGCACAGAGTTTCTGAAAGATCAAGTGGCTTCAGGAACCCCAGCATAGTTTCAAGAACTGTTTTGGTTGGGTTCAGTTGCCTCTCTGGCTCTGCCAAGCCCACACTGATGAACAATGCATAGCACTGGTAGAACTACAGGATTCCATTTTTTTATGAGATTGAACTCGACAAGTAAGTTATGTCTTATAATGATAAATGTGTTCCAAGAAAAAAAAAAGAAAATGCTTTTTTTTTTGTTGCTAAGTAAAGCATCCATCTAATAAATAAAGTATAAGATAAGGCAGAACCAAACACAATGCTTTCTCATTTGTTAGGATGAGTGGACACCTTAAAAGCATTTATTAAACCTTAGTATTAGAAGAAAATGTGAATAAAAATTGTTATTTGCAAGAGCAACATGCCCAAAAAAACTTCTCAAAATGATCATTCAAACCACTTTGCAACAATTTCGTATTGAAGGATCCAATGAATCTGAATGTGATACGTGTACAGTCTACCAAGTAACCACAAACAATATTGAGATCAAATTGGTGAGAACGTATCTGGCCTCATACATACAATACTGGTTGTCCAACACTCCCCACTGTAGTGTCCAAGGCATCTAGAGAAGACATTGTACAGAGTCTTTCTATACATGGTGGCAGACTTAATTTCTGATATTTCTTGATATTCACTTTGGAATTCTTCAAGAGGCTCTAAAAGTTCTGCACCCTGCCTTAGGAAAACAGTTTCTTATTTGACTATTAACTAGACAATTATGTTAACAAAATTGCACATTTTTAAGCTGGCTTTTGGTTTAAATATTTGTGTGGAAGAAGCTGTTCCTCTTGTGCTAGAGATTACATGACCAGCTACTTAAACTGGAATTATGTAAATCAGCACTACAGACATGTAGGAGGTTCCAGGTCTCACCTTTCATGCCAATACGCAACAAAGGGACAAAGTTCATATATAATACAAAGTTAGAGGTTACACTCCTTCATTAAGTTGTGACACCAGAATTCAGTCACTCAGACATCTGAAGAGAAAGAGGTTAAGGAATTTATTCAGAACTATTCATTGTCTTAAATGATTGGTTAGAGAGCACTGTCTGTACTTAAATGAAAATTGGTCCATGTAACAAAATATAAAATGAAAACTGTCAGGTTAAAAGTGTCTAATGGTATATAGGTCATATATCTCACAATTTCTCATCTACTGCCTCACTCTAATCCCTTCACCGGCTTCCAATATCCAAATTAAATTCCAATATTCAAATTAAATTCAAAATCCTGATGCTCACCTCTCACAAATCTCTCAGCAACACCGCACCCTCTTACATATAAGATCTAATCTCTAGATAGTAACCTAACTGCCCTCTCTGCTCTGTGCAGTGTGAGGAGGAGGAGATAATGAATGAATGTTCTTCATTCATTATCTCCTCCTCCTCACTCTCGAATCTCCAAGACTTTTCTTATGCTGTCCCTACCCTGTGGGATTCTCTACCCAGCTCGTCAGACTCTTCCCTATTCTTCACAGCTAAAAATAGACTATCTTAATAGATGGATTATCATGGGGTTTGACAAAACCGGACCACCAACAACAAATTCTCTCCGTTTTTATCTATAATACACTTAACCTACTTAGGTTGTAATCCCTCTTCATCTTTAGTGTTGTTATTGTTTAGTCATACAGTCATGTCTGATTCTCTATAACCGTATGGACCACAGCACGCAAGGAACATCTGTCAGTCACTGTCCCTCTGAGCTCCCTCAAGCTCATGTTCATTACTTCAACTTCCTCATCTATTCATCACCGCCTCCCTTTTTGTGTGCAATCAATCTTTTTCAGCATCAGAGTCTTCTCTAGGAAATCCCATCTTTTTTGAGCCTTAGCATTATCACCATATGTTCCTGTGAGCATTTTGTCTTGATTTCCTGTAGTATTGATTGATTGATTGACTGATCTTCTTGCAGTCCAAGGGACTATAAGCAATTTTCTCAAGCATCACAATTCTACGGCGTCAGTTCTATGGCGCTCAGCTTTATGGTTAGCTCTCACATCCGTATGTTACTACTGACTGGGAATACTGCAAATAATTTTGCAGATGTTTGTTGATAATGTATGTAACGGAGCTGGAACACGCAGTCCAATATCTCCGCTGGTATACGGTAAAATCCCCAAGAGGCACTACAGTTTCACCATTCCCAACCTCCCATATTGGACGACACACAATTTGGGAGTCAAATTAATACTGACTTTATTTTGTTCTGCAGAAATATTTATACCCATCTCTTCCCACAGGCAATACACATGCCCATATTTGGCCACACAATACACATAAAGAGAACAATAGGTCTGGTCACACCTCCCCGAGGCTCCCTGGCAACTTTGATACAATCAGACATTGATTCAATTACACTTCTTTGTTCTTATCTGAGAATGAAAACACTGTATACAATAGACTTCCTTTATCTTATGCGGAGTCTCTGTAACAGGATTATCTCCCATGCCAAGTAGCTGCAAATGTCTGGGACAATATTCTGCAGAGCATAAACCAACATACATGCAGTATAATAGTAGGATCATATTTTAACCATAATAATCATAAAACCGGGTAAAACAGTGATGGGTTCCGTTACAATGTAATATCTTTACTTTTTATTAGCTTGCTCAGTTCTGCCATAGCTTTCTTCCCCAGAAGGAAACATATTTTAATTTCTTGGCTGCAGTCACCATCTGCAGAGATCTTAGGGCCCAGAAAAATAAAATCTGTCACTGCCTCCCCTTCTTCCCGATCTATTTGCCGGGAGCTGAAATTTCTCTATTTAACATTCCGCAGCAGGCAAGCTTTTGCACTCTCCTTTTTTCACCGTCATCAATAGGCCATGTAGTTCCTCTTCACTTTCAGGCATCAGCGTAGTATCATCCACGTATGTGAGATTGTTGATATTTCTCCCAGCAATATTTATTCCAGATTTCTTTAGCCCGGTCTTATGTATTGTGTATTCCACGGATAAGATGAATAAATAATGTGAAAATATACCACCTTGTCGCACACGTTTCCAGATCTTGAACCATTCCTTTTTTCGGTATTGACTGTGGCTTCTTGGTCCACATACAGATTCCTCAGTAGGCGGATAATATGGTCTGGTACCCCCATCTCTGTAAGAACTTGCCACCCTTTGTTGTTTTCAACACAGGCAAAAACTTTAGAATAGTATATGAAGCAGAGGTAAGTGCTTTTCTGGAACTCTCTTGCTTTTTCTATTATCCAGTGGACATTGGCAATTTGATCTATTGGGCCTCTGCGAAACCTCGCTTGCACATCTAGTAGTTCCCGCTCCATACATCATTGGAGGCAAACTTGCATGATCTTAAACATTAACTTGCTGGCATGTGAAATGAGTGCACTTGTTTGATAATTGGAGCACTCTTTGGCACTGCCTTTTTTGGGATTGGATAGAGGCCTTTGCCAGTCTACTGGCCAATGTTGAGTTTTCTAAATTTGATTGCATAATGTAAGCAACACTTTCACAGCATATTTGGAACCATTTTTTGTATTTTTGTCATGCTGTCTTATGTATTTACTATATCCTTTGTGATTAGTGCTACAGAATACGTTGTCTCTTAATAAATAAATGATAATAATACAAATGGAAGTTGTTCAATCTTCTACAATAGAAACGTTCTGAAAGTTTTGCTCATGTTTTTCTTAAAGTATAAATCATGCAATTACCAAACTATTTGTCAACTAGCGAATTGCCCGTCAAAAAATGACGGCAATGAAATTGTAAGGTAGCTAATGCTGTTTAGTGTGTAATAATGAAATATATAATACATTAATAAATGAATATACTTTACCTATTTTAAAGCATTGTGTGGAAGAGCTGTGAATGTGTTTTGATGTTGCTGCAGCATTAGTGGTGTGGATCTGCTGTGTAAGCGTGCTGAATGTGTGCAGTGTAACACTGTGCGTGCGCGAGCCCAAACCGTTGTCGTGTACTTCCGCATTGGCGTCAAATGGCGAGTAATGTGTGTTATACGTTTGTATCGGAATATCCGTAGGTGTTTTGTGGTGTTTTGCGAGTTTCTTGTGGTGTTTTGCGAGTTTAGAGTGCTGTAGCCTCGTTTTCGTTTTGTTCGGCGGCCATTTTTTCTCTCGCTTCGTTTTTTTTTAGTCTCTAAACTGTTTTATTTGAAGTAAAATCGAGGTGTAAGTTGTATTTTTGAGGTGCTGGGTGCTCCCTCTTGGTGTAGGTAAGTTTTTTATGTATGTGGTGTGTGTATGTATTGTGTTTTACATTTTGTAATGTTCGTGAGTTGCGTCTGAGTGTTGCGAGTACGTAATGTGTGTGAACGTGTGTCGTATGTTGTTTGCGAGTGTCGTAATGTGTGTGTCGTACTGTTTGGGTTGCGACGTGAAGTTTGCGAGGGTCGCAGTTGCTGGCAAGGAGCGCTCCATGCCAGCAACTGAGGCCCTCGCTTGGCGAGGGTCCTCAGTTGCTGGCATGGAGCGCCTTCGGCGCTCCATGCCAGCAACTGAGACCCTCGGGCAGTGCCCTCGCTTTGCGAGGGCCTCGGCTCGCTGCGCGAGCCGCGGCCCTCGCTACGCGAGCCCGCGGCGTTAGCAACAACTCGTACGCTCACAACTATATATGTGATTATCGCTAAGTTTCAGTTGTATATTTTCTATCATGTTAATAGCATTTCTCTTATGCTGGTTCTTTGATGATCTCTGGTTTCAAATTTTTGACATAGTGTGTCTCATAAACTCGACATGGTGCAGAGAGAATACTTATTGAATATTAGTAGCTTTAAGCAGCTTCTAACATTCCTCTGCAACAGCAGAATAAATTATATACTGCAGTAGCCAGTGGTACTAATTTAAAAAAACTGTGCAGTTGAATAAGGAAATGTTGCATTTCCATTATTAGCTCTATATTAGATATATTGCTCATTTTTACCCAATGCAATGCATGTAGTGGCATAAACTAATGATGAGAATAAAGTGACTATAAAAGGGCAGCTCAGGGTTTGAATCCATTCACTGCATATTTTGTTATAAAATGTAAACACTATAATGCTTTTAAAATAAATAAAGTAAATAAAAAATATTAAATTTGAAAAGGGATTCAGAATCATAACATACAGTTGAGATGCTTTTACCCAGTGCACCACATAACTGAGGGATATAATAAATATAAAAAATCCATACAGCTAAATATGATCAGTTTTTTTCTTATCAAAGGGACATGCAAGGTTTCTGAAATTCCCTAGAAATATAATATACCTATGTATCTAATTATTCTTATGTACTTTATTTTATTAAGAAGTGCTTAAAAGCTCTGTTATGCATTTTTTTTGTGTAAAATCATGTTCTGTAGCAAAAAGACCTCCACTCAGATTATGTACCTGGGGTTTGGTCAGTAATCAGATGGGTGACGTGTCTTCCTCATTGTTTACTATGGTTTTGCTAGCAAGAAAATTATTCTATCCTTGTCTCTCTAAATGTTTTCCTCATTTCTCATTTCTGCTCTGTGAATGAGATCCATATGTAAATATTCCTCCTGCCAATAACATGCCTCCAAACTGTCCATCTTACCCTTATCCTGGACAACAGCTCTTATCACAGTCTTGCCTTTCTTGTCCTGTGATCATTTGGAAATGGCTAAAATACACAGTGCTGTCCACATAAAGACATTGTATTCTATTCAAAAATGTAAGTTGCTTTTCCTTCTTCTGTTCACAGGTAATACTCTCATATCTCCCCCTTATTTAAGTATCGTAAATGAAAACATATTTTTAATTACTATTTCTATTTACTGTTACTATTAATCCCACTTTCAGATGTCTGTAGAGGTAAGACGGAAAACAAGTTAAATTTAATAGAATGTAATATATTATGGGCAGTTACAAAGAACTGTTTATTTTTAGTACTAATAATACAGCCACACTGCTTTATGTAATCTAGTATCCCCTTGGTCTAGAACAGG
This sequence comes from Discoglossus pictus, assembly GCA_027410445.1. Lineage (NCBI taxonomy): Eukaryota > Metazoa > Chordata > Amphibia > Anura > Alytidae > Discoglossus > Discoglossus pictus. The sequence goes on from CM050164.1 coordinate 375,280,369, forward strand.
CTAACTTGTGACCCAGGAAGCTGGTTAGGTAGACCAAACCTCTCCTCAAGGCTCCCCAGACATGTCGGGATTTCAATTTAACAGTATGTGGATAAAGGTGAAGCAATTAGAGGCTTCATTGTCTTTTGGATACTAATTGCCTTACCTGTGTTCACACAGTGTTACACTGAAACCCCGAATTCCTGGGGAGCCCTGAGGAGAGGTTTGGGAACCACTGTAGTAGACAGAAGATAACATTTTTACTGCGCTATCAATGTTCATTAATGATAGAATTTCTGCAGGCAAATTCGTAAATAAAAGCACAATTAGGAGTAGAGATGAATTGGATGGTGCAGCTTTTCTTTAAACATTTCTGAACTATGAATTTGTTATAATTATCCTATATACATGTAAATTGTTTAATTTTAATTAGCTATCGATATTAATTAATATAACTTTTTTTTATCCCAAGCCAATACTTCCCACCCTGTGCTAGGTCAGTGCACATCATATGCATAATAAAGTTACATTTATAACAAAATTTGGAAAAGGATGGCAAAATATCAAGAGAATAAGTTAAATAAGCAACTGTTTTTTTTTCTTTCTTCAACTTTCTATATAATTCTTGTTAATGTGAACCATTTTGTAATTTTACAGTTGAAAATCTTAAAAAGAACAAGAATTTTGACAATTTATAAACTTTTTTCTTCTTTTAATGTTTTTTGAATATATCCGATTTTCTTCTTCACCAGGAGTTACATTAGGTCAGACTTAAAAAAAAAACTTCACAAAAGGAAACTAAGTGGTAGACTCACACAGGGGTAGAGCTACCAGTGGTGCAGGTGGTGCAGTGTACCAGGGTCCTCCTGTGAGGGGAGCCCAGTGCATTCCACCTGGCCAGAAATTGGTCCATGCCTGTTTAACAGTAGTTCAGCTTGCTGGGGGGGGGGGGGGGGGTGTTTTAACAGAAGAGCTGAGCATATGCAAGGGCTACAAAGTGACAGCAAAGTTAAAGAGGGTGGGTTCTGTGAAGAGGGAGCAAAAGAGTTAGGGATGGGTGCTGAAAAGGACTAGGTGCTATGTAGGCATGGATGCTAAGAGGGGTGGGTGCTGTGTGGGAGTGGATGTTGAGAGGCACTGGATGCTATGTGAAGATGACTGCTGAGACTGACTGGCTGTTATGTAAAGAAAGTTTATGTATATATATATATATATATATATATATATATATATATATATATATGAGAAGGTGAGCAGTTATGGAAAGGGGTCTTTGGAGGGCAGCAGCTATTTTTTTTGCAGTATGGTCCTCCATTCCCTGGCTCCGCCACTGGATTCACACACTAGTTGTGGGAGAGGGATCTTTATACAAAGCTGTCAGAACACAAATACACGCAAAAGGAACTAGACTCTACATATTATAAACAGTATATAATTAGATTCAGATACAGAAGTAACATTTGAGTTTGGGAACTGGATATACACAGCTTATATCTGGAGACATGTTGGGGAAGCTGATGTGACACATGAAGATAAACATACTTGTGGATTAAAAAAAAACTTCAGTAATTATATATATAAATATATATATATATATATATATATATATATATATATATATACATATATATAAAATAAAATCTGATAACCTGAAGTATAGATCAGGTGGAGACCCTGCAGTGCTTTTTCTAATGTTCTCTACTTTTAAATATTGTGTCATTTTAGAAAGAAGAAGGTCATGTTAAAATGGTTATATAACAAGCTCTCACAGCTTTCCAGAAATCAGCTAAACATACTCAAAAATATTGGCCTACAGCGATATCAACTGTTTATTTGTTTAAGTGTCTGGGACACTGTATTTCTTCCTTTAGGAGGTCTGTGCTTAAATCAATATCAAACTGGCAAAGACGACATTGACCTATTTATAACTACATACACTGGGATTGAATAAATATGGAGTGAATATATAGTCATTTAAAAAACAATAATATTTTTACTGATCCTCTTTAAGTGATGGAAGGGATAACATATTTTTATGTAACGTGCATATATTGGTATCCATAAATGTGTTTTGTAAATGAGTGAAATTGAAGTATGAAGTATGTAACAAACTCACACCATTGGCAGCTGTATAAGCCAAGTAGACATGATGCCTCTAGGTCAAGCAGAGGCATCAATATTTTTTTTCTAATTACGACTAGATTTATGACTTTTTAGCTCCCTAATTATTGTGTTAGTCAAACTAAGTTTTCAAACTAATATAAAAGCTATTTTAGAGAAAATCTGAGTTTTAAAGACTCTTCATGAATAAAAAAGAAAGGATTTGTTGGGGTTGGCGTGTTGAGACAAGTATATGATGTAGTTGATGTGACTAATCTGAGGTCTAATGTAGGTTATTGAATGAAGGGAGATATGATGGAGTGACAGAAGAGATTGAAAGGGACTTTGGATTTGGGTATGTAATGTGGTAACGGGTTTTGTAATATGAGTGATTTTTTAAGGTGGTGTGAGGGTGGGTGTGATATAGTTGCTTTGATGCATTAGATGTTATGGGTGATTTGATTATATAAGGTGAGAAGGCACCAAAGTATCAGTGTGCATCTAAAGTATTATAAATAAGTACAAAATAACTGCAAAGGTAAGAAAAAGGTTCTGCATTTTACTAATTTACCTAAGCTTAATTAGCATTGTGAAACCATTACTTACTTTGGGACATATTCAATTGAGGTTTCGGGAGAGCCGTAAGTGAGGTTGCAAGTTAATTTGCTATTCAATTGGCGTCTTTTTGTAGGCTCCGACCGGCTTCTGACTTACGGCCTTGAAAAACTGGCGATGGTTAAAATCGTAACTTACAGCCTCCCGAAGCCTTTGATCTCTCACTTTCACAAGAGTCACGATGGCTAAAATCATAAATCGCTATTCAATTGATCAATTTCCCCAAGCCCGCAAATGTTTTCACACCCGTAAATGCAAAAGGAGGAGAAAGTCCTACAAGTGCTAGAGAGGACCCGCAAGGGGGTTAAACACCTATTCGTAGCACTGTAAAAGCAAATAAAATATCAATACTGCACTGTAAATAATGGGGAAAGCAATGATGGCTCAAGCTCGCAAATCATCAGGAAATGTAATTTATTTTTATGTTTCATTTCGGGGCTAAATCGATCTCAGGTATCCATGAGGTTACACATATCAGGCCACCCATATGGACTAGAACTGTATTGCATTCATTTTCATCATTCTTTATTTTGTGGGTTTGCGAGTCTGATCGCATATCGGACCCCCAAACCTAATTGATTGACACATAACCTCCATGTCTCATTTTCTATTGGCTGATTCGAAATGGGCGGTTACGGGCTTGCTTAATTGATCATGTTCCCGCCCTAAACTGCAACAAACCATTAGATGGTTTACGGTTTCAGCTTTGGCACAGTAACTTGCGTACTTGAGCAAATGAATAGCATCGTAATCTGAGTCATTCTGCGATCGAGTTGCGGGCTTGGGATTGAATGTGGCACTTTTTTACTGTTACCTCACAGTCTCCCACTATAGAAAGAACAACAATAGTACAAATATGTTCTTTCCATAGTGGGAGGCTGTGAGGTAACAGAAAAAAGTGCTATGTGGTGAAAAAAGATCCTCTGTAAGAAATAAATGAAATCTCCTGTGAATCTATGCTGTGAAATATTCAGATAATTCACCTTCTATATAGGTGTTACTGACAGATTATGCACTTATTTTGGCCCCTAAGATTAAGATAAGAGGGTGTCTATTACACTAGTTTTGTTGGTAAAAATAGGTGCAAAATAAATCTTGGATTAAGCCTCATTGTATTGTACTGAATCCAAGATACAGCAAGAAACCTGTTTAACACAAGATGGAATCTCTGTTTAAAAAAAAAAAAAAGGAAACATGTTTTTAATTAATGAAATAAAGTGCATATAATATAGTATATTTAAAGTTAAAATTGCAGATCCCATAATACCTGCATGTGCCAAACAGATTTGTCTATTTAAACAAAGTAGGTTGTTAGGACAAAGGATTAGAAAAAATGAGCTGGTGCTCGGTAGCAGGTGAGCTAGGACTGACTCTCTTTGTGAGGTCTATTTGCAGCCATAACTTGATCGCCCTCTTATAGTACCCCATCATAAATGTTGTAGGTGTTTTAAGTCAAGGCCTTAGTGAGACTGAGGACAGCTTCTAAAATAAGCCTGGATCTCTTAAACGACCCTATTTTGGTTAATCTGTGACATTAGTTTCATACACTTGAAGTTAAAATTGTTTTGGTAAAGTAGTTACAGTATATACTATATTTGAATGAAGATTTAGGTGCATACCCAAATTATTGTATGTAAGGTGTGAGCATTTTTCATTTGTTAGGTGCAAAGTGAGGCAAATTTTGGCTGTGCTGTTTTTGCTAATTACAGATATAAGGTTACACTTTAGCTGTTAGGTGACGAATGATGAGAATAAAGCACTTTTCTAAAGGGCTTCAAATTACTTCATATAAATTTATAATACAAGCCTTTATAGCTAAATAATTTACAGGTTTTATATATAAGACACATGCAGTTGGGTTGTATTTAATGTTAGTACTATATACAGTATGTGCCTGAAGAATGTAAAGCACTTTGATAGGAGCAGACAGCACTTTTTGATTTGGTTTTATTGTAAGGGGTGTACAGTACCTGTGTTTCTGATAACGGCTGAGTGAATATTAAGGTTACAGGGCTAAGTCCCAGATACAAAACAAGAAAAAATGATATACAGGGAGATATACGACTTTGGTGGATCTAAATCGCAGTGTGCAGGTCATACCCTTAAAGGTTTCTCTGGATTCCCATCTTTCTAAATGCACTGGTCACATTTTTGTCCACAATTAGAAACCTTAAGATCTTTGTCCAGTAAAGGTTTATCATGTGCAGCACTTTGGAGAGCATGAGAGGCTAGACATGTTCCCCCTTCAAGTGATTTTGGTTGCACCCCACTAATCTAAAACAAAGAAATGGCAGAAGGGGGGAGAAATTAAACAACAGACTTGGGATTCTTTCTCTGGAATTTGTGGAATCCAGAATCTAACGTTTAGTTTATGTTTCACTTGGTTATGCAAAACAAACAAGAAACAAACATTGCAAGCCTTGACAGGAATGCATGTGTTTACCCCCAAGTTTTGGCAGCTGTCTCAAGAAATCATTGCTGGAGGACAGCAGCTTTTAATTATTTTAAGTAGTATTAAAAATATATAAAAGTAATTATAAAGTGAGATGCTACAATGGACATATGAATCATATTACTGTGTTGTGCAGTCCTCTGCAATGTTTAGTTTCATACTCTACATACTGTATGCCACTCAAGATTAAAGTAGATTGTGACTGAGCTGAATATCTTTCTGATTGAAACCAGAGTCTCAGGGGTGATATTTTTCCATCCTCTGCATCATCACCACACATTACATATCTACTGCTCTGTCCTGCTAGTCCACACTTGCCCCCTATATCATCCAGAATTAAATTCAAGATCAATCATTGCCCTAACAACTAACAAAGCACATTCTAAAATAGCACTCAAGGTATATATATATATATATATATATATATATATATATATATATATATTTATATATATCCAGGTTCTTATATTCAAAGTCAGCATCGCTTTATTATATCCACCTAGACAGTGATTCACAACCTTCTCCTCAAGCACCCCAACACATGTCATGATTTAGATTTAATACTGTTGATTTAGCATTGTTGCCCCACCTGTATTCACAATGTTAAACCTTTCATAATGGCCTCTTGAGGAAGGGTTTGGGAATCAGTGACATTATGACCGGACACTATGGGCCTCTTTCAATTGCGATTTGGCCAATTGAATAGGGCTCTATTTAAGCACTCAGCATATTTATTCTACAGAAGTTTTTAGTTAGTGAAGACCTTGCTTTTGGATAGAAGTTCACTAACTAAATTGAATGAGGCCCTAAGTATGTTATGGGGAGTAGAAAAATTTACCTGTGTACTATAATCAGGTATGCAACTATCATTTATTATTCTTTTTTTACTCAGTGCAAAGCATACAGTCTATCACATCCCTTTTTTATTTTTTTTATTTTTGTTTCAAGATAAAATGTAATATATATATATATATATATATATATATATATATATAAACATTTTGTACATTTTGATTTTGACACATATGGGCTTTAGCTGGCTTTTGCATTACGAGACTGCACCACATTATTATTATCTTTATTTATATTGCGCCTGACAACATAATCCAATAGGTAAGCTGTTGTGTCTATCAGAAGATGCAATGTAGAGATTTACAGCTTGCTGTCCACTTGTTCACATTGTCTAAGAGTTTGGAAGAGGGTGAGAGGCCAAAATGGCAGCATCTTTGAGGTAAACAGAAGGCGAGCAGTGCACTCTACAACATTCTGCTTCTCAAGAGATTCTGCAGTATTGTATCTTCACATTAGGTTTCCAGCTATTATTTTGAGCAGTTTGATATCATAGTAGTTTGGCTTCCTATCCTTTACATAGTGAGGTGTGAAAGAGCATGAACAATCAAACCTCTCTATTAAGTACAGTTTGTAACTGGAAAGTTTAACTTTTCAATATATATGGTATTGTATTGTAGGATGATAATTATGATATTTGTATGATTACATTACTTATACAATTTCATTACTACTTTTCTTTCTTTCTTTCATTCTTGTTTTATTCTTCACTTTTCCCATGACCCTTTCCCCCTCATTTCTCTTTATTTCACATTTTGCTATCCATTTTTATTCATTTACTTAATTACCTAATAATTACTTAATAATTTTTCATTCTTTTTCAACTATTCCACTTTCTGTTGTATTAACCTTTTCCTTTCAGGTTTCCTTTTGCCTCTCACATCTGTCTTTGTTAAAACATTTAATTCCTTCTTCTCTACATTTTTACTCTCCAGTTTCTTCCTTTCTCTCCCTCCCCCTACTCTTGCCCTCTCCCCTTGTCTCTGGTTCTGTGGGCTTTGCTGAGCTGATTGTTTCGCTTGGCTCTATACTGGAGGAATTCTGGCTCTGTTCCCTAGTGTTCATTACTCACCGGGGAGCTCTGAAACGGCCTGCTGCACCACAAACTTTATTAGAAACAGATGTCCCCCTGTCTGTCCCTTGGGGCTGTCTCTTGAAAAACTGTTGCCACTGAGACCCCTGCCATGGAAAAATAGGAGGGAGAGAAAAAGAGGGAAATGAGAGGGGGGAGATGGAGAGAAAACAAAAGAAAAAGGAAAAGTAGAGAAGATACAAAAGTGATTAGTAGGTGAGGATATATAAAAAAAGTGCAAGACAATACAACATAGACAGGCAGTGATATAAAATGGGACTTTTGTCTTTGTGCCGATGGATCAATTTTCCCTGTGCTATCTTTCAAGTCCCTTACGAGTTGAATTTCATCTGGCCAATTAGGAATACATGTCAAAATGTAGTATCTCTCAGAGGTTGTAAGAATTTGCCAAGTTCAGATGTACCTGGCTCTGGGATGAAAACCATCTGCCAATAAAATTTGATTGGACTACAGTAATTAATTTCAAGGCTACTGGCAATGAAGGGGTAAAGCAGATGAAGTAATGCAAATATTTAAGAGGCAACTTCACCAAAGCAAATTAATGGCAGCTGCATATGGTAAATATTACATGCTCAACCATTAACGTACAAGTACAGGAGAGTATTATTATATGTAAATAGATATATTTGTATGTTATCTGCTAATCTAACGTGAACTATGAGCCATTCTTTTATTTGTGTTTGGCTATTAATAGTAAAGTATATTGCAAAAATATATTATAATTTTTGTTATATAAAAGTTTTTGAGCACTTGCCTTTATTGGTGCAAGAAATATATATATATATTAGAGGAATAAGGTGATGAAAACTGTACAAAATACACATCTCTGAATTCTAAACATTTAGAAGACAAATGGAACTTGCCCTTTATGTTGTGGCACCAGGGATCACTCAGAAAGCTACTACTTCTTAATGTGAAAACTATTCCATTATTGTGGCAAGTAGCAAGCTCAAATTGGTGATTTATGATGTACATAAGTAATGGTAACATTTTATGCCATGAAATCCAATTGGTGTTTGTCAATGTCACAACAGTATTTTGAATAGAATTATTTTTAAAAAGTGTGTTTTGCCCGAATCTACAAAGTTTTCTACAATTATCCTCTTAAAATTATGGAAGTTTTAGGGAATATTGTTGTATGGGTGATAGAATAATATTGTATTTTGTACACAACTGATAACTAAATAGATTTTTCTCTCTAATCTGTAGCGGATCCTGTAGTGAGATTGGATGGGAACCCACACTGCTGCTACTTTAACTTCAGCCCAAAGATAATGTTCACAAAGGTGGTGAAGGCCCAGTTGTGGGTGTACTTGCGGCCAGTGCAGCATACCTCCACCGTTTACCTGCAGATCCTGCGTCTCAAGCCAGTTACTGAGGAGGGGAGTAGGCACATCCGTATCCGTTCCTTCAAGATTGACCTAAACTCCCGCACAGGACATTGGCAGAGCATCGATTTTAAGCATGTTCTTCAAAACTGGTTTAAACAGCCACACAACAACTGGGGAATAGAAATCAATGCCTTTGATCCCAATGGCAATGACCTAGCAGTTACCTCGCTGGGACCAGGAGCAGAAGGCCTGGTGGGTGTTGGCATCATTAAAGCAAACAAATAGACTTGTGATGTTTATGTTTTAAAAAGGTGATGTGTTGGAGAACTCATGATATGTAACATCTTATAGTATATTTCACATAATATATGAATGGGGAGGTTCTCAAAGAGTACACCAACATTTTGTCCTATTTTTGGCCTTCACTGAATTGCAGCAGCTTCATTAAGTTCATGCTAATATCAAGACATAGCTAGAATATAGTTAGAGAAGTATATAAATTATTTCCTAAAACTACTCAAAAATAACCAATGCAACAAAATGTCATTTCATTTAAATTAATACTGTAATGTTCTAATTTTAACGTTTATGTTTCCTGTTTGACATATTGTTAATGTGGAAAAATATAATATTGTAATTATTGCAATAATTACATCCAAGCACTGGCATTCCACATTTATGTATATGAACGAGGGCAGGTGTAAAATAGGGTAGTGTTTATATGAGGATTTTGCAAAAAGGAACCTATTGCTCTTTTATACTCTTACCTTTAGTTTCTTTATTTTTTCTTTATTATTCTTTATAATTATTTTTATTCATACACAAATCAAATTTTGTAACATTTCCTTATTCAAAAATCAGTTACACAAAAATATATATATAGAAAATATAATATTCTGAACATCAGCCTTATCCTGATCATTATTTTCCCATGTAAATAATACATCTAAATTAAAATTAACAAGCCAAGATTATTAATTTTCAAAATTTCAACTTCAATCAACTCCAATAACCACAATTAAATTATTGATTAAACATTTTATACTTAAAGTATTTATTATAACATATATGTCCTATTCTAGCTAACAGCCTTGGCATATAATATGACTGCTGAACAATTTTAAGTTGAACCTTTTATAAAATCTTTACAACATTACTAATAGCGCAATATTCAGTACCTGTCTATAAACATCTTGAATTACACTATACATTTCCTATATGGCATTTCCGGTAATCCTCTATGAACTGATTTATAATAATTTTATCCAAAAAACAGCTATCCATTTCAACCAAATTCTGTATGTATCTTCTAATTTGCAAGTAAGCATGGAACTGTTCAAAAGGGATACCATACATTCTCTAGTTGATATGGAGTCTCTTAATAAAAAAGGATCAGTATTTTTAATTATTATTAGTAGTAGTACTCCATTTGTCCCATAGTTGAAATAAACATTGTCTCCATATAAAGTTATTTCACACATTATGAAAGTCAGAGACAAAATATTTGTAAGTAATGTATTCCATACCTTGTTTGATGGAGCTATGGAAAGTAACACAATGGGAAACTTCTACATAATACCATTTCTATTTCTATTTAGTGTTATGAATCTCTTTACCTGCATTACTCATGCTAAAGGATATTCGCACAATACTGCCTAATGCGCCCACTCAATATTAGAAAAGTTGAGATGCCATATTTCTTTCTTTGCTATAATTTCTGGAGGACAATTTATACATTGTATAATACTGAGAAGTGGAAGATTATTATATCATAATTATTATATCATATTCAGTGCATAACCTTGGATAAGCAGCCATTTTTGTAATACTAAATACTAAATCATCCTATTAAAGAGAAAGATAATTTACTCCAAAATAAAAAAAAACTCAGTAATTTGCATATTTACAAATAGTGAATAATTAAATGAACAGCTCATACAAATTTTAGTAGTAAAATTCTCCCCTTTTATCGGTGCTATCCTTTTTTCTTAATAACTATTATCTAAATATTTATTAATTATTTAAAAATTCAACAACTTTTCTCAATTGAAGGACTGCCAGTTTAAAGACAAATACGATTTGTTATCACTCTGTTACTGTTTTTCACTTTTTTCAAAATGTATTTTCTCTCATAGTTTTATATTAATTTATTTTGTACTTCAATTATTATTTATCTTCATAAATTAATGACCTTAACTGCCCTATTGGAGGCAGAACTATCAGTCCTATAATATACCAAATACTATTTATATTACTTTGGTTACTATATCTATTTTAGTTAGTCACCTCAAAATAGCTCTGTATAGACCCTGAATGATGGACTACAGATACATAATTCGTTATTTTGCTTAGAGTTTCTATTGCTTAATCTCCCCATTCCGTTTTTCACTCTGTCTTTTCTCCAAGCAGCACCCTTTTATGGAGCTACGTGTGATGGAAAACAACAAGAGATCGAGGCGTAATCTGGGCCTGGACTGTGATGAACACTCCACAGAATCCCGCTGCTGTCGCTACCCACTCACTGTGGATTTTGAGGCGTTTGGTTGGGACTGGATTATTGCTCCCAAACGCTACAAAGCAAATTACTGCTCAGGCCAGTGCGAATATATGTTCATGCAGAAGTACCCACATACCCACCTTGTGCAACAAGCTAACCCACGAGGGTCTGCTGGCCCGTGTTGTACCCCTACCAAAATGTCTCCTATCAACATGCTGTACTTTAATGACAAGCAACAAATAATATATGGCAAAATTCCGGGCATGGTTGTAGATCGTTGTGGCTGCTCCTAAGACTTTGATAATTTGTCCTCTGCCCAGTCACCCTTAATTTCTCTCCATTTCTCAAGGGTACAAGCAGACCAAATTTGGGACTGGGGCTAGTGCAGTATTTATGCCTCCAATCCTCTCCCCCTCCCAGATTAAGCTATAGATGTGTTATTCTTCACATCTGATTCTGCTAATAGATGAGCTCTTGCAATAATTGGTGTAGTCATTTCCACAGTTCAATATAGCACCTCAAGGGTTGGGTTCCACTAAAAGTATTTTCATAAACTATGAGATTAAAAAGTGGGAATTCAAATCATGATGTGCCGTATTAAGTCAGAAACCAATATATGTATTAAGCAGCTTATTGTAAAAACATTCTATTTTCTTTGTAAAAGACAGTCAGATCTTTGACAAAGCTATGTCCACACTTAAGACGTTTTGGGAATATTTTTGTATCCCTGTAACAGCGTTAAGAAATTCTTGGGTGCAAAACTGGGCCAAAAATTGTTAACTTCTGTTTTGCATTCAAAAGCTGATTAGATTGTAAAATGCCTAATAATTTTCAGGTGATTCCTATTGTCCTCTGAGAATAATACACTGGTCCTCTCCAACATGCATTAAATTGACTGCACCATTGGACATAACCGCACTCCCATACCTGACCAATGCTTATAATCACTGGAATATAACCCACCTCTTTCTTTAAATCCTTTAAGCTCTTGCCCATAATGGCAAACTTCAGAAGGTCAGGAAAACTTTCTGGAGAATATTTGCTAATGCTTTGTGCAATACAAGAAAGTAAAACAAACTATATATTCCCCCTGGCAGCGAATCCCACAATGCTCTGCTTTCACCAATCTGCTTCAGACGTGAACCCAAAATATTGTTTATGGTGGAAATCCATTTAGAATACACATAGCAAAGATAAAGAGAATAAAATTCTCAATTATGTAGCGTCAAAAATGAAACTTGAACAATTTATTACAGGAATAGCTTAACCCAATAAGTGCCAGAAAGCACTGCCAAAAAAGAGTTAAGCAGAATAATTATCATATTTGCCCTTTGAATTATTTCTAAAGGGTGCATGATAACAACAGGCAGGATTGTCTGTCCCCTCCATGGTATTGAGGCTTCTCAGGGATTGGGCTAACATCAGGTGTAAGCAGGATTCATTGTAAGATGTCCCCTGTTCTACAGAGCTGCTTTTGTGTTGGAAAGAATGCGTGACCTACATATTGAAAGCTTGATTCAATGTCCTATTTGAATATATTGGACGTAGGTAACACAGTTTTATCAATACAGGGGCATTCACTTGAATGTAAGCTACAGCACCATTAACTATTTTTTTACTTCACTTCCCCCTCATTGACTATGAGCCCATTAACTGCACTGTACTTATCCCTTTATCCCAGTAATAGCTCCATGTTACCACTCTGCTTTCCTCAATTACTGGTGTGCCTTATGCAGCATGTTTTAGCTGTATATTTACACAGTAAGTGAATCCCAGTTTAAAATGTATTTACCTTAATATGATGTGGACATGGAGCTTGAATACTGAGTGTTAGGGTATTAAAGATGAATGATAATAATTAAATATGACAGTGAGTTCAATAGAGAATCAGGTGGGGGCTAAAGCAAGAACCCATTCTCACTTTAGTTACAACATACTATTTACATATGCAACATTCTTGATAAGCAAGAAGTCTTTCAATCTTGATTTAACACAGCAACCCTACTTGTAACTCATATTGCTGGCTGCCACCCGGTTGACACTGACTCACAATCCCAGTTTTAAAGATAACAGACAGCACAGATTACAATGTATGTGCTCCTAATTTATTGTACTGGTTTCAAACATTCATCTTCCAAGCTGTGTATCTTTTGTTAAGGATTTTGTGAGTGCCTTTATAACTAACAGGACTGAAAAGGAGTTTAGAGCTACCCTTGCATGGAAAGCCAGCTTCACAGCATATAAACACGTGTAAGCCATTAGTTCGCAAATAATGGGAACAATTTTGAATGATAACCTGAGAATAGGGGATATGCATCACATATCCAGAATGTAGAACGGGTTAAGATATAATTTAGATTTAGCATTTTTAAAGGAGTGACCTCCAATGTATTTTTCTTCAGTGACAAAAAGGATTAAAGGGTATCCTTTTATGGCAATGGCACCATTTGCACTATAGAAGGTCCTTGGACCAGTGGAAGAAGAGATGCCATTTTTGTTCCTGTTTATGTCTCTAACAGGCTCCAGACTAGAAGGGACTTGTTTGTCCAGCCTCTGTATATTTTCTTGAGGAGGCACTGCACTGTCAGCACCCACACTCTTGAGAGCTGTAATTCAGGACTACTAGAGGTTGTCCTTTCTAGGCTGGAACTGTCCATCTTTTATACGTGTGTGTTTATTTGTGTATGTGTGAGTGAGGAGGTTTGGTAGAAGGCATAATAGAGTTGGGGTGGGGGTTGTATTATGCTGGGAGGTCATCACCTGTCATTATGGAAAGAGTAAAAACAAAGCATCGCCTTATAATTAGATTGGGGGTGACCAAGCTCCTATGCCAAATGCCAATTAAGTCCTATGTTGCTTGCAAGCGTCCACAAACTGCTTTGGAAATTCTCTTGTCACACGCGTAACTGAACTTTGCCATTGTAATCAAAAAAGCGCTGCCTGAGCATCAATATAATTGTGATAAATCAGGCCATGAATTTCCCATCTCTACAGACATGTTCCTAAGTGTTTGCAATCACATTACACTGCAATTGGGTCACTGTATGATACAACTTGGATTTCTGACATTCTTTGGAAAGAAGACAGTCACAAAGAGACATTTTCTTTCGTGGTGGCCATTCAGAGAAAGACTGCCTAATATTATTGCCACACATGAGTTTGAGAATAACACGGTGGCTCAAAGAAATATGCTGGAGTGGTTATTAGGGGAACACCTTCTCAAGAGGCGCTACAGTGATGTGTGTAAAGGAGATAATTTGACAAGGAGTTTGCCAGTTGAAGTTTGTATATTAGGGCTGTGGTAAGATGTTCTTAACTTTTTTTTTTTTTACTTGTGATTCCCTAAAGGGTAAGGAATGTGTTAAGGCTTTTGTACTGGGGGAATTCCACCCATAAGATGGGGACATTGGTGCTTTGATATTAATACTGTACGTATGTTATTTAATTAAGGATTACAATTGAAAAGGTAATGTCACTTCTTTGAATTTGAATATTTTGGACAATAGATGCCAAAAAAGGATTCAGAAACATCACATTGCAATATGAAGACATGATAAAATTGGTAATAGGCAGAATGAGTCTGCACATTAGTGGTTATACATACAAACCTACCATCTTTGTTCATGTAAGGGCTGTGAAAATGAGTTTTCTATTAATGCAAGCTGTATAACCAACAAACGATACATGTTTAAAAAAAAAAAAAAAAAAACATTAAAAATGCATACTGGAGGATTTATTTGGTGAACCTGCAAAATGCATTTATCAAAGATGTTCTCTTTTTAAAGGCTGAAGAATGCTCATTCTACTTTTGGATTGCACTGTGTGTCCTTCCTAATGGGAACAATGGAATTAACCTTTCATAAAGACCACAGAAACACCACATCACTTGTTGGGCACAATGGCTTTGTGTTCTGTATATACTAACAAATGACAAGCAGTCAGTGGGTAATGAACATACTGTTAGGATTAGTATAGTGCCTAATAAGTCAAGGCGATGTTAAGAAATAGTCATACAAGAAGATCTCAGCCTAAGAAGACGAAAAGCTAAAGAATGGAAAGGTGGAGAGTAACAGACAGGATGTCAGCACTTGACAGAAGCTTCCACTCTATAAAAAATATACACCTCCTGGTGAGGTGACATGCTTGCTAACCCTAACCCTAACCCCATGTATTACATCAGCTTCATCTCTCAACAGTTATTATCCATTACTTTATGTAGCTCTCACTTCCATTTTTTATGAACTAAAGTAACACCATTCCATCAGGATACCAGCTTGCATGAACCGAGCTGGAGCACCAGGTCTTAAATCAAGATGGGTTTCTCATTGACTCTCAGTGCTTCCTAGTAGTAGGAACAGTCAAATGAGGTTCCTGGCTTTATGGCGTCTGTGAGAATATTCTCATTCTGCACTATGTTTCTAATTCTGAGGAGGGTGTTTATGTCCTTAGCGTTTCATATCAAATGAGGACAAGCTTTACCATGAATGATTTTGTGCAAAAGCCTATCTTATAGTAGTTGGAGAGGAAGAATAATATGCTATTCAGGCTTCTGATGCTGCGTTTAAATGGTGTTACTCTGTGATTTGTTTTAGTGTGTGAGATATTGTAAATTTCATAAATCCTGGCACCACCTCCTCCATTTTTTTATAGACTTTGTTTTGTACAATAAAAACATTAATATAGCTCAAATCCTTCGGTTTTGTTTTGATTTTTTTTCCTTTAGGCAGTGTAAAATAAGTGAATATAAAAGAGATAATAATACCATTATCACTTCACTTGTTCCATACAACAGATCTCCATAAAATATCTTTATAAGCCTTTAAGAGAGACTACAAGGTTTAAAACGATAAATATCTGTGCTAAAGAAAAGCTAATAAGACAATTTATTTTAGATAAATATTTTTTCTTCACAATAAATTGAATTGAAGGTTTGGTGGCACAAATTCTAATATTTTTGATCGATACACAGAAGATTACAAAAATCACATGACCACTCCCTTCTATCTACATTGTCTAAATGCAACAGATAAAGGTTAGACCATGGTAACATCAAATATCTTTGACCGAGGCTGAATAGTGTTATTACCCATTTTCTCTCTATCATCACTCCTCTTCCCTGAGTCTCCATTTCTCTTCCTTCCCCAGATTCTTTCTTCCCTCCGAGTCCTCTTATATTGAGCAAACAGAGCAACGAAAAGAAGCAAGGAAACGTGCAGCATTCTCTCTCACATATGATTAATTTCTGTTACTTACCTTCTTCCTCTGTGTGGTTGTAAAGTACTCCATACTACTATTGCTCCTCAGAAATGAGAGTATGGATGTAAATGTGCTTTAGATCCCTGCCCCTTCATATATCACTGAGAAGGCATCTTGTCACCAAAGCGTATAAAGGTGAAGGACAAACATCTGTTCCAACCTCTCTATTTACCTCCTTCCCATTATCTCACTTTCCATCTTCTCTATCTACCTCAATCCACCCACCCCTTCCCCTCACTATATGCGCCACATCCCCTCGCTATCTACTTGCCCCCTATATGTTCTAATCCTCCCCTCACTTTTTTTCCACAAACTCTATTCCTCTATTACGTCTTTTACAAATGATGTCATGGTAGTCCTCTTAATAATGAGAACACACTCAAACCACTTTCCTTTTGAGGTGGTAAATTTAAAAATAATGCAGATATATTCACAAATTATTTTAAACCTGTTTGAAGGTTTTTAACATATTCTTTGTTTTCCAAACATCTGTTATTAATGTAACATAACCCCATCAGACATGAAAAGACTGACCAGAGACCATTGATTTGATATTTTTGTTAATCACTTTAGGTTTGGACACTGAGTAAATACGTTATAAAGGTTTTAACAGAATGTGCTTTGTATGGTTTGCTGTGCATGTTTTATATTGCATAACAAGCTTATTAACCGTACCCTACCATAACATTGACATCAGAGGCTAGCTAGTGGGTCTCAAAATATAGTAGTGATATATGTATGTGTATAAAGATAGTTTTCACTGGTTCAGAAGACATACATTTTATATTTATGTTCTCACCCATAGCACTGGTCTCTTACCCCACTTTCTCCAAGAATATTGAGCTTTGCTCATAAGCAAAACTTATAATTTATCTACCCCAAAAAATAACTTTTTTAGGGTCTCAGTTCTTTTTTCGTGCACCAGCATCGCTGCTCTATCCTAGTAGTTTGCACTCATTGCTTGATATCATCATTAATGTCACACAGACATATAGGAACGGAAGTAACATGAAGCTGCTCACTCAATAGAACTGAATTTGCAGTGTGCACACTAACTTCACATGTACAGATAAATAGCTGGTGAGGGAAAGAGATAAAATGGCTAGCAAATTAACTGTATAAGAGAAAAAACTAAATTCAGGGTCTTGATTTAAAGTTACAGGGTAAAAGATTTGCAGTTGTTTCTAGCAAAAAGTTTTATATAGGACTGCATTTTAAAATGTACGATAATAAAGCTCCTGTATTGGTACACAGTTTTCTGTGTGATAAAACTCTTAAAAATATTTCAGCAGAGAAGAATTTTTCCTTTTAAACAATATAAACAAAAATAATAATAATAATAATAATATAATAGTAATAAAATAATCCTATAATCCTATAATTATCCAGAAAGTAAAGGACCTAGAGGTCAGTGGTTCCCGTCTTAATCTTTCTTCAAGAAATTTGTTTCACTACCACAAATACACAAAAATTTGTTTTTCTACTCTTCACAAATAAATGTATTCCCTCCATAAACCAATTATTTTACCTAAGTCCCCAAATAATTGATAATAAAGAATGCATTTCCTACCACAAATAATTAATGTATCCACCTCAGCCTTGGGAAATTTAATTTGTGTCGACATTATGACAGGGAAATACTTAAAGCTAGGCTAACAAGATTCAGGTAAGGGAAGCAATGAAGAGGGTCAGAATGAGATTAAAGAGAAAAACTGTAAAAAAAGGTGGAGAAATCTCTCAAAAAGCAAACCAGGTAACATTCAAAGCAGCCGTTACGTGCCTCGCGATGAGCACCTACGGCACTAATCGCGAGGCCCGCAATAGGCCCAGAAGGTAGAGGGAGTGAGAGGCTCACAATGAGCGCCAAAGGCACTCATTGCAAGGCCCGTATTTCCTGCGGGAGAGACCCGCAAAGAACTTCCTAGTTACGGCCTTGAATATATTGCCACAGTTAAAACAGTAACTTACGGATTTAACAGTCAAAATATTTTCAAGGCCGTAACTCGGAAGCCCTTTGAGGGCTTAGGGAAATTGATCAATTTCCCCAAGCCCGCAAATGTTTTCACACCCGTAAATGGCAAATGGAGAACAGGGGGAGGGGGGATACAGGGGAGGGAGAGGGGGGAAAAAGACACAGGGGAGGGAGTGGGGGTGGAAAGAGACACGGGAGGGAGAGCAGGGCAAAAAGACACAGGGGAGGGAGTAGAGGGGTAAAAGACACAGGAGAGGGGGAAAGAGACACAGGGGAGGGAGGGGGGAAAGAGACACAGGGAGGGGGAAAGGAGACACAGGGGAGGGAGAGGGAGGGAAGTGACACAGGGGAGGAAGAGAGGGGGAAGGAGACACAAGAAAGGGAGAGGGGGGAAAGAGACAAACAACAGATAGTACATAAACACACAGAAAACACAAAACATAACACTATATCATGCCAGCATTCTTGACGGGCAAGTCATTAGTCTCTGTTATAATATTTCTTCAACAGCAGACGTTGCGCAAATACATTGACGCCTCAAAATCTAAAAAAAGTAAAAATGAGAGAAAAAGAGACCATTTTGAAGGGCTGATTTTGGTCTATAGCTAGTGTCTTATTGGGGAGATTTATTATCTCTGTAGATTACTGTACATTATTACTCTATTATTTTGGCCTCCTCTGCCAATTCTGTCTCCCCACGTTTCAACCCATGGTCCTGTATCCCCAGATATCCCTATCCCTGAGATTGCACTCCAGGACAGCATTCCCTCTGTAACTCATTTCCTCTAAGGGCTCTAATTCTGATTCCCTTTGTGTGTTCCCTAAAAAAGGCTTTGAGTTGGGGTATTTTGGATTCTTTCTAGGAATACCTTCCTCTTCCCCAGCTGAGGACTCATACTCTGAGGAAGTGGGAAAAGGGTCTTCTTGTAACCATTCTTTATGCAATGGGCGAGTCTTATGTCTATTTGTTTTGTGGCCCCAATTAAAAACCTGACCCATCTCGCAATTCTTCATATCTCTCTTATTAATGATAATGTCTTTCTGTACTTTGGCAAAGATGATTTTGAATTCTTTTAAATATTCAAACTTGTTAAGCCTTTTATTTTAGTCTGATATTTCTTTATCTAATTCTGTGATTATATCAGAAAGGATAGCCATTAAGGTTTCCGAATAAGTTGTTAGCGCCTGTTTCCACCGTTCCTTGTAGGTCTCAATGTGGAAAACAAATGAAGGGAAGGTTTGGGCAGGTAACAATCATATGCACATGTATTCCAAAAAGATCTAAGGTGTTTGTGCATTAAATCCTCTAGATCTTTTAAACCATCTTCCCAATTGGTTTCATCTGTTTGTAATGTTCTATCTAGATTAGAAAAGGCTTTGTCAACCTCTTCCATTTTGGTTTGTCAGAGGAGGACATTTTTGTGTAAGTCAAGCTCTGCCATATTGGTCTTATAATCAATCATACAGAGAACTTAGAATACTAGCAAAGACTAAATCTTGATGTTATCTAGTGGCCACTTCGTATAGGATGGGTCATCAACAGCTAAATAAATTATAAACCAAGAAAATAAATGTGGATACCCATACTAAGCATTCAATTGTGTATCTGGGACTGGGTCCAAGTTTATCTATGTAACGTCATCATATTCAATTGAAGAACCAATAATAGATACTATGAAAAAACAAAGAGAAAAAAAAAAGAAAAGGCCACTATTATGGTAGATGTCCCAATGTGATCAAGAAGTGTAGGCTCTAATACCACAAGACTTTATTGAGACTAAAACTTAACCTTTATTGACTCATATAGTATAGTGTAAATTAAGGTAACAGAGAAAAAACTATTGCAAGCACATGCATATTGCAAGGAGTTCTCTAAGCGGCAGGAATTCTCTTAGGCTCTAAATTGGAAAAACCGAAGTATACTCACTAGGACAATCCTCCCAGTATGTGGGGATCAGAAGTGGGTAACTTGTATAAGCTCATATGTGATAAGCTGCGTCAAAGATACATGCATCCATATATTTTATCCAGTGATCTTACAAGTATATATTCCAACATTCAAGTCCCCAGTACTGTATAGCGGAGTTCCCTATAATTAAGCCTAAATGGAAACTTTGAAGACCCACTATTTATCCTCTGATCTCCAAAGATCTAGTAGTCTGTCTGCTCTATATGCTAGTTACCCTGCAATATCTGAAAAACAAACAGCAATCATGGTTCAGTGCCGCTGAGTACATAGAACACCAGAGTTGGTTGTCATTACATGATGTCGTATGCACCATCTGACACTCGTTTCGCGTAATCGCTTCTATGAGGGCTAGATAGGAACAAAAAGGCTTTAATAGTGTATTTTATTGTCAATTAAACAGGCAAAACACTGGAGAGTAGGTTACTACAAAAGGCAGGATTAACCCTTCACTAACTCCTACAGATATTGGTCCAAATAAAAAGTGTGTGTGTGGGGGAGAGGGGGGGGGGGGTGTAATCTCAAAGGAAAGAGGGCATATTATGGTCAAAGAGCACAATATGACAATACTTGAAAAAAATAAGCTGCATGGTTGAGTTGCCATAAAGAAGCCTTTAACACACCAATGTTACAAAAAAGCCTGGTTACAATATGCCCGAAAACAGCTTAACATGCCCCACAGCTTCTGGCACACTGTAATTTGGAGAGATGAGACCAAATAGAGCTGTATGGTCAGAAGAGCTTTGTTTGGAGAGGGGTCAACAAGGCATATAGTGAAAAGAATACTATCTCCACTGTGGAGCACGGTGATGGCTCACTGATGTGTTTTTTTTAAGGGAGCTCTAAAGGCACAGGTTTCTAAAGGAATCTTGTGAAAATTTATGGCAAGAGAAATGCAGCATGCCATCAGAAAATAATGGCAGAGTTTTTTACACTCTTCTGCACGAAGGCTGCACATGGGAATCTCTTGGACTTTCCAGCTTGACAATGACCTTAAGCGCAAGGCCAAGTTGACCCTCACATGGTTACAGCAGAAAATGGTGAAGGTTTTGGAGTGGCCATCACGGTCTCCTGGCCTTAATATCATCGAACCTAGGGGAGATCTGGGGAGATCACAAACATGCGTTTCATGCAAGAGGACCAAAGACTTTGCATGACCTGGAGACAGTTTGCCAGGATGAATGGGCAGCTATTCCATGTACAAGAATTAGGGGCCTCATAGACAACCATTACAAAAGACTGCACGCTCTCATTGATGCTATAGGGGCCAATACACAGTATTAAAAACTATGGGTATGCAAACTTTTGAACATTTAATTTTTTTCTTTGTTGCCATGTTCTGTTTTATGATTGTGCCATTTTGTTATTATCTACAGTTGAATATGAATCTCATAAGAAATAAAAGAAATGTGTTTTGCCTGCTCACTCATGTTTTCTTTAAAAATGGTACATATATCACCAATTCTCCAAGACTATGCAAACTTTTGAGCACAAATGTATGTAACTGTGGCGGGGGTTATAGTCATGAAATAGAGATGAGAATTAACTGGGGGGAATAAAAACAAACATCACATGGACCTAGGCCATTAGAAAGTCTAAATATTATCACTGCACTTTCCACTAGAAATGCATTTCCCATATCACCCAGAAATTAAGTTCTCCAAACTCTCCAACCCAGAAGTTAATTTGCATGCATCTGCATGCAAGTCAGACACCAGAACACACAACAAGAAGTATGCTTAAGCTGCCCCAGCATGAATTATGCAGAAGAGGGGGAGCTAAGCAGCACAGCATGTCTGCCTGAGATCTATAAAAGTAAGAGCTTCAAAATAGAACTACTAACATTACAAAGTTTAAACATTATAATTAACGATACATATGCATGTTCTTTCATTTTAACAGTCATTTTATAGTACAATGATCCATTAATGGTAGGCAGCACATGCTGTGTGCCTGGATAACTCTTCAGTTGAGAAGCTTGGATGGAGTTAGATGTAGAAGTGTGCTAGAATGCTAGAAGAATAGGTATTACTTCACTTTTTAGACTTTATTATTTTATTTCTACCCACCTCCCTATCGAAAAAAGAATAATGTATTTTTGTTTATTTCATAGGGTGTTCTACATAAATTTACAATAGGTATGGTGTAGGGAAAGTAGCTTAAAAATGTTTGTTATTCTATATTTTCATTAATCTCGTAGTACAAAAAATGAAGGAAATAATCAATCAATGTTCTTTATTAAGGACATACATAAAGAAATTTACAACGATAAGTATAGAAATCCACAAATAACAGTTGGTAAAAACATTAAGGAAGACATGTGAGATCTATAATCCTCATACAGAAGCAAAATTACATAATTTAAGTTAAGAATACAGTCCTCACTCATTTACTAATTTTTGTGTGAATTTTTACCCTTAAACAATAAACTATATAAGATTTCACATTTGATAGCAAAATGTTACATCCTACTAAGGTTCTGTAGAACCTATATAAAACTGTTCATGTATTAAGGGTATTCAAAGAAATCTAGAATTTCATATTTTAATTGACAAATAATTTTCAAAATTGCTCTAATCAAAAAGTAGGAGAAAAATCCAGGTCAGGAAAATCATTAAAAAAAAAGCAGGATAAATAATATATAAACCAGAAAATAAAGGGGGAGGGGGGGGGGGACATGGTAACACATGTCATCCCCAGTACTACCTTTAAGATACATCCCCACAATGAGCATTTCGACTCCATGTTCCGGTCCGTCAGTTCCATTCTGCTCCCGGCCCCACTCCCCTCCATAAACAAGCAAAAGGCTTTCAAAAGATCCCTAACTTCAACGCCTCCCAGACACACATTCAAGAGATGAAACTTCTCCAAATCCATTTTCCTTTTTCAACAAAATCCAAATAAACATAAAAAATTGTAAAGACACTTTTCCTCTGAGTTATTCAATGCTTTTTACCTGTTGTTGGAATTGTAGTGGAAAGATTGTTATAAGATTTGAGGTCTACACTGGACCCCGAGGTATCTAGTTTTTGGAAGATGTGTATGTGAGAGGTGAGTATTAGTTAATATATAAGTTATAGAGGTTGTATAGGTTGAATTTATCCAGTTTCCCCAGATTTCTAGAAAGGTTGGGTACGTATTGTTAAGGGTGTGGGTGAATTTTTCGTACATCATTATATTATTTAGTCTGTTAATTATGTCTTGTTTGATTAATTCAGATGATTTCCACTTTTTGTTCAGGTGATTTTTGTCCGCCAGCATTAAAAAATTGTAGCCATATATTTAGATTTTTAGCGATGTGGGGGTTAGATATACTTAAAAGGCAAAGGTCTATTAAGGGCTTGATTGGGGTGTTTAGGATTTCGGATGCTACTCTGGTGATTGTAGACCACATGTTTTGAGCTAATCGGCAATCCCACCAAATATGGGGGAAGGTACCTTTTTCTTTGCAGTTTCTGAAACATTCAGGGGAGATTTGTGGGTTGGGTTTATGCAGTTTGTCCGAGGTAAAATATGCTCTATGCAGGACTTTAGTTGCTGTTTCTAAACTTATCTTTTAGTTAAGTTTGAACATAATTTTTCCTTCTTTTGGTGGTCCCATGTGACTCCTAGATCTAATTCCTATTGTTTCATAAATGTTGTTTTTTGGTTACTCGGAGTATGATTTACAATTGAATAAAGGATCCAAGATTCCTTTGCAAATACGAGACAGCCAGGATAATTAAGGTATTCCCCAAGTCTGGATCATTGAGGTGATATGATGTCTGATTTTGTTGAAGATTTAGTTAGGAGGCAATTTAAATTTGGTTTTAAATTGGTCTATTGAGAGTAGTTGTTCATCTTGGAGCCAAGCTTCTAGTCTATCTAGTGTATTAGTACAACACCATGCTTTGTATTCTTCTCCCATATTTTTAAGTATTTGTTGTGAAGTAAGAGTGGGGGTGAGAGGTGAAATTTTGTGTTTTAGTTGAGTTCTCGAGTTGGCCCAAGCCCAGTTTTTTAAGGATAACTTAATCATCGGGTTGGTAAACCTAGAGCCTATGGTAGGAATTGTAGGGGTCCATATTAATAAATCCCAATGAAATGGTGTAATTTGGAGATTTTCAATAAAGACCCATAATGGTTGATGTTCTTTTGAATGTGCCTGAGGATTAAAGAAAATTTGTGCAGCTCTAAAATATAAGTTAAAGTTGGGACAGGATAACCCTCCAAATTTTTTATGTCTATGCATAAGAGCTTTGTTTATGTTTGGACGGTTATTTTGCCAGATTAATCTATAGGCTTGTTTTTTTAAGTTTTCTACAGTGCCTTCCAAGGGTATTCACCCCCCTTGGCATTTTTCGGGTTTTGTTGCCTCACAACCTGGAATTAACATGGATTGTTTGAGGATTTGCATCATTTAATTTACAGAACATGCCCACAACTTTGAAGATGTTTTCTTTTTTATTATTGTGAAGCAAACAACAAATAGGACAAAATAACAGAAAAGGTCAGTGTGCATAACTATTCACCCCCCTAAAGTCAATACTTTGTAGAGCCACCTTATGCGGCAATCACAGCTCCAAGTGGCTTTGGATAGGTCTCTATGAGCTTGCCACATCTTACCACTGGAATTTTTGCCCATTCCTCCTTGCAAAACTGCTCCAGCTCCTTCAAGTTGGATGGGTTTTCTCTTGTGAACAACAATCTTTAAGTCTGACCACAGATTTTCTATTGGATTGAGGTCTGGGCTTTGACTAGGCCATCCCAACACATTTACATGTTTCCCTTAAACCACTCCATCCTAGCCTCAAATCACGCACAGAGTGGTACAGGTTTTGCCCAAGAATATCCCTGTATTTAGCACCATCCATCTTTCCTTCAACTCTGACCAGTTTCCCAGTCCCGGCTGCTGAAAAACATCCCACAGAATGATGCTGCCACCACCATGTTTCACTGTGGGGATGGTGTTCTTTGAGTGATGTGATGTATTGGGTTTGCGCCAGACATAGCGTTTTCTTTGATGGCCAAAAAGTTAAATTTTTGTTTCATCAGACCAGAGCACCTTCCTCCATACATTTTGGGAGTCTCCCACATGCCTTTTCACAAACTCAAAACCTGCCATTTTGTTTTTTGCTGACAGTAATGTCTTTCTTCTGGCCACTCTGTCATAAAGGCCAACTCTATGGAGCATACAGGTTATTGTCGTCCTATGTACAGATACTCCAGTCTCTGCTGTGGAACTCTGCGGCTCCTCCAGGGTTACCTTAGGTCTCTGTGGTGCCTCTCTGATTAATGCCCTTCTTGCCTGGTCCGTGAGTTTTGTTGGGCGGCCGTCTTTTGGCAGGTTTGCTGTTGTGCCATGTTCTTTCCATTTGGTTATGATAGATTTGATGGTGCTCCTGGGGATCATCAAAGATTTTGATATTTTTTTATAACCTAACACTGACTTGTACTTCTCAACAGCATTGTCCCTTACTTGTTTGGAGAGTTCTTTGGTCTTCAGTCTTTGGTCTGCAGTGTTTGGTTAGTGGTGCCTCTTGCTTAGGTGTTACAGCCTTTGGGGCCTTTCAAAAAAGGTGTGTATATGTAATGACAGATCATGTGACACTTAGATTGCACACAGGTGGGCATAATTTCACTAATTATGTGACTTCTGAAGGTAATTGGTTGCATCAGAGCTTTTTATGGGCTTCATAAAAAAGGGGGGGAATACATACGCACATTCCAAGGTTCTGTTTTCTATATCTAAAAAATAGTTTGATGTATATATTTTTCTCATTTCACTTCACCAACTTAGATTATTGTGTTCTGATCCATCACATAAAATTCAGATTAACAAAACATTGAACTTAAGGCTGTAATGTAACAAAATAGGTAAAAAGTCAAGGGGGCTGAATACTTTTGCAAGGCCCTGTATATCTGTTACATTAATTGGAATGGGTAATGATCTGAAATAATATAAGATCCTAGGTGATATTTTCATTTTAATGGCGTTTATTCTTCCTGTCCAAGAGATCTGAAATGTATTTCATTTAGAGAGGTCTGCGGACAGTTCCTTCAAGACGGGTGTGTAGTTGGCTTTATATAGATTATATAATTACGGGGTTATATTTAGGGCAAGGTGGTAATTTGGCCATGAGAATATATATTTTTCCTTAATTTGGTCTATTATATGGTTTGAGATTTGAGCTCATGTTTTTCCAAGGTTTACCTTAAGGCCAGAAATCTGACCAAAGGTTTCAAGGGTATCCATTAAGGCTGAAATTGAGTTTACATGGTCTGTAAGTGTACACAATATGCAAACAGACAACATTTGAATTGATATAGGCCTATGGTAAAACCTTGTATTTTAGATTTGGTCCGGATAGCTTAAGCTAACTGTTCTATAGCTAAGGTGAATAATAAAGGAGATAGTGGCCATCCCTGTCTTGTCCATTCTGGAGGCATAATTTTGCCTTGCAGTATAGCGTTAAATAGTCTAGTCAAGTATGGAATAAAGACGTTGGAAAAAGTTTTATAGTAAACATTTGAGTAACTATCAGGTACTGGTGATTTCCTTAATTTAAGATTGTTAATGGTTTCGTTAATTTCTTTATCGGTAACTTCTGCATTTAGTAGGTTAAGTTCCTGAGTAGAGACTGTGGGCAAGTTGTATCTGTTCAGGAAATCTTGTATTATAAAGTTGCTGGTTTTAGAATGCGAGGAGTAAATATCTTGAAAGTAATTTGCAAATGTTTTTAGAATTTAGAATTATGGGGTTTTAATTTGATAAATTTGATTATAACTTTGTTTACTTCTGAGTTTTTTAACCAGCATGGGTGAAGGTTTATTTACTTAGGTATAGAATATTTGGCAATTTTTCCTAATGGCTTTTTTGTTTTTATCTGAAAGAATAATGTCTAATTCTCTTCTAGTTTTCTAAATTTTTTGCCTAATTATGGTGGAATGTTTAATTTGGTTTTGTTTTTCAAGGTGATATAATTTTTTTAAATAGTTTGGTCTCTTTTAGATTTAGGTATTTTTTTTATAGGTAGCAGATAGTCTGATAAGAGTGCTCCCGATTAAGGCTTTAAGGGTAACCCAAATCCATGCAATTTCAGTTTCTGGAATATCATTTTGAGAAAAATAGTGTTTCAGATCTTCTTCAATTTGAGTTGAATAGAGGAATTTGTGATCAGCATTTGATTTAGTCTCCAGTTAAATTTTGTATTAAGATTAATCCCTAAATCAATTTTAATTGATACAGCGGAGTGATCTGACCAGGGACATGGGAGTATTTGGGCTTCTTTTGAGTGGTCAAATAGTTTTGAATCTATTAATAAGGCATCTATCCTAGAATATGAATTATGGATATGGGAAAAGTATGTATATTCTTTGTGGTCAGGATAATGCCCCCTCCATGTGTCTATAAACTCTAGTTTATGCAGAAGAGTGTTGATTAGTTTAAGTTTTTTTAGTATAGCTTGTGTTAGAGAGATACTTGGATCTATCTAGACTTGGCTGTAACGGTAGGTTGAGATCGCCTCCCATAATAATTCTGCCTATTTCAATGGAGATAAGAATATTTAGAAGTTTAGTTAGCATGTTGTGGGGAGAGGTAGTGGGTGCGTAGAGGTTAACTAATGAAACCTTATTATTTAGAATGGTCCCAGTTAATATTAGATAGTTGCCTTCTTTATCTTTTATTGTACTCTCAAGTTTGAAGGAGAAATTTTTCTGAATTAGAATAGCTGCTGCAGCCTGTTTGGTTTCTTGGTTGCAAGTATACAAATTGGAGTAATCTTTGTGTAGGAAAGAAGGAGCTTTATTGTTAGCAAAATGGGTCTCTTGTAGAAAGATTACTGATGGTTTAAAGCGTTTATAATAAATAAAGGCTTTCCTATGCTTGAAGGGGGAGTTGAATCCTCTCGCATTGTGGGTTAAGAATGTGTAGTTAATATTTGTCATAGGGTTGGTGTGTGAGTGTTAGAATTACTGATATTTAAGTTACCTGATGAGGGTTCACCCATTTGTAAAGGTATAGCAGCTTCCCGGAACTCCGATGTATGTCCTCTTAGTTGTGACACTCAGGGATAGAAAACATAAAGCAAAGCAAAAATACAAAAACATGAAAACAATTTAATAACAAACTGGTTCAATATGCATATAGCTTCTCCTAATAATCATTTGAGTATTCATTATTTAGGGTGGGGGGTCATAACAAAATAGACCCTTAAGGTCCCTAAAGGGAGAATAATACAAATTAAATTGAAGTATATCAAGTACAGTGGATATAAACAGTCTACACACCCCTGTTAAAATGTCAGGTTTCTGTGCTGTAAAAAAATGAGACAAAGATAAATCATTTCAGAACTTTTTCCACCTTTAATGTGACCTATAAACTGTTCAACTCAATTGAAAAACTAACTGAAATCTTTTTGGTAGAGGGAAGAAAAAATATAAAAATAAAATAATATGGTTGCATAAGTATGTACACCCTTAAACTAATACTTTGTTGAAGCACCTTTTGATTTTATTATAGCACTTAGTCTATCAGCATGGCACATTTTGACTTGGCAAGATTTGCCCACTCTTCTTTGCAAAAACACTCCAAATCTGTCAGATTGCGAGGGCATCTCCTGTGCACAGCCCTCTTCAGATCACCCCACAGATTTTCAATTGGATTCAGGTCTGGGCTCTGGCTGGGCCATTCCAAAACTTTAATCTTCTTCTGGTGAAGCAATTCCTTTGTTGATTTGGATGTCTCTATCTTAACTAAGGCCCCAATTCCATCTGAAGAAAAACAGCCCCAAAGCATAATTCAGCCACCACCATGCTTCTCTGTGGGTATGGTGTTCTTTTGGTGATGTGCAGTGTTGTTTTTGCACCAAACATATCTTTTGGAATTATGGCCAAAAAGTTCAACCTTGGTTTCATCAGACCATAACACCTTTTCCCACATGCTTTTGGGAGACTTCAGATGTGTTTTTGCAAAATGTAGCCTGGCTTGAATGTTTTTCATTTGTAAGAAAAGGCTTTAGTCTTGCCACTCTACCCCATAGCCCAGACATATGAAGAATACGGGAGATTGTTGTCACATGTACCACACAGCCAGTACTTGCCAGATATTCCTGCAGCTCATTTAATGTTGCTGTAGGCCTCTTGGTAGCCTCGCAGACCAGTTTTCTTCTCGTCTTTTCATCAATTTTGGAGGGAGCTCCATTTCTTGGTAATGTCACTGTTGTGCCATATTTTCTCCACTTGATGATGACTGACTTCACTGTGTTCCATGGTATATCTAATGCCTTGGAAATTCTTTTGTACCCTTCTCCTGACTGATACCTTTTAACAATGAGATCCCTCTGATGCTTTGGAAGCTCTCTGTGGACCATGGCTTTTGCTGTGGAATGCAACTAAGAACATTTCAGGAAAGACCAACTAGAGCAGCTGAACTTTATTTGGGGTTAATCAGAGGCACTTTAAATGATGGCAGGTGTATGCTGACTCCTAATTAACACGATTTGGAATGTGATTGCTTAATTCTGAACACAGCTACAAACCCAGTTATAAGAGGGTGTGCAGACTTATGCAACCACAACATGTTAAGCTAATAGCAATTAAGTGTTTCAGCCACCAAAGTTCAACACTTTTTCTTAAGTTCCAAGTATTAGAGGTCTGAGACTTTTTTAGATTGTTTATTTTTTGTAGATTCTGTCCATATACGATTAGGTCTATTCATATGAGAAGGATCAGTTTGTTTTTCTTGACCTTCTTCGGTGCATAGTCGTAGATGAAGTAGTAGGTTCTTGCCTTCTTCAGGGGTGTAAACTTTAGAGGGTGAACCTTGATATCAGAGTAAATGGGAAACCCCATTTATAGGGTATTTTAAGCTTAGTAAGAGACAATAGAGTGGGTTTCATAGCTTTGCGTTTAGTAAGGGTTACAGGCCATAAGTCCATGTATATTTGAAGAGAGGTTCCATCTGGACATTTTATCTCAGGCATTTTTCTGGAGGTAGAGAAAACTAAGTCTCTAGTTTTTTGCTGTGTAAACCTGAGTATAATGTCCTTGGACAGGTTTTGATCTCCCGATAAGCAAAAGACTTTATGGGCTTTTTTAATTTCCCAGTCGGTTTCTGGGTGTTTAGGTAAGATGGAGATAATTACTGATTTTACATATTGCTTCAGATCTAGGATGCTTTTTGGGATACCTCTGATTCTAATGTTGTGCCTGTGGGAGAGGTTCTCTAAGTCTTCTACCGTATATATTTGAGAATAAGCCAACTTTTTCAGCAAATGTTTTATGCTGAAAAAGCCCCCCTCGGCTTATACTCGAGTCAGGGTCCTGGTAGCATGTCTTTAGCAAGTGTGCCAATGTAGGCACGCTGACAATTGCGCATCCCACAAATGTGCCATGTAATAACATTGCGCACTCCCAAGGTGGTCATCTCAATGTGTGGCAGTGAGGCTGTTCAGGGACGGGCACAAGCTGTTGCTCTCTCCCTACTGTGCACAGTGTGTGCTGCAGTCAGGTACCTCCGGGGACAGCCCTGCC
Organism: Discoglossus pictus; assembly: GCA_027410445.1. Classification (NCBI taxonomy): domain Eukaryota; kingdom Metazoa; phylum Chordata; class Amphibia; order Anura; family Alytidae; genus Discoglossus; species Discoglossus pictus. The sequence goes on from CM050164.1 coordinate 375,310,994, forward strand.
TATGCTATATTGTGGGGTCCTCGCAGCCTGGTCGCTTCAGCTGCATAGAGGAGAGCGCAGCAATGGCGGTTTATGACTCCTAGGACGATTGGGCCTACAGCAGCTTTGGAGGTGGCAGAGGGTGAGGAGGTGGCGGGGCATCAGACACCAGGAGAGAGGGGTCAGGCAGAGGAGAGGGGGGAGGCCAGGGAAATGGAGGATTAAAGGCGGCAGAGAGGAAGAGGCCTGGGGAGGAGCTGGAGGCACCACCATGCAAGCCATGGACCTGGACTGTGTGCATGTGTGATCTATGTGTGCATACTGTGTGCTGGCACTTGATCTCACATTATGTATTATCTTTATTGCATACACTGCCATGTTTTATCTATAGTATATGTTTTAGCTCAACCCGTACACATTAAATAAGGGTAATATGCTCATCTACACATATTATTAGGCAAATAAGGACCACTTGTACCCATTATCTGTATGGTTAGGATGTTTGTGGCTCTCCCAGTGAGGATGATACATTGAATAGAGGTATAAAGATATCAATAAACAAATAGATCAACATGAGGCAATCAGATGTACTGTATATTTATGAACAGATCACATGTGTGCAGAGCTTGGTAGCACTCAGACATGATCACACAGTACATTTGCACAAAATCAAGCCAGGAGAGGAATATAATACACAGCTGGATGTCTCCTTCCTTGTCTTGTGGTCCTCAGCTCATGGACTGTGATGTAAAGCCCAGCAAAAGAAATAACCCCCTGGAGTAGGGCTGGAACCTCCTCCCATTCTGCACACAGGGCTCTTAGCTTAGAAAGTAAGGAGTTCACAATACTTAAAGCACTGGTGTAAGCACTTTCATGTACAGTTCACCACTTTTTAACATAAAAAATAGCAATAAAAGCTTTAGCCAGAAAATATAATTTAAAAACAGTTTATCTCATGAATGGCCAGTGTTGCATGAATGGGGACACAGAGGTTACACGAGGAGAGAAAAGAGGGCACGCCAGGGGGGCACATGGGGCACAAGAGGGCTCCTCACTAAGTGTATAGTGATCCTACTATAAATGTGCACGCACACACCAGTCACACCGGACAAGCTCCATCTGCCAGGGGGACACAGGGGCCAGCGCATTTCCCACCCTCGGCTTATATTCGAGTCAATACGTTTTCCCGTTTTTTTGTGGTTAAATCGTCTACATAGTTACATAATAATTTAGGTTGAAAAAAGACTTTAGACCATCAAGTTCAACCTTTTTAGATCTCCACTGATCTGCAATATGTGGATTTATTGTTGATTGATCCAAAGGAAGGCAAACAGAAAAAAAAACAAGTGAAACTTTGCCAATTGTCTCAACAGGCAAAAAATATAAAAGTCCTTCCTGACCCCAGATACTGGTGATCGGATTCATCCCTCGATCAATACTCCCTCTCTAAAAGATTTTGCCTTAAAGAAAGACAAGTGTTCTTCACAGTAAGGGTGGTTAATCTGTGAAATTCTCTACCAGAGGAGGTGTTGACAGTGTATTTGATAGATAACTTTAAAAGGGGATTGGATTTATTTCTAATTAAAAAGGTAATTTAGGGTTATCATGGATAATTAGAGAGACAGTATTGATCCAGGGAGAAATCCGATCGCTAGTATCTGGGGTCAAGAAGGATTTTTTTTTTCTTTGAGACGATTGGCTAAGTCTCACTTGTTTTTTTTTTCTGTTTGCCTTCCTCTGGATTAATTAATAATACAAATAAATAAATAATTGATTAATAATTAATTAACAACTAATTAATTAATATGTAACTATGTAACCATCTATTTATCCAGTATAGCCCTAAATGCCCTTTTTATTTAAAAATATATACAATCCCTTTTTAAAGTTATCTATCGAATCCGCTGTCACCACCTCCTTTGGTAGAGAATTTCACAGATTAACCACCCTTACTCCCTTACTGTGAAGAACCCTTTTCTTTCTTTAAGGTGAAATCTTTTTACTTCTAATCTCAAAGGATGGCCCCTTGTCATTTGAAAACCTCTTGGCACAAAAAGTTCCCTTGACAAAGCCTTGTATTGACCCTGGATACATTTATATAAGGTAATCATATACCATCTTAGATGCTTTTTTTCTAGAGTAAATAAGTTTAATTTGGTTTGTCTTTCTTCATAATTTAGCCCCTCCATTCCCTTTATTAGCTTTGCTGACCTTCTCTGTACTTTTTTCAGCTCTAAAATGTCCTTTTTATGTAGTGGTGCCCAAAATTGTACTCCATATTCCAAATGAGGGCGTACTAGGGATTTGTATAGTGGGAGAATTATATTTGCTTCCCTTGCTTCTATACCCTTCTTAATACATGCTAATATTTTACTTGCCTTTGCAGATGCTGCTTGGCATTGAGCACTGTTACCTAGGCGGTTGTCCACAAGTACTCACAAATTCCTTTCAATATCTGATACCTCTAGATTTGCTCCATTAAGATTATAAATTGCATGGCTATTTTTCCTTTGCAGATGCATAACTTTACATTTATTCGTTTTAAATATTATCTGCCACTTAGATGCCCATTTCTTTGATTTTAAGCAAAGAAGGAAAGTACATAATTTTCTGATTTAATTACCTTGCACAGCTTTGTGTCATCAGAAAAAATGGAGACACCACACTCCAATCCCACTTCCAAGTCATTAATAAATATGTTAAAAAGGAGGGGACCTAATACTGAACCCTGAGGAACCCCACTTACCTCATTAGTTTAATCCGAGTATGGTCCATTTACCACAACCCATTTGCTTCATGTCTTTTAGCCAGCTCTCAATCCATAAACAAATATTAATGGCAATTCCTGTATCCCTTAGTTTGCTCAATAGTCTCCCATGTGGCACTGTATCAAAAGCCTTTGCAAAATCCAAATATAATACATCCACTGAGTTACCTTGAACCAAATTCCTACTAACCTCCTAATAAAATCTAATTAGGTTTGTTTGACATGACCTATCCTTCATAAATCCATGTTGACTCCTACTTATAATCCTGTTTGAATAGACATATTCTTGTATTTTATCCCTTATATGTCTCGCCTTATACTTGGGTCGGCTTTTACTCGAGTATATACAGTACTTTTTTTTCCACTTGAATTCTAGAAGAATTTTGTGCAATTTCTTGTTTGTCTCTTTCTTGAGTTTCAATTATGTGATCTGTTGTTTTTTCAAATCTTTTCGGAGACTGTCAACTGTGTGGCTTACTCGAGCATCTTTTCTATTTTAGCTAGACAGCGTATTGCTAATTACATATATTGGAGTGATTGCTCTGTATTATCTTTGCTTTTTGAGGCATCAGATTGGCCAGAGTCAGAGCCTTGTGATGGATATTTTTGAGCATCTGGAGCTCTAAATACGTCCGGAATGTTTTTATTAGTAATGCTCTTTTTGGGTTTGCCCATTTTGTTGGTTATGTTGTAGTATACTTGAAGACACTTGTATCTGATTTAAGATTTAGTGGTGTAAACTTGTGATCATTATAAGCATATCATTTTGTAGTTGGTAGTGTTATAGGTGATTTATACATAGAACATGTTAGTTTATGTTGTATGCTCATTGGTAGCCCTTTTGGGGGTATTTTTTAGGCCATATTTGGTAGGGGTCTTGTCTATTGGTTAGGCATGCAAAGTTTTTTTAATCTAGATTTTATTTGTATGGCAGCTTTTAAGGCAGATTGTTAAAATATGTATAAGTCCTTTTATAGGGTCAATAATATCCTTGGAGGCTTAAGTAGAATTAGAGGGCAGCACTCATTCCTGTCCCCAAGATAGCGGAGTTGTTGTTTCTTTTTTCAACGAGGGGGTATAGCTGTGTGATGCAGCAGTAAATAAATGGTGGTGTGATTACCCCTTGGTCGCCTTATACAGCGTAGTGTTGAATATGGAGGTGGATTTAATGTGTTAGGGCTTTCGGTATGTGGCGTTATGCCCTAACCCTCTAACCCTAACCCTCTAACCCTATCCCCCTAACTATTCTAACCCTAACTACCCTAACCCTAAAACTCTAACCCTAACCCCGAACCCTCTAACCCTAACCCCCTAACCCTATCCCCCTAACCCTCTAACCCTAACCCTCTAACCCCCTAACTCTAACCCTCTAACCGTACCCCCTCTCTTTCCCCCTCTTACATGACCCCCTCCCTCTCCCTCCAATGACCCCCCTTTCCCCTCTCTTACCTTGATCCGATGGGCTCCTGCTGCTCTCTCCCCTGTCCGGAACCGGTATATACTAATGACGTGATGCGCATGTGACGTCTTGTCATTACCATATGACGGTTCTGGACACACCCAGAAGACGCGCTCCCAGGGAGAGAGCACCAGGAACCCAGCGGATCAAGGTAAGAGAGGGGAAAGGGGGCTCATTGTAGGGAGAGAGGGGTCATAGGAGAGGGGTAAAGGGAGGATGAGGATAAGGGGAAATGGAGTAGGAGGAAGATAAGGTGGAAAGAAGGGGGAAGAGAGGGAGGGAGAAGGGGAGGAGGAGGATAAGAGGAAATGAAGTAGGAGGAAGATAAGGGGAGAAAGGGAGGAAGTGGGGGGAAGGGGGAGAGACACAGGGGAGGGAGAGGGGGGAAGAGTAGATGGGGAGTGGTAGCAGGGCCTGTGTAGGGCAGTTGGGGGCATCACGACCTAGATGGGGGAAGTGTAGGACAGGAGGCGGCATTGGGCCTAGATCAGGGCAATGTAGGGCAGGAGGGGTTAGCGGGGCCTAGATGGGGACAATGTAGGGAAGGAGGGGTAGTGGGCCTAGATGGGGGAAGTGTAGGGTAGGAGGGGGCATCAGGCCTAGATGGGGGCAGTGTAGGGCAGGAGGGGGCATCGGGACCTAGATGGTTGCATCAGAGGACTGGAGGGGGTAGCGGGACCTAGATGGGGCATCAGAGGGCAGGAGGGGGTAGCAGGGCCTAGATGGGGCAGTGTAGGGCAGGAGGGGGCATCGGGCCTAGAAGGGTGTAGTGTAGGGCAGAAGAGGGCATCAGGTCCTAGATGGGCGCAGTGTGGGGCAGAAGGGGGAATCAGGTCCTAGATGTGGGCAGTGTAGAGCAGGAGGGGGCATCGGGCCTATAATGGGGGCAGTGTAGGGCAGGAGGGGGTAGCGGGGCCTAGATGGGGGCAGTGTAGGGCAGGAGGGGGTAACGGCGCCTAGATGAGGCCATCAGAGGGCAGGAGGGAGTAGTGGGGCCTAGATGGGGGCAGTGTAGGACAGGAGGGGGCATTTGGCCCTTGATGGAGGCAGTGTGGGGCAGGAGGGTGTAGCGGGGCCTTGATGGGGGCAGTGTAGTGTTATAAAAGTGCAAAGAGATGTGCAGTGTGTTAAAATTAAAGGTGCACTACAGTCTGGGAAAAAAAGACACCTGTTTGTCAAGTATGTACCAAATTAACAACATTAGCAGCTGTGTAAGCCCTAAATAGAATTTTTTTTTTTGGGGGGGGGGATCTGAATTTTTGAAGACATAAGTGTTGGAAACCCTTTATTGTGTTTTTCTCAGAACTGAATCATGAGGATGTGTATTTTAGCTATCACTGGAGAGGGGGAAGGAAGGAGTGAACAGAGAGCCATTGCAAAGAATATTGGATAAGACTGAAATAGAAATAATGCACTGTCCACCTCAAAGGTCCCAGAAGCAGCCTCCGTTAATCATTCACTGAACTATGGTTTCTTAGAAATGTAAACTCCCTTTTCAAGCACACAACTTCCACCAACGCTTCATGGTTCCCTAATTTAAAACTAGCTGTATGACTATTTCCCTGACTAAATCTGCTCTGAGATGAGACTGAAAAACTACAGGACACTTCTCTCTGCGAAGGGCAAAAGTGAGCTAAGAGGCTACTTTCTGAGTAGGTTAGTAGGTCAACAGAACATACCTACTTAGTTGCTGTTCGATCTCAGATTGAGTGCCTCCAACTCTGTTTTCGCTTATGCAAATGCCTCTTGGGGCTTTTGTCACCCTAAGGGTAATATGGGGCTCCAGACGTGGATTCCTTGCACATTGTGCCTCGGCAAGTGCAGCTACACGTCACTGACAAGGCCCAGGAGAGGTGAAAACGTATTTCTGTGTTTTGCTGTTTCTCCTGTTTGCCTGGTATTTTAGGGCTAGATCACTCGTGTAAGTGTGATATACGGCACCCCAAGAGAAGAGAGCGCCACCCTCCATGCCGACAACTGCGTGCCACCTAGAGAGACTGCAGGCTAGAAAGCAGAAGGGCAGATAGGGCGTGGAGTGAAGGGACAGAGGGAGGGGTTGGGGTGCAGTATAAAGTGAGATGATAGGTGCAGTGAATAGGGTGCAGGAAAGAGGGGATGGGGTGAGGAGAGAGGTAAAGGATGGGTGCAGAAGAGAGGGAGAGGAGGGAGGGAAAGTATGGGTGCAGAGACAGAGAGAGGATGGGTGCAGGGGACATAGTGTGGAGGTGCAGATGATGGGGTGCAGTAGGGTGCAGGCGATGGGGTGCAGAAGAGGAGAGTTGATGAGGTGCAGTATAGGTTATTGGATGCAGGGAGGCGCGCAGTTGTCGGGCGTGCTGTTGTCTGGGGTGCTGATACAGGATATTTTGCCATGTGAATTGCACAAGGGAAATAAACGAGGGCTGCTCTATGAGTAGGTCACCAGGCCTATAGAACATCCCTATTTAAGTATTGTTCCTACTGAGATTGAGTTGACTGTTTTTGCTTTTTAATAACATTTTTCTTCCATTGTGCAGTGGTCCTTTAACATGATCTCAGGTTGCCACTAGCTTAACAAGAATGATAGGGTCTGATACGACAACAATAAAGATGAAAAGAGTTTCATTTTATTGCATATAACAGGGAAAACATTATTGCTATTATTATTTTTAACTTTCTAAAATGTATATCTTTTTATAAACTATTGTTTTAAGGGAAGGAGAAAAAAAATGAAAGAAAGAATGTTTAATACAAATGAACAGGGTAAAATTGGAAGAGCAGATATAAGTGAAACGACACGAGAGACAAAGGATTATAGATGAATGGTGAAGAGAGAAAGCAGATGGAAGACAGAGGCGAGGGGGCGTAAGCATCCTCTTACTTGTACAGTATTCAAGCTCAGTTTGTTTATTTGTTTTTCTCTAAACGAGATGTCAAAAGTTTAACAAGCTCTTTCTTTTGTTCTGGTCACGTACAGGGTCTAGCTTGCGAGTCACCTGATACAGTGAGACAACTGTGACCCAAATTCAGAAATGTTAAAGGGACAAAAAATAAATTAATAATAATCACAAGTGTATGTGTGGGAGTAGAAGGAGGGGTTGGTCCAAATTAGGGCAAAGAAGGAGCTATTTATTCAAATCCTCCTCCTTCTCCCCCATTATCTTCTGCTGGGCCACCCAGAGCTATCCTGGAAGAGACATTTTGCCAACTATGAAATCATATGACCTATTACCTCACACGCAACTGTGATTAAGCAAACTGTCCTTATGTGACGTGTGTAGTAGAAACTACTTATAAATATCCTGTTACCTAGATGGGCACCAAATAGCATAAGTGGAAATTAAGGAATATTATGTCTAAAATACAAAATACTACAAGATTACATTTTGCATATAATGGTTTTCATATAAATGTATTTGATATACATTGTGGTTATAAGATTAAACGTATAGCTCAACAAACATCTTTCTATGATGTCGGTGCTGCCAACATCCTAAGGATAAATCCAAATTTTTAAAAATTGTTGTGGATTTGTTTTAAAGGCACAGTCTTGAACTAATGAGTGATTTAAAAGAGTAAACCTTATTAATAATATATAAAACTTAAAAACTATGGAGCTATGCAAAGAATATGTTAAAACTATTGGAAAAAGTTTGGCATCTCTAACGTATGTAGGAAAAAATAGTACAAAAGGATTTGTGACGATCCAGGTGTAGGGGCTATTACTGCCCAGGGTCCCTGCTATACACTACAGGTTAACTACCCACAAGGACCTTTTGGGGTCTTGGAAATCTCTGCACCAGCACCCTGTTATCTGGCTTCTGTATCAGTCAGGGTCGTTCCATCAGGGATCAGCATTCCCAGGAGTCTCAGTAACCTTCCTGTAGTGGTAGTGACCAGGACAAGTTACTTGCAGGGTGGAGATAGGATCAGTATCACAGCCACCAGGAGCAAATAAGAGAACATATCATTTCTAGATGTCTCAGCAGTGAACTGATTTATTTTTGGAAAGTCAACAATATTTATAGGGAGTAGATTCAAAGGAGGGTGTACAACACAACAATAATAGGGAGTGACCGACAAACACAGAAGATTGACTCCACATGGGGTCTAATAATCTGGCATCCTGTCTGGCACCTGTGAACAATAGGCCAACATCCAAACACACATAATGCTGTCTCCATGACTAGTGGTCTAGACCTCAAATAGAGTACATTAACTTTATCTGTCAAACAATGGGGCAAAACAGATTACAGTACAATGGAGGTGTATATGCACAGTGGTTGGACCCAAGCAGTCTGTCCTTTATGGTGGCTCAATGGGCTAAGATCCAGGAACTGGGAAAGGGGTCTGTGACAGGATTATATAGAAAAGATGCCAATTTATGGGTTACAAATCAAATGACTTCTTAAAGGCATCTAGAAAAAAAAGGAAAATGACTCCTGTCTTTTCCTTCAAATGAATAATATAACAAATATTTCCTGCATTATTAAAACCTTCTTCATACCTAGCTCATGAGACTATTTTTCAGGCAATATCTGTTTATCATTTTTTTGGGGGAACTGGTAGTTTTATATTACTCATAATAAGGAAATTACTTTTTGTAACTATTTTTTGGTACATAATTTAGAGATGCTAAGTTCTGAAAAGAACTAACTCTAGCAATCAAGATTCCAGCATCAATAACGAAATCCACACATTAATTATGTGAACCAGTTATAGCTTACCATTTATCGAAACAACATACATATTTATATATGTAGAGTGACTGCTCAGTCCTGGTGGTAGAAGGAAGTGGGAAAATGACCGTTGGAGAGTTTCTCTACTGAATGGATAGTATGAGGCCCAGTGACATTGGCTGAGTCCGGTGCAGAATGACTGTCCAGTCCTGATGGTAGAAGGAAATAGGAAAATGACATTTGGAAAGTGTCTCTGCTGAGTGAATGGTATGAGGCTCAGTGACATTGTCTGAGCCCCTTGCAACTTTGAAAATCTATAATTTTTGTTTGTATGAACAGATCCATTTACACTACAACAGTTTCTAAATAAGGGCCATTTACCTCACTGTAAGTGCTCTTCATGGTCTGAAAGAGCACAAGATTGTGTGTTAAAATTATCTGTTTTTTACTTACACCAATAACAGCTAAAAAATCTAAAGTTTTAAGTCTGTTTACAAACGCTGTGTATCCTGCCTCCTGAATGTTCCATGATTAATAACAGACAGCCGAGCCTCTCGGTGAAGACAGTGATTGATAGCAGTTTTCCCTGAACTCAGAATGCACCAACTAGTTAACCCATAACTGACCTGTTTAGGTGATTCCAGCATTCCATGCTCTGCACAGATAGATTTGTTAAGGGTTAACACTATTTTTTCTTTTGCTCACCACGTTGAACTAGGAATCTTAGTTACATAGGGCCCTATTCAATTGCAAGCCCGTAATTACATGGAACTCAACATTTTTGCTGCAGGTTAAAAAAATTCTAAATATCTAGATGTAATCAATTGACTCAAGCCCAATTAGAGACCCAAAGGCTAAACCAGTAAACGCTTCCAGAGGCTGCAAGCTGTTTGTGGGCTTGAATACATGACGTTCGCAGTTAAAAGCCAATTCCGTAATTAAAGTATGCGCCACAGTCCTTAGAGCCAAAAAAACCTGTCAAACGCATAATGCTTGACAGGGAGAAATAATAAAGATGGGATCTTAACACCCCTGCGTTGACGGTGTTATAGATTTTCACACATTAGCATGCAGGTCCCGGAGCTGGTGGTTTTGGTCTTGGAGAGTGAGAGTAGGAGATTTTGGAGAGCAGGTTATTGTCGTTTTATTGATTTATATTTCTGATATCTGTTAATATATGTTTGGATGCATTCATTGTAAAAAAGTATAACACATAATATACATACACACAGAGTAATAAGACACATGGATACACATATAGATAGATCACTACATACACACACCCCTTCCCCCAACCTATATCCTAACATATAATAAATATCCATAAAACATGTATTTTTTTCCATGACAAATATATTAATATAAACTTATTTTCAGTTATCCTTATTTTACTGTTGAGATTATTAAGGGGGGCAGAGAGTAGGGGAGAGGAGGAGAGAGAGGAGTGAGAGGTGAACCTGGGGAGTGGAGGAGAGTGCAGGGGAGAGAAGTGGAGGATAGGGGAGAGGAGAGGTGTAGAGGAGAGGTGAGTGGTGGAGAGAGGAGTGGAGGAGAGGAGAGTGGAGGGGAAAGGAGTGGAGGAGAGGAGAGTGGAGGGGAGGTAGAGGGGGACAGAGTTTCCCATAGTGATAGGTACTCCCAGCAGAGGGTCAGGTGGAGGGGCCTGATCCCAGGGGGGCGGTAGCGTGGAGGAGGGACAGGGCAAGAGGCTGAGAGTAGTGGAGATGTTGGTCCTCCTCTGTGCCATCCGTGACCAACCCACTATCCTTGCGTAGGGAGGGAAGTTAGGTAGGAAGGAGGCAGCAGCCGCAGTCAGAGCAGTGGGCTTGGTAGAAAGGGATGTGAGGTCTGTAAAGCATTGCTTTGAGGACATCCGGGCTAAGGTGAGGAGGATGATGGTCAAGGAGGAGAGCGCAGCGACAGCACGAAGTGGTGGCCCTCAAGTGACTGTCACGTACAACGAGTGGGAGATGCTGAGCCAGGTGCCTGTCACTGGTGCTACAGGCCTGGTGGCCCAACAGGATCCAGCCTCCATGTCAGGTAAATATCAGATACACCAACATGCCACCACATGTACATCACACGCACATAGAAAACACACAACACATGTAAATGATGACCAACAATGACACTGACATGTCGGTTCCCTGGATTTAGGAAGGTAGAGATGGATGCGTCATTAAATCCATGAAGCTGACAAATCACTGTCATTAGTGGGCACAACATGAGTAATCATTCAATAGAGAGTCCATGTATACCTGTAGGTGTGCCAAATGCAGCATATGCAGATAAAGCCCACAAGCCGGAAACAAAGGTAATGTTATGAGCCAATAACAATCAAGCTCATAATCCAAAGAATTGATCACATCTAGCAAATGATAGCTACACATAGTAAAAATTAAGTGAAACATCCAGGTTCAAGACAACAAGATGTCAGATACCGGTCATGTGTAGGGGGTCTGCAGTGTAGGAAAGGAGTAAAGCGATCTCTAACCCCCCACCCCTGAGGTGGTGACTGGAATTACTATCTTCTTAGGAGGAATTTGTTCTGAATGGATGGAGGCTCTAGTGGGAACAAGTTTTTTTTTGTTCTGAGTGGTCACTTGTCCTGCTGAGGAGGATTGGCCTCTCTCTCATATTCTGTACTGCCTAGAAGAAAAACTATTAGCAACAACATTTAGTTTTGTAAAAATACATATTGTAATTAGATGGGAAAAATAGACATCTCCTGGGGCATTATCACAGAGAAAATAGACAAAGAGGCCTACGTGGAATGTCTAAAATACTCATTAGAATCCAGTAATCCATGTCCTTAGTCTGCTTGTCTTCAGCAACCTGTTTGCTGGCTTTCTTGAGCACCATCTTTAGAAGAGGCTTACTTCTGGGACGACAGCTATGCAGACCAATTTGATGCACTGTGTGGCGTATGGTCTGAGCACTGACAGGCTGACCCCACAACACATCAACCTCTGCAGCAAAGCTGGCAGCACACATACATCTATTTCCCAAAGACAACCTCTGGATATGACGCTGAGCACGTGCACTTAACTTCTTCGGTCGACCATGGCGAGGCCTGTTTTGAGTGGAACCTGTCCTGTGAAACCACTGTATGGTCTTGCCCACCGTGCTTCAGCTCAGTTTCAGGGTCTTGGTAATCTTCTTATAGCCTAGGCCATCATTATGTAGAGCAACAATTCTTTTTTTCAGATCCTCAGAGAGTTATGTGGCATAAGGTGCCATGTTGAACTTTTAGTGACCAGTATAAGAGAGTGTGAGAGAGATAATACCAAATTTAACACACCTGTCCGACCCTTATACCTATGAAGACCCATACTGTTTCCTTAAGCGCTTAGCCAAACCACCAAGGTCTATTAATCTTGGTAACCTCTAGAATATACCAACTCACCTGATTTCCATCTGCAAGCATTACTAACCATTAGCTAGTTCTGAGATTAACTCACTGGTCATGACCATTATTAATGATGTGTCATTTCACAATACATGCTGAGCTGTGACCAGCGTCAGTGCTCAAGGTGTAATATAAACTTAGCAATATTATATTGTTCATCAACATTGATATCACATCCATCAGCTATACAGGTGTTAGCAAATGTTAAAGGGATGCTCGTGATATCAGCAATAGGGGAAAATACCCATTAGTACTGAGAGGACACAAAGGTCAGCAACTAGATTCAATGTTACTTACATAAGAGCCAAGGATCGGTTCTTAGACTGACTGACATGCCATTGTGAGACTTTGCAAGTCCTCCGACAAAGTAGTATTAGTCTGCATTTAAGCTAACAACAATCATGTCTTAGATATCTGGTTATATGATAGCTTTAATACTGTGTGAGCTACATGTTAAGAGGGGCTGTCATTGAAGGAATGTCTACCTGAGAGGTACATAACACAGGCAAAATAAGGCCTTAAATAATATAGGGACTGCAGCATCTCTTCTCAACAGCATCCCTCAGTAACCATCAATTGGTGAAATGTTATACAGAATGTCCATAGAGTCCATGTCCACAGAGAAGAGGATCGTGGACCGTGTGATGAGAGCTAACAATCTGCGTACAAAATATCTCCATCACATAGGCCAAGATCCAAGACTCTGTAGCCAGGCCAGATTATATTACCTTTGGACCAAAAGATTGTCACTGAGGAGTGCTGTTGAGAAAGCACAAAACATATGTGTAGCTCCTACATCCTCCTCCGCCTAGCATCAGGGCCCCAATCCCCCAAGGGCGGCCGCTGTTTACTTGGTGGTGGTGGTGGTGGGGTGGGGGGGGGGGGGCAGGGGAAGTGTATGGAGTGACCTAGCTCTATGTGTATCTATGTGTGTAATTTAATTGTGTATAGGTATTATGTGTTATCTGTAAATATGTGTAATCAAAGATTAAGTGTAAAATTGTAAATAGATGAATATAAAATAACAAAACTGCAATATACTGCTCTGAAATCTCTCCCACTCTCTCGGTATCAATGCTCAATCCACCAACTCTGGGACCTGCGTGCTACTTCGCCAGAATCTACAGCACAGTCAATGCATGGGCGGGTGGAACACAACTTTATAATCTCTCTCTGTCAATCATCTTCGGCTAGACCGATTTCTATTGGCTGAGAGGGCTGTGTCGCACTCCGTTATACCGTGATTGGATCGTAAATGAGGGCCGCTTTTATTCCAGCCTATTAACAGCTTGCGGGCACGGGAGTTGTTTACGGGCTTGAGGCTTCGGCCCGTAACTTGCGCCCTTATTCTGTTGAATAGCACCGGATTTGTAACAGACTGCGAGCCTGCAGCAGTCCCACAGACATACAACCTATATACCCCGAGATGCGGCCTTGCAATTGAATGAGGCTCCAAGTCATCTCTACTTCTCACTCGGCTCCTTACAAACATGCACCCCTCATTTCCTCCAGTCATACCTCACTCAGATCCCTTCCATCTATCAGTTTCTCAAGGTTATGTCTCTGCTGTTCAAATGATTGCCATAGTAACCATATGCAGGATACATTCCCTGTGCAGTCATATAAACTCTATGCTGATTACAAACCACTCCATGGAATTTCAAAAAAGTGTTGAATCTCTTTAAGGGCTGAACTTAGCACATGCAGTATATTTAGACAAATATATATTCACAATAACCTCAGTGGTTTGTGAGATGGTTCCACATATAAAGATAGAATCCAATGTTCTGTATGGATCTTTGGTTTTCTGTGTGGGGGTAAAATAAGGTGAAAAGCTTCCACCTATTCCCTTCCTCCACTTGCTGCTTTATAATGTGTGAACCTGAGGCCATACTAATCCTTCTGTCCTTGCAGGTGTCAGTTCCACATACTCAAATAAAACATTCCACCTGCATCCCAGTTCCAGATGTCTCCTTTGACCTCAAAATCATCCAAGCGTCCAGAACTTGAATGTGTTTTTTAGTATGAAAGGGGATGGAGAAACCGTTGCAATACTTAAAACAATGTTTCTGCCCCAGTACACAGACGTGGTAGCTCTCATGGCTTGATCTGAAGACTCCTGAAGTTAGTTGTTAATACATCTCTCAGGTTCTGGAAAATATGCATACAGTTAGTACTTATTACTTTGTGATTGACTGTAGATTACCACACTACAATTAGTATAAAAAGTTTTAAATCTATATTGAGACACATTTCATATTTGCCTTCGAGCTAAATTATACAAGTCAACACATAATATAAATGTTTGGTTCTGAAGCACTCTTAAGTGATGCCTTTATAGGGTCTGTAAATTCTGAACTATTATCAGCAATTGTGCAAACTTAAATATCAAGCATTAAAACATTTTAATAAAAATTCAAACAATGAATAGTATAAGATATACTGTATATACATCATATGACAAACTTCCTAGATTAAACAATATCTCAATCTATTATCCTTTATTTATAACATATTCCGTAGCCATATACAGGGCTTAAGTACAAGGCAAAAACACATTTTAACACATTGGAAAAAATGGAAGACCCTGTCTTTGAGCTTATCAAACTTACATAGTGTTTTCCTCAAAGCACTGGCACAAGATTGAAAACTCACAAACTTATAATCTAAAGGGTTTAGAAGGGTAATAGAGTGCATAATAAGGCTGAAGGTGATAAGCTTCTTTAAAAATATGTATTTTTAATGAGGTTTTGAGGCAGAAGATTAGTCTAGGGGCACAAGGGGTAGAGTTCCCAAGAATAGGGGCAGCACAAGAAAAGTCCTGAAGGAGATGATAATAGAAGAGGAGGAAGTAAGAAGGTCATTAGCAGAGCAAAGATGGTGTTTGGGGGAGTATTTCTAGGGCAAATATATAAGTGGTACACTTTTGTTGAAAGCTTTATATGTTATGGTCATGATTTTAAATTTTGTTCTGGAGACTACAGAAAGTCAGTGGAGTGACTAATAGGAGCTGCAGACACAGTATGGTAGATGAGTCTAGCAGAAGCATTAATTTTGGCTTTGAATGGAGATAGACAGGTGATGGCGAGTCCAGAAGGAGAAAGTTGCAGTCTAGATATGACAGAGATACATTCATACTAATATTAATAAAAAAGTGCAGATGGTAAAAATAACAATAGTGATGCTTCATCCAGTGTCTGCAAATGCAATCAGGTGTGGTGCAGATTGTGTATTGTTCCAAAAGCAGAAAGTGAGAAAGAGCCTGAACGATGATTACTACTTCAGCTGTTGGACATGCAGCCAAATTAAATTTGAAGCTCGTATCTGCAACGCGAGAACAGCAACGGCTGCGAGCTTGACGAGTTGCGGATTTATGGTGCTATTAAATTAGAACAGGCCGCGAGTTAAGGGCTTGAGAGGCAAACCCATAAACCATTTGTCGCTCATTGGATGTGCGGCCGTGAACGTGATCAATTAGTCTAACTCGTTGTTACAAGTTGGGATGGAGCCAATGGCAATGGCAACAGCGATCGTCAGAATTACGTCACTGAAAAATGGTTTTCTACGGGGTTCAATTACGAGTTACGATCGGACCCACATTGCAGATATAATGCAATATTCATAAAGCCGTAAATATGATATTCTATTACATGCGAGTTACATTATATCTATTTACACATTGATTGCCGGGATCGATATAACGCAAACATTTTACAGGAAATAAAGTATGTTTTGGGGCCGATTTGTGAGCTTAAGAATGTTGTGCTATTAATTCTAAGACCTATCATCACTTTTACTTTTAATAAAAGTACAAAAGTGTTGTGATATGTGCATTTATAGTGCTATGAGTTGGACTTTAGCCCCCTTGTGGGTTCTCTCTTGCACTCGTTGGCTTTAATGCAAGTGATTTTGATGCAATTTAATTGGAACGTTAGCGGTTAGGGGCTTGAAAGAACAAAGGATTTGCGGCTGCAAAGTTTCGCGTTCCACGTCCTGTAGGCTTTTTTCGGCCTTGCTGCGTCTTAACCTGCAAGTCATCTGCGGCTTACTTTAAGAGGCTAATTTAATAGCCTTAAGTCCGGCGAGCTACGTTACGAACTATGGACCTCATTCTATTAAGGGCCGTAAGAGCTGCAAGGCTGCAAGTGGAGGCCGCAGGCTACGTCGATATTCAATTTGCGGCCTTCGGGTGGCTTACAGCCATCGAGCTGCGGCCGCTTGCGATGAGCTTACTTCCGTCAAAGCCTTTGATCTTACATGGCCGCAAGAGTTGCAGCAGCAAGAAAGTCCAGGTCGCTATTCAAATGCTACCGAACCCTTCAGTCATGGCCGTAATTTGCTAAAACCGAGCCGCAGCTTACTTACACCACAAAGGTCCCGCAAGGCTCTTACTTACAAATCGTAGCACCAATTAAGCACATAAAAAAGCCATCCTGTACTTTGATGAGACATGAAAGTGATTGTAGGTGTTAGAATTCATAGCACAACATTCCCTTACACTCAAATCTGCAAATCATTTTTTTTGTAATTCATGTTCAATTTCCATTTCCGAGTCCCACAGGCTTGGAGCACATCAGACCCGCAACGGCTACGGGATTAGCCTCCTTCAAGTCCGTAAATGGGTAAAATAGACCCACAGGTTACTTCGGCCATGGAGGTGTCGCAAAGGGCTTACTTACTAATTAAGCAAATAGAAAAGCTATCCTGTACTTTTATTAAAAGTGAAAGTGATGTTTGGTCTTATAATTAATAGTTCAACATCCCCCTACACTCAAATCTGCAAATAAATAAATGTTATTTCATGTTTTAATCTTTGTGTTCTATCTATCATGCAAGTCCCAGAGGCGCTCATTGCACTGCGAGCCTCACAAAGGCACACAGGACTTAGGCTGCATTGAGCGCCGAAGGCGCTCATTGCACTGCGAGCTTTGCAAAGTGAGGCGAGCAGTTGAGGCACACGGGATGCCACCAAAAAACTTAGCACTTAGCTGCTGACCGCTAATTTAACTGCCAAACTTAGTTCAAGCGCGTAACTCTAAAAGCACAAAAAACAAGAAAAATAATAAAAAAATATATAAAAACACACTCGCACACTGCACAGGGGGAGAGCAACGAAGCCTGGGAGTGAGGTTGCAACCGAATTAGAGCCATATTTGGCATTTTTCATCAATTAAAAATCTGGTAAGCGGACGAAAAACGTAAAAAATCTGGATGAAAACGAGGCTGAGCAAAATACACAATGGCAAAGACAGTAACACTTACACGAACAACGCCAGGCACGCAGGACTTTGAAAATAAAACAAACAGCATTCAGTCCGAGGAGAAAGACACAGGGAAGGGACAGGGGGGAGATGGAGGAAAGAGACACATGCCATTCCCAACGAACCCTGCAGGTTAACGAACCCTGCAATGAGCAGCCTGTACAGTAGGCGGGAGGAAAAGCTCGCAATGAGCGCTGAAGATGCACATCACGGGGCTCGCGATAAGCACCGCGTGCAGGACAGGCTCGTGATGAGCGCTGAAGGTGATCATTGCAAAGCAGGAAAGTTGAAGTACACAGGGGGAGAAGCTCTCTAGTTGTGCACAATGGGTCTTTGTCGCATTATTGACAATGGTGGAGCAGCCATACCCCTTTTCTAAGTATCTAAGAAAATATTTAATCCTACACATTTGCTCTTAGCAAATTGAGTATAAATGGATTTTTTTGTGCCTAACCTACATTTTTCTATGCACTGTTGTCCCTTTACACCCATTTTATTTCTTAATATGACAAAATGGAGATTAGGTGGCAGATAACCATGCTGTGTATTATACTTAAGGGTCTGTACTTGTTGATCAGTTAAAAAGTAAATCACTTAAGTTTACTGTAACATTTCAAATGGTTTGATACTGAACGCTATCACCTCTCTCCAGTCGGGACTAATAAACCCAGATAAAAATACATTGTCCAGGTATTCTTGATTTCCTATGATGCATACTTACATTATATTACATTATTAGCTGTACTTATCAACACATAAGCAACATATCATGTAAAGGTTAACAGAAATTTGATCCAGCTAATAGTGTGGGAAATATGTTTGCTTTTATCTCAAGCTATTCTTAAATGACAATTGTGGTTATTTTTTTTTATATATAGGCTTGAGAAAAACTAAATTTGATAATGAAAAAAAAAACATATGTTTTACATTTTTTACTTTTATATGCAGTGTTCCATTTTAATTTCTGAGCTAATTATGCAGTGCCTTGCAAAAGTACTCACCCCCCTTGACTTTTTACCTATTTTGTTACATTACAGCCTTAAGTTCAATGTTTTGTTAATCTGAATTATATGTGATGGATCAGAACACAATAGTCTAAGTTGGTGAAGTGAAATGAGAAAAATATATACATAAAACTATTTTTTAGAAATAGATATCAGAAAATTGGCATGTGCGTATGTATTCACCCCCTTTATTATGAAGCCCATGAAAAGCTCTGGTGCAACCAATTACCTTTAGAAGTCACATAATTAGTGAAATGATAGCCACCTGTGTGCAATCTAAGTGTCACATGATCTGTCATTACATATACACACATTTTTTGAAAGGCCCCAGAGGCTGCAACACCTAAGCAAGAGGCACCACTAACCAAACACTGCCATGAAGACAAAGGAACTCTCAAAACAATTAAGGGACAATGTTGTTGAGAAGTACAAGTCAGGGTTAGGTTATAAAAAAATATCCAAATCTTTGATGATCCCCAGGAGCACAATCAAATCTATCATAACCAAATGGAAAGAGCATGGCACAACAGCAAACCTGCCAAGAGACGACCGCCCACCAAAACTCACGGACCGGGCAAGGAGGGCATTAATCAAAGAGGCAGCACAGAGACCTAAAGTAACCCTGGAGGAGCTGCAGAGTCCCACAGAGTACTGGAGTATCTGTACATAGGACGACAAAAAGCCGTACGCTCCATAGAGTTGGGCTTTATGCCAGAAAAAAGCCATTACTTTCAGCAAAAAACAAAATGGCACGTTTTGAGTTTGCAAAAAGGCATGTGGGAGACTCCCAAAATGTATGGAGGAAGGTGCTCTGGTCTGATGAGACTAAAATGGAACTTTTCGACCATCAAAGAAAACGCTATGTCTGGCTCCAACCCAACACATCACATCACCCAAAGAATACCATCTCCACAGTGAAAGATGGTGGTAGCAGCATCATGCTGTGGGGATGTTTTTCAGCACCCGGGACTGGGAAACTGGTCAGAGTTGAGGGAAAGATGGATGGTGATCTTCTTGAGCAAATCTGTACCACTCTGTGCATGATTTGAGGCTAGGACGGAGGTTCACCTTCCAGCAGGACAATGACCCCAAACACACTGCTAAAGCAACACTTGAGTGGTTGAAGGGGAAACATGTAAATGCGTTGGAATGGCTTAGTCAAAGCCCAGACCTCAATCCAATAGAAAATCTGTGGACAGACTTAAAGATTGCTGTTCACAAGTGCAAACCATCGAACTTGAAGGAGCTGAGGCAGTTGTGCAAGGAGGAATGGGCAAAGATCCCAGTGGTAAAATGTGGCAAGCTCATAGAGACTTATCCAAAGTGACTTGGAGCTGTGATTGCCGCAAAAGGTGGCTCTACAAAATATTGACTTTAGGGGGGTGAATAGTCATGCACATTGACTTTTTCTGTTATTTTGACCTATTTGTTGTTTGCTTGACATTAAAAAAAAAAAATGTCTTCAAAGTTGTGGGCATGTTCTGTAAATTAAATGATGCAAATCCTCAAACAATCCATGTTAATTCCAGATTGTGAGGCAACAAAACACGAAAAATGCCAACGGGGGTGAATACTTTTGCAAGGTATTGTATGTGCAATTTTCTCAGGATATAGTATAATTCTTCAAAAGAGAATATTCTAAATATAGGACTACATTGGTCCTTTAAAGCATGTAATAGGGTTGGACCCAATAGAATGATATCAGCTATTGTTAAATTTCACCAAGGGGCACTACCAATGAAATAATTTATTTTTATATACAACTAAAATAATGAATTACACACATTGATATGATAATTTTCTCAAAGCATATTGTGCTATATTTCATGAAATTAGGTATACAGAAATATTAGTGTACACTTTAATCCTGATCAAATGCATTTTAAAGAATGGTTGATGTCACACAAAGAAATCCAGTTTAACAAATATTCCATATGGTTTTTAAAACATGAGGAAGAAAATATTCTGAATTTATTTTTCTAATAAATAACAATAAAAAGAATATTTTGCAATTTGGAAAAAGTGCAGTGACAAAGAAAAAATATATGTCTAATTTATGGGAGAAAAAAAAGAAAGTCATTCAGAAAAGTGGATTGAAATGCAAATAAGAAT
This sequence comes from Discoglossus pictus, assembly GCA_027410445.1. Classification (NCBI taxonomy): domain Eukaryota; kingdom Metazoa; phylum Chordata; class Amphibia; order Anura; family Alytidae; genus Discoglossus; species Discoglossus pictus. The sequence continues at coordinate 375,331,643 of CM050164.1, forward strand.
ATGTAGATGATGTCCATGACTTTTGTGATGGTAAGCGTAGGAAGATCAAAAAGCATTCACTTGATGCTTAAGTATTTAAAACATCACACTGAGAGCTAGGCTGTCACCATATTATCCAGATATGTTATTGCAAGCTTAATGACATGGAAAGAGACAGTCCTTCACTTGTCTAGGGCGGCGGATACAACTTTACTAGCTGCTCGTAAACCTATTCTGATCAAGTGGTTGTGATCCGCCTCTCCATCAGTTCAACAATTAAATTAGTTTCTTTTATCACTGAGGTCTTTAGACGGAGATGCCTCCATGTCGGATAAGGAATCCAGAACATGAAATATAAGCCCCATAAATCTCAAAATATTCTCACCCTGTTTAGAATGAAGTAAAATAATCTTCAAAAGAGATTCATTGTTTTAATGACAAAAATAAAATAAGACTGCCAGAGCAGTTTATTTAAGGGTGGCATTATGGAGTTTGTGATGGTTTATGGTTTGATTGAAATATACTGATTTGCTATGAGCTGCAATATCTTGTATTAGACCAAAAAGAGAGTTTTTCATTGGTTAAATTAGTGTGCAAAGCTTTAGAAATCTCTTCTTTATGTGTAGTTGAACATATTTATGTAGGCCTTGAAACTTCCCTGCATTATAATGGTAAAATACAAATGAAATGGTCAAAACATATTGAAAACCACATCTTGTTTATCCATTGAAAATGATAAAATATGACATCACCATCTTTCTCCAGAATTAATACTGTGGAACTAGGAAGCAGTAGGCCACTTGCCGTTTTTTCAGAATATCGACCCCTTACCATTTTTAAAACAATTATTTATTTAACGTAAGTGTATTTTTCCAGTATTCATTATTTGCAGGCTTTTGAATTAAGTTCACAGTGATTCAGTTTATTAAGTTGCTGTCATACCCTCTTGAAGCTGACTGATTTAAATCACCATACAGCACTTCCAGTAATTGACACCCAACTCTTGATATCTGATTTCTTTCAGTTCATGAATTTTAAATTAGCGCGTGTGGAAAATATTAAGTTTTCCTAGTTTTGTGTGTGTTAAATCAATGGTCAGTTACAGCAATTACATTTTTTTCAACCATCCCCATTGTAAACACATTTACACATGGTCATTTGAATAACGTAGCTTGATAAATATGCTTGCAAAGGGGAAAAAAAAGAACAAAATAAGTGGTAGGTATTTTCTTGTAAAAGGGTTGGCTTCTATTTAGTTCTGCTGAGACCAATGGAAGTTGTTAATGCCACATTCCCTTTGTACAGACAGGAATGTCTTATTTATTCAAAGCCTCCTGCTGCCTCAGGAAGTTGATCCACTGAAACCAAAATTATAGATTCCATAACAGAAATATTGCATGTAAAATTTAATTAATTAGAGGCTTTTTTACATTGTAGTTCCTCAAAACAGTACATTTAAATATATGACCATTGTGATCCTTTAAACATCATAAATTAGTTGGTAATGATATGATGTAATAACATGCATGGTGTTGATGGCATTATGGTGGTAGTAAAAAGTGATGATGTTAAGTCTACATGCAAAATCAGTTAATTGCAGAGTCCTTATTTACATTTAGATCCAAATGTATCAAAGGGTGAATTCACTTTGATAAATTCACATTTTGACGTATGTGAATTTAATTACAGAAGCTTAACACGAATGGTGCTGGTTTATCAATAGGCTTGCCACCCCTTGTGCTGTCAAATTTGGAAGCACAAGTTTTCTATTGTATTTAATGCTGTATGGGCACATTGACTACATGATAAATATTGTTTTGCTAGTAGTGATGTATTGGTCCTCATCTTCCACTGGTGGTCCTTGAGGGCCCCTATATAGGGGTTAACTTTATGTGCTATTGAGCTCCATAAGAACCCAAATATTAGGTTAATATTAGATGCCATGTCCAAAAGGACGTTTTATAGGGGTTCATTTTGTGGGCCATTGAGGACCCCCATGGTCATATTTTAGTAAATTCGTAGGGACCCCTATGGTATGGGGGTTAATATTAGGAACCATGGGAATCCATAGGGACCACCATGGTAACGGGTTAAAACATGATGCTGTTAAGTCTACATGCAAAATCAGTTAATTGCTTAGTCCTTATTTACATTTAGATCCAGATTTATCAAAGGGGCGAATGCACTTTGGCGCATTGATTTGCTTCAATGCACCTTAATACTCCACTAGCAATCAGAACTGAAATCGGCAAATGTATGACATATGTGAATTTATCAACAGTGAATATATATGTATTTAAGTGGTGTATCGCATTTTGTAGTGGATGACATATGTGATTGGTTTGCAGTACATAGTAATGGTAGGTGTATTGCGTAATAGAAAAATTGTATGCCATTATACATATAATTAAAGTATAATAGTAATTGATAGTAATAGTAAATAACAGTAATTGAATAGTCATAGAATGTTATTAAAAGAATAGTAAAATATTAATGCTAATAAATATATATAACTAGCGAATTGCCCATCAAAAATGACGGCAATAAAACTGTAAGGCAGGTAATGCTGTTTGCCACACAAAGTAACATAGTGTTTCATTCCTTTCCTCCCTTCCACGCCCCCTCCATCCCCCTCTCCACCACCATGTCCCCCTCCACCCTTCCCTATTTCCTTCTCCACTCTAAAAGTTGAAGATTTTGAAAATTAGCAACAGTTTCCTTAACAGATTCCACAAAGGGTATATTCCATTCCCTCAACATAGTTTCCCCCTCTCCCACCGAATTAGCAAAAAGCCGAATTAGCAAAAAGCCCATTTATATGAAATATTTTCCTTACATAAAGCTTTAGTAATGTCTTGAAACTTTCTACGTTTGTTAAAGTCTCTCCAGAAAACTCTGTAAAAATAATCAGATTTTCAAACGGAGGATCAAATTTAGTTTTTGCCCATGATGCTTTTAACACTGCTTCTTTATATTCAAAGAAGTGTAATCTGACTATAACATGTCTAGTATTAGCACCCTTAAGCTCTTTAGGTAACGGGATCCGATGGATCCGGTCTATTATATTAATCCAGGGTTTATTGGGCTTTACTAGATAGGAAAAAAATGCAGTTACAAAAGCCTTAAGTTAATCAAAATTGAGGGTTTCCGGGATGCCTCTTAATCTCAAGTTATTCCGTCTGGAAAAGTCCTCTTGTTGTGTAGCTTTAATTTCCATACGTTCCATTTTACATTCCAAATCTTCTGAATAATTAACTACTTTTTGAAATTCTTTAATTAAAATTTTGTGATTTTTTTCTAATTCCTCCATTTAATCCAGCAAGTTATTAATAGCTGATTTATTTAGTTGATTTCCTGTGAACGGTCATATCTTAAAGTAGATTGTAATTCATTAAGTAGTTTTTTCATAATTGAAGTGGTTAGAACTTCATCTTCCATTGTATCATCTGATTCAACTGATTCATCATTTGTAGACAGTTTTGTTTGATCTAGTCCCGGTGATGAGTAAGTATGTGTAGGGGATTTTCTTTGTGAGGAACTCATAGCTCTTAATTCCCCTTTGGGGAGAAAAAAGTTGCCGGTGTTGTTTTTGGAGCATTCCCAGTATTTTTCTTAATTTTAGATTTGGGTTTAGTGGCGTTGGAATCTTTATCCTTCATATTGCCTGATAATTCCCTGGGAAAAAAATACTTCTAGTGAAATATAAATGTCTTGAGCCGTCAAAAAGAAGTGCAAATCAGGTGCCAGTCAGCGGTATAAATAAGTAACTTAAATATCTTTTACACTTCTCCAGGAACTTATTATGGGCAAATTAGAGTTCAACCAGAAAAGTATATAAATGTTTATCCCCTACCTCACAACCTTCCAATTGGGGGTTCTTACTTGTCTGACAAACTTTATTTTCAAACTTTCTGGCTATGGGCCAAATCATTCAAACTCAAGCCCATCTTCATATAATGCTCTTATAGAGCTAAAGTGTCAGGAAAAAAGGTTACTGAAAAAAGTTACCTCAGAAAGGTTCATATCAGGTGCAAATCAGCAGTATGAGTAAATAGTTTAAATGTCCTTTACAATACAAACGATTCAAACTCAGGCCCATCTTCATATAATGCTCTTATAGAGCTACCCATCTCTCGTCTGTCTCCCCTCCAATCCATAATGAACGCCTCCGCTAGACTCATCTTCAATACCAAACGATCAGTGTCTGCAGCTCCTCTCTGTCAATCACTCCACTGGCTTCCCATTGCTTCCCGAATCACATTTAAAATCTTGACCCTAACACATTAAGCCCTCAACAACAGTGCACACCCTTATATCTCTGCTCTTTTCTCTAAATACTCTCCCAACCGCCCCCTTCGTTATGCTAACGACCTTCTTCTTTCCTCCTCTCTCATCACCTCCTCTCACTCCCGTCTTCAAGACTTTTCTCGTGCTGCCCCTACTATTTGGAACTCCTTGCCTCGCTCCATTAGATTATCTTCCTGCCCCAAAACCTTAAAAAAATTACTTAAAACACACCTATTTAAAAAATCATATCACCTTCAGCCTTTATAATTACAAGTGCACACTCCACAGCATAATAACACTCCCACCCACACTCTACAGTACAACACACAGACCCCTCCAATTGACTAAATAAATTGCATTCACGTTGCCATTTTGTAGTCGTCACCCTCTTGTATCACACCTAAACCCTTAGATTGTAAGTTTGCAAGTTTTCAATTGTGTGTCCGTGTCTTGGAAACAAGCACTATGTGCATTTGATTATATGCTCAAAAACAGGGGCCTCCATTCTTTATAAGGTGTTAAGTTTGTTTTTTGCCTTGTACAATACCACTGTACAGCGCTACGGAATATGTTGGCGCGATATAAATAAAGACAATAATAATAATAATAATAATAATAATAGAGCTAAAGTGTCAGGAAAGAAGGCCACTGAAACAAGTTACCTCAGACGTATTTTTTGGACCTTGTATTTTTTTTGTTTCTAAGTGCAGAGGGTCGTATTTTTTTGTGTAAGTCTCGCTTTCCTTGTGGCAAGTGTTACGGGCTGTCATTTTTTAATGCAATATTTATGTATTATTATTACTATATTATTATTATTAGATTTATTATTATTGTTATTAATATTACTATTAATATTATTATTGTTTTTACATTTGAAATTATTATTTTCCTCATTATTTCTTAACTGCATGCATTGCTCAATTTAATTACTGAAGTTTAACGCAAATGTGTTCAAGAATATCATTGCTGGTTTATCAATAGGCTTACCATCCCTTGAACTGTCAAATTTGGAAGCACACGTTTTCTATCATATTGAATGATGTATAGGTACATTTACTACATGATAAATACTGTTTTTGCTTGTAGAGTAATGTATTCCTTCAGGGCCCCTATATAGGGGTTAACTTTATGTGCCATAGAGCTCCATAAGAACCCAAATTGTTAGAGCTTAGTAGACTTTTGGGGTCCATTGAGACCCCCATGGTATATGGGTCAATATTAAATGCCATGTCCTTAAGGACCCCCATTTTATAGGGGTTAATTTTGTGTGCCATTGACGACCCCCATGGTCATATTTTAGTATGTTCGTAGGGACCCCTATGGTATGGGGGTTAATATTAGGAACCATGCGAATGCATAGGGACCACCATGGTAACGGGTTAAAAACAACATAGTTACATAGTTACATAGGGCCTCATTCTATTATCGGCCGTAAATCGGCCGTAAGGCTGCGATTCCTTGCGGGGGTTCTGTTAACTCGCAATTCAATTATACGGCCCCGCAAGGATCTCCTCTTACGGCCGGCCGCATATCTTGGAACCGGCCGTAAGCTCAGAAATCTTTAAATGCAAAAATAAATTCAAGCCTGCACTGTACAGCTCTGTAAATGTTAGGGATCATATTGGGGTACATGAGGATTAAAAGTAACCCACTCTCAAGCTTGCACATCAGCCCAAACCCGAGTTTAAATTAACTGTTTATTTTCCGGCTGCGGCGTGGGCGGGTCTGAGGTGCTCCAAGCCCTATGGACTTTTTACATGTATATTTGACATATATTAAAAAAATATATTTTACGGATTTGAGTATAGGGGAAATTTGTGCTATTTTTTCTAACACCTAAAATCACTTTATAGTCTTCTCAAAGTGCAGGATGGCTTTTTTTGAGCTATTTTATGTGCTTAATTGGTGCTAGCGGGACCTTTTTCCTGCAAGTAAGCTGCGGCTCGCTTTTAGCCTTGCAGACAGGGTTCCCGGAGCAATAGAATAGCAACCGGGCTTTTCTTGCGGCCGAAACTCTTGCGGCCGTTTTAGATCAAAGGCTTTCCTCTGGCACGTGCGGCCGCAAGAGATAGCAAGGCGCCGGCCGCAAGCCTGCCGGAGTCCCCGGCCGGAGGGGAATAGAATAGCAGAATAGCTTGCGGCCGGTCCTTGCGGCCCCGCAGCGCCTACGGCCGCTAATAGAATGAGGGCCATAGTAATTAAGGTTGAAAAAATACTTTCAGTCCATCAAGTTCAACCTTTTAAGATCTCCTCTGATCTGCAATATGCAGATTGGTTATTAATTAATTAATTGTTAATTAATTGTTAATTTATTATTAATCAACTAGTTCTTTTTTTTAATTATTAATTAATCTAGAGGTAGGCAAACAGAAAAAAAAAACAAGTGAAACTTAGCCAATCGTCTCAAAGGGAAAAAAATGAATTCCTTCCTGACCCCAGATACTGGCGATTGGATTTCTCCCTGGATCAATACTCTCTCTCTAATTATCCAGGATAACCCTCAATTCCCTTTTTAATTAGAAATAAATACAGTCCCCTCTTAAAGTTATCTGGTAGAGAATCCCACAGATTAACCACCCTTACTGTGAAGAACCCTTTTCTTTCTTTTTACTTCTAACCTCAAGGGATGTCCTCTTGTCAGTTGAAAATCTCTTGGCACAAAAAGCTCCCTTGACAAATCTGTATACTGACCCTAGATATATTTATATAGGGTAACCATATCTCCTCTTTAACCAAATTTTCAATAGAAAAAAGGCATCAGTCTTTCTTCATAACTTAGCCCCTCCATGCCCCTTATTGGTTTTGTTGCCCTCCTCTGTACCTTTTCCAGCACTAAAATGTCCTTTTTATAAAGTAGTTCCCAAAATGTTACTCCATATTCCAAATGAGGGTGTACTAGAGATTTGTATAGTGGCAGAATTATATTTGCTTCCCTTGCTTCTCTACCCTTATTAATACATGCTAATATTTTATTTGCCTTTGCAGCTGCTTGGCTTTGAGTACTGTTACCTAGGTGGTAGTCCACAAGCACTCCCAAATCCCTTTCAGTATGCCCCTATATTTGCTCCATTAAGATTATAAATTGCATGGCTATTTTTCCTTCCCAGATGCATAACATTACATTTATTCATATTAAATCTCATCTACCATTTAGATGCCCATTCCTCAATTTTATGTAAATCCCTTTGGAGGGAAAGCACATCATTATCTGATTTAATTACCTTGCACAACTTTGTGTCATCAGTGAAAATGTAGACACTACTTTCCAGTTTCACCTCTAAGTCATTAATAAATATGTTAAAAGGAGAGGACCTAATACTGAACCTTGAGGAACCTCACTTAGTCCAATCGGAGTATGTTCCATTTACAACAACCCTTTGCTTCCTGTCTTTTAGCCAGCTCTCAATCCATGAGCAGATATTTACTGCAATTACTGTATGACTTAATTTGCACAATAGACTCCCATGAGGAACTGTATCAAAAGCCTTTGCAAAATCCAAAACGACTACATCCACTGAGTTGCCTTGATCCAGGTTCCTACTAACCTCCTCAAAGAAAGAAATTAGATTTGTTTGACATGACCTATCCAGCAATACATCCATGTTGACTCCTACTTATAATCCTGTTCAAATAGACATATTCTTGTATATTATCCCTTATTAACCCTTCTAAAAGCTTTCCCACTACAGAAGATCACTGGTCTATAATTCCCCGGATTTGCTCTTGCTCCCATTTTAAGTATAGGTATCACATCAGCTTTTCTCCAGTCATCTGGTAGAGACCCTGTGTTGAGTGAATCTTGAAAAATTAAATATAATGGTTTGGCTATTACAGAACCCAGTTCCCTCAGTACCCTTGGATGTATTCCATCAGGACCCAGGGCTTTATTAACATTAATTTTTTCCAACCTATTTTGGGTTACTTCCTGTGTTAACCAATTATTATAATTATATTACCAATTATATATATATATATATTTTTTTCATTCTTCCCTTTTTGCACTATAAATCTGCCCTCCCCTTTTCTTTCATAGCTGCAACACCTAAAATCTTATTCTTTGTCAATAAACTAATTATTATACAGAAACCTAAAATCAGTTGCATTGGTTTATGCTTATTCATGTTTTTTTTATTTAATTCCCCTCCTTGAACCAATTCTAACCCAAGACCGCCAGTCTGGCACATTTACATGTTGGTGTTCATAAATAATTTATCCTTAACTCGCATGGCAAGTCCAGCCCTTTGCAAATCCACAGGAAGCTGTATATGGTGCAGCTCCAATTTTTTTGTTCTTGTGTGCATTGCCAGAGGCAGCTGGTGCATTTTGGCAATTGGGCAACTGCCATCCCAAAATGTTAGCTGGCAGTGCCAATACTTGATATTATATATATTATTTGAATTGATAGTATTATTATTATTAATACATTTGTTTTGTGACTGACAACATTTTTTGAACAATGACATTCTGCCCCATTAATGCTATAAAATTCTCAGCATTATATTTTGATGATTATACATTTCATACCTCTGCTATAGAAAATTGTCTATCACTTCTGCTATTCCTTTAAAACAACAAAGGGGGAGCTAGTGAGCACTAGGACAGCATCCTGATCTCCCTTCACAGTAAGACAAGTGAGGCAGAGAGGCAAGGACTTGCTTTCATGTGCAGCTCTAATGAGAGCAGTTGGATGTTTGTTACAAATGCCCAAGCACACAGGGGGAGCTCTCACACATGCTGCCATGTTTTCTACACTCTGTGTGTCAATGGAGGGAGGGGGGGCTCACAGAGGGAGTTGAGAGCAGACAGGAAAGTTATGCAGGGAACAGAGACTGTTAGTGAAGAGACTGCTCATTGGAATTAGTAAGTAGTATTAGAAATTAATTCATACTGATTGAATTATAAATGTCTATTAAGTTTAAATACTCCTGTTTATCAGCCTTATTAAATCGCGATTCGGTAAATTTAAAAGGGCTCTGTTTAAGCACATAGCATATTTATTTTTACAAAAGTTTTTAGTTAGTGAACTTCTATCCAAAAGCAAGGTCCTGGGGGGGCGGAGCTAGCGTCCAAGGCAGCAGGACGTGCTGTGAGTGAGCTCCGTGATCTTGGCCGGGGTTTAGGGGTTAAATACTCCCAAAAGGGTCTGAGGACTCCCCAGCAACATCGGGGAGCATCAGGAGCAGCTGACCCGACCCTCCCAGGACGCCCCAACCTGTGGAGGAGAGACGCAGACGGAGTTACCGTCACCCTTGGCCAGGAGGCTCCGGAGCAGTGAGAAGCTGCTCAGCCTGGGGCTGCGCCGGCCTGGACAGGTCACCGGACGAGCTGCAGGAGGGGGAGCAACGAGCCCGGAGTCCCCAGATGCCCAGAGCCTCAGAAGCAACGGAGGTGAGAGGAGAGGGCACTGAGAGGAGGCACAGAGGAGGCCGCCATCTTGTGAGGCTGGCGGAGAGGCACATAGAGCTGTGCGAGGTACGTGGAGCACACGGAGCAGCAGGTCAGCTGCAGGGGGGAGCCAGGAGGGCACTGGAGAGCCCTGTAGGGCCGGTGGCAGAGTCCCAAGGGGTCATTGAAGGAGAGTCTGGGTGGAAGAAGAAAGCCCGCGAAGAGGCGGCGGCCATCTTGTGAAGCCATGAGGCGTCCTGAGCCTGGTAAGGCCTCTGCATTCCCATTCCCTGCCTAGAAAGCCTAAGACAGGTTAATTGCTCTAGACACCCTGTGCTGGGGGAGAACACGAGCATACTTGCACTAAAACTCTACTAAGCTACCCGTTAGCAGAGAAGGCAGACACAGAGACTCTAACAACTAATAGAGGGGACTGCCTTTATCTGAATCACACAGCAATAAGTGCCCACATCTACACTCTGACTCTGACAACACCAAGCCCAGAGGTTATGTGCTTAATTGTGCCTGAAGATATTGCAACTTTACTGGCACTGAAAGCGACGCTAAGGGGTGACCTCACTGCTCCCTGACTCAAGTAATATAAGGGCTTGCTCAGGACTTTAAGATTCTAAGGCCTGGATACTGACCCTAAGGGGACAAAGACTTTGCACTGCTTATAAGACTGCAGAAGGGGCCATACAACCTCTTTATCTTCATCTCCATTACTACTGCCTCATTACTAATGGTAACAAGATTTACCTTTCCTTATATAACTGCTTCAGCCGTGGCCTGGGCTCAGTATTGGTACAACAACAAACCAAACATTCTATCATCATTGGAGGGAGCAGCACTGTCACCTACTGGTGCTCAGAAAATAGTGCAGCCCAGCACTCAACAAGATACACCACCCGCACCAGACAGAGCATTGACGCCATCTAGTGGGACATTGATGAAAGCAGCTTGGGCCTACTGAGAGCACTTGATTGACAGAGCTCAACAATACACTGAGATGTAACTACAGCGGCCCTACATGGTTCTAGCCGGCAAGGACCAAAAACCACCAAGACAACATTACAGGAACTGGGTGTATCCCGACAGCTCCGAGCACAGCAGATCTACTTTCCTGAGAGGATATAGCTGAGCGGAGGGTTCTCATCAGATCAGCTGGCTAAATGCCTAGGCATCCAACAGCCAACCCGGAGACAATCAGCGGCGCAGAAATGGGGAAAAATAAAAAATCCTTACCGTCAAAGAAAATTGACGAGCATTTTAAAACCCTGGAAGCATTAGACACACCGGCACAAGACCTCGCCTCAGAGCAATCGGACATTTCAGATTTAGACTCTCAGGAGGTAACCTTACAGCCGGAGGTATCCATCAATAGTGCCTCAATGGCAAGAATTGAAGCGCTCCTGGCCTCCCATATCAACGGAGCAGTCATGGCATTGCAAAAAGACATACAGGAGATCGGACAGAGGACCCATCAACTTGAGGAAACCATGGACCAAGTGGTAGAGGCGCAGGAGAAGGACAGGGCCAACATTGCTGGCAACTCCTCCCGTATCTCGGATATAGAAGATAAGTTGGAGGACTTGGAGAACAGATCCAGAAGATTTAATTTGAGGATTAGAGGCGTCCCCACGGCTATAGTCGATCTACCACGCTACCTTAAAGGCACGATAGATGAGATCCTCTCAGGATACCCGGACCACGAGTGGGAGGTAGAGCGAGCGCACAGAGCCCTTGGGGGGAGCCGCAATCCAGACCTCCCTAAAGACATCATTGTCAGGCTTTTGCGCCAACAATCCAGAGACCTGATCCTCGCAGCTACCCGCAACAAGACCTCGACCACTGGTCCTGACGGGGCTAAGCTCCAGTTTTTTGCAGATCTTTCTACAACTACGCTACAAAGACGGAGGCTGATGAAGCCGGCCCTGGAAGTGCTGCTACGCCATGGCATCAGATATCGCTGGGGATTTCCCTTTGCCCTGATCTTTTCTGTGGGAGGTATCCAATATACAACACGCTCCCTAGATGACTGCCAAGAGCTTCTCAAGCGCCTAGAACTGATTGGGGGGGACACAGCTCCTATGGCATCTGCTTCAGCAACTTTGCCTCTTCCGCAGAGACAGTGGTCTGAAGTGACCAGACAAAAGAGGCCTGCTGATCACGTCTCAAAAACTGCCAACAGACGCCCCAGCCAAAACATGGACACACTGACACACTAGCACAATTGTCTTTATCCTCAGGACTGTTCAAAACGAGGGTTCGACTAAAGAGGCACCATGCTATCAGAAAGACCTGCTCCCTTTTTGCTTTTTTTTGGTTTGCTTTTTTGCTGCTACCTAGGGGAGACTCTCAGGAGGATTGCTCAGAACTGAGCTAGCTGTTCTGTACTACCTTCCCCCCCTACTTTTTGCCTTTTGGACTGGCTCCCGGAGGAACTCAGGACTTTTGCTACGAGTTGTACCCAGCTGACAAAATACTTTTGAACTGTTATTAACCCATGTTTTGCTTTTCCTTCCTACCTAGCAGGTTGTAGTAGATTGCTAAAGAAACACCTACTGTTGCTACTTGAGGGAATGATACTTAGCCTGGTGAGACCCCTCTGGCTGGTCTAGGTTTAGCTGTTTCTACTGTTTACAATTTATGTCAAGAGTTTTGTTATTAATATTTGCACAAATTATTTATAGATCAGGTTACTCTATTACGGTAACACTCCTTTTATCTTATTTATGATGGTCCTTGCCGGCAGGAGCTGAAGTGGAACCTGCTAGTACTTTACTGGATAGACAGGAATAGGTTAGGGCTAGAGGTCCTAAGAATGCTTGATTTTTCAATAACCACTCTATTTGTTCTTCTCACAACTTTCTGTATTTGTGCTCACCTACCATTCACTTGCCAACCTTTGCTCACCCACCCTATACTGGGTTCGGAACGAAGCAATTCATTCTTTAAATATTGTGTCCCGGCCACAGCATCCATTTTTAGAGTATATCTAAGCCGGGATCAGCTACTAACGCTGTTTACCCGTCCTCCTAATGCCAATCACCATCCACATAATTTAAACTACCCACATCCTTTGCCTACTTGCCTCCTGTGCCCCTTTAGCATTCCCGGGGTCTCAGGGCATAAGCGTAATGATCCTTATTTGGTGGAGGCTTTAGTGGTTGCCTGTTTGCAGGTCAACAGGCACAATCTAATTCCATTTACAATTACATTATCCAAGCCAAAATTAAGCCAACTGTTTTTTATGATAGGGCACCAGGGGGGGGCATCAAAACTCACGCACTCTTGCTTATATATTCTAAATAGGATCAAGCCTGCTAGAACTCGCTCACCCAGGGCTCAGCCTCTTCCACACCTCCAGAAGGAGAAGCCGCTCCTCACTCCCTCCTCGACAGCTCGCCGGAAAGGTAAGGCTAATTCAGCATATCTGACAGACACCTTATTAATTTACCCATGCCCATAACAGTACTCACTCATAACGTGAAGGGCTTTAACTCTCCTTTCAAACGGAGGAAGGCCTTTTTATACTATAAGACTTACAAACCATCTGTAATATTCCTACAGGAGACCCACTTCGCTAGGCATAAGACCCCTACATATCTAAATAAAGATTACCCTCAATTCTTCCATTCCACGCACACTTCAAAAAAAGAGGGGGTAGCAATATTGCTACATAGGAACCTCCAATTCCAGTTAACATCCAAACTGATAGACAGGGAAGGGTACTTTATTATTATAAAGGGTACGATCCTGGGAAACACGATTTCTCTGGCTTCCTTCTACGCCCCCACAACGGCACCACATAAGGCCCTAATAAGATTTTTAAGGGCACTGGAAGGGGGGGACTGGGGGAACTTAGTGGTAGGAGGTGATTTCAATTTAGTCTTAGACCCAAAGGGGTGATTCTCCAACAAAATTAGACAAATTAAGAAACTCCTGCACTTGGTTAGCCTGGTAGATGCCTGGAGGGGACTTCACCCGAGAGGGAAAGAATTTACTTTTTACTCACCCACACATGGCTCCTACTCGCGCATTGACACTATTTACATTAGCAGCTCACATAGAGCGACCATAGTGCCTTGCACTTGGTCCGACCATTCAGCAGTTTTATTGGAAGTGGACCTGGGAAGTCAATTCAGCATACCTTACACCTGGAGGCTGAATGAATACCAAATCTCACTGCCTTCAACTCAGGAGTGGATAGAGAGAGAGTTGCTGGACTTCTTTGGGTCCAATGCGAGCAGGGAGACGGGAGCGGGATGGGTTTGGATGGCTCATAAAGCCTTTATAAGAGGAGTGTGCATCAAATTAGCTTCTCAGTTCAAAAAACAGAATCTACAAAGGTGAGAGAGATCTGGCGAGCAAATTGGCACGACTAGAGCTACAAAATCAGCTCTCCCCCTCCTCCACCCTGAGAACAGAGATTGACAAGACGAGGCTGGAGCTAGATAGCGTATTGTCCATAAAAACGGACAAGGCACTAAGACGGACGCAGCATTTGTTTTACAATAAAGCGAACAAACCGGATAAATTGTTAGCCAGAAGCCTGAGAGCAAAGTACGCCCAATCCAGGATTTCCCAAATCAGGAATAAAGAGGGCGACCTCATATATAGCCAAAATGAAATACAAAAAGTTTTTAGGGAATATTACCAAAATATATACTCTACTAAACAGGTGGCCATGGAAAATAACATTGCTTCTTACTTAAACTCACTAGACCTTCCTCAAATCTCGCCCGATGATTTACACTCTTTAAATAAGGAAGTTACTGTCAAGGAAGTCCTGGCAGCGATTGAGGAACTAAAACTAGGAAAATCCCCGGGCCCGGATGGGTTCACCAATATCTACTATAAGAAATTCTCAACACTTCTGGCTCCTCATCTATGTAATCTCTTTAACTCGATACTGAGAGGGGAGATTGCCCCCCCCAGAACTAAACCATGCTGACCTAACAATATTCCCTAAAGAGGGTAGAGATCAGAGAGATGCCAAAAATTATAGACCTATCTCACTGCTTAATGGGGATGTCAAGTTGCTTGCCAAGATCTTCTCTCAAAGGGTCTCAATATTCCTTCCCTCTTTGATTCACAAAGACCAGGCAGGGTTCATCCCGCATAGGCAAACTGGCGACAACATCAGGAGAACTCTAAATGTCATCCATTTGGCTAGGTCTAGGGGGACCCCGGTCTGCCTGCTCGCATTGGACATAGAGAAAGCGTTTGACACCTTAGAGTGGCCCTTTCTATTTGCCACGTTAGCAAAGTTTTGAAGGCAACTTCTTAAACTTATTACACACTTACTACACGCTACCCAAGGCCACTTTGAGACTACCAGGTTCCCAGACGGCTAGTATTAATATAGAGAGGGGCACGAGACAGGGGTGTCCCCTGTCCCCGCTGCTCTTTGCTTTGGCCATAGAGCCCTTGGCCCAGGCGATAAGAGCGAACTCCTCTATAGAGGGGGTGCGGGTGGGGCATCAGCATCTAAAATGTTCTTTGTTTGCTGATGATCTACTGTGCACTCTCTCGAATCCTAGCTCCTCCATAGACGCCCTACTGGGCACAATCAATGAATATAGCACTCTATCTGGACTGAGATTGAACCATAGCAAGACAGAAGCCTTAAGTGTGGGCATTCCTGGGGACATCTTGGACCATCTACAAAAGGTACACAACTTTCCATGGCCTACTTCTTACATTAACTATCTGGGGATAAAGTTGACTAACTCACTAGCAGATATTTATAAAACCAACTACCCACCCCTATTTAGGACCCTTCGAAGGGACTTAGACAGCTGGACAAAAAGGCAGATTTCATGGACAGGCCGAATAGCCACGGTCAAGATGAACATCTTGCCGAGGCTGCTTTATCTGGCCAGGACTCTGCCGATCCAAATTAATAACAGGGAATTGGCACAGTTTCAAGCCCAGGTCTTTAGATTTGTTTGGAGGAATAGACCCCCTAGGATCGCCAGACATACTATGTATAAACACAAGTCTAGGGGAGGACTATCCTGCCCTAATTTCAATACCTACTTTAGGGCAGCTCAAATTGCCTTTATACCGTTGATACATTCTATCACCCTACAGCCCAGCTGGTTTTTTATTGAAGAGCTACAAATGGCCCCATTAAAATGGGAAATCATTTTATGGGCTCCGAGTTCGCACACGTTTGACTCCCAAATCCATAACCCTATAACTAAATTTACACTGAAAATATGGAAATGGGCTAGGAAAGATCATAAGCTGATTCACCCCGTATCACCTCTTACTTCAATATTTACATCAACCTCTCTAGCGACCACCCTCACAGCTGACTCCAAAGCATTCTGGACTATACACAATTTAGACAAACTTGAGGCATGGTTTGAGGGTGACAGAATTATTTCTTGGGCAGAAATGAACAGGAAAATAGGGATACCACACCAAGAAATGTTTAACTACATCAAAATTAGACATTGGGTTGAGGAGATACATAGGATTCATGGCCCGCCCAAAGGATCGTGGATGTCAATAGTATGTAAAAACACAAACTTAATTGGAGGAACCTTAGGCTCACTGTACACTATGTTTAATGCCCCAAAGGCTTAGTGGAAGCCTGCTTACACATTGAAATGGGAGATAGACATGCAACAAAACTGGGAGGGGGACAAATGGGCGGAATCCTTTCTGAGCCTATCTAAGGGCTCATATAACTATAGCTTGCTAGAAACCTCATTGAAAATCTTACACCGGGCATACATGACTCCTGTCAGGCTAAATAAGATATCTCCAACAATTTCAGATAGGTGCTTTAGAGGATGCCAGGGAAGGGGAGACTTTATTCATACGTGGTGGAAATGTCCTAGAGTGGCTGATATTTGGAATGAAACTACCAAATTAGCTTCACGAATTCTTAAATCTCCCCTAGAACCATCCATCTCGACTTGCCTGTTGGGAATTCATTACCAGGGGCTGGGTAATAAGGGGAACAAATTGGCTCAAATGATTTTTTTAGCCGCCAAAAATATAATTGCTAGAAGATGGAAAAGCAGTCATATCCAATTTCAGGAAGTCATAAACAAAATAAATTATCTTTGCATTAACGAAAGAATGACTCACACTTTGTTGGACACTCACCATATTTACCTAGAAATTTGGGGACCCTGGATTCAGTCTCCAGATAGTACATTGTAAGGTCTGGACAGGAAAGAACATTACATTTTGGCTAACAGCGGTGGCTTGTCTGGCGAGTGGAGTGTGGAGCGGACTGGAACGGGTAGAGCTGGGAAGCGGAGAGGCAACTCATCTAGACGACAAAAGGTACTGAGGGTAGCACGGGAGATCATGGGAATGGATGTGTTGATGAATACTTAGGAGTGGAACTTTAATTGCGTATCTACTTAAAACCATCACCAAAAAAGAAAAAAAAAAGTGAGATATCGGGCTGAATGATTGTTTATTGATATGAATATTATATTTTAATAACAATGGACACAGTTATTTCAATAATTTCAGTTAACAGATGTTTGCAATGTAATTGTTTTTTATGTAACATAAAGGCTGTTGAATAAAAATCTTTGAAACAAAAGCAAGGTCCTCACTAACTAAAAACTTCTGTAAATAAAATATGCTATGTGCTTAAATAGAGCCCTTTTAAATTTACTGAATTACAATTTAATAAGGCTGCATGTTTGGATAGGGTTCTATGATTGTGAATGCCTCTGCCTGAGGGTATTTATATTTTTAGAATGATAAATGCCCCTACTTATGTGTGTCTGTGTAGTGTTATATGATTATAAATTCCCCTGCCTGAGTGTATATTTATTGCTGTGGCTATAAATGCCCTCGCATTCCTATATTTGCATTACTATGAGTATAAGTACCACTGCCTTCCTATATATGTATTTCTATAAGTACCCCTGCCTTCCTATATATTTATTCCTATGAGTATAAGTACCCCTGCCTTCCTATATATTTATTCCTATGAGTATAAGTACCCCTGCCTTCCTTTATATTTATTTATATGAGTATAAATACCCCTGTCTTCCTATATATTTATTTCTGAATATAAATGCTCCTGTCTTTCTATATGTTTTTCTATGAGAATAATACCCCTGCATCTGTGTATATTTATGTCTATGAGTATCATTGCCCCTGTTTTGTAAATATATTTATTTCTATAAGTATAAATGCCCCTGCCTTCTTATACATTTATTTTGATTAGAATAATACCCCTGCATCTATATATATATTTATTTCTAGGAGTATAAATATCCCTGTCTATGTATTTATACAACTACTGTATAAATGCCTCTAAGAGTATGAAAAACTCCATCCTGTGCATACATGTTTTTCTATAATTATATGATTATATGAAATTATAAATACCCTTGCCTGAGTGCATATGTATTTCTGCAAGTATAAGTACTGTATTTATAACTAAATGGGCACCTGGGTGAATATTTTTATATTTACACAGTAAGAGGCATCCCTTGTTCAATATACACTATATAAGAGAAAAAGACACTGAAATAAGGAGGCACAACAATGTTCTTGCTGCTTGCAGTCATCTAATTCATTTTAGTTAAACAAGCTGTATTTTTGTATGTTCTCACCATGCATTTCCCTAGTTCTACTTAATTTGGATTACAAGTCATATGGTATATACAGTATATATATATATATATATATATATATATATATATATATATATATATATAACAGTACTGTATGTGGTTAAGTGACCTGGTTTGTGAAAAATCCATCCGTTGCTATGTCTAAAACTGTGAAACACAGTAAGCATATGCTTTAAAGGAGCCATGTTTAAAATGGTTTGGATTGACAGAGTGATGGTGCATTATGTTGCCTCATTTGCATGTCCCACCCAGTTTTCCCAGACTGCAGTGCATATACTGTATTTCTGAGAAATTTGAGCAGGGAATAAGTTTTTATCAACTTATTTTTAGACATTCAAATGGAGTCACTAATATACTATTCCTTATTTGTACTACTGTACTTTGTACGGTGGAGGGCTTCTATCACTCTTAGACCACCATATGTGAAATAATTGCTATATATATATATATATATATATATATTGGTCTTCTAAGGTCATATATATAAACTGCTTGCTGTGCGTTTATTTGTGTAAATGATGATGCTGAGTTATATCAAAAACAACATTTTAACCCCACTGTTACATTTCTACAATAACAGGCAAAGTATACATACACATAGGGACAGAACACTGAGACCAGCCCCTCCCTGTGACAGTACCTGTGACATGGCTGCAGCAGTTTCGTGATCGGCAGTAAGCTTGATTTAATAGCACATTATTTCATTACATGTGGTTGATGGAGTAGAGATGAGTTTGATTGTAAGGTCTATTTTTGGATAGAGGAGAGAGATAGATAGATAGATATGATAGAGAGATGGAAAGATTTAGAGAGGATAGATGGAGTGACAGAGAAAAGGAGAAATGGATAGAAAGATAGAGGGAAAGATAGAGGGGGAGAGGGAAAGATGGATAGAGAGGAGGCGGGAGAGAAAGAGGGAGGGATAGAGGGGAGATAGAAAGAAAGCAAGGGATAGAGAGGGGGGCATGCATCCTGATCTAATATGTATTCATATGGGTTTTATTTAATTACTAGCGACTTCTTCAGATCACCAACCTAGGGTAAAAAAGATGTAAAAAATTACTACAACACGTTTACATAAAATAAATAAACATTATAAACATTCTAAATATTCTACTTACCTTTCCAGGATGTCACGTCCTCCATCTTTGCTTCTCCGGCGCAGCCCCTGTTAAAAAAAAAACATTATATTAGTTCACATACATAAACATAAAACCAAGTAAAAGCAACACAATCTACATTGTATTTACCTCCCCGCGATGTCAAGGGCCTCCTCGTCTTCTGCCCCGGAAGCTCTTTAAAAAAAAACTAAAAAAAAACAACACACATCCGCCCTGGTGGATATCCCCGACGCTAATGAGCTTCCTACGGAGTGTTCCAGAATAAAATTGTCAATGGCGGCTTCTGATTGGCTGAAAACGCTGTCTATCAAATTCAGCCAATGAGAAGATGCCAATTGTGAACCAATGAGAAAGGGATACACCCCAAAATCCCACGCTGATTGGATAACGCACCTGTCAATCTTTATTTGAACCAATCCGAAGGCATTTTTTGCCATCAGCGAATCACAATGGGATACATCCCCACGCGGTGATTAGCTGAAGACATCTGCACCTTCCCATTGGCTGTAATACTGATTACTGATTGACATTGACAATAGCCAATGAGAAGGCGCAAATGCCTTCACCAATCAGTACGTGGGGGTGTATTCCATTGTGATTGGCTATTGTCAGTGCAATCAATCAGAATGCGCAGATGCCTCCAGATAATCACCCTGTGGGGGTGTATTCCATTGTGATTGGCTGAAGGCATCTGCGCCTTGTGGTTGGTTTAAATAAAGATTTGACAGGTGCATTATCCAATCAGAGTGGGATTTTAGGGTGTATCCCTTTCTGATTGGCTCACACATTGGGGCCTCCTGATTGGGTGAATTTGATAGACAGCGTTTTCAACCAATCAGAAGGCGCCATTGCCTATTTTCTTCCGGAAAAGTCTCCAGGAGCCTCATTAGCGTCGGGGATGTCTGTGAGTGCGGATGTGTGTTCTTTTTTTTTTTTTTTTTAGAGCACGGTTCCATGGCTGGGCAGAAGAGGAGGAGGCCAGAGACATCACGGGGAGGTAAGTACAATGTAGATTATGTTTATTTTATTTTGTTTTTATGTTTATGTATGTGTATTAATGTTATGTTTTTTTTAACAGGTGCTGTGCCGGAGAAGAGTAAAAGAATAAGGACGGGACATGCTGGAACGGTGAGTAGAATATTTAGAATGTTTAGAATGTATATTTATTTACTGTAAATGTGTTGCACTATTTTATTTGTTTTCCTTAGGTGGCTGATCTGAATGGACATCTTACGTGGTCTTAATTATTTTATTTTAGCTTAGAATTAGATAATTTTATATATAGATAGCATTTATTGTATGTTAGCTTGGGGTATGTGTTTTATATAGATAGCATAGCATGTATTGTATATTAGATTGTGGTATTTATTTAGATAGATTGGGGCATGTATATTAGATAGATAGGATGTATATTAGATAGATAGTATTTATTGTATATTACATAGATTGTGTGATGTATATTATATAGATAGGATGTATATTAGGTTATGGTATTTATTTAGATAGATTGGGGGATGTATATTAGATAGATAGGATGTATTATATATTAGATAGGGGTGTATTGTATTGTATTTAATTGTATTGTATTATATTGTATGTATTGTATTGTATGTATTATATGTATTTATTTCCTTTTCAGGTGTGTAATATTTTTTTCTGTAGTGTGGGGGGGGGGGGTGTAATCTGTTTTTTTATTTTCTGTAACGTTCCTTTTTTTATTTTTTGTGACTTAGATTTTTTTATTTTCTGTAATGTAGATTTTTTATTTTTGTGACTTAGGTTTTTTATTTTATGTAATGTCGATTTTTTTTTGTGACTAGGCTTTTTTATTTTCTGTAATTAGAGTGGTGGGGGGGGTTTGGGGAGTAGGTAGGTAGTGTAGGTAGGTAGTGTAGGTGTTAATAGGTTAGTGTAGAGGCTGTTTAGCTGATATTTCATGTTTTAATGGGGGGGTATAGTGCAGTGTAGTGTTTATACTTAGTGTCATGATGGTCCTTGAGGACCGTCATGGCACTTATGTGGTTAATGTTGGGTTGTAACAGGCCCATAATGGTCTTAATATACCGTTATGGGGCTGATGGGATTAAATAGAGGCTTATGAGGGTCTGTATGGACCCCCATGAGTGACAGGGTTAATTAGCGGTTTATGGGGGTCTGTATTGACCCCCATGAGTGAGGGGGATAATTAACTCAACACAGGGTATCTACCAGATGACTGGAGAAAAGCTGATGTGATACCTATATTTAAAAAAGGGAGCAAGAGCAAATC
Source organism: Discoglossus pictus (assembly GCA_027410445.1). Classification (NCBI taxonomy): domain Eukaryota; kingdom Metazoa; phylum Chordata; class Amphibia; order Anura; family Alytidae; genus Discoglossus; species Discoglossus pictus. The sequence continues at coordinate 375,353,311 of CM050164.1, forward strand.
CGGGGAATTATAGACCAGTGAGCCTCACTTCTGTACTGGGGAAGCTTTTAGAAGGGGTAATATGGGATAATATACAAGAATATGTCTATTTGAACAGGATTATAAGTAGGAGTCAACATGGATTTATGATGAATAGGTCATGTCAAACAAATCTAATTAGTTTCTATGAGGAGGTTAGTAGGAACCTGGATCAAGGCAACTCAGTGGATGTAGTATTTTTGGATTTTGCAAAGGCTTTTGATACAGTACCACATGGGAGACTATTGTGCAAACTAAGAGATACAGGAATTGCAGTAAATATCTGCTCATGGATTGAGAGCTGGCTAAAAGACAGGAAGCAAAGGGTTGTTGTAAATGGAACATACTCCGATTGGACTAATGTGGTAAGTGGGGTTCCTCAGGGTTCAGTATTCGGTCCTCTCCGTTTTAACATATTTATTAATGACTTAGAGGTAGGATTGGAGTGTGGTGTCTCCATTTTCGCTGATGACACGAAGTTGTGCAAGGTAATTAAATCAGATAGTGATGTGCTTTCCCTCCAAACTGATTCACATAAAATTGAGAAATGGGCATCTAAATGGCAGATGAGATTTAATACGAATAAATGTAAAGTTATGCATCTGGGAAGGAAAAATAGCCATGCAATTTATAATCTTAATGGAGCAAATCTAGGTGTATCAGATATTGAAAGGGATTTGGGAGTGCTTGTGGACAACCACATAGGTAACAGTGCTCAAAGCCAAGCAGCAGCTGCAAAGGCAAATAAAATATTAGCATGTATTAAGAAGGGTATAGAAGCGAGGGAAGCAAATATAATTCTGCCACTATACAAATCTCTAGTACGCCCTCATTTGGACTATGGAGTACAATTTTGGGCACCACTTCATAAAAAGGACATTTTAGAGCTGGAAAAGGTACAGAGGAGGGCAACAAAACTAATAAGGGGAATGGAGGGGCTAAGTTATGAAGAAAGACTAACCAAATTAAACTTATTTTCTCTAGAAAAAAGGCGTCTAAGAGGAGATATGATTACCTTATATAAATACATCCAGGGTCAGTATAAAGATTTGTCAAGGGAGCTTTTTGTGCCAAGAGGTTTTCAACTGACAAGAGGACATCCCTTGAGGTTAGAAGTAAACAGATTCCACCTTAAAGAAAGAAAAGGGTTCTTCACAGTAAGGGTTGTTAATCTGTGGAATTCTCTACCAGAGGAGGTGGTGACAGCGGATTCGATAGATAACTTTAAAAGGGGACTGGATTTATTTCTAATTAAAAAGGGAATTCAGGGTTATCATGGATAATTGGAGGGGCAGTATTGATCCAGGGAGAGGTCCGGTCGCCGGTGTCTGGGATCGGGAGGGAATTAATTAATAGTTAATCCGCATATTGCAGATCAGAGGAGATCTTAAAAGGTTGAACTTGATGGACTGAAAGTCTTTTTTCAACCTTAAATACTATGTAATAAGGGCTTATGGGGGGCTGTATTGACCCTCCTGAGTGACAGGGTTAATTAAGGGTTTATGGGGGTCTGTATTGACCCCCATGAGTGAGGGGGTTAATTAAGTGCTTATGGGGGTTTGAATTGACCCCCATGAGTGAGGCAGTTAATTAAGTGCTTATGGGGGTCTGTATTGACCCCCATGAGTGACAGGGTTAATTAGGGGTTTATGGGGGTCTGTATTGACCCCCATGAGTGACAGGATTAATGAAGGGCTTATGGGGGTCTGCATTGACCCCCATGAGTGACAGGGTTAATGAAGGGCTTATGGGGGTCTGTATTGACCCCCATGAGTGACAGGGTTAATGAAGGGCTTATGGGAGTCTATATTGACCCCCATGAGTGAGGGGGTTAATGAAGTGCTTATGGGGGCCTGTATTGACCTCCATGAGTGACAGGGTGAATGAAGGGCTTATGGGGGTCTGTATTGACCCCCATGAGTGACAGCGTTAATTAGGGGTTTATGGGGGTCTGTATTGACCCCCATGAGTGAGGGGGTTAATTAAGTGCTTAGGGGCGTCTGTGTTGACCCCCATGAGTGACAGGGTTAATGAAGGACTTATGGGGGTCTATATTGACCCCCATGAGTGACAGGGTTAATTAGTGGTTGATGGGGCTCTGTATAGAGCCCCATGCGTGATAGTGTATATTTTTTTTTATAACGGGTCCTTTAAGGACCTTTACGGTCCTTTAAGGACACGTAACGCGGGAATTTAGAAAAAAAATTTGCAGCGGGGTCTCCAATCACGTGCGATCGGGAACCCCACTGCGATGGTTAATGTGGGGTTAATGCAGGTCTCCGAGCTTATTTCAGATCCCTTCTTGGGCAAGTTGTACGTGGCTGGGCTTTGAGCCTCGTTTTCGCTTTTTGCGGTGGCCATTTTTTCTCTGGCTTATGGGATTTTCGTGTGTCTGAACTCGGGAATTTGGACTTAAATGGCGGTGTAACTTCACTTTCAGAGGTCCTGGATGCCCCCCTTGCTATGGGTAAGCTTTTTATGTATATTTTGTGAGTATTTGGTATGTTTTGACTGATTCTAGGTGCGCGCGGTTCGGCTGCTATGTTCGTATTTTTCGTGCGTGTGGGTGTTTGTGCCGTTAAGGTTGGTTCCAAGGTCGTTTTTTTTTCTAAAAGTCGTGCGTGTGGTTTAATCGCGTGTGAGGCGCCTTTGAGCCTCCACCTCTGCAAATGCATAAACATAAAACCAAGTAAAATCAACACAATCTACATCGTACTTACCTCCCCACAATGTCAAGGGCCTCCTCGTCTTCTGCCCCGGAAGCTCTTTAAAAAACAAAAAAACAAACAACACACATCCACCCTGGCGGATGTCCCCGACGCTAATGAGCTTCCTACGGAGTGTTCCAGAATAAAATTGGCAATGGCGGCTTCTGATTGGCTGAAAACGCTGTCTATCAAATTCAGCCAATGAGAAGATGCCAATTGTGAACCAATGAGAAAGGGATAAAACCCCAAAATCCCACGCTGATTGAATAACGCACCTGTCAATCTTTATTTGAACCAATCCGAAGGCTTTATTGCCATCAGCGAATCACAATGAGATACACCCCCACGCGGTGATTAGCTGAATACATCTGCACCTTCCCATTGGCTGTAATACTGATTGATATTGACAATAGCCAATGAGAAGGCGCAGATGCCTTCACCAATCAGTACATGGGGGTGTATTCCATTGTGATTGGCTATTGTCAGTGCAACCAATCAGAATGCGCAGATGCCTCCAGCCAATCACCCTGTGGGGGTGTATTCCATTGTGATTGGCTGAAGGCAATCACATACATAAACATAAAACCAAGTAAAAGCAACACAATCTACATTGTATTTACCTCCCCGCGATGTCTCCGGCCTCCTCGTCTTCTGCCCCAGAAGCTCTTTAAAAAAAAACAAAAAAAAACAACACACATCCGCCCTGGCGGATGTCCCCGACGCTAATGAGCTTACTACGGAGTGTTCCAGAATAAAATTGGCAATGGCGGCTTCTGATTGGCTGAAAACGCTGTCTATCAAATTCAGCAAATGAGAAGATGCCAATTGTGAACCAATGAGAAAGGGATACACCCCAAAATCCCACGCTGATTGGATAACGCAACTGTCAATATTTATTTGAACCAATCCGAAGGCTTTATTGCCATCAGCGAATCAAAATGAGATACACCCCCGCGGTGATTAGCTGAAGACATCTGCACCTTCCCATTGGCTGTAATACTGATTACTGATTGACATTGACAATAGCCAATGAGAAGGCGCAAATGCCTTCACCAATCAGTACGTGGGGGTGTATTCCATTGTGATTGGCTATTGTCAGTGCAACCAATCAGAATGCGCAGATGCCTCCAGACAATCACCCTGTGGGGGTGTATTCCATTGTGATTGGCTGAAGGCATCTGCGCCTTGTGGTTGGTTTAAATAAAGATTGACAGGTGCATTATCCAATCAGAGTGGGATTTTAGGGTGTATACCATTCTGATTGGCTCACACATTGGCGCCTCCTGATTGGGTGAATTTGATAGACAGCGTTTTCAACCATTCAGAAGGCACCATTGCCTATTTTCTTCCGGAAAAGTCTCCTGGAGCCTCAATAGCGTCTGGGATGTCTGTGAGTGCGGATGTGTGTTCTTTTTTTTTTTTTAGAGCGCGGTTCCAGGGTGGGGCAGAAGAGGAGGAGGCCAGAAAAATCATGGGGAAGGAAGTTCAATGTAGATTATGTTTATTTTATTTTGTTTTTATGTTTATGTATGTGTATTAATGTTATGTTTTTTTTAACAGGTGCCGCGCCGGAGAAGAGTAAAAGAATAAGGACGGGACATGCTGGAGCGGTGAGTAGAATATTTAGAATGTTTATAATGTATATTTATTTACTGTAAATGTGTTGCACTATTTTTATTTATTTTTTCCTAGGTGGCTGATCTGAATGGACATCTGCAAAGGTAAGTGGTTTTAATTATTTTATTTTAGCTTAGAATTATATTATTTTATATATAGATAGCATTTATTGTATGTTAGCTAGGGGTATGTGTTTTATATAGATAGCATAGCATGTATTGTATATTAGATTGTGGTATTTATTTAGATAGATTGGGGGATGTATATTAGATAGATAGGATGTATATTAGATAGTATTTATTGTATATTACATAGATTGTGTGATATATATTATATAGATAGGATGTATATTAGATTATGGTATTTATTTAGATAGATTGGGGGATGTATATTAGATAGATAGGATGTATTATATATTAGATAGGGGTGTATTGTATTGTATTTAATTGTATTGTATGTATTGTATTGTATGTATTATATGTATTTCCTTTTCAGGTGTGTAATATTTTTTTTCTGTAGTGGGGGGGGGGGGGTTGTAATGTGTTTTTTTATTTTCTGTCATGTAGATTTTTTATTTTTTGTGACTTAGGTTTTTTATTTTATGGAATGTAGATTTTTTATTTTTTGTGACTTTAGGCTTTTTTATTTTCTGTAATTAGAGTGGTGGGGGTTATTGGGGAGTAGGTAGGTAGTGTAGGTAGGTAGTGTAGGTGTTAATAGGTTAGTGTAGAGGCTGTTTAGCTGATATGTCATGTTTTATTGGGGGGTATAGTGCAGTGTAGTGTTTATACTTAGTGTCATGATGGTCCTTGACGACCGTCATGGCACTTACGTGGTTAATGTTGGGTTGTAACAGGCCCATTATGGGACTGATGGGATTAAATAGAGGCTTATGAGGGTCTGTATGGACCCCCATGAGTGACAGGGTTAATTAGCAGTTTATGGGGGTCTGTATTGACCCCCATGAGTGAGGGAGTTAATTAAGGGCTTATGGGGGGCTGTATTGACCCTCCTGAGTGACAGGGTTTATTAAGGGTTTATGTGGGTCTGTATTGACCCCCATGAGTGAGGGGGTTAATTAAGTGCTTATGGGGGTCTGTATTGACCCCCATGAGTGACAGGGTTAATGAAGGGCTTATGGGGGTCTATATTGACCCCCATGAGTGACAGGGTTAATTATGGGATTATGGGGGTCTGTATTGATACCCATGAGTGACAGGGTAAATGAAGGGCTTATGGGGGTCTATATTGACCCCCATGAATGAGGGGGTTAATGAAGTGCTTATGGGGGCCTGTATTGACCCACATGAGTGACAAGGTTAATGAAGGGCTTATGGGGGTCTGTATTGACCCCCATGAGTGACAGGGTTAATGAAGGGCTTATGGGGGTCTATATTGACCCCCATGAGTGAGGGGGTTAATGAAGTGCTTATGGGGGTCTGTATTGACCCCCATGAGTGACAGGGTTAATGAAGGGCTTATGGGGGTCTATATTGACCCCCATGAGAGACAGGGTTAATTATGGGATTATGGGGGTCTGTATTGATACCCATGAGTGACAGGGTTAATGAAGGGCTTATGGGGGTCTATATTGACCCCATGAGTGACAGGGTTAATGAAGGGCTTATGGGGGTCTATATTGACCCCCATGAGTGAGGGGGTTAATGGTGTGCTTATGGGGGCCTGTATTGACCTCCATGAGTGACAGAGTTAATGAAGGGCTTATGGGGGTCTGTATTGACCCCCATGAGTGACAGCGTTAATTTGGGGTTTATGGGGGTCTGTATTGACCCCCATAAGTGAGGGGGTTAATTAAGTGCTTATGGGGGTCAGTATTGACCCCCATGAGTGACAGGGTTTATGAAGGACTTCGCGAGGGTCCGCATTTGCGGACAAACACAGCCGATGTCGGAGCCTCCACCTTCCGCAAATGCGGCCCCTCGGCTTTGCGAGGGATGCAGTTCTTGTGAGCTCGCTTCGCGAGCTTGCAAAGCGTGACGGGGAACTTATCGGCATACGAAAAGTGAGCAGAACCAGCACCACCTTACCCTCATCAAGAAAATGCAGGCAATTCCCAGCAAAAGAATAGTAAGCTGAACCAGCACCATCTCACCCTCATCGAGATAATAAGTAAGTGAAGGGACAGAAAAAAGATCAAATAAGTGGAGTCTGTTTCAAGGGGAGGTGTTTACACTGTTGGGTGGAGTCAATGTAAGAGGAAGGGCCAGGTTTCCATCCCACCAACTTGGAAAGTCCCCAGCCACCACTGGTGATCGCGTTTGTTAGCTTATATCATTAGTGCCAAGTACAGGTTATTCAGTGAAAGTATAAGAAACATACTGGTATAGATGGTCTTAAGAGCCCTAAAATCTAAGCATGTTAAAGGTACTAGGACAAAATAGCTGATTTAAGCTGATATTAGTGAACAAGTTGGTAAGCCTCTTAAAATAGATAGGATTCTAGAGAGCATCTGAAGCTGTAAAGAGTGTGGGAGAGTCTGAACAGACAAATCTAAAGTGTAGGGGCAGTACTACTAGGCGAGTGGTAGGGTGTGGTATTCTTGAGGGCTTTGTAGGTGAGGGGCAGTATATAAAAAACTTAATTGCAGAGGATATGAGAAGACAGAGAAGGCATCAACAGTGGAGCAGCAGATTCTAAAGGATTCTATAAAGGCATGTATGATGGATTCGGTAGGGAGAGTCTAGTAAGAGAAAGGCAGTTTGAGATATGTAGCAGTAGTTGATGGAGTTGATGAAGTGGGTTAATTATGACTCTGGTTCTTTATTGTGTGAATTAATTTCATAGACATTTCACAGGTGCAGTTGACAAGTTTGGGCAAATGATTGTATTTCTGTAATACAAAATAAGTGAGGAATCTAGAGTAACCGCAAGGCAATTTTGCAAATCAACAGATTAACCTTATTCTTGTTGAAGAACTTTATTCTTGTTTGTCTGACAAGCTGCTCATCTACTCACTGCTCTTCCAGAATTACTGCTTGGAGTCCAAAATGCATTTCACAACAAGTGATGGTAGACATTAACACTTCTTAAAATGTCCAGAAAACCTTAGTTCTAGAAGCTTCCCATTAAACCTTATCCGTCTTTGATGAAAATAATGTAGACTTGATTCTCCCACACTGGCCCTTCAACTGTTCCATCAAACTTATTTCTGAGACTATACCTCATTGAGACTGCACTTTGCCACTGTCAGATGTACCAGCTCAAAGGTATCAAGCTTTGACCTTAGATGAGCGAACACATTTTCATTAAAGATGATGTATTGGGGGGCTTGCAGTGAGATAAGATGGACATTTTTAAGGTTGCTCCTACTGTCACAAAGAAAAGAAGTGATATAGGTTGATAAAATATATAATTAGGGGTTAGTTTCAGCATCTATAAGCTATACATAACTTGCTGAGTACCTTAGTATTATTTTTATAATTGTGGCCAAAAGGTAAAACTTAACTTTTGTAAAAAGAAATAGTGACAGGTAGGGTGGGTATAGACCATGATCTAACTGATTGTAGATATATATGAGACAAAGCACCTTGAAAGCTTGTGCAGGAGAGCAAAAAGAAGAGGCAGAGGAGATGTTTTGGCCTGCAATCTGGTGAAGAGGCTGAGACAGGCAATTAGAGGTGGAGAGGTGATCCATCTGAAGAAATTTGAATGCTGAGACAGCCAGTCAATAGCTGGTCCCTCGTGCTGCGGAGATTGAAGATTGCTGCGCATGGATAGAGGCTGTGGTGGCTTGCAGTGTAGCTGGACAAATTATGGTGAGCACAGGGATTGGCTGTTGAGAGCAGAGGGAGAGCCGTGAGCACTGTGCGCTGTGTGCTGGAAAGGCAGCACAACTAGGAGGAAGCAGCTAAGCAAGAAAGACTGCTTATGGTGAGCAGGTCGTCCGGCCTGATTACATCTACAAAATGCGGGAAAAAATAGACAGGAAGGGCCTTTATCATACAAAATTATAAGCTCAAAAGAAAAACAAAGAGTGGAGACTAAAAAGGGAAAGAAAATAAGGAGATAAAGATTTAAAAAATGGAAAAAACAAATAGAGAAAAAATTAAGAAAAGAGACATAAAAAAATAATAAATAATTATAAAACAATAAAGCAGAAACAAAAGAAAATGGGAAAAAAGATTGAAACACAAAGAAAAGAAAGAAAGAAAAAATGAGAAAAACAAAGAGAGATACGAATTTGGTTTTAGAAAATTTTCAGAACAAAGAGATTATCCAAGCAATATTAAAGTAAAATGTCCCCCAAAACAGACAAAAAATACTTAAAGCAACAACTAGTCAGGATTTTTTTGTTTTCACAATTTTTCAACTTAACAAGGGTTTCTCCAAGTAGCTAGAAAGAAAGGAACACTGGTATTTTAAGGTACCATATTCAAATATAGGCAGACCTTTCTCTGATAACACTGTAAACGTGGAAAAGATTAAAGCCATTCTTGATGATATTACAAAAGCACAAGATCAGATAGAGATGGGGTTTTCCATTTAAGCTGCTTTTCTCCTTTCATGATGCACATACATGGTCACAATACAATGGAATGCAATTATTATTAAGATTGGAACTGGCTTTGTATGTTCATCCACATGCAGAGAATAGTTCTCTAATACTGAGCACTGCACTTGGTCAAATCATGCTTTAGTGTATGTCGAAGTGTATGTCAAAGTGCAAATTGTAGGTATCACATAGAAATGTTGATACTAGAGAATGAATGATAAATTATTGACAACTTTTATGTCATCAAGAAAATGATATTGAAGCTTTCTCAGCAGCAAATACTACTCAAAATTGTAACCCAATATGGGGTTTGATGGCCTTAAAAGCATTTGCAGTAGGAAGTTTAATAGGATGGAGTCTATTGAACCAGAAATATTCCTCTTCTGCTAGCTCGTCTTCATACCAGGCGGGGAATCCTGAATAAAGTCACGGCATTAAGACGCGCAGGCGGGAGAGGAATACATGTGCTGGTGAGGCCCATGGAATAGAGGTGAGGGGGACAGGGTAATAGGGGGTAATTGGTGATCCGGGCTGATAATGAGTGGAAGGGTGGAAGGGGACAGGATGGGCCCCCTGGGACTTATGTAAATAAATATATCATCGGAATTCTGAGCAGGAAACAAGTTTTTTAACTTGTTTTAGACATTCAAATGTGAACACAAATGTGCTATATATATATATCTAAGAATATATATGTATATATATATATATATATATATATATATATATATATATATACAGTATCTCACAAAATTGAGTACACCCCGCACATTTTTGTACATATTTTATTATATATTTTCATGTGACAACACTGAAGAAATGACACTCGGCTACAATGTAATGTAGTAAATGTACAGCCTGTGTAAATTTGGTGTCCCTCAAAATAACTCAACACACAGCCATTAATGTCTAAACCATTGGCAACAAAAATGTGTACACCCCTAAGTGGAAATGTCCAAATTGGGCCCAATCAGCCATTTTCCCTCCCCGGTGTGACTAGTTAGTGTTACAAGGTCTAAGGTGTGAATGGGGAGCAGGTGTGTTGAATTTGGTTTTATCGCTTTCACACCCTCTCATACTGGTCACTGGAAGTTCAACATGGCACCTCATGGCATAAATATGGCCTAGGCTATAAGAAGATTGCCAAGACCCTTAAACTGAGCTGCAGGATGGTGGGCAAGACCATACAGCGGTTTTACAGAAAAGGTTCTACTCAGAACAGGCCTCGCCATGGTTTAACAAAGTACTTCTATTTGGGAAATAGAGGTATAAGTGCTGCCAGCATTGCTGCAGAGGTTGAAGGGGTGGGGGGTCAGCCTGTAAGTGCTCAGACCATACGCCGCACACTGCATCAACGCCTCTTCTAAAGATGATGCACAAGAAAGCCTGCAAACAGTTTACTGAAGACAAGCAGACTAAGGACATGGATTACTGGAACCATGTTCTGTTGTCCGATGAGACCAAGATAAACTTATTTGGTTCAGATGGTGTCAAGCGTGTGTGGCAGTAACCAGGTGAGGAGTACAAAGATAAGTGTGTCTTGCCTACAGTCAAGCATGGTCGTGGGAGTGTCATGGTCTGGGCCTGCATGAGCGCTGCCGGCACTGGGGAGCTACAGTTCATTGAGGGAACCATGACTGCCAACATGTTATGTGACATACTGAAGCAGAGCATGATCCCCTCATTTCAGAGACTGGGCCGCAGGGCAATATTACAACATGATAACAACCCCAAAAACACCTCCAAGACGACCACTGCCTTGCTAAAGAAGCTGAAGGTAAAGGTGATGGACTGGCCAAGCATATCTCCAGACCTAAACCCTATAGAGCATCTGTGGGGCATCCTCAAATGGAAGGGGGGAATGCAAGGTCTCTAACATCCACCAGCTCTGTGATGTCATCATGGAGGAATGGAAGAGGACTCCAGTGTCAACCTGTGACACTATATTGACACTATGGGCCCAATTTGGATATTTCCACTTAGGGGTGTACTTTAGTGATGTCGCGAACATCAAATTTTCGGTTCGCGATCAGCGGACCCGAACTTCCATCAAATGTTCGTGAACGGGCGAACCCGGTGAACCGCCATAGACTTCAATGGGCAGGCGAATTTCAAAACCCACAGGGACTCTTTCTGGCCCCAATAGTGATGGGAAAGTTGTTTCAAGGGGACTAACACCTGGACTGTGGCATGCCGGAGGGGGATCCATGGCAAAACTCCCACAGAAAATTACATAGTTATGCAGAGTCTGGTTTTAAGCCATAAAGGGCATAAATCACCCAACATTCCTAAATTGTTTGGAATAACATGCTTTAAAACATCAGGTATGATGTTGTATCGATCAGGTAGTGTAAGGGTTACACCCGCTTCACAGTAACAGACCAATCTCCCCGTTTAATGCACCGCAAACAACCGCAAACAGTCCCTTTGCACAACCGCAAACTCCCCATTTGCACAAGGTTGGATACCAAGCTAGCCATGTCCCGTTCCTTGTCCTCACTGATGTCATTGAAGGTCTCTTCCTCCACTTAGCCACCAAGGGTCCCCGAAAGGTGACAACAAGCCCCCTGGGACGCCTGCTGTGTTTGGTCTTCCACCTCCTCAAAGCCACCTTCCTCCTCTGACTCCTCTTCTTCAGACTCCCAGAGTCTGGGGGCTTCCACTGCCCAGCATGGAAGATTATACACAGGTCAGAGTCTGGGGGCTTCCACTGCCCACACACTGGTAGGCAGGCATAGATTACACAAAAAAATTATAAAATAAAATAAATGATGTTCAAAGTTTCTTCAGGGATAAAGTATAGGGGGCGAACCGAAAAACGCAATAGTTCTCCGGCGAACTGTTTGGGACATCACTAGTGTACTTACATTTGTTGCCAACGGTTTAGATATTAATGGCTGTGTATATATATATATATATATATATATATATTTATACTGCTTCTTCCCGTGGGTAGGGCCTTCTTCAGCCTTCATATGCACTTCCTGTTCTCCTCTCTTTTGCTCAGTTCATTTCTGAGTCTGTGCCTGCAGGGTGTTTCTCTGCGCTTTCTTTTGTTTCAGCTTTCAAGCCTCATGTCTGCAAGCTTATAGCTGCCTTTTGGCCCTTTATGCCTGCAAGGACATTTCCACCGCCGGAGAGCAATGGTTCCACATCTAGCCTTTTTCCTTCCATTATAAGCTTTCTACCCCTCTCAAGCTATTCTTTGTGGATTTTGGCCCAAAAACTAATAAACTGCTTCTTTGTCCATGTCCAGGGTTGCTTTCATTACCTTGGTTTTGGACCAAATCTACTAAGTTTCTCGACTTTCCTAAACCTTTTTCGGTGGGTTTGGGCCTGAATCTGATAAGTTGCGTTCCTTTCCCATGTCCAAGGTTACGCTCTTTTAGGCTTTTGCAAGCTTGCATTGCGGATTTTGGACCAAATCTACAAAGTTTCTCAACTTTCCTAAACCTTTTTGGGTGGGTTTGGAACTGAATCTGCTAAATTGTGTCCCCTTGTCCGTGCCCAAGGTTACACCTTCTAGACTTTCACAAGCTTCCTTTGCAGATTCTGGCCCAAATCTGCTAATCCTTATCCTAATCCTCGCTGACATCTTCCATAAGTCCCACACCAGCCTTCGCAGGCTTTACCTTGTTTATGAGTCTTAAACTAGCCTTCACAGGCTTAATCTCGTTCACGCTTTCCATAACTCCTAAACCTGCCATTGCAGGCTTTACCTCGTTCACGCTTTCACCATAACTTCTAAACCAGACTTTGCAGGCTTTACCTTGTTTACGCTTTATCATAAGTCTTAAATTATCCTTTGCAGGCTTTACCTTGTTCACTCTTTCACCATAACTCCTAAACCAGACTTCACAGGCTTTACCTCTTTCCCGATTTCCCTCACCTCAATCATATTTTCAAGGGTATGCCCATCGCTGGAGAGCAATGGTTCCATTCATCTACATCTCAGCTACCCCTCACTTATTTCAGCTTCCCCGTCTGTTGAGAGAGGAACCCGTCCACAAATATATATACATATTGTGGCAGAGAGACCAGGGATTTATTGTAAAGCACTCTTTCCGCCAGGAGCTTAGCTTCCAAAGACTGGAACTTAGAAATGGGTGGGGCGGTTGTATGCTCTGCAGCCAGCAGTGTGGTGGGCCCGTTTATGCACTGCTGCTAGCAGTGATAGATGCAGGCTTTGATTGGGGCCTTTAGCCTTGTTAAGGCTGTGAAAGTTTGCTTAAAGCAGAATACAGACTTACAGAAGTGTATGCTGTTTGTGAGAGCTACAACGGGATTAGTGTTTATTGGAGCTGAAGGAGACACCCAGAGAGAAACATTTTTTTGTTTTAAGCTGGAGAAAAGACACAGATATATAGAACAGTGGAGCTGAAGCCGCAAAAGAAAAATGAAAGACTGGTCTTCTAAGGATACAGGCCAGTAATAGAACATGAAGTAATGGACTGTTTGGTTTTTGCTCCATCCAGGTTAAGCTGGATGGAAGCTCTGTTAGTTAGAGATCTGTCTAACAGTGAATGCGGTGCTCTTGTGGGAGACACGCCTGCTATGTTCTTTTATTTGTTTTTGGTATATCATTGTGTATTACTGTGATAATATAGTAAAGTATGGAAAAAGCATGTGAAGCCTCTTGTAATTGTGTTTCTCCATTGAAAGCGCTGGTAACAAGGTCACAGACTCGGTGGGAGACAGATTATCACAATATAGTCATGCTCTAATAGTTTGGGTTCTCTTAAACCCTCCATTAGAAACTAATTTTTCATGAGCTTATAACTTTGCATTGGTTTGACAAATCTTTTTTAAATTATGTATTTTAAGAGGGATTGGGGGTCTGAAGTTGATTTTTGCTGAATTTAGGAATTATGAAATGTTTTTTTCCCACAGATATTTTTTTTCCGCATTGTAGGAAAAATTGTCTGAATGGATTTATTTTTAAATTTGGCGATATAATAGTGATATGGGAAACCTCCAAGCCTTTTTTGGCATTTTTTTAATTCTTGTGCAGTTTTTGAGATACAATAGCTTACATTTATGATGTAATGAACATGTTCAATAGAAACTTACTGTCATATATCATGCATTTTGATTTGTCAAATAAGGTCAGGTGATTTTGATTTTGTTGTTTTTATAATTATGGTTCACCTGCAATGGTGGACTTTCTCCAGTGGGGGCGAGCGAACAAAATGTCAAATGCTTTATATTGATTCGCCAGAGAGAGAGAGAGAGAAGAGAGAGAGAATGGAAATGGTAATGTGGCAAAGTGCTACTTTATAAAACAGTAGTACATAACCATCACAGCCTTCCAGTGCATGTGGTAGGGTAATGGAATTTAAGAAGAGATAGAGAATGTTCTACTGTATATAAAACAGTAGTACATAACTGCCACAGTCTTCCAGTGCAGGTGGTAGGATCAAACACATTTATGCAATTCATAATAATAATTATGGTTTGGGGATGGATGTCGGAGAAAGAGATCTGCTGGACCTAGCAGGTGATATTTTATCTTGTTGTCTGGGGAATTAGGTGATTGAACATTGTAACAACTTTATGTTAGACAATATTGTATTTTAATTGCTATCAATTACTATTCTGTTGACATTACAGGTGAGCAAACTTTTATGCAATTTAAGACTGCCTGAAATAAGGCTATCAGGCTAAATTAACCCAACTGCACACACCAGATGGTCATTTTGCTTAACACAATATATACATTCATTAGGCAGCAGTCGGCACCAATCCGTTTTGGGGGGAAAAATATGTTATTTAAACAACTCATTTCACTTGTATAAGAATGCATATTTACTTCATACATACATTGACAGAATTCCTTTATCACAGTATGATACTTTCTTTAATAACACTGCTTAGAACTGTTTAATTAAATACATTGATTTTGTTAAAAAGAGCAAATATACTGTTGTTATATAGAAGGAGTTATGTCTGTGTTTTTATGGACCTTATAGGACCTTATATGGCTCAATATATGTTTCTTAAACTTATCAACATTAATTGTTAAACTTGTATGTTTATATATCTGCTTGTTTAAAATCCATTACTTAAAGTTGTATTTTTTAATTGTTTCACACTTCAGAACTTCATCAAATAATCAAATATAAATGTAAAATTGTGTTTCATATGGTATATGCATTTAGTGAATTCTCTGTAGTGGTGGTTACAAAGCTTCTTCTCAAAGCTCACCAGACAGGCCAGGATTTAGGTTTAAATTCATATAGATGATACATTTAAAGGTTGATACTGTTTGCCAAATCCATCAAATAAATCTTGTTCCATGGCTAAAACAGGACTACACCTTGCCTAAGATATTTATTTCTAAAATTTATTTTCAGTCATGTACATTATCACTAGTTTGAAATATCAATATTTTCTTTTTTTTTTTTTAATTTGTAAGAATAGTGTTTTTTGACACGGAAAGGGTCAAAGGAGGTCTAGTGTGATGTTATCAGTAATATCATGGATGATGTAATTTTTTATATTATATGCAACGTCATAAGTGATGTTATAGCTAAAGTAGTTTATATCATATGTGATGTCATGAATGATGTCGCCTAATGGCAAAGTTGATGTCATGAATAACGTTATCAGAATTAAATCTATGCATGAGGAGGGAGGGGCGTTAAGGTTGTGTGCTACCTTAACTCACCAATTTCCTGCATTTTTTCAATCTTAAGTAGCCTGATCCTATGCTGCAACATCAACTATATACTATATACTATACTAAATATAGAGATATCTGTCTGTCTGTCTATCTATCTATGCATCTAACTATAGTATGTGTATATATAGAGTACTAAAATGAATAAAGAAAAAAAGGTCAAAAGTCTAAAATTCATGTGGACACTTCATGCATCCGGGAATAAAGATTTTAATTTGATTATCACCCATTTCTCTAGGTCAGCTGATAGTTCTTTAAAAAGTGCCAGATAATTAACTCTATAAAGATCTGAGATATTTGGGGTAATTTTTATTCCTAAATATTTTAAGTAAGTTTTGGGCCAAGGAAAGTTGAAAGAATTCTTTAAGAATTACTATTTATAATTTGGGAGATGGGACCCTAAAGCTTCTGTTTTATCCTCATTGACTCGTAAACCTGAAATGATTTAAACCTGTTTAAGACTTCCATAAGAACCATGATAGAGATGGAGGAATGTGTTAAAGTACATAAATATCATCCACAAAGATACAACACTTGTAATTTTGATTACCCAATGCCAAACCCTGCATCTCAGGCTAGATCCTAATAGTCTCTGCCAATGGTTCCATTGCAAGAGCAAAACATAGGGGGCATCTTTACCTAGTGTCTCTTTGGATGTTTAAAAGTGTTTTCTTTGGGCCTGGTAATTTTAGATTAGCCTTAGGGAAATGGTAATAAGTTTTGAGGAGATTTAAGAAGTTGCCTTTGAAACCAAATTTTGCTAAAACAGCATAGAGGTATGGCCATTCCAAAGAATCAAAGGCTTTCTCAATATCCAAAGCAAGGGTGCAAAGTGGAGTTTTTGAGTGATGGTCAAGGTGAAGTACATTCAACACTCTCCTAATGTTATCCCAAGCCTGTCTGTGTGGAATAAAGCCTGCTTGATCCTTATGGATAAGCTTAGGCAAGAATCTGGAAACCCTATTTGCCATCATTTTAGCTAGTAATTTAATATCCCTGTTTAGCAAGGAGATTGGGCAATAGTTTTTAACATCTAGTGGGTCTCTCCCAAAAAAGACCAGATTCGCTTGATTTGGCTCCGGGGGCATCTGTTCCCCTCATAGAATAGCATTACATAATGTTACCAAATGGGGAGTCAAGACATCTACAACATTTTTAAGATATAAATTAGAGAAGCCATCCGGCCCAGTTGATTTGCCTTATTTAAAAGCTTTAATCGTGTCTTTGACTTCTTCTAGGGTCACGTCAGAATTAAGCAACTCCAGGTCAGAATTTTCCAAAGCGGGGAGGTTCAATTTATCTAAAAACTTAGCAACGGGGTCTTCGTCTATTTGTGCATGTGAGGTGGGCTCACTTTTTAAATATGGAGTGAAATAATTTAATAAAGTTGAAACATTTTAGGTACTCCTTACATTGTAGTACTTCCGTAAATCCATCTGGTGCTGTACTTCAGTAAAGAATCAAGGGAAACAAGTCATCCTAACAACTGATGATCTTTTTTTATTTTTTTAAGACAAAAAGATACATATAAAATATATTGTATAGTATTGAGATACAATCTATATAACACCTGGCACCCACCAGTAATGCTCCAACACAAAAGATGCAAGAGGTATTTTGCGCCACAACTGGGTACATAAACTTATGCGTCATTGTCAAAAAAACAGTACCCAAACTCTTTGCATGCTTGCCTTTAGTAGAATTATTATCTTTTTGAGGTTAAAGTTCTTTATAATACAAGTATAATACCAAACCACATAGTAAGAAGCTTCTGTTTTACTTCCCACCCTCTTAGCAACAAAGGAGTACCGTACACACTCGAGTATAAGCCGACCCGAGTATAAGCCGAGGCACTCATTTTACCACAAAATACTGGGTAAAATGAGTGACTCGAGTATAAGCCGAGGTTGGGAAATGTGCTGCCCCCTGTGTCCCTCTTGTGCCCTCTGTGTCCCCTTATCACCCTCCTCAACCCCACTCCTCACCCTCCCTCCTCATCCTCAACCTCCCTCCTCATCCTCCCTCCTCATTCTCAACCCCCTCCTCATCCTCAACCCCCTCCTCAACCTCAATCCTCATCCTCCCTCCTCAACCCCCCCATCCTCAACCCTCCTCCTCAACCCCCCATCCTCATCCTCTCTCCTCAAGCCCCCATCCTCAACCCCTCTCCTCAACCTCAACCCCTCTCCTCATCCTCAACCTCCCTCCTCATCCTCAACCCCCCATCCTCAACCCTTTCCTCAACCTCCCTCCTCAACCCCCCATCCTCAACCCCCTCCTCAAGCCCCCCATCCTCATCCTCCCTCCTCAACCCCCCCATCCTCATCCTTAACCCCTCCTCAACCTCAACCCCCCCTCAACCCCAACCCCCCCTCCTCAACCTCCCTCCTCAACCCCCCCATCCTCATCCTCTCTCCTCAACCCCCCATCCTCAACCTTCCTCCTCAACCCCCTCCTCAACCCCCCATCCTCATCCTCTCTCCTCAACCTCCCTCCTAAACCTCAAACCCCCTCCTCAACCTCCCTCCTCAACCCCCCATCCTCAACCCCCCATCCTCCTCCTCTCTCCTCAACCCCTCATCCTCAACCTCCCTCCTCATCCTCAACCCCCCATCCTCAACCCTTTCCTCAACCTCCCTCCTCAACCCCCCCCATCCTCAACCCCCTCCTCAAGCCCCCCATCCTCATCCTCCCTCCTCAACCCCCCCATCCTCATCCTTAACCCCCTCCTCAACCAACCACTATTCTCAGAAATGTTAAGGGACATATGCTAATGAGTTGGAAACATCCCCTTCTACCTCCACTATCCAATGAGCCCAGGTCTCCAAGAGTTGATCAAAGGTATGAGATTGATATCTTCACTCTTGTTACAAGTGATTTCTCTTCTTCCTGGGCCAACTTCACAACAGAAGAGATACGTTTATAGGATGCCCTGAATAGTCTATGTACAGGTGATTGCAAGACAAATTTCTGAGCAACCACCTCCTAAATCATTTGTGTTATATGACCCTAGCCATGTCCAGCATCATACAAATTTATAAAAGAGTAAGTAGTACAACACAATTTCCCTACCAGAATAAGAAAAGGGATCTGAAATCAGCTTCTCCTCCTGAAAGGAACAATGTTACACACTCCAATTGCAACCCCTAGGTGTTTCAAGGTCTTACTAGAGTAATATATTTCATAGAACGGAGCATGCATTCATTTTGGTTCATGACACTTTACAAAGTGTGTTTCTTGGATAAGTATACAGTCTGCTTTAAGCCTTAATTAGTGCATAAATGCTAACCTGCTCCTGACCAAGGAGAGTAAGCCATGAAATTGTGGAATAATAAAGTAAGACTCATCATTCACTAGTACAAAGTGAGAAAACAATGGGGTTTACTCCTACCACAACTCAGTCTGTAAACCCCTACATACAAACCCCTACTTCCCCAAAGACTTCATTAACAGTACCACCAACAAATCAAAACTGCTATGCAAATGTAAGACAAATAGACACATTTGGTAAATCAAGTCTTTAACCATTTACAATGTCAACATATTTTTATGTTTTCCATTCATATAAAACTAATAACTTCACTAGAATCAGTGTGGCAACTTGACAGTTGGTGATACAATCACACACTGCACTTCCAGAGATCTGGAAATCCTGTCTTGATTACTGTGAAATTTACTATTATTAAGAGGACAACAAACATCACCATATGTACACTGCAGAATTTGTTTAAAATTATATATATATATATATATATATATTTTTTTTTTTAAATAAATATTTTTAATTCTTCAAATAACTTTTTTTAAATCAACACAGTTACCTCAGATTAACATATGTTTTTTTTTTACCTAAAAGACATATTTCTGTTTTTTTAAAACAATAAAAAAAACAGTTCTATGAGAACCTTCACTGCCACAGATTGCAGCCTTACCTCTTGTTGCTACTCCATCTGCTATAATATAATCTAGTAGTTACAGATGATTTCATTCAAATCATTAAATCCCACCCCTGCAGAGTGCTTTACTCATTTAGGCAGAGGCAACACACTGAAATAGCCTCAATGAATACAGCATCAGTTTAAAAAAATAAAAATACCTTTCTGCTTTCTTTCTCTTTTTTTGGTCCTTTTTGATAGTAAAAAATCAAACATTACTGGAATTCAAAAAGATAGTCCATGTTAGAAAGCCTATAGAATAGTAACAGATGCAATGACAATGTATCTGTCCCCTATAAGTCTAAGGGAGGGAATGTGTATTATACTTTTAAATTATGTTTCAAAATATATGTAATCAAAGCTATGACAAATCAAGTTATACCCAAACTTTTCCCTAAATATATATCCTATCCCATAAGGAAACATAAAATTCAATAGAACATATAAAATGAAAGCAATAGAATCAACACAATTGCAGGAAAAAGATATCTCTACGTTTTATTTGGTTGAAAAATTACTTCACATCTGCAGGAATGAGCAATATAGGAGTCTCATCATCCACATCAGCTAGTGTGTCCATCTTAGATACTGTTGGCAGTTCTTTTTTCCAGACAGATTTTGCTTATTCCCTTCTTAAATGTTTGATCTGTGACTCAGAATTATATACCGTATTTATCGGCGTATAACACGCACCGGCGTATAACACGCACCTCATTTTAAGAAGGAAATTTCAGAGGGAGAATTATTTTTTTCAAATAAAGAACTTTGAAGCAAAATCCTCAACCTCAATCTCCCTCCTCATTCTCAACCCCCTCCTCATCCTCCCTCCTCAAACCCCCCATCCTCAAACCCCCCATCCTCAACCCCCTCCTCAAACCCCCTCCTCCTCCACCCCCCCATCCTCATCCTCCTTTCTCAACCCCCTATTCTCAACCTCCTCCTCAACCCCCCCTCCTCAACCTCAACCCCCCTCCTCAACCTCCCTCCTCATTCTCAACCCCCCTCCTCATCCTCAACCCCCCTCCTCATCCTCAACCTTCCTCCTCATCCTCAACCTCCCTCCTCATCCTCAACCTCCCTCCTCATCCTCCCTCCTCAACCCCCCATCCTCAACCCCCTCCTCCACCTTCCCTCCTCAACCCCCATCCTCAAACCCCCCCTCAGCCCCCCTACTCAACCCCCATCCTCCTTCCTCAACCCCCTCCTCAACCTCCCTCATCCTCAACCCCCCTCCTCATCCTCAACCTCCCTCCTCAACCCCCCCATCCTCAAACCCCCCTCCTCAACCCCCCATCCTCATCCTCCTTCCTCAGTCCCCCTCCTCAACCTCAACCCCCCTCCTCAACCTCCCTCATCCTCAACCCCCCTCCTCATCCTCAACCCCCTCCTCAACCTCCCTCCTCATCCTCCTTCCTCAACCCCCCATCCTCAACCCCCATCCTCAACCCCCCCCCCTCAGCCCCCCTACTCAACTCCCATCCTCATCCTCCTTCCTCAACCCCCCTCCTCAACCCCCCTCCTCAACCTCCCTCCTCAACCTCAACCCCCCTCGTCATCCTCAACCTCCCTCCTCAACCCCCCCATCCTCAAACCCCTCTCCTCAACCCCCCATCCTCATCCTCCTTCCTCAGCCCCCCTCCTCAACCTCAACCCCCCTCCTCAACCCCCCTCCTCATCCTCAACCCCCCTCCTCATCCTCAACCCCCTCCTCAACCTCCCTCCTCATCCTCCTTCCTCAACCCCCCATCCTTAACCCCCTCCTCAACCTCCCTCCTCATCCTCCCTCCTCAACCCCCCATCCTCAACCCCCTCCTCCACCCCCCCCCATCCTCAAACCCCCATCCTCATCCTCCTTCCTCAACCCCCCTATCCTCAATCCCCTCCTCAACCCCCCTCCTCAACCTCAACCCCCCTCATTCTAAACCCCCCTCCGCATTCTAACCCCCCGTTCCTCATTCTAAACCCCCCTCCTCAACCTAAACCCCCCTAAATACCTCCCCCTCACTTACCTGCTTCTGCTCCGGCCTCCGCTCCGCTCCTTGACCCGGCGCGCATGTGACGTCACATGCGCGCCACGTCATTAGGATATACTGGGTGCCGGCATGTGACGTCACATGCGCGCCGGGTCAAGGAGCAGAGGCCGGAGCAGAAGCAGGTAAGTGAGGGGGAGGTATTTAGAGGGGTTTAGGTTGAGGAGGGGGGTTTAGGTTGAGGGGGGGGTTAGAATGAGGAGGGGGGTTAGAATGCGGAGGGGGGTTTAGAATGAGGAGGGAGGTTGAGGAGGAGGAGGGGGGAGGGAATATCGGCGTATAACATGCACCTATCATTTGCCCCCAATTTTCAGGGAGAAAAAGTGCGTGTTATACGCCGATAAATATGGTAAATGATGTCAAGAAAAAAGGGAAGATAACAAAAAACTGTGCACAAAATCTCCTTTTACATTCAAATCACTTACAAATATGCTCCTGAAGGACTAGGCACAAGGAACATTTTCAGTTACATGCCACCTTCACTGCAGGCAGTGAAGTACAATTTTGTAGGAGGTTATTAAATATCCTGCTTCCAGGGCCTCAAGATGAATAGATATATGGCTGAACGATGGAAAACTAGCCCGAGGACGTAAAACTAACCTGAAGGACATAAAACGAGCCAAAAGCAGTAACACTTAATGAAAGCCAGTAACACGTCATCCAAGCCACTAACATTTAACCCAACGTAGTAACATTTACAGTAACCCAACCCAGTAACACTTAACCCAAGGCACTAACACAACCAAACACAGTAACAATTAAGTGTGAGGCCTATAAACTACACAGGGTGAGCGCCGAAGCTGATTGCAATGCAGAAAAGTTGAGGCTTGCGATGAGCGCCAAAGGTGCACAGAGGGCCCATAGCCTCGCATTGTGTGGCAAACAGCATTGCCAGCCTTACAATTTTATTCCCGTCATTTTTAACGGGCAAGTTCCTAGTCACATATATAGTTGTCAGTGTTGGTGACGTTTGCAATGTTGGTAATGCACTTGCGTTCCTCGCAAAGCACCTGACGCCGAAGGCTCTCATTGCAGCAACACCCCCAGAACCTGGCCTGCAATGTGTGTCATAGGCGCTCATCGCGAGGCCCACTGTGTCTCCTCCCTCCTTCCCCCTTATCCTTCTCCCTTTCCCTCATCCTTTCTCATCCTCCCTCCTTCCCCCTTAGCCTCCTCCTCCCCTTCCCCCTCTCTTACTATCATGCGATGACCTCCTCCTGCTGATTCTCTACTCTGAAGCATGGTCTGTGGCTGTATCCGAACCGGCATATGCTAATGACATGACGTCACATGCTCGTCATGTAATTTGCATTTGCCGGGTCGGACACAGCCACAAGCCGTGCTGCTGGGGAGAGAAGCAGCAGGTCCTTGCATGATAGTAAGAGAGGGGGAAGTGGAGGAGGAGGCTAAGGGGGAAGGAGGGAGGAGGAAGAGGTGGGTTAAGAGACACAGGGCAGGGGAGAGGGGGTTAAGAAACACAGGGGGGAGAGGGGGGAAAGAGACATTGGGTAGGGGGGAAAGAGACACGGGGAGGGGGGAAAGAGACACGGGGGAGGGGGGGAAAGAGACACGGGGAGGGGGGAAAGAGACACAGGGGGAGAGGGTTGAAAGAGACACAAGGGGGAGAGGGGGGAAAGAGACTCAGGGGGAGAGGGGGAAAGAGACTCAGGGGGAGAGGGGGGAAAGTGACTCAGGGGGGAGAGGGGGGAAGTGACACAGGGAGGAGAGGGGGAAGAGACATAGGGGGAAGGGGGAAAAGACACGGAGGGGGAGAGGGGGGAAAGAGATGCGGGGGGATAGGGGGAAAGAGACACGGGGGATGGGGAAAGAGACACAGCGGAAGAGGGGGGAAAGAGACACAGGGGGAGAGGGGGGAAAGTGACTCAGGGGGGAGAGGGGGGAAGTGACACAGTGAGGAGAGGGGGAAAGAGACATAGGGGGAAGGGGGAAAAAGACACGGAGGGGGAGAGGGGGAAAGAGACTCAGGGGGGAGAGGGGGAAAGTGACACAGGGAGGAGAGGGGGAAGAGACATAGGGGGAAGGGGGAAAAGACACGGAGGGGGAGAGGGGGGAAAGAGATGCGGGGGGATAGGGGGAAAGAGACACGGGGGATGGGGAAAGAGACACAGCGGAAGAGGGGGGAAAGAGACACAGGGGGAGAGGGGGGAAAGAGACACAGGGGGAGAAGGGGAAAGAGACTCAGGGGGAGAGGGGATAAAGAGACTCAGGGGAGAGTGGGGAAGTGACACAGGGAGGAGAGGGGGAAAGAGACATAGGGGGGGAGGGGGGAAAAGACACAGAGGGGGGAGAGGGGGGAAGAGACCCAGGGGTAGAGGGGGAGAGGGGGAAAAGAGACACAGGGGGAGAGGGGGGAAAGAGACACAGAGAGGGTGAGGGGGAAGAGACACAGGGGAGGGAGAAAGGGTGAAAGAGAGATATGGGAAGGAGATGGCTGAAAAGAGACACAGGGGAGGGAGACGGGAAGGAGACACAGATGAGGAAGAGGGGGAGAGTGACAAGGGAAGGAGAGAGGGGTAAAAAGAGACAAAGGGGAGGGAGGGGGAAAGAGACACTGAGTAGAGGGGGGAATAAGAGCCATGGGAGGGAGAGGGGAGAAAGAGACACAGGGAAGGGGGGAAGAGACACAGGGGAGGAAGAGGGGAGAACGACACAGAGGAGGGGGAAGAGACACAGGGGAGGGAGGGGGGAAAGGAGACACCATGGAGGGAGAAGAGGGGGAAAATGAGCCACAAGGGAGGGAGAGGAGGGGAGAATGAGACACAATGGAGGAAGTAGACAGGGTGAGAGACAGGGCTCACGATGAGTGCCGAAGGTGCTTACATTGGGTGGGAAACAGCATTGCCAGCCCTAAAATTTTATTCCGGCTTTTTTGATAGGCAAGTAGCTAGTTTTATATAAATGTCATCTAACAAATGGTTTGGACCTTCCACAATGCACTGTGATGTATACATAAAGTTGGCTACGAGCTAGAGAAGTAATTATATCATCTCAGGTTGGGGTGAGCAAATCCTGTATTTTTAGTGTTGAAGAATGTGATGAGCTTTAGTTCAGATCCATTTCTCTCTTGGACGTTTTTAAATTCTGGCTAAAATGATGTACCACTGGGGTGCAATAATTGTCTTCATTATGCTTTCTTATTGAATGTCTGTGTAAATTCACCCTTAAGTGCATTTTTTGGCTGGTTTCTCTAATGCAACAGCCTGTGTCCCATAAAGTACATTATATTATATAAACTACATTGTCGGATGTGCATGTATACTATCCTTTGATATTATAGATTGTGTTGTTATGTATGAATGTGTCATCATTACAAATGTGTGGACTACGGTGCTCTATTTTTTAATGTATATATTGATATATATGTGTATATAGTATGTTTATATATTTATGTATTCAACTGATGACATCAGATGCTGTCTCCACTCTTTCCACTCTCTCTGCATCCCTGTTTACATTCAAACTGAGGGTTTCATCTCTTCAATATAAATAATGCATTTGTTGAATACAAAAGGTATCATAATATACTGCAATACTCATTATTAATATATATATATATATATATATATATATATATATATATATTAATAATTACAAAATTACTAGGTTACTGTACATTCCCGGCTGCTTCACTCTTCAATTATATATATAGAATAGCGACTAGCCCGTCAAAAAATGACCACAAGAAAAGGCTGGGAATGCTGCCACACAATGTGAGTCTCTGACACTCTTAACCTTTTACTTATCTAAAAAGAAGTACAACAATTATATTAAGTTGTTTATTTTTTTAACATGCAAATTGTAATTGAACAACTGGTAAACCATTTTTTTGTAACAATATACAATAAACTTGTAAACTTTTTTTCATACTCAGGTATGCATGAATAATATAACAATGGGTCAAGTTTGTATGAATCAGTATTGTAAACCATTACATATTGTTTTTTAACATGCACTGTGTAGTTCAATATTAAGATTTGCAATATTGTTAACTATGGAGGAGTAATATAACAACTGGTCGACTTGGTATGAATTAGTATAGTAAACCATTACATAATGCTTTGTAACATGCAACTTGTAGTTCAACTACTGGTAAAGCATATAGGCATTGAATCCAGAGGAAGGATAACAGAATAAAACCCAGTGAAACTTATCCAATTGTGTGAAAGGGGGAAAAATGTAATTCTTTCCTGACCCCATTAACTGGCGATCAGATTAGTCCCTGGATAAATACTCGCTATTTAATTATACATTTCAATGTAGCAAAAAATAATCATCATCCTACTGACATCCTTAACTTTATACAATAAAACATTTTTCCAAACTTTGCAAAATACAATTGTAACAGTGCAAACATTAACGGAACATTTAAAGTTGGTTTTGATGAAAATGCATTGATTTTGAATATTGAACCCAGAGGAAGACAAACCAAAAAAAAAAAAAAAAACATTGCAACTTAGCCAATTGTGGGGAAAGAGGGGAAAATGTATTCCTTCCTGACCCCATTAACTGGCGATTGGACTACTCCCTGGATCAATAGTCTGTATTTAATTAAACATTTAAATTTTCCAAGAAATGTTTATCGTTCTACTAACATTAATACAAGATATGAAATTAGTACTACTAAAATGAAACCTTAATTACATACAATGTATCAATTTTTCACACCTTGTAAAAATCTAATTTAACATTACAAACAGTACCTTAATGTAATAACATTGAAACTTGAATTTTAAGAAAATGCATAAAAAATGTTTTGTGGGGCCAATCCTGCCAAAAGGCCACTTCCAACACATTCCAATTTTTTTAATTTTTTTGTATGTTCCCTTAAAAAGAGCCCATCAGACTTGTAAGTTTGTCTATGAGATATAAACATTGTCTATTGTTCTTGTTTTTTTATTCACTTTTTGTTTTTATTTCTGTAGTTTCTGAACATGGCACATAGAGTTTCCTATGTGAAATAGTGGTCCTCTAAAAAGAGAACACCAGACATAAAAGTTCTCTGTGTTTTTTGCCATGTTATATAGTTTCTTATTGAAATAGTGGTCCTCTAAAAAGAGTCCAAGTGACATCAACTTTAGTCCTCAAAATAAAACCACTGTTCTCTATTTTTACAGAACCTCATAGTAGACAATGTTTTTTGTAAAAATTCGGCCATCATCTAATAAATCACCCTGACTTTGGTTTTCTTCCATTTGAACTTTATTTTGATTGTTGCATCTGGAAAAAGCAACATAGAGTTGTCCATGGACAAATACAGGTTCCTGCAAAAAGACTATCCTGAGCTTCCTGAACATAGCTATCACTACCACTGTGTCATTGGTGTCATGAGGCAATATTGGGTCATTAGGCAATGTTTCACAGACATTTTTTTGTTTACTTTTTCTTTTCTTTGAAGCTCCATCATACTCAGATTGTCTTTTTTTTTTCAAATGTTTATTTTATTTAGTAGTCTCTGTCGGCCTTTTAGTGCACAGTGCAGTGCAGTGTTTTTTATAATAATTAATAAATTAATGTATATTAATAATTAATTAATCAATGAATACAAATATTAGAAACAGCTAAGCATTAATGTATTCATACAGCAAATGGCATTGCGATTTGACCCTGTGCTCAGGTGTAACTTATCAAGCAATTATACAGATACGTTTTTCCAAATCCACCAGGGCCATCTAGATAGAAATAACGACCTTTGACCATGTCATCATCTGTTGCATTTGTGATGGCGTTAAATGCTTGCAATTGCGATGTATTTAAAGTTGCAAGTTTTTCTTATGTTTTTTGGTTTTGAAGCTCAGTGTCATAGTCATCAAAGTTTATTTCATCTATAAGTCCTGGATCAGGCAAATTAAAACTTGCACAATTTAATCCATGAGCAAGAAATATTTCTTGAATTTCCATTAATGCTCTTAAAAGCGCAATGGTCTCATTGTAGCATTTAAAAACATCTTTAAACATATTTAATTTAAATGTTTCCCACAAAGCTAATTCATTAGGTACATTGCAAAATATGCAAATGAATGCAAATTGTTCTCTCATTTGCTTTGGCATTTGACATAGTGCTGCTTCTTCCAGACACATCTCCCATTCTGTATCATCTGCTATGAAGTTTTGATATCTTGCAGCTAATTGGAAAGTATCATAAACTATGTCATTCACTGTGTGTAAAAGTTCATAACTTTGTGCACCAGGAACATGTAAAAGAAGTAATCTTAAAATGAAAAGTTTTCTCTTGGACTGACGGTATAAATTCTTGGGATAATTTTATTAGTATCTTTTTTTCGTTGTCGCCATTGGCCCTTTACAGATACATAGTGATATGTAATCTCAATGTATAAAAATTGTAAGCAGTGAGTGTTTTGTGCTAGTGCATTTCTTTCATTCCCTGCAGTAAAGAAAACAAGTTGACTTTGTGGCAAATGTACAGCTAACCAATACACAGCATGTGACCAATCATGCATCTCAAATGTGAGAAGATGCCACATGGCTTTTGGAGCACTGACAGAGGGCCTCATTCTATTATTGGCCGTAAATCAGCCGCAAAGCTGCGATTCCTTGCGGGGCTCCCGTTACCTTGCAATTCAAATATACGGCGCCGCAACGATATCCCCTTACGGCCGGCCGCATATCTTGCAACCGTCCGTAAGCTCAGAAATCTTTAAAAGCAAAAATAAATTCAAGACGCCACTTTAAAGCTCTGTAAATGCTAGGGATCATAATGGGGGACATGAGGATTAATAGTAACCTCCTCTCAAGCTTGCACATCAGCCCAAATCCGAGATTGCATTAACTGTTTATTTTCAGGCCGCAGCGTGGGCGGGTCTGAGGTGCTCCAAGCCCTCTGGACTATTTCCACGGATATTTGTCATAATTTAAAATAAAAATTATTTACGGATTTGAGTGTAGGGGAATGTTGTGCTATGAATGCTAACACCTACAAACACTTTATAGTCTCCTCAGAGTGCAGGATGGCTTTATTATGTGCTTAATTGTGTGCTTGCGGGACCTTTTTGCTGCAAGTAAGCTGCGGCTCGGTTTTAGCCTTGCAGAGAGGGTTCCCGGAGCAATTGAATAGCAACCAGGATTTTCTTGCGGCCGAAACTCTTGCGGCCGTTTAAGATCAAAGGCTTTCCTCCGGCGCGTGCGGCCGCAAGGGATAACAAGGCGCCAGCCGCAAGCCTGCCGGAGTCCCCGGCCGGAAGGGAATAGAATAGGCAAATAGCTTGCGGCCGGTCCTTGCGGCCATGCATCTCCTACGGCCGATAATAGAATGAGGCCCATAGTGAGCATCTAAATAACATGAAAGATCATCAGGTAAAATTGGATTCTCTTGTTCATTTTGTGTACCTGGCACAACAACAGTTGCTGCATCATATCCTTTGTATATATATTTATACACATATTTGATGGATTTGATAGAAGTGCAAGCTTCCACATTTATGTGTGAATTGTACGTCATCAGCAAATGTGGATTGTATGGAACTAGATATCTATTATCGACCTTCTGGCCACAAATAATAGCAATTTGTCCTTCTCTTCTTTTATACAACTGTATCCATGACAATTAGCATAAGTTTGCATTTGAAATTGTTTTGGGAACTCTTTTGTGCATTTTTTATTTTCCATACATGGAAAATTTGAATTGATATCTCTACATGGACCATGAATCATTCTATGGGTTACAAAGTCATAAAGTTCTGAATATTTTTCTGGATGTGGCAGTTCAGCAGTAATTACTGAATCCACTCTGTCTGCCGTATTCAATTTATCTTTTTCTTGCAGGATTAAAAGTATGTGTGCATGGGGCAGCCTAAATCTGGTAGGTCAGAAGTAGTTTGGCCAATGTGCAAATTTTCCTTGATCTCTGGCCATTGTGGAATACATGTGAATGTAATGAATAAATCTGGTTTCCAAATTTAGTCACAATAGCCATGGCATCATTGTATATTTTATCGCATAATGAGAGGAGATCCTTGGGAAGAGGATGGCAAAATGATTGCTCTTCCAGGTGGAATGTCTCTGTTTGCAGCCAATTCAGTGACATAATCCATAAATCCACAATATTGTTCTATGCAAAGTTGTTTGGTTGAAATTTGATAACATTTAGATTATTTGCTTCAACTTGTAGATATGAATCAATAATCCATTGTAGTGTGAGTTTCCCCCACATAAAATAGGATTAAAATGATCACTAATAGTAGTTTGTGCCACTTTATATTGCAGCATAGAAATATTGTTTCTAACACGAACTTTACTATTGGGATAACTTTGCAATTGTAATTTTGGTTGCGATCCTGGCACACCATTTGGAAAGAAAATGGGATATGTCATTGGATCCAAATTATTACTTAATATATTTATATTTATAAAAGGTTGGTCATGATTGCGTAGATATATTCTAATATCCCGCTTAAAAGGTGGTTCACCATAATCATTTTTAAGGACCATGGCAACCTCATTTGCAGTTGGTAAATTATAACGTATTTGATCAGTATGGCGATCTCTTTTGAGAACCATATTTACTCTCGGCATTGACAATTGATTTATTTGCACATATGCCTGTTGTTCTTTTTCAACCTCTGCTAATTTTTTGTATGCTTGACTATATGGGTTGTTGGCCATAATTTTTATCCAGCTGTTCAAAGACTATGGGTAAACATTGTTTATTTTCAGAAAGCGTCATCCGTTCTTCAACAGCTTCCATTGCATCTAGTACATACAACTTTGCAAATTTCCTTTGCTGTCCTTGTGGGTGTAAATGTGAAGTCCGGTGGTAAATTTGTCCTTGTACTAAAACAGTAAGGACCTTTTCCTGGGACATTTTCAGCTAATGATGCACACATTGAAGCAAATTAAATTGCACTGTTATAAGACTTTTTTTTTTTTTTTTTTTAATTGCTATCATTTGGAAATGTTGAAACACTCATTATACTTTCTAAATATTCTGGAAATATGTTTCTTTCTTGAAGTCTTACCTTTCCTTTCTGACAGCAGCTAATAAACTCTCCATCAGTTGGTCTTTTCTTCAGAAAATAATAGGCCCCACAAAACTGACAAACCACATTCATTAATCCACAATGATGAGTGTCTACCATTAGTGATGTAAATAAAAGACTATCCTAAGCTTCCTGAACATAGCTATCACTACCACTGTGTCATTGGTGTCATGAGGCAATATTGGGTCATTAGGCAATGTTTCACAGACATTTTTTTGTTTACTTTTTCTTTTCTTTGAAGCTCCATCATACTCAGATTGTCTTTTTTTTTCAAATGTTTATTTTATTTAGTAGTCTCTGTTGGCCTTTTAGTGCACAGTGCAGTGCAGTGTTTTTTATAATAATTAATAATTAATAATTAATAAATTAATGTATATTAATAATTAATTAATCAATGAATAAAAATATTAGAAAGAGCTAAGCATTAATGTATTCATACAGTAAAGGCAGTGTAAAATATACAATATTTGTTTATGATAATGATTACTAATTAATAAGTAATAAATTAATATACATTAATAATTAATCAATGAATACATCTATTAAAAAGAGCTAAGCATTAATGTATTCATACAGTAAAGGCAGTGTAAAATATACAATATTTTTCTTAATGATTAGTAATTAATAATGAACAAATTAATGTACATTAATAATTAATTAATCAATGAATACATCTATTAGAAAGCGAAAGCTAAGCAATAATGTATTCAGTAAAGGCAGTGTCAAATATAAGATTGTGCATATTATTTTTTATAATAATGAATATTTTTTACTAATAATTAATAAATTAATATACTTTACCTATTTGTAATTAATAGGCAGCAATCAATATCCTGAAGAGCTAACCATCTCTTTGGATTTTCCGACAGTAGAAAATGTCCACTGAGACTGAAAGTATCCGCATTGTGCCAAGTGTGCAGCCTATATAGGCTGCGTACACGAGACAAAACCATAGGTTTGGGCGGGAAAGTCACCATTTCAGATTCGTAATGTTATTATTTGCAAGTTAGTGTTGTAAAATAGCGGCCATAGTCTATGTCTTACGCGGCTTGCGAGCATTTTCCATCCTTCCTAATAGTATTTCTGTACCTCGTACGTCCCTGGCAAACGCGTACGCTCCTTTCAGTGTTTTGCACGCTTTGGGGTTGTGTACCCTTGTTTTCATTTTTTTCGGGGGCCATATTTTTTCTTGCTTAGCTGATTTTCGAGTGCTGAAACTCATAAAATTCGGCTTAAATTTGCGTGCAACCTCACTCCCAGACATCCTGGCTATCCCCCTGTGCTGTGTGTGAGTTTTTATTTTTCTTGGAGGTTTTTTGTGGTTTTCGTGTTTTTCAATTTGCGCAGTTTAACTGTTAACTTCGTATTTTTCCAAGATTGTATTTTGTTTGCGAAGGGATTCCGATCTCGCATTTTTTTTTTCCTAAGTCCCGCGTTCCTCAACTGCTTGCAGCCAAAGACAATGCCGCCTTTCCTAACTGCTTGGAGGCTAAGACCCACGTGCTTCAATGCCTCAACTGCTCGCTTCGCAAGGCTCGCAGGAGCACATTGGGCGCTCATTTGTGTCTAAGTCTTGCGTTTTTCAATGCCTTAACCGCTTGCCTCGCCTTACGAGGCTCGCAAGAGCGCCTTCGGAGCTCATTTCTGCCTAAGTCCCACGGGTTTCAATGCCTCAACTGCTGGCCTCGCTTTGTGAGGCTCACAGGCAATGGGCACCTGCAGCGCTCATCGTCTAAGTGCTCCGAGCTTCAATGCCTCAACTGCTTGCCTCGCCACGCGGAAGATGGACCAGAACCAAGTAACACACCTCAGGAGCTTGCTTCAACAGACCAGGATATCAGGAACACAATAGCCACTGATGTGACCATCCTCCACCACTGGATACACCATACAATCCCTTAGAATATTAGGATTAATTCACAGAATGACACTTACACCTTGATTATGTAAGTCCAAAGAACTGTCACACCTTTATTAGTTGTCACATTTTATAACATTTTCTGGCACAGAGGCTGGTCAATCACAGTAAGCCCCATCCTTAGGTACATAGAAGAGGGACCAATTAGCAATAGGCTGCCCCTGCTTACTGGGAAATCCTGTACATATGATGAGGTCAGGACCTTAATCTATCATGGTGATATATTAACTAAAACAATTTACTGTAAACACTCAGACTATCTGTTTATCTGCCCAAGACCCCCTGTGTTTGTTTTTTTAGGTGGGGCTGGATGAGTCATCTCCAGATAACAACAAAGAAACATAATGAAAATACATACAATATATATGTCATTTTAACCATAAGTAATACAAAATACATAACTATAAGAATAAACAGGGTAACTTCTTGCCAGTCCAGTCCCAGGCATTAGGGTAAAACAGTCCAGTCAGGCCCTGAACATGATAATATATATATATATATATATATATATATATATATATATACTAGCGACTTGCCCGTCAAAAACGACAGCAATAAAATTTGAAGCCTGGCAATGGTGTTTGCAAAACATTGCAAGCCTCTCCCCCCTCTACTTTATTGGCCTTGCGATACGTTGCCGCTCATCACGGGCCTCACAGGGAGCGCCAAAGGTGCTCATTGCAAGCCTCTGCCCCCCTCCACATCTCCCACCCTCTACTTGACAGGAGGTGATCATTGCAAGCCCCCCCCTTACTTTACTGGCCTCGCGATGAGTGCCTTTGGTGCTCATCACGGTCCTTGCAATGAGCGCCTTTGGTGCTCATTGCAAGCCTTTCCCCTCTCTACCTGTCCCACCCTCTACTTTACAGGAGGCACTGATTGCGAGCCTCTCCTCCTCTCTACTCTTCTGGCCTTGTGATGAGAGTCTTTGGCGCTTATCATGGGCCTCCCAATAAGCGCCTTTGGCGCTCCTTGCGAGCCGCTACCCCCTCTACTTTACTTTACTGGTGCTCGGTGCTCATTGCATATCTCTGCACCCTCTACCTCTCCCCCACTCTATTTCCTCTCCCTCCCCTGCGTCTCTTCCCCCCTCTCCCTCCCCTGTGTTTCCTTCCCCCATCTCCCTCTGCTGTGTCTCCTTCCCCTATCTCCCTCCCCTGTGTGTTTCCCCCCCTCTGTCTCTTCACCTCCCGTCTCCCTCCCCTGTTTCTCTTATCCCCCTCCACTCCCTGCTGCGTCTCTTCCCCCCTCCTCCTGAAGATCTGCTTTCTTCAGTTGGGCTTGATAAGGCTGTTATGGCCAAACCTACCATCAGATACACCCAGTTCTTTATATACCTTCACCGGACAGCTGATGTCTCTTCAGTTAGATGCAGTATTTAAAATAAGGCTCAGCTTTATAAAAACATCCGGAACTGCTTTAATTGTGGTTGTAATCCATAACAGGTTCAATAGATGTACATTCAAACATGAGCTGACAATACTCTGCAACAGTCTGTGTATCTTCTGGGCTCTGTATAAATTACCACCGACAAGGCCTCCTCTGCAAGGCATCACAACATCCACTTCAGTCACACAGCCATATTACCTACCTTTCTTTAGAAGTATATGTCCTCAAGATGTCACCTTCTTTTCCTTTACTGTTGATGTCTTCCAGATATGTCACCTTCCCTTTCCTTAGGAACATATATCTTATCTAAGACATCCACCACAGCAGTATCTCCATTACATCTCTTTCCATGTAACTGAACTCTCAACTGCCTAATTCTGACACATATGTAAATCTCCTCAGAGTCACTTACTAGCTGGGTTAACTTCCTGGACCTTGAAGGGTAGCTATAATCTCTGGCACTCTGACACATGTAAATCTCCTCAGAGTCACTTAATAGCTGGGTTACCTTCCTTTCCTGCCGTCAGAGACGTCACACTCCATGCAGCACAGATTTTACCTCAGAGAGCGATTACATAACATCCTCACTGCTCTCTCTGACAGTTACAGACTGACAACACAACATTCTAAACTGTTTAACACTTCATGAACCAAACTTGCAGCAAACAGAATCAAACATCATAAGTCAATCACACATAGGGAAGCAACATATCATAACATGCAGTAATTAACATATCATAACATACAGTAATTAACATTACATAACACAACATAATATAACACAGCATAACATAACATACTGTAATTAACATTAAATAACTATAAACAGACTTAGCCCAGTCCCACACCAACGGATTACATGAGTCCCAAGGAATGGTGGTCAGGAGGATCATGACACCTGTGTCTCGTCCCCCTCCTCCTCTCCTGTGTATCTTCCCCCCTCCTCTGTGTCTCTCCCCTGCTTCTCTCCCTCCCCTGTGTCTCTCTTCCCCTCCTCTCCTTCCCTGTGTCTCCCCCCCTCTGTGTCTATCCCCTCCTCCTCTCCCTCCCCTGTCTCTCTTCCCCCCTCCTCTCCCTCCCCTGTGTCTCTTCCCCCGTGTCTCTACACCTCTTGTCTCCCTCCCCTGTGTCTCTTTCCCCCCTGCTCTCCCTGCTGTGTCTATTCCTCCTCTCCTCCTCCCCTGTGTCTCTTCCCCCTCTTCCTCCCTTATGTATTTTCACTCCTCCTCCCTCCCTTGTGTATCTCCCCCCCCCTCATCTATGTCTCTCCCATCCTCCTTTCCCTCCCGTGTCTCTCTTCCCCTCTCTTCTCCCTCCCCTGTGTCTCTCCCCCCTCTGTTGCTATCCCCTCCTCCTCTCCCTATCCTATTTCTCTCTTCCCCCTCTCCCTTCCCTGTGTCTCTTTCCCATGTCTCTTCCCCCCTCTCCCTCCCTGTGTCTCCGTCTCCCATCTCCCTTCCCCGTTTCTCCTTCTCCCATCTTCCTCTGCTGTGGCTCCTTCACCCCATCTCCCTCCCCACCCCTCTGTCACTTCACCTTGCGTCTCCCTCCCCTGTGTCTCTTTCCCCCCTCCCTCCGTGCTGTGTCTCTTCCCCCCTCCTCCTCCGATGTGTCTCTTCCTCCCCTCCTCCCTCCCCTGTGTCTCTTCCCCCCTCCTCTGTGTCTCTTCCCTCCTCCTCTCCCTCCCCTGTGTCCCATCCTCCCTCCCCCCTCTATTTCCTCTCCCTACCTTGTGTCTCCCCCCCTTTCCCTTCCCTGTGTCTCCTACCCCCGTGTCTCCTTCCCCACATCTCCCTCCCCTGTTTCTCCCTCCCCATCTCCCTCCGCTATGTCTTCTTCCCCCATCTCCCTCCCCTGTGTCTCTCCCCCCTCTGTCTCTTTACCTCCCGTTTGGTACCCTGTGTCTCTTCCCCCCTCCCCTCCCTGCTTTGTCTCTTCTCCCTCCTCCCTACCCTGTGTCTCTTCCCCCCTCCCCTCCCTGCTGTGTCTCTTTCCCCCTCCTCAGTATCTCTCCCCTCCTTCTTTCCCTACCCTGTGTCTCTTCCCCCCTACTCTTTGTCTCTCCCCCTCCCTTGTGTCTCTCTACCCCCTCCTCTCCCTCCCCTGTGTCTCTCTCCCCCTCCTCTCCCTCCCCTGTGTCTCTTCCCCCTATTCTCCCACCCATGTCTCTCATCCCCTTTCTCCCTCCTGTGTCTCTTCTGTGAATCCTGTGCGCGCAGGCGTGACCAATTGTATGTCTACGCGTAAGCTCAGTCATCACGCAATGTGAATATATATATATATAAATAAATATATATATATAATATATACATGCAGTGGTACCTTGGTTCTCAACCTTAATCCTTTCCGGATGGCAGGTTAAGTACCAAAAAGGTTGAGTATCAAATTCCAATATGGAGTAATTCAGTAATGCAAACTGATTTCAGCAAATGCAATGAGTACCGAAGTTCTTTGCTCATCCAGACAGGTTGAGTAAAAAAAATATTGAGTTCCATGGAGGTTGAGAACCAGGGTACCACTATATATATATATATATATATATATATGTGTATATATATATATATATATATATATATATATATATATATATATATACAAATATATATATACATGAAACAGGTTGCTGAGTAAGAGTTATAGATCTTGATCAATCAGGAACCATAAAGATATAGGTGATCATTTAGAGTGCTGTCCAATTTCCTTAGTGAGCGGGATCAAATTTTAATCGGACCATTGAGTTGGTGAACTAGATTTATATTGGCTGTTAAATTAGTGGGCCAGGTTTAGAATAATAATTAAAACAATCTATATATAAATATATAAATTAATATACTTATATATTTTGAATGAAATAACTAAACATTTTATTTTTTTAGATAATATCCCAAGGGTTTAAACTGACATAAGTGTTTAACTTTAATAAGGAAATTTTCTCTGGCAGTCAGTAAGCCACAAAAATCAGCTGTGGGCTGAATCCAGTCCGTGGGCCACCATTTGGACAGCACTGATCAAGAGTATGATTCACAGTACTGCATAATATATTTCTAGAAAAATATTAATAACTTAGAGGAAGTCCACAAAATGTATCTGGAAATACATAAATTATGTGCATCTTGGAGGAAGATAGATATGTGGAATAATTGTCCAGAAGCAAAGGGCTATCCATGGCAAAATAAGAAGAATTGATCCATAAGAATAATTAAGATATGATATTTTAAAACATATACAGTAGCGAACCTATCTGCTGTTATGTTTACGTTTCTAATTTCCCTTTAACTTAAAATTTGATTCATGAATATGTTAAGTCACTGAATCCCATAATTTCTCTTGTTCTTTTGTTACAAATATGAATGCAATGTAAACACATCAGCAGAAAAGAAGTTTCTTTGGCTCTTCAGGCCTCATACATACATTAGCAGAGCTATACAGTACAGTCTCTGCAATACTCTCTTTGTCCATTCAGGGTTCTTGCTTACAGTAAGCGGGACATGTAATTCCCCTGAAAGACACTGTATGAAATTAAAATTACATTGTGAAACCGGCATTGAAATGAAATAAAGCATATCGGCTAACTCCCTCCTCTCTAAGTGATAAAGTGCCAAGAGGGGGAGAGAGAGAAAGAGAAGAAAATGAGAAGGAAAGAGCGAGAGAGAAAGGACTGGAGGAGGGGGGGTACTGGAGTTTTGCTGAACATGTGTGGGTATTTCTTTGTCACACAAGGCACACACGCCCCCTTCTCTCACATTGTGTCAGTGGCTATTCTCTGTGCTCCTTGTCTTGTTCTCTCTCTCTCCCGGCTCTCTGACCCTACGCCGGCCCTTTGCATTGCGTCCCGAGAAGTCAAGTCATGCCAAATTTGTGCTCTCGGCAGTGGAACCAACTCTCACACACCGCAGGGCACAGCTTGCCTTTTCTCCCTGGCCCTTTCCCACACTTTCCTATGCTCTTTGTCAGCCCTTAGATTTTTTTTTCTGCTCCTATTCAGCCCAAATTAGTCACGAATGGCCCCAGCCTGGAGACAAAAATAAATTAGGTGGAGTTTTTTCTTTTCTCTAAATCCCATGTACCCTCGTTACCATTACGTACCCTTCCCTCACCTCCCCCTTTGCCCCCATGGTGAAGCATATCTGTGTTTAACCCCTGAAATTCATGCAGTACTGTACTTCTTTAAGACACTGCGTTTGGAATTAAGAGAATCTATAGGTCACCTCAAATGACCTTGGGTGAGGTTCCTTTGTTCTTGTGCCACAGGTACCATAACATACTACAACCTCTATAGAACTACCATCTATGATAACCTGTTCAAATCTTGCAAATACTTTTATGCAAAATTCCAAAATAAAACATTTTTTTTTTTTAATTTCATTGAGTATCAGTGATCTATAAATGCAGTCCACTCCTAGTAACATTTTCATTTTGGTTAAGTCTTTTATTTTGCCACCTGTATTTGATTGCTGCTATATATATATTGAAAGAAGCGCTGGCTTCACATTTTAGGCACCCTGCCTTTTCTTGCTAAGAGATTTATCATGCCTGCATTGTTCTAACACGAACAATACTGTGTACTTAAGCTGGGTTGAATGCCCAGAAAACTCATAGCACATAAGGATCACATCACATTTCTGGAACCACTTTATCTTCTTAGTGTGATCTTGTGACCTTAATTGATCTCCACCATTGTTCACTCTTCCCTAAACCTAATGTTTGCTTCATGGTCATTTCATGATTTTCCTTTTGCTTCACTTGTTAGATTCTATTACTAATTTCTGTTAACAATCTCATTACTCTTCCTTAAATGTGTGCACTTTTTGTCAGAGGAACAACTTCAATCCATTTTAAAGTTATAGATTTCTAAACATAATTTATAAATTACAGCCTTAAAATATTTGAAAGAATGTATTGCTATTGTTAAAGTTTGTCTCTAAAAATAAATGAATGCTATTAATTTATCTAAATGCTAATGCTGTCAGTCTTTTACATAAACTGTACACTTTCTTCCTGTATTATTTTGAATGCCATAATATTAAAATGTCAGTCTGAGAAGTTAATTTGTATTTTAACTTGACTTTCATGAATGAATTAAATCATTAGAAATTTTGACATTAGGAAAACTTTTTGTTTTCTTTCCCATCGAAAGTTAGATGGCACTTAATACATGTATAACTCAATTTAAGCTAGTATCAAAATTGCTTTTGTTTTGTTTTTACTTTTCCAGGCTAAATTCACTTCTAAGATATAAAAGCAGTCAGATCAGGGTTAAAGCTTCCAGGCATTCTACCAGAGCATTAGAAAGTTTAAAATACATCAGAATATATAGGTTTTTACTGCTGTGGTTGACTGACGCTGTAAAAAATTCTGTTGGATAAAACAGAAATATATATATATATATATATATATATATATATATATATATATACATACATACCACCTCAGGGCAGCAAATACCCAAAACATCTAAGATCTAAGAACATCACCTTTCACAAACCATCTGCTTTGCCCTTCTCTTCGACCTTCTGGAATGCATGTTCCATTTGCAATAAACTCACTTCCATTCATGACCTATTTACTTAATTCTCCCTCAATCTGTTGGCTATCACATAACTTGACTCACTGTATCAGATATTGACTCCCCTTCTGCACTCTCATATGGTGCTTTCACTTCAGTCACACACCTAGACCTGGGCATAAGCAAGATGGAGGTGTGGACGTATTACTTTCTTCTCACTGTATATTCAACTGCATACCCCCAGCTCCATCCCTCCGAATCTTTCGAAGTTCACACTACCTGCCTCTTCACACCCAACTCTTGCTGTGATTTATTGCCTGCCTGGACCACTCTCTCAATTTATTGATTATTTTGCATGCCTGGCTCCATAATCTTCTCTCCTTTACCATATCTTCAATGTTCTTGGCTATTTCAACATTGCCACTTACACACCCTCCTCTCCAATAGCCACAAAATTACTTTCACTTGCCTCTTCCCTAAGCCTCTCAAAATGGACAGAATCTCCAGCTCCATTGACTTTTTCTTTACCAATCTCTGCACAGTCTCCAACTTTGTCATCTCCCCAATTCCTCTATCTGACCATCAACTCATAGCCTAGATCATATTCACATATACCAATTACTGCCCTTCTTCAATCCCTTTCACAAAACCCTACAGAAATATCCAAGCACTTGACCCACAACAACTTTACAACCCCTCTCAGCCCTCACTACCCTCACCTGCCCGTACTTTGCCACATCACAGTACAACATGACTCCAACTTCCACCCTGACACTATTTCCCCACAACCACAGACAGACCCCTCACATCAACAACCACAACACACTGCACAAACAAGCTACATCCAGAGGTGCTCTGGTGCTGCAGAATGACTACGAAGCGCACTTCAGCGGATTTCCTAAATTACTCGTGCAAGCTTATGTTGTGCTCCTACTTGTCTGCCTTCAATCCTGTAAAACAGCATAACTTCTCATCCTTAATATCTGTCCTCCAATCCAAACATTTGTCTGCTACATTCAACAATCTCCTTAGCCCACCTCCTATCCCTTCCAGTCACAGCTGAAGACTTTGCCAACCAAAATAAAATTGGTAACACCCGAAACAAACTCTTCTGTCAATGTGGCTCAAACACACCCTCCTATCAACAGACTGATAACACCCAGCCTTTCCCCTTTCCCACTACAACATCTACTATGGACTAACACGGGCTACTTTAAACCTCTAACTGAGGATGAAGTCTCTAGTCTATCAAACTTTCGACTTTACAACTTGTCCACGTGATCATATTCCATTGCAGCTAATCCCTCCCCTCTCTATGCCAGCTCTCATACATCTTTTCAACCTCTCCCTAAAAACTGTCAAGTTTCCATATTTTTTTAAAACACACCATCATTACACAAATTCTTAAGAAACCATCATCTGACTTAGCTTTTGCTTCTATTGCCCTATCTCTCTGGATTCAAAACTGCTTGAGCAACTAGTCTACAACTACTTTATCACATTTATTTCCTCCAACTCCCTTCTTAAACCCTTCCAATCTGCTTCTGGCCCAAATACTCCACAGAGACAGCTCTCACAAAAGTCACTAACGACTTGCTCACTGCCAAGTCAAAGGGTCACTTCTATGTTCTAATTCTCCTGGATTTCTCTGCTTCCCGTGACACAGTTGACCGCCCTCTTCTAATCCAAATTCTCTGCTCTCTTGGCATCCATGACACAACTCTCTTGTGGTTCACATCTAGAAAATCAACATTTAGTGTCTACTTCTCTGGCACCTCTTCTTCACTTTGCCAACATTGCCCTCCTCTTCTCTATCTATACATACTCCATTGGTACCCTAGTAATAATTTTTGGATTTCACTATCATCTCTATGCAGATCTATCCCCCTCGCTTCTAGCACGAGTTGCCAACTGACTCTGAAGCATATTCAACATGTGAAAGACTGAGCTGCAGATTTTCCCACCCTCTACTACAACTTCCACTCCTCTTTCACTCTTGACAATGCCAGCATCACTCCCACCTTGCAGGCTCATTGACTTGGGGCTCTACTGGGCCTTGCCCTCTTTCATTCCTCACATATAATAATAATAAAATCTTGTCATTTTCACCTAAAAAAATCTCCAAAAAAGCTCACTTTCTTACATAAGACACAACTAAATTTCTTATCCATTTACTCATCATAAAAAAGAGTATTTACCTGCTCAGAATTCACAAAAATACAATTATTGAACTACACTGTGGTAAATTGGCAGAGGATTTTTGCAAATTCTGAGCAGGTAATCCGTTTTTTTACTTATTTCAAAAAGGGACACAAAGGTACTATTTATTTACTGTACTATTGTACTTTGTACGGTCGAGAGCTGCTATCATGCTTTTGCACTATACATGTATATAATTAACCTCGGCAAGTTACAGTTTTCAAAGAACATTATTTAGGCAGGAATGTAACAAGTAAGTATATATGGCTTGGTGAATATTAATAACAATTTGACATGTACAGCTAGCCCAATATCCCATCTAGAAAGCTTAGGTTTAATTCTCATCCTAATTTAGATACTCTTAAATGCTTTTACTGAAGTTGCTCATAACACTGTGGTTGATAAAATATATGAGATTTTTGAGTCAATACTTTTGGAGCTATAAATATGAATATTTGCAAAATAACCAGAATATTTTAATAATCACAAGCTGGGCTACCCCAGTATCTGGGATTTGTAAAGCGCTGGCCTAACACTTCTACTGGAAACGTATT
Organism: Discoglossus pictus; assembly: GCA_027410445.1. Classification (NCBI taxonomy): domain Eukaryota; kingdom Metazoa; phylum Chordata; class Amphibia; order Anura; family Alytidae; genus Discoglossus; species Discoglossus pictus. The sequence continues at coordinate 375,395,391 of CM050164.1, forward strand.
ACATATATCCACCACATTTTCTGTAAAGTACCTAACTACACCAGAACCCTTAACTTGGAGCTTTTCACTTCAAATGCTATATTACTTTCAAAAGGCACATTATTTTATTTTTTATAATATTTTTAAATATTTTTCTACCAAGGCTACAAAAGCCATTGGTATAACATTGATTATTTAGCTTAGTAACAATGTGAACAAAATGTAAGCATAAATGAAATGAAAATCAGTTAGATGTCTTTAGTGGATAATTCCAGCCGTTGGAGAGTTTCATGAGATTAATGTCACAAGCAGGGCACGCAGTACTTTCTGTAACAATTTGTGTATTGTTCTTTTCAGTGTGTCACTCTACTGTTACACCATTGTATTGTCCTGTGAAATATGTTGGTCCTTTACCCTAATAGCAATGTGCAGCTGTCCTATCTAGAATGTAGATTCAGTCAGGTAATCTGAGGACAGCCAGAAGAAGGCTGGACTCTGCTCTTTCACTATGGTTTTGCAAGTAAAAGGAGCTTCACTATAGAAAGGATAACAGCTATTTACTAAAGGAAAGCTGTCACCCAATATAGAAACGTTAACTTACATTCAAGCGTCCCTTGTTATAACAGTAGCTTTTGAGCATGTATCACTGGTGAAAAAGGAAAAAAAGTTTTAGATTTCATTTACAGGATGCTCAGCTGAATGGACCAGTTTAGCAAAATGTTGATATTTTGATATTTTTGTAACTATAAGGAGTTCTGGTAGAATTTTTTTTGTTATTTTAAATTCTGATCTAGCTAATTTTATACCTTAAAAATTTAACTAGACTGGTGTTTTTAGTAAGTAAAAAATCTCATAGTATTGTTGGATCTGTATTTCATTGCAGGGCAGGAGTTTTAATTAATAAAACTGTGGTGCCAGTTTAAATAATTATTATTATTATAATTATTATTATTACTAGCAAATTGACCGTCAAAACATGACGGTCATAAAATTGTAAGGCAGGTAATGCTGTTTGCCACACAATGCAAGTCTTTGGGTCCTGGTGTACTTTTGGTCGTCTGAGTACCTTTGGCGCTCATTGCAAGCCCAACGCTGAGCGCCTTTGGCGCTCATTGTGAGCCTCTCCCCTTGTGTACTTTTGCTCCTATGAACACCTTCAGTGCTCATTGTGAGCCTCTCCCCTGCTCTTTATAAATATACTGTGTATATATATATATATATATATTATAATAATAATTAATTAAATAATAGATTAATATACTTTACCTATTTGTAATTAATATATGCAGCAATCAATATCCTGAAGAGCTAACAATCGCTGTTGTTTTTCCTGCAGCATACAATGCACATTTGGACTGTTGCTGTCCTGAGGTGTAAGTGTCAGCAATGTGGCAAGTGTGCAGTGTAAATAGGCTGCAGTGTAAATGGTAATGTTATTAGTTGCAAGTTAGTGTTGTGAAATGGCTGCGATTGTCTATGTGTTACGTGGATCTGGAGCATTTTCCATACTTCCTAATAGTGTATTTTGTACCTTGTATGTTCCTGGGTAAAAGTCTTATGTGCCTGGTGGTGTTTAGCGTTGGTAGGGGTTGTGTAGCCTTGTTTTCATTTTTTTCGTCCCTCATTTATTTTGTAGCTTAGGCGATTTTCTAGTGCTGAAAATCTGCAAATTGTGTTTAAATTGTCGTGAAACCTCACTCACAGACTTCCTGGCTGTTCCCCAGTGCTGTGTGTGATGTTTATTTTTTTAATTTTTTTATTTTGCTTGTGTTTTTGTTTTGGATGTGCGCGGTTTGGCCGTTAAATTCGTATTTTTTCAACCTCGTATTTTTTTTCTTAGTCTTATGTGCCTGGCAGTGTTTTCCGTGGTTAGGGGTCGGGTTGCTTCGTTTTCGTTTTTTTCGCCCGACATTTTTCTTGTGGCTTCTGCGATTTTCATGTGGCGAAACTGGGCAAATTGTGTTTAAATTCTCGTGCAAGTCGTATTTTTTTTTCCTAAGCTTTCCTTTTTGCAAAGTGTTACAGGCCGTAATTTTTCCACTGGATTTTTTCAAACTGCTACTGGTCTGGCATTGTGAATTGTGTAATTGAGATTTCTGTTGATCTGTAGTCCCGCAGGTCGTAGGGATGATCGCCTACTGTGCTCATCTCCATCAGCGCAGCGAGTGCCTTCAACGCTCAATGCCTAAGTCGTACGGGGTCGTAGGGATGAGCACCTACGGCACACATCTGCACCAGCGCAGCATTAGCAACAACTTGCAGTGCTCACAACTATATATGTGATTATCACATATATAGTTGTGAGCGTACGAGTTGTTGCTAACGCTTGCGGGCTCGTCTTGCAAACCGCGGTCCTCGCATATCGAGGGCTGCAGGCGAGGGCCTCAGTTGCTGGCATGGAGCGCGGAAGGCGCTCCTTGCCAGCAACTGCGACCCTCGCAAAATTTACTTTCAAACGCAAACAACTACACAACAACCGCGACCACGCAAACAACACGACACACCAACTACGACCCTTGCAAACTTTACCTCGCAACGCAAACAACGTACGAGACACGTTACCACACATTACGACCTCGCAACAATCAGACACAACTCGCAAACATTACAAAATTCAAAACACAATAAATACACACAACACATACATAAAAAGCTTACCTACAGCAAGAGGGAGCATCCAGGACCTTTAAAAAAGCAACTTACACCTTCATTTAACTCAAAATAAAAAAGTTTAGACACTAAAAAATTCACTAAGCGAGAGAAAAAATGTCCGCCGAACAAAACGAAAACGAGGCTACAAACACAAACAACATACGAGACACGTTAGCACACATTACGACCTCGCAAAAATCGTCCGCAACCCGCGAACATGAAAAAATTAAAAACACAATAAATACACACAACACATACATAAAAAGCTTACCTACAGCAAGAGGGAGCATCCAGGACCTCAAAAAAGCCACTTACACCTTCATTTAACTCAAAATAAAAGAGTTTAGACACTAAAAAATTCTCTAAGCAAGAAAAAAAATGGCCGCCGAACAAAACGAAAACGAGGCTGCAGCACTCTAAACACTCAAAACACCACAAGAAACTCGCAAAACACCACAAACGACCTACGGATATTCCGTTAAGACGCATACCACACAGTACCTGCCATTTTACGCCAATGCAGAAGTACACAACTACGCTAACGGTTTCGGCTCGCGCACGCACACTATTACACTGCACACATTCACCACGCTTACACAGCAGCTCCACACCACTAATGCTGCAGCAACATCAAAACAGATTGCCAGCTCTTCAACACAATGCTTCAAAATAGGTAAAGTATATTCATTTATTAATGTATTATATATATCATTATTACACACCAAACAGCATTAGCTACCTTACAATTTCATTGCCGTCATTTTTTTACGGGCAATTCGCTAGTTAATAATAATAATCGCTCAAAATAGGCACATTTCACTGGTATATCTATTTCATTTGGCCTCTAAACATTATAGTGGCAAAGAAAAAAATGAATATGTTTTTACTGTCAATTGTCCTTTTAACAAACATATACATAAAATAATTTTAAGATAGGCATATTATAGTATTTAAAGTAACAAGGAACAAGCTGCAATATGTAAAAAGGACACTATTTAAATATTAATTAAAGGCACATGAAAAGCACATTTTCCTTTGTTGATGCAGAAGTGTACATTTAAAACTGTTTCACATGGTTTTGATTTTAACGGACCGCTGTAGTTTATAGGAGACTTAACATTTGTAAATTATGTAACAAACGGGCAAATTTAGGAACTAGTGAACGCTTTTAGTGTGTAGTACCTGACCTGTGTGTTATCTTTCCTGCTTAGTGGAAGAGGCGGCAATTATATTGTAATGAACGTAGGATGTGCCATCCAAATGTTATTTATTTATTTATTGCTAAAAACTGTATTATAGAATAGTTAAGGTTACAGCAAAGGATGGGATAACTTAAGGCTGGAAAAATACAGGAAACTGGGAAATTAAGGTTGCATGAAACCGTAATGTGCCTCCCCATGCAAAAATGTTCTCATGACATCATTCATGACATCATATATGACATTAGGTGACATAATGTCATCACATATGATATGACTAATTACATCAGCTATAGCATCCTTGGAATAATATTAATAATGTAACAAATGACATCATCCATGATATTACTCCTGACGTCATACTAGGCCCCATATGATGTCACTTTTGATAACGCTGTTGTTAAATATATTGTCACAACTCAGTAAGCCATTAAAACTTATCACTCTCTTAAATCACTCTCTTCCACTATTAATAATGTTAAATTCATAGGTTGCCCATGTCCCGGGATAAAAAGTAGATTAAACGGATATCTAAAGTTTCTGGATTTTACTAGGTATGTAATATACCTGTGTATTTATTTACTTGTATTTGTTTTATTAAGAAGCGCTTAAAAGATCTGCTTTTACTGCCTAAAATCATGCAAATACTCCCTGCTTTTATCTATCCACTGCATTGTAGGCAGACACAGACTCTATAGTGCTGGATATGCAGTGTAGTGTCCTAGCCTAGGGACCACGTCTCAGGAGCATGTCATGATCCCTGATATCCAACAATATAGTGTGTCTACATATGCTGCCGAGGGCAGACCCTACAGGGACTATTTGCATGATTTTAGGCAGTAAAAACAAAGCTTTGAATTGTTTCTTAATAAAATAAAGTACATAAAAGTAAATAAATACATAGGTATACATATATTACATACCTAGCAAAATCCAGAAACCTTTCACGTCACTTTACATTTTGTGTGTATTTGTTTTGTGTGTATTTGAAAAATATAACTGAGACAAAATGAAAATAAATAAAAAAATTAAACATGGTATTAACCTTCATACTATAGAGAACAATACACATGGCCAGAATACCCATAAGGCCAACTAGGCAGCCACCCAGGGGCGCTTCCCTGTGAGGGGCGCCACTTCTTAAAAATTGGTTCCTGGCATAAAAAAAATTAAATGCAGCAGTTCATAGACTGGCTATTAGGGGATAACCACCTAGAACAAGACAGTTACAACAGGAAAGGGAACTTACACTTACAGAAAAGGCAAAAATGGGTCCCTGCATACCTTGCATACTAACTCGCAGGGGCTCCTCCACTTCACTGTCTAGGGGCTCGGAAAAGGTAGATACGGCCCTGACAATACAGTGGACCCTTGGTACTTGTCTGCTTCAATTCTCATCAAATTCGTTATTCGACAAGTTTTCATGAGTAAAAATTGCTTTGGCACTCAATGCTTGCTCAGCACTTGTTGCACTCCTGTATGAGCAAAGACGCTACCCTGCATCCTGTCTCTCCAGGAAGTTACAGTACTGTGGAGTAGCATGAAAGAGTAGCTTGTGCTTACAAGAACCCAAGAGTAGCTTGTGCTTACAAGAACCAAAAGAGTACCCTGTGCATACAAGAACCAAAAGAGCAGCCTGTATTTATAAAAAGTGTAGCTTGTCTTTACAGGTTCCAAGAGTAGCTTGTTCTTATAGGAACCAAAGTGTAGCTTGTGCTTACAAGAACCAAAAGAGCAGTCTGTGCTTATAAGAACCAAAGAGCCAACTGTGCCTCAAAGTTCCTCTGAGTTACACCTTCTGTCCACAATTTCCTCCAGGCAGAGTTCATAGTCTTGTAAGAGACTGCACGCTAGGCCCTTTCTAATAGTGATACAGTGGAGGATATTGAAATGGTCCGTCCAGAACTCTCTCAGTGTCAACTCAGTACCCAAGGTCACCTTAAAGCACCTCTGGAAGGGCTTTTGTATACAGTTTCTTACCGTTTGAGATGACCTGCGGTTTGTGTTAGGGGGCAAGAACTTTCAGTTATATAAAGTCCTCCAGCAAGTTGGCCTCCAAGCCTAGAGGGTGAGCAGGAGCATAGTCCATTATTAACAGAGCCCTCAGAGGCAGATCTTTTTCCTAAAAATATTTTTTTACACTGGGGCCAAACACTTCCATCCATTCAATGAAGAACTTACTGGTTACTCAGGCATTGTTGTTGGCTCTACACATTACACTTACTGTAACTTGCTTTTTATCACATTTTCTCTTTTGAAAACTCAGGGGTTATCACTATGATAGACTATTATTATTATTATTATTATTAACTTTTATTTGTATCGCGCCAACATATTCCGTAGCACTGTACAGGGGATAAGAACAAAGAAAATACAATATTACCAAATTCAAAAAAGAAAGGCCCTATTTTGAGCTTCGAATCTTTGTAGAAAGTGCTCTTTTCCAAAGCACCCTACAAGACTGGAAACTTGCTACTTACAATCTAAATAGGATGAAAGTGGTAGAGACCTTAGGAAGAGTAACAGATAAGGAATAGCAAGGGTCAGGAAGAAGTGAAAGTCAGAAAGCTTATTGTTTAATTGGAGAGGGGAGGAATCTGAAGTGAAAGGCTCTAGTATGTTATATTTTGTCTGACCCCTGTTGGTGAGATAATATAATATGAAAATAGGAAGTCATTGGATTTCCATGGCTCTATAAATTTAATCTGAATAGCGGTGGGTGGGCGAGGGCAGTGTTCTCAGGATCTCAGATCCAGCAGGCCTGGTTTCAGGTTTAAATTAGCACTAAAATAAAATTGAAGTAGGTAACAGGGACAGAGAGAACAGGAAGAGAGAGGAATGAGAGAGTGAGATAGAGAGACGGGAAAGGCTTGAGACATGCAAGGAGGAGGAGATTTAAGGAAATTATGCAAGCTGTGAATGGGGGAGGGTAAGGAAGACCAAGCAGGATACAGCATACCTTTGTTGGGGGTTGAAACAAATGCTAGAAATAATTATATCTACCCAGATATAATAACACACATACAGTAGTAATATTAATAAAGATAATGGCTCCCGGATGAAGCAACTTCAATAGTCTTCACCATACCTGCCAGTGTGTAGGATGTTATCATGATCTCAGATCCAGCTGGCCTGATTTCAGGTTTAAATTAGCACTGCTGGTGTGTAGGATCTTCTCAGGATCTCAGATCCAGCAGGCTTAGTTTCAGGTTTAAATTATCACTAAAAGAAAATGGAAACAGGTAAGAGGGATGGAAAAAATAGGAAGAGAGAGTGAGACAGAGAGACTAGTAGAGGGTTAAGTTTTAGGTAGCTTTCCCACACACCAAAAGACTTAACTTGTCCTTCAATGGCTTGTGCCTTAGCAATGCCTTCGCCTATTGCAAAATAAACCAGTCTCGTCCCAATTGAACACTTGTTGGGGAATAAAACCATCAGTCTCTACATAGTACCTAACCTCACTAGCAAAGGTTTCAGCAGTTGCTTTGTTGGCAGTGGCTGTCTGTCAATGCCAATTCTCTTTTTAAAATATCAAACCAACAATGACTGGCTTTAAACACTTCATTGCCCACACCACTTGTTGAAGACTTGTCTTTTAACAGATCAGCATGGAATTGTTTTGCTTTATTGCAAATTATTGCCTAGGAAATACTATCATCCGCTGTTTATTTATTAATCAAAATGTACAACAATTTCTCCACTACCTCCAATGTCTGTGATATTTGCTTAGTCACAGCCTTCACACTCCTATCCACATTGCTACTTTAATAGCTTTCTTATTTTTCACGATCGTAGAGATTCCTACTAGGTATTTTATACTTGGCTGCGAGATCAGACTGAACATAGCCCAATCGTAGAGGATATTGTGTCTGTGGGAAAGTCCATGAGCCTGGAGGTCAGTTATGAAGACATCAAAGAGTTAGTGGAGGAGCACATACAAGGGCTCAGTACTGAAGAGCTGCAAGAACTGCAAAGGGAGCAGCAACATAGAGTGACTGAAGAAATGTCATCAGGTGAAGAGGAGGGAAGGGAAGCACCTACTGCACTGATAAAAGAAATATGTCCTAAATGGGTTGAATTACAACATTTTGTTTAAAAATATCAGACTGACATACCTTAAGCAAGCTGAAATGTGAACATAGACAGAAGGAAGAGTCTCTTGATAGGTTTCTGGTGAAACTCCTTACATCAAGAGTCTCTAGCAGGTTTCAGAACTGTTAAGAGACAGAAAAGAGAAAGAACCCATGTGCAAGTGCCTGATGTTTTATTGGAAGCAAACTTTAGTTTGGGGATGATAAAGGGAGAAACACAGGTGCTAAATGCCACATAGTTGCCATAATTGCTAGGTCAGATTGGTCATGAATTGATTACCCTGATCGTACAGGATTTATTTGGAGAATACTACTCTAGTAAAAATATTGATCAGGGCATCGGTCACAGTAGTGTCAGTAATAACTTAGCGTACCACGTAGCACAGTAAAAATGTACTCCTTCTCTGTAGGACTTGAGCTAGAGATCCCACAATTTCAATTGCCAATATCTGATATTGATTATAGGAAAGGGCTGGAATGGTGCTTCAGTTCCCTGACTTCTATGACTAAATTGCTGACACAGATCACAAGTATCACAATATTGGGTGATATTGCGAGGTGAGCCTTTAGGATACGTCCGGGTGAGAGGGGCTCCAGCTGTGGAAAGAACAGGAGGCCGTCTAGGAGCAAAGCAGGTGCTGGAGGTATGAATAGAGTCTGTCACCTCATGGCGTGGAGCTTCTTAGGTATGGTGGTCGGAGATCCCTTCGGGTTTCCTTGTACTGGTCTGCTACCTGGCCAGCCGCATCAATGGTGATGGGTCGCTGATCCAGGATCAACTCCTTCATAGTGGCACTGCATAAGGAGTAGAACTGCTTGAAGAGGATAGTTTGTTTAGCGTCCTCAACAGTGCAGAATCCCTGCCACTTTCACCATGTTTCACAGGCATGTCTCAATCAGACTAGTTCCACATATATGTCCCCTGGGGTCTTTGACAGGGTCCAAAACTGCTTCCTGTAGGTTTCAGTATTGATCGCATAGCAATCCAAAAGAACTTGCTTCACTTCCCTGTAATCCTCAGGGGATGGCTCTGTAAGTACTGCTGGTCCAGCAACTTATCCCTTTCAGTTTGGGCAATGTGCTAGAGTTTGCACTGCCTCTCGAAAGCCAGTGATGTCCTCTAAGCCATCATCAAATATCTTGAAGCTACTGTAAGCCAGCTTCAGTTACGAGTTGCGGGTCTCAACGGACACTTCAGACAACCTCAGAGGGGGTCCAGAGGCGGAGCGCCACTTTGAAGCTCTTGCGTGATACCATCTATCTGCCCCAATGCCTGATCGATAGTCAGTTCTCAAGGCAAGTATCAATGACGCCCCACCATGTCATCATTCTCATCAGTGTGGTCACGGGTACGTCCCCCAAATTGGGTGGTACTAGAAGAAGATGGGGGAATACCTTTTGGCCAACCCAGCTGCTGTTCCACCTCATCTACTCCTATTAGCTCCTGTAACATGACCCCTAGGATCTTGTAACCAGGCAATACAATCCCCTAGCCTTCCCAAACATGGCTTATTCTTAATAACTGTAATTGCAGAGTCTTTTAAATGAAAGTTAAAGCTATGATACTAGTTTAACACTGGCAACTTTTCTTTACCATTGGCTCAGTGGGGAACTGCAATCTTCACAATATCTGGCAATGTTCAGCTCCCCAGTACTTTCCCCAACTATGGCCGCAACTCACCAGCCCTCCCTGGATCTACATATAATTCCCCTGCACCTCCTCCAAGAGGAAAGTGGCTGCAATGTGACAAGTTAACTCATCATTAACAGTGGAAGGGTTCATTGGCAAAATTATGTAATAATAACTTAAAGCAACTGAATTTAGTTAACACAAGTCCAAAATGTACACAATACACTATTTAGTAATAATTTGTTCATTAAAAGAACATACTAGTATAACAAGGATACGTAACATGAACTACAGTATCTAAGCACATGATGTCATAGCTAAAGCCATTTGTAATATCATGTGATGTTATGAATGATGTCATCAAGAAAACCTTTGCAAGGAAATGGAAGGATGTTGAGCTTGTGCACAATGTTAACTTCGTAATTTTTTGCGTTTTTCCAGCAGTAAATTGCCCAATCCTGTACTGTAACTAACCACACTGTAATACAGTTTTTACCTATAAATCTCCAGAGTTTTTCTTAATTTCGTTTTCATAATCTCTTTGTGCAAGTAGGTGATTGATTATCCAGCATCGTATAATCCGGCACCTCCTGTAATCCGGCAGCCTCCCTCCCAAACTGAACTGACAGCGGATCACTGTGTCCGCTGTCAGTCAGTACTCGGAGCACAGCCTCACACATCTCCTCTTACCCTACAGTAGTGTTGCTACAAGAGCAAACAGGGTTAAGGGAAGCAGTGAGGGATCGGGTGGCTTTACCCGAATAACCCAATTTGCCGGACCACCAAAATTATTAATCCGGCATGCTCCTGGAATGGAGCATGCAGGATTATCGATGTGCTACCTGTAGTGATTTTCTAACACTCCACAAACATGGGCTGTCTTATTCTAAATTTTCTGTGTGTTTAGGACTAGTTTAATTTAGTTAAAGGCTGTTTCTGTTTTAAAGCAGAGCCTTTTGACAAATCAATGCTTTGCAGTTCACATTACCTTTTTGGCTTAAATGTTAATGTATTTGTGTGAAACCTAAACAGAGCAATTTAACTGCAACAAGCTGCAGTATTATAAAAGAAGCCATCCCAGAAATGACATTATGTCAGTATATGAATGAAGTAATATATAGGGTCGAGTCACATTATTATGACCACTTTTGACATCAGCATTGTGTAGCCAATGAAATACAGCTTTGTTATATAAGGTGAAATGTAGGCATTCTGCAAACATATCAACCATCACTGTCATGGATAAAACATGCGATTTCTCCGACTTTGAAAGCGGGATGGTCATTGGCTTTCGGTTCAAGGGTAGCAGTAATTTTGAAACAGTTCAGTTTGTGTGAACTGCTCACATGCTGCTGTGGTTAAAGTATATGGTGACTGGACAAATGGCACTATTCCAAATAAATGGAGTCGAAACTCGGAGCACCATGTGCTATTGATGCCAGAGGTGAACGTCAGCTGCGAAGGTGGGTGAGGGCCAACTGACATGCTACAGTTGAGCAACTCACCATTCAAACGAACCAGGGGGCTACCAAACTTGTGTCTAAAACAACAGTACAGCCAACCCTGTTGCATATGGGGCTCTGAAGCAAATGGCTAGTCACTGCCACCATGCTAACAAAGGTTCATCATCAGAAACGGCCTAAATTTGCATGACAGTACTAAAATTAGACCTTTTCTGATTTGCAAAGGGTTGCCTTCTCTGATGTATCACATTTTCTGCTCCCCAGACTGAAAGGGCACTCTGACGTGTAAGGCGCGACACCTCTACCAATTTTGGGAGAACTCAAGCTGGTGGCAGCAGCGTTATGGTCTGGGACCACTCATATTTCTGAAGGCACTCTCAACCGATTGCAGATCAAGTACACCCATACATGTTGATTGTCTTCCCTTGATGGGATCTAATAGCAGGACAATGCAACATGGTTAGAGGAGCATGAAGAAGACTTTTAAGTACTTTACTGGCCTCCAAATTCCCTGAACTTGAACCCCAGGGAGCACCTGTGGGAGCACCTCGATCACCATATGGATCCTCCACCACGCATTCTTCAGCAGCTGTCATCTTAAAATAGTTCTCCATGACGGATAAACCTTAAAGAAATGAAAAACATTATGGTGACCTATAAAAAATAATAACACTATGCATTAACCTTCAGATTGCTAAGCATGTTTAGTGATCAACCCCTTATGAATAAAAAGGGGGGGATACCCCTCTGCCTTTTAAATGTCTGGAAGAGAGATGGGTACATAAGTGGGACCTGGAAAAAGAGGGAATGAGGGAAAGAGTTAGGGGGGGGGGGGTGGAAGAGAGAGGTGCTTTTGGGGAGAGGCTGGGCTTTGGAGAAAGTTTTGAGGGAGAGGAAGGAGAGAAATAGGTTCGATAAGGAAAAGGCAGAATCAGAAGAGAGGGAAGGGGATCTGGAGTGTGAGAGGGGAGATGGGGGGGATCTGATGAGCTTTAAGGAGGTACAGTGGGGAGAGATAGAGAAGAACGATGGGGAAAGGGGAGACAGAAGGAGATTTATGTGAGAAATAGGGTTAAGGGGAGAAAGACAGGGAGAGTGGGATAAAGCAGATGAGAACAGGGAAAATGGAGGGAGTGGAGGAAAGAACAATGGGCGAGAGAGAGAGAGAAGGGGTGAGAGTGATGTGGAGAAAAACAAGGATGGGGGGGTTGCAAAGCAACACAGAGCAAACATGAATATAATATGACTAGCGACTTGCCCGTTAAAAAATTACGGCAATAAGATTGTAAGGCAGGTAATGTTGTTTGTGTGCAAAATTTATTTTGTTTGGTGTTTTAAGATCCTTCGGCGCTCATCGCGAGGCTCTTGGTTGTTTGTGTCCTATGATCAGCGTTGGTGTTTTTTTTTTTTGGTATGAAAATGAATAAAATTATAAATTAATATACTTTACCTATTGTGAAGTAATATATGCAGGAAGCATTGTGTTGAAGAGCTGGCAATCTGTTTTCATGTTGTTGCATCATCAGTGCTGTGGCGCTGCTGTGTAAGCGTCATGGATGTGTGCAGTGTAATAGTGTGCGTGCGCGAGGCAAATCCGTTAGGGTAGCTGTGTACTTCCGGATTGTATAAGTTATTGTTTTAAAATGGCGGCTAATGTGTGGTATGCGGCTGTGGCCGATTTAGCGTCCTTCGTTTCGGATGTCGTCCGACATTTTCGGAATATCCGTAGCGGTTTGGTGGTGTTTTGCGTGCTTAGGGTCCTTAAGCCTAGTTTTCGTTTTGTTCGGCGGCCATTTTTTTGCTCGCTTAGGTGATTTTCGGGTGTCTAAACTCCGAAATTTGGAGTTAAATCGAGGTGTAACTTTACTTGCAGAGGTCCTGGGTGCCCCCCTTGCTGTGGATAACCTTTTTAGGTGTTTGTTGTGTGTATTTATTGTGTTTGTAATGTTTTTGGGGTCGCGTCCTTGTTTTCGGATCTCGTACGTTTTTTGAGCGAAATCCGTAGGTGTTTGGTGGTGTTTTGCGTCTTTAGACGACTGTTGCCGGGTTTTCTTCGGCGGCCAATTTTTCTCTCGCTTAAGGGATTTTTGAGTGTCTAAACTCTTTTATTTGGAGTTAAATTGAGGTGTAACTTTAGTTTTCGAGGTCCTGGGTGCCCCCCCCCTTTGCTGTAGGTAAGCTTTTTATGTATTTGTTGTGTGTATTTATTGTGTTTTTCATGTGCGCGGGTTTCAGACGATTTTTGCGAGGTCGTAATGGGTCGCAACGTGTCTCGTATTTTGCTTTGGTAACTACATAAATTTGGCGAGGTCCGCAGTTGCTGGCAAGGAGCGCCTTTGGCGCTCCATGCCAGCAACTGCAGACCTCACTTTGCGAGGGCATTAGCATTAGCCCACAACTATATATGTGACTAGAGAATTGCCCATCAAAAAATGACGGCAATGAAATTGTAAGGTAGCTAATGCGGTTTGGTGTATAATAATGAAAGATGTAATACATTAATAAATGAATCTGTAATGCTGTTTGGTGTGTAATAATGAAATAAATAATACATTAATAAATGAATATACTTTACCTATTTTTAAGCATTGTGTTGAAGAGCTGTCAATGTGTTTTGAGGTTGCTGCAGCATTAGTGGTGTGGAGCTGCTGTGTAAGCGTGCTGAATGTGTGCAGTGTAATACTGTGCGTGTGCGAGATGAAACCGTTAGCGTAGTGGTGTACTTCCGCATTGGCGTAAAATGGCGGGTTATCTGTGGTATGCGTCTTTGCGGATTATCTGTCGGTGCTTCGTGGTGTTTTTTGAGTTTCGTGTGGTGTTTTGCGAGTGTGTTGTGATGTTTTACGTGTTGAGAGTGCTGTAGCCTCGTTTTCGTCGGCCATTTTTTCTCTCGCTTAGCGATTTTATTAGTGTCTAAAGTGTTTTATTTTTATTTAAATGAAGGCGTAAGTTGCTTTTTTGAGGTGCTGGATGGTTCCTCTTGCTATAGGTAAGCTTTTTATGTATGTGTTGTGTGTATTTATTGTGTTTTAAATGTTTGTATGTCGGCGTGTTGCGTCTGATGTTTGCGAGGTCGTAATGTCTGGTAACGTGTCTCGTATGGTGTTTGCGTGTGTAGCCTCGTTTTCGTTTTGTTCGGCGGCCATTTGTTCTCTCGCTTAGCAAATTTTTTAGTGTCTAAAGTCTTTTATTTTGAGTGAAATGAAGGTGTAAGTTGCATTTTTGAGGGATGCTACCTCTTGGTGTAGGTAAGCTTTTTATATATGTGCTGTGTGTATGTATTGTGTTTTGAATTTTGTAATGTCCGCGAGTTGCGTCCGAGTGTTGCGAGGCCGTAGTGTGTGTGAACGTGTTGTATATTGTTTGCGTTGCTCGTAAAATTTAGCGAGTGTCGTAATTTCTGTGTCGTGTTATTTGCGTTGTGACGTGAAGTTTGCGAGGGTCGCAGTTGCCTTCGGCTCTCCGTGCCAGCAACTGAGGCCCACGCCCAGTGCCCTCGCTGCGTGAGCCCGCAAGCGTTAGCAACAACTCGCATGCTCACAACTATATATGTGATCCGTTATGAGGGCCTTTGTTAGATATAAACATCTGTAACCTTATATTTGGCATCTTCTTATTAGATACTGGGCTTCTTTCAATTTAGTAAAATTATAAAAATTATGTTTGTTTTAGGGAATTAAACATGTTTGGTATTTATGATTTCTATCAAGTCTTTAGTTTTGTACATTTATGTGGATGTGCAGGGACAAACTAATCTTATAGTGTATAATGTGCTTATCAGGCAAGAAAGGTCTTGCGTGCTGTTGTTATTAAAAAAAAAAACAACCAACCTAAAAGTATATAATAGCCTTATGCTTATCACAAGCATTCTTAAATTCATTAACTGTGTTTGACCTTACCACTTCCACTGGAAGGCTGTTCCAGTTATGTACTGCCGTTTCTGTAAGATGTACACTCTCACATTTTCCAGCTTTGTTACATTACATACCTACTATAAAAAATATGCAACGTAATAACTCCCAAGCCCTTTTCCACATCCGTTATTAAGCAAATATTCTACTTTTTTTTTGTGTGTGTCCTAAGTGCATAACAACTCCTTACCTTGAAGCCCACAAATAAAATATTTTTAAACAAAACAGGCCGCAGCACAGAACCATGTGGCACTGAACTGGTAACCATCCCTTCCTCTGACTGCATCACATTAAGTAGGACCATCTGATGCCTATCCTTCAGCCAGTGTCCTATCCATGAAACTATATTAAAATCTAGTCCCAGACTATGAAGTTTAGTCCAATTTGTTTATGGTGTGGGACAGTGTCAAACATTTTACTAAAATATAGGTAAGCTACATGTAGTAGTTACCCACCCTGCTCTATACCTGGTTACATAATCAAAGAGGTAAATTAGATAAAACCGACATGAGTGCCTGGCAGAGAAAGTCACTTCTGTGTGTGAGCGAATGCGCAGCCGCGCATTCCTGAGGCGCCCTATAGTCGTGACACCATTCTGTCCTCATCCTAAAAGCCTATAAAAAGGACACCTATTCTATAAACTTGCCTCTTACTTACTATAATTACCCAAATGCTTTCCTGAATAAACTAACCAGGTATATTCCATGTCTGCGGTTTATTATATTAAGATTTTGCCATACCAATCAGAACCAAATGGTCTCTAGTTATTAGTGAAATTAGTTCTAAAAATCTTATTCCCAAGACTATACACATTTGTACACAACAAAAACAAAACAAATCCATTATCATAGTCAATTCTTGATCACTTTTAAAACCTTTAAACAACTTTTCCACACTATTCCAACCCTCTGATGGGGCGCTACACCTATGGTATTCATTATGCACAACTAGAGCAGGATTCTCGTGGTCACAACTCATTTCCCTTCTCTTTATATTACATATCCACTATATTTATTTTTCTCTCTTACCAACAGTAATTATACCATTTTGCATACTTAAATAAAAAGGTACAAAAAAAACTATAAAAAGGCAGACCTACTGAGAACCTATGATAGCACAATTTAAACAATCTGCCCTAAAGGCACTTTGAAAATATAAAAGATTTCCTACATGATTTGCATGCATCGCTCAGCTAGTGCACAGCAGTTCCATGTCCTTAAAATATATAAGGAGCAAAGGAGACTGACAAAAAGCAATATAATGCTGGTGTAATGATGCTCAAATGAGGGACAGTTCCTTGACCTCCCAGTTCTATAAACCCATTAGCAGATGAAAAAGCATGTTTTATCAATTACTACTATAAAACTGATAATTAATAACAAAAGCAACAATCCACAAGGTAAATGGGACTGGACCATTAAATATTTATATTGGATGTAATAATTTAATATAAATAATTTGAGGCATAGTAGGGTATACTGCATTGATTGTAGGTGTAACATAGTAATCCATTAAGAAATTGTTAATGATCTCATATGTAGTGGGTGGATCCGATTATTACCTAAATGAATATCCTACCTACTCCGTTTAATAAACCTTGAACATCATTTCATTAGAATTTTTTTTATTACATATCTTTAAATTTAGTCTTATTATACATTTTCCATCTGCTTCTATACCCCTAATGCACACAAATATTCTACATGCCTCTACAGCAGTGACCTAGAATTGAGAGATTTGCAACAAGTGCTTCTTAATGATTTACTCTCACACCCAGAGAGTCTTGTTCCATTTAAATTGTGAATTGAATGTTTACTTTCCATTCTTATAAAGTCATTGTTTCTGATTGATATAACCCTTCTGCAGTAGGGATATCATCATATTTTGACGTACTGGTGTGTATAGATGAAGTGCAATGTATTCTAGGCTCTATGTATTGTCAATACAGATTGGAGAAGGACAAAGGACTAACAGTTGTGCCACAGTGAAGAGAAGGATTGTGCATGTTTATCTCTCGTAACTGCATTATTTCTACAGAACCACATTTTCAACAGCATAGTTTTAAATGTTTTGCTGAAGCTACTAATGCAGCACAGAAAATAAAAAGTATCCTTGCTTCACAAAGACCAGTTCAAAGAATACAACAAACACTAAGTAACCATCAAACATGTTTTGCCTCTTTAATTTCCTTCAAGTTTATCTTTATTTTGTAAAAAGACTTTTTTTTTTAAAAAAACAAAACAAAAAAAAACTCCACAAAAACAAGCAAATAAAATATGGTACGAGATAGTCGGAGCTTCTCATGTTAGACAATACCAAAACGTTCAGATCTTTTCCTCTTCTTTGCCTGGTAGTAAAAAAAAAAGAAAAAGAGAAGTAAAATAAATGTTTTCATATCAGACTTGTATTTAAATATATCTAGGGGAATGCACCAAGTTAGAATATTATAATATAAAAAGCTTTCTGTAATGGTATCTGTTCGTACAATCCCTTGCTGCCACTTTATTGGCACGTACTCTTCTGTCATATCCCTTAGACTTCGATCTTTACATATTTATGTAAATTTAATACAAAGAAATAATGGGTGAAAAAAGGGTCATAATTAAGCAAAATAAAGTTTTTCTAATTTCAGAAGGTGAACGCTTTTAATTAGATCTTCTAGTATAGAATGCTGCGTCGAGGCTTTGAACAATCCAACCCTGCTCCTGTCACATAACACCTGTTCTCCGTGCCCTACACTGGCTCTCTATAAAATGCTGCATATATGTTAAGCTTGGACCACTGACAAAAGGCTCTACATGATGAAGCTCCCAGCTACCCAAAGGAGCTTCTCACTCCCTATGCTCCAATCCATTTTCTGAGATCTACAAGTGAAAAATCTATTTGCTACCCCAAGAATCTCTTCATCAACCGGAGTCCAAAGCTTTGAACTCTCCACCACTACAAATATTAATTATCAATTATCCTTTATTCGTAACCTGTCAACTTATTCTGCAGTGCTATGCAGGTGTTCAGTACAAGGCAATAAAAATATTGTTAAAACATTGTAAAAGAATAGAGCACCCTTCTGAAATGCCTCTAACCTAACCATTTTAAAAAAATAAAAAAGTTAAGACATCTCTCTTCACCAGGTGCTCAATTAGGAAGAGAAGAGAGAGTTCAATCTTAAGTAATCTGAGCAACTCTGGGAGAGCTTTATAAAATGATTAGGATGCGGCACACAAATTCTCTCCTAGTAGGAAATATTCAGTGCTACATAAATGAAAGTGAATGCAAGGTCTCATTCTAGTGAATGCCATTAAAAAATAATTTTCCATTTAGAAAAAAAAAAAACCCCTGTATAAAATTATATTTTAATTAGTATTTCTATAAAGTTCCATGATCAGTGGCTAACTTAATTCAGCTTGTACTTTGAGATTTTAAAATTCATCAACGGTGTACAATTTGTACTTATCTCTGTTAACTCATAGACCACTTTAAATCCTACTATAAAAGCAGCTGTTGAGAAGTTGAACAAGTTAATACACAGCTGGCATACAGAACTTTATGGATACTGCTTCCTGTTCACACTTCCCCCACCCGTTCGCAGCTCCCCTCTTATGTGCCCTTTGACCCACAATAGGGTCTAATTGGCCAGCCTTCCCCCACCTGAGGCTGTTAGAAGGCTCATGGTCTCTGTGGCATAGAGTTCACACTTCTGACAGAAGCCTTCACATTTTTGTGAAAGGTAACCACAATCCAGAGGGTCAGAAGTGCATATTTGACCCTGCATTCCTAGATTTTACAACGCACTGCATGTAGCATGAGTTAGGTTACCAACACATAATAGAGTTCCAGCTGTGTCTTTCACAGCACAGCCGCACATTTCTTATAGCAATGAAGGTAAAAGCATCACAAAGGTGCAAACACTTGTGGATGAATATACATAGAACAATCATAAAACCAGACAGCCAGAGGACTATTACAAATACGTGGTAATGTTACTTTTATTTCTATTAATGTTTTTGCATATGGCATTACATATTTTATTATGAATGGGATTAAAAATATACAAGTCTTATTAATCAATGATATTGCAATAAAAAAAAAATGTTGGGTTAAAAAGGGGGAAAATTCCCAGAACCCCCCACATGAAGAAACTTACTGCTTTTGCTATTTTATACAACAATAAGTAAATTAGTTAATCTTTCACAGAACATTCTCTATTGGAAATTGAGAAAGAAAAACAATTGTATGGGCTCCTCATGATAAGAAACTAGTGATTTCACCACTTAGGTATGAAGGCCCAAACAAAAGCAGCATGTATATTGTGTGCTATTCATTACTGGATTTCTTCACAGTTCTTAAGCTTAAATCCGGAAAGGTTTTAACCCTTTTGCTGAGCCTGTATTTCTTGTAATAATGCATAATACAAAGTATTCTTTTTTTGCAATGCAGAGTTTAAAATATATGCATTCAATAAACAACTGAATTATTAAAAACAATATCAAACTAAATTGGCAAATGTATGAATTGAATAGTTTACTCTAGAGGTGGGCAGGTTGTAGCCAGTAGACTTACACAATCTGGGTACTATAACCAACAGATAACATAATATTTATTAAACAGCCATTAGATACATCATGGTTCACCAACTTTGGTGTATGTGGCACAGGATACACTTAAAATATACACCTCGTTATGTGTTTTGCCAACAGCTTTTGGTCAATACATCAGTAACATCTCATTGAAGGTAGACACACGAACCAGTGAAGAGTCATATTTATAGTATGCACTTTTGAAGAACTTGACTTGATAATGTGCAAAATAAATGATACAATTTATATGAAATAATTACAGCCTGTAATTCTAACTATGACTAGCTACTTGCAAGTCAAAAATGACGGGATTAAAATGGTAAGGCTGGCAATGCTGTCTGGCACACAATGTGAGGCTTTTGACCGTCTCAGCACCTTTGGCGCTCATGTGGCTCATCACGCGGCTCTTAATGAGCACCTTAGGTGCTCAATGAGAGCCTCTCTCCAGTGTACTTCAACTTTCCTCCTTTGCACTAATCACCTTCGGTGCTCATTGCAAGCCTTTCCTCTAGCCTACTGTAGGGTCCGTTCATTGCAGGTTTTTTTATTTTCAAAGTCCCACGTGCCTGGCGTTGTTCGTATAAGTGTTACTGTCTTAGGCGTCATGTGTTTTGTAAGTTTTGCGAGCCTGTGGTTGTGGAGCCTTGTTTTCATCCGGTTTCTGAAGTTCTGAGTTTTTCGTCCGCCAAATCTTTGATGATCCCCCCAGGAGCACCATCAAATCTATCATAAGCAAATGGCAGGTTTGCTTTTGTGCCATGTACTTTCCATTTGGTTATGATAGATTTGATGGTGCTCCTGGGGATCATTAAAGATTTGGATATTTTTTTTATAACCTAACCCTGACTTTTACTTCTCAACAAAATTGTCCCTTACTTGTTTGGAGAGCTGCTTGGTCTTCATGGCAGTGTTTGGTTAGTGGTGCCTCTTTGTTGTTGCAGCCTCTGGGGCCGTTCAAAAAAAGGTGTGTATATGTAATGACAGATCATGTGACACTTAGATTGCACACAGGTGGACATCATTTCACTAATTATGTGACTTCTGAAGGCAATTTGTTGCACCAGAGCTTTTTATGGGCTTCATAACAAAGGGGGTGAATACATATGCACATGCCAATTTTCTGTTTTCTATTTCAAAAAAAAAAGTTTTATGTATATATTGTTCTCATTTCACTTCACCAATTTAGACTATTGTGTTCTAATCCATCACATAAAATTCAGATTAACAAAACATTGAACTTAAGGCTGTAATGTAACAAAATAGGTAAAAAGTCAAGGGGGGTGAATACTTTTGCAAGGCACTGTATGATAACATTGCTACTTAAGTTACAGACATACTACCAGTCTACGATGGAACATTTTCTCTAAAAATGCTTCGGTCTTGAATGCCTACTCATGTTATTTTGCTACATACTTCACAAGCGTATATTTATATATATATATATATATATATATATATATATATATATATATATATATATATATATATATATATATATATATATATATATATATATATATATATATATATATATATATATAATATATATATATTTTTTTTTTTAAATAAATAGAAAAGCCTTCAGTACATACAAACTCAACTTTTCTCACTTAAAAATAAATAATAAAAAAAAAAAAACTGAAAAAATGATACACAATTCTCTAATTCTCTTTAACATTAGTTATGATGGCCCACCTATTTGTAACATGGGTAAATTCAAACTACTTCCATCATTGTTCCCCATGCACAAATTCACAAACCTGGAGTTCTCTTTAAAAAAAAAAAAAAAAGACAGCCAGGAAGCAATTGCAGGGTAAAATCAGAGGGATAACAGGGCTCATGAGCACAGTGGTGTGGGAAGCCGTAATAAAAAAAAAATGGCTCCTGCAGCAATGTGTGAATAGAACAATATACTATTAATTGGCTCATTCTTTATATGCATGCTTAGCACAGCAGGCCAAACTTGAGCAGCATTAGCAAGGTATTGGCAAAATGTGTTGTCACTATATTGGCAGTGAAAGTTAATTTGTTCAGTTGAGAACTGGGACAGTAATTGTTTAATGTGCAGATAAAATGGTAAAACTCTTAATGAATGTGGCATTTGCAGGCTGCCATCTAGCAATCTCCCTTTTTTTTTGCAAAGCTAAACTTTTGAGAAAGAACACTGCTCTGAAACGTGATTTTTTTGAGGGGCAAATAATAATTTAAGCATGGTATATTTGTGCATGTGTTGATGGGGAATGAGTGCTAAACACAGAAGCTACAAGAAGATTTATGCCCCTCAGTACAGCAACAGCCTCTCACCATAATTCAATCTGACAAGGCCAATTATTCAGTATGTCAAAATAAGAATATCACAGAGCACAACAAATGAGGAATAATAAAACAACAAGCAAGGCTAAGCAGCTGTCATGGTATGGGACACATCAATATAAGCATCAGTTTACTCAGCCCAGCCTTTATCTAACAATAAGATACAGAACATGAAAATAATTTTCTTTGTTGCATCAAAAAGTCGGTATATGATAATGTTTTAGTGTTCTTTTTTCAAATTAAGCACAAAAATGTGTTTGCTGTGGCTTGCTATGATCTCTGCATTTCAGTTGGTTTGAATGAAAAGTTTAAACCACTTTTGCGCAATATTTTTTGTCAAGCAAAACAGGGAAAGAAAAAAACTGTAAAGTTTTAAGCATGCTCTATTAAATGTTCTGTTTCATGTTGCTTTATAATAATAATAAATAGCATTTACTTTTAAAACTGGATGAACACAAAAACATGGCTTTAATAATCTCTCCATTCCACAGATTTCCATGCACTCTCACAGTTGCTTGCACGGTTTGTTCCTCCACCACCCATCATCTGAATGTATTCTCACCTCTACATCATCCGTAACAGCGGCCGAGCTAGTTACTATGCCAAATCGCTCCTTCCTCTTCTTCAGCTTTTCATCGTCCTCACCCTGTGGAACACAAACATAAAAGGATGAATTCAAACCTTTTCAGTTTGTTTTAATATCTAAAACAATATTTAATTCTGAGCTTTTTCCTTTGTATGTTATTATGTATTAATCACTCCACATCACTGAATACAACATGATGTTGACAAAGAAGCAATTCCTCAGTCATTTTGCACTAATTATCTCTTTTATGAGACACAAGTGCGTTTTTTCCCATAAACTATTATTATTGTTATTGTAATTTACTTGGGAGAACACTTAAGAAATGCATCAAAAGCAAATTGAATCTAGCCAATTGAAACTAATTGAAGTAGCACTCCGCAACCCTCTATCAAATGGCACCAGTCAGCTCATGAGTCACTCACACTTTTATACAGATATAAGTAGAATAATCAAAAATGTTAGGAGATAGAAGGGACATTTTAGGAGAGTTTTGCAGCAAAAATAACTCGAAGGGTATCGGTTATCTCTCCACTGAATCCATCTATGCAACTTTCATTCCTTCAGTACTTAATATGCCTATTAATGCACCAAATTTGTTTAATCCATTTAAAAAATTAGCATTACAAGGTTACCTCTTGTCGCCCAGATTTTAAATTGTTAGAAGCATTAAAACTATTTTTGAAAACCGTTCAACAGAAGTTTTGCACATTTTTTCTCTGGTTTCAGATTTTACCCTATATTGTGAAATGGCGATTTCAAAAATGGCAGTGATAAAACAATTTGTGCCAAGTGAATTTAGATTTACAAACAATTATGAAACTGCCAGACTGTAAAGTAAATTGAGAAGTGTAACACTGTCCTCTCTAAATAATGGAAAGTGTATGTGGTTTAATTGTTTGAAGGAGAAGAAGGTTATATATTTATGGTATTTTCTAATAGAGTGACTGCATGGAAGTAAATCATTTTACATTAGGCAATGCAAATGATAAAGGGTCATTAAAAAGGTACACATTAAACAATAAATTATTTTGGTCAGTCTGTATTTCATAAGAAAATATCTGATGCAATATTTTAATATATCACTATATAAAACAGATTTTGTATGTTATTTTATTTGTAACATAAAATCATAGTAACTGAAACAAGCAGACTTCATTTTACCATTGGAAATACAATGTAATTAATAAGCTATTTTAATAGCAGTTCCTTTCTATAGTTTTATGGCTGCATAGGTAACCATACATTTCTAATTTAGGAACAGACTGCTCCTCTGTGCTGATGGGGTTAATTATATATATATATATATATATATATATATATATATATATATATATATATATATATATATATATATATATATATTTTACTCATAATGTTCGTGAGCTATATTTCATGTGCATGAATGCCCCTATCATAAGCCTCCTCCCTTGTCCTCTAGCAAGCACCCCTAACGGCTCCACTAAATCAACTCTTCAGAAACATCTAGCCCACTTGACCCCTGGGCCAGCAGAGGTCACAAAGAGGCACACTTACAATGCTCCTCACTCCATCTTTAGGCCTGTACTGACAGCTTTTGATTCATGGGCTGCTGGAGCCCATCTGAGCTAAATTACCCCTATCCAAAAGCCAGCAGGCCAGGCATTTATCAAACCTCTCCCCCTGTGATTGTGGGTGCCCCTGGGCCATGCTCAAGTGCACCCATGGGCACCATGCAGCTGCTGGGGACAGTGACCTCTATGCTCACATGTCAGCTGGCTTTTTTTCCCCTGGCCAAGAACATATCTTTTCACAGCAGCTCCCTCTCTTGTTCTGCAAGGAACTTTCATAAACTCAGGAGAGGTAGAGCAGTGAGCCCATGAGGCAGACACGAACCAAAAACAATGACACTGAAAACTGCTCTTCAGAGATTATTAATCACCTGGGTACACCCAGGAGACACTACATGTACAATATACTTCACCTGAGAGTAATTTAGTTCTGCTGAAAGAGTTTCTACTTGTAGTTGAGACCAATTACCATGCTATGAATCAATATGTCAGTTAGAGGCAGAAATGAGGCTGGTGCTGCTGCTTTTGGTACTTATACCTCCATCCCAAAAAGAGTGTTCTCTATGTAGGTGATGCCAAGCCCACAGCAGTGAACACAAATGACTATTGGAGACACTTGTGTGGGTGAAACTATTAAGATCAGCAATGTATATAACAATTCACAATTTGTAAACCTTCACTCAATTTCTAACTTTGGATAGGACCTAAAAAAGTGCCATTCAAATGCAAGTACTATCTATAGGAAGGTATCGCATATAAACCAATGTCCCCTCTATGAAGAGGCACCATTTACAGGTCCTGAACATGATGTTAATTAGAAACAGCCTAAGTGAGCAGAACTAGGCTATGATTACCAATAGTGAATGAAGGTTCTACACACTGAGAAAGCCACTGTATTCTTACATAGGAACAATTGTGTGCAGAATATGCTCTGATAATTAAGTATGTGTGTAAACCAAATAAATATATTTGAAAAAGAATATTTTTTAATGTATACTTCACACATTACAAATGCCACGTGTTAGTTGTGGAGTTGGCACCTAGGAACCAAACAAAATGTTTTAGCAGCCAGAAATGGAGTATGTATAATACCATAAAGATTGAAGCTTGCATGAAGATGTTTTTTTACTTTAGCTCTGACAAATACAGCATAGACATATAGGTAACCAGATAGCATATGATCTTAAGTTAACTGTATGGCAAGGGTTTTTATCAGGGTTGTAATCAGAAGTGGTGAATGACACAATTGTGTTTAGTCTTGATGAGCGTGTGTGCTGAAGCTTTGCAGATTACATCTTCCGCTCTCACAAGTAGGGCTTCTCAGACAGCTGAGCCATCTTTCTGACCTGCACAACAGGGAGTGGAGACATCTTGGCCCTAGGAATATGCAGCATGGCAGAGTTTCAGCTCCCTGTTGCTTTCTTCCCCCTGCAGAGGTGTATACCAAGTCAGTACCACCAACCATGAGCCTTGATGAATTAAGGAAGTCTCGCTGTGGTCAGATTAAACTCATTTGGATTGCTTTGTTTATGCTCATACACTCCGTTCTCTGCACCCACTTCCTTTAACGCTAAACAGAGAGATTAACCCACTTGAAATCAGAGGGCATTTTAAAATGAGTCGGATCTACGCATCTACTGTCTCATCTAATAAGCAGTGCAAAAGTCATTCAACTTGCACTTCACAGAGGGTGACGTGCTACTTGGCACCAAGCTTGGAACATAAAAAATAATTAAACCAAATATATCATCTGGTACATGCCGGAATCAACGGGAAACCGTAAAATATAAACAATACATAGGACTAAAACCATGTTGATAAAAATCCCATTAGTATTTAGAAGGTTTTAGGACAAATACAAATTTGATACAAAGTGTCAAATTCCCAAAAAAAAAATTCTTCTGAATTCCAGGGAAGTCGCAAATAAAGTAATTTCCATTTCAAAATCAGCATCACATTAAACAAAGTGAAAACAAATTCTGTCACAAAACAGTTGTAATCATATTTTCCTATTTTTTGGGTTGTCAGATGGGTACACTGGTGAGTATGGCACAGTATCATTTGTTGAGTTGATATAGCATTCAGAAATAAAAAAAGGTGGAACCAAAGTATATATCAGATTCAAATTATAGAAATTATTGTGGTGATTTAAAGGTCAATACATAAGATATTCATTACAAAGACACATAAGGAGAGATTTATTAGAGATGTCAAAAATGAGCAAGTATATTTTTTAAGCTTCACATAAAATAGATATAAAAATACTATATTTGTATAGTGAACAACGTGAAAGGACTTAAAATCCCTATATTTAGAAAGTTATTTTGGAAAAAAAACACACTTGAGCAAAATATTTGATATAGTAAAAATAAGAAAATGGCACAAAGACTTTAATTTTGAAGATTATCAAGTGTAGTTCTTCAGAAGATCACAGCTTAAATATGGGATTTCAACTGCAAAGGTTGCATATAAAACTATAGGTAATGGAGAGTTATCACAAACAATTTGTTTTGCTACCTTTTTCCTCATTTTTAATGTTTGTGCTCAGATTCATTGGCAAAAAAAAAATTCAAGTCAGACAAAATTGCTAGATTAGTAGCAATTATACTGTACAAAAAAATAAATAAAAGAGAACTAGGCTAGACAGAACAAAACATTCACTGTAGGTTTATAGTGGGAAAATGTTTAGATAATACGTACAATGAAATTGTTTATTTTAAAATGTTTGACTTGTCCTTAAAGTCTGTTTCACTAATCAGTTGCAGGTAGAAATTCATAAATCTGCCTTTCAATCAATACAAGAAAATGAAGGCCTTTTCACTTCTTAGAAGTTACGCAGTGGTTTCAGCTGACATAAGCAGGTGCTCCAAGTTTAAATCCATAAGAGGTCATTCAAGTCAGCAAGGTCTGCTCTTTATCAAGTCATCAGACCTGAAAGTTACATATTTTAAACACACACACACAGTGGGTATATACAGGGTTTAGTTTCCCTGAGTAACAGTGTCCCTTTAACTGACATGCCAAGAAAGATCTTAGTAAGAGTTAAGTCTGCAGGTCTACAGATAGCTAGGTTTATCAAGAAAAGACCTACAGAAATGCAATGGACTAAACAGAAATTGGGTTCCCTGGTGGTCCAGTGGTTAGGAATAGGTGCTTTCACTGCTGCAACCTGGGTTAAATTCCAGTCAAGGGAACCAAGAGGCTACACCACCCTGAAGCCATGCAGGGTTTGGCCCTAGTCAGTACTGGGATTGGAGACTACCTAGGAATACAAGGAGCTGGATGCTGTGGCCCACTGGCAACCCACTCCAGTATCACTGACATGAAAATCAGAGTGGATCAAAATCAAGTGGATCAGCATGACCATGTGCCTGGTGTGTTATGGTCCATGAGGTCATGGAGAGTCGGATACAACTAAACAAAACAAAATAAACCTCCGTCTAAACCAATTATTTGTCCAAAATGGTTTGGGGAGAAACATGTTGTTATGCTTAAGGTATTTGGCAAATAAATAAATAGGAAATTTGACATCACTAATAGAAAAAACAAAAACAGAAGAAGCCATGGGGGTTTTATCAGGTTTAATCATCGAGACTGCCTCACATTCCTAATTAATGAATGATCACACTGCAATGGGGATCTATTTTTTCCTTTTTTATTGGACTGTTCAAACAATGGTTTTTTAAACTAGTTCTAGATCAATTAATTTTGCTAACTTGCTTTGCCAAGTCATACAAAGATCAGCCATCTCTACCGAGTCAGTTAATGCAGCAGAGACTGTATTTAGATAAGTAACCCTCTGCTTTTAAGATTATCAAAGTGCACTCTCCAAACCGTCTTTATTATTGCTGACAAAATATAAAAGGGTCCTTTCCCTCTTCACCTTTGCAAAATCTACTCGCAATGCCGCCGTCAACCAACAGATGTCGCTGCCGATTTTCACATAAGACATGCTGACAGAAGAGGCCTTGAGCTACGAGAGGCCTTGAGCTACGAGAGGCCTTGAGCTACGAGAGGCCTTGAGCTACGAGAGGCCTTGAGCTACGAGAGGCCTTGAGCTACGAGAGGCCTTGAGCTACGAGAGGCCTTGAGCTACGAGAGGCCTTGAGCTACGAGAGGCCTTGAGCTACGAGAGGCCTTGAGCTACGAGAGGCCTTGAGCTACGAGAGGCCTTGAGCTACGAGAGGCCTTGAGCTACGAGAGGCCTTGAGCTACGAGAGGCCTTGAGCTACGAGAGGCCTTGAGCTACGAGAGGCCTTGAGCTACGAGAGGCCTTGAGCTACGAGGCCCTGGGGGGGCCCAGAGTGCCTTCGCCGAACATAGCGATGGCCTCACTGTCGACTCAGCGCTATCGAGTTGCGCCCGAAAATTGACAGCGCCCTCTGCTGGATTTCCCTGTAACTGCAGCTGTCAGTGAGGCCGAAGAAATGCAAAGAGGGCTAGATCCTATAAAAGTTATGCAAATAAATATTAACAATTTAATATATTAAAACATATAAATATCAATTTTAAACACATCCTCTACCCATTAGTGTGCATTTTAGAGGACAGACTAATTCTAAACATATGGATACTGTTATGCACCATTATGTAGAGCAGTCAAACTGAAGTGGACTTGATATAAACATTTGAATTTAAAGCTCTTTTTATTTGCATTTAAATGATGCAGCTTTGGCTTTTTTTTCTACAGCACTCGCTTTGCGTGCATCTCAGCTGCACCAAATATATATATACCAAATTGGGCTGAATATAAGCCGCACCTTCTTTCCGATTTTTGAGCTTGCAAGTGAAGGGTGTGGTTTATATTCGCGACCGTCAAAAAATCATTACCGATTTGCAAAGTTTGCTTGCAAAGCGTGTGACTTCTATTTGCGCATGCAAAATTACTGCCGATTTGCGCGATTGCGAGTTAAGGGTGCCGATTTTCGTGCTTTAGACTGCGGTATTGAATAGCGATTTACGGTTTTAGTGATTCTAACATCCTGTAAAGCCTGTAACCTGCAAAAAAGCCTATTTCTTGCAATGGCTGATCACTTTGAGAGTCTTTTTCTCTCCAATTTTACGGGTGAGGCTTATATTGGAGAACTATCTTTTTTCCCCTTGCACTTTACGGGTGCGGCTTATACTCGGACCAATACAGTATATATTGAGCTTATGGAGAGCAGCTCTCATGTCCTGAAGGGGCCATAAAATAGAAGCGCTCCCATAACGTTTATATAACAACATCTTCTCTGCAGTAATACATTTCAGATTTGTTTTTCTCTTCAGGTTATGAATGTCTAGAGAAACGAAAAGGAGAGAAGTCCTGATGTTTTGGTGCAGTGCATCTTTTCACTGCTGTTTGAGGATATAGAGCAGCATTGAAGTTACATGTCACTCTAAATATAATGAAGAAATTAAATGTATACCAAAATATTCAGAGAACATGATAGAAAAAAATAAAATAAGACAGCATACCAAAACAGATTTTTATACCTCAAATGAATATGCATTAGAAATTCATGCCAGCGCAGCGAGGAATCACCCGGCATGGGTTTATTTTTAGAGGATGAGGCTATACAAAATTAAAGCCAGCATCATGTCCAAATAAGTACAAAATAAAAATAACCATCATTCCTCGGGCATTTTTAAATAAACACCATGGTTTAAAGAAGTAGGCAGCCTACGAAGCCAAAGAAGAATAGAAAAAGAAAAGTTTTTTAGGAGTAAGGTTCTGTAAGAAAGAGAAAAGATGCAATGGACCGTGGGCTAGGAGAAATTTGAAAGCCACATTAGCCCCTGTGATTAGAGCAGCAGGGATGACTAGTGGACCGAAAGAGATCTGGCTTTGTTCCTGGGGCGGGGCGGAAAATTTGCATTTATATAAATTACATTCACCCTAACAGGATTGGCAGGACGTTTATTTTTTAAATACATCAGCACTTCAGTAATTGAAAAGGGTGCCGATTTAAGTTTTGCGTGTGTTTCTGAAGGTGGCTTTGGAACCGTTAACCTGGTCAATGCCATGAAAGTTGGCAAGACCAGTGACATGCAGTAAGTCCTTCAATTACAAAAGAGGTTTAGGAAAACAATACACTATTATACAATGGTAACTGGCTGTGTAAAACATCTGGGCATTAAATGACTGACTGCACAGTCATGTGCCAATCAAAAGCCAAGCATTGCATATATACGATTAGACAATTTTGGCTAATATGCAGTATGACACCTTTTTGTGAGATAGAGAGAGCACTACCTTGCTCCTTGTTCATAGTTTTTTTTTGGCATTAGTATGGATGTATGTATATACATACAGTTACAAAGTGGATTTGGAGCTTGAAACCATGTTAATCCATTTTCTAGTATATGAGAATTCAAGCCATGTTGAGAAAATATGGGGAAACAATTACTAGTAGATTTTATTTCTACATATGTAGACAGAGAAGAACCTTGGCTGCCAAGGAAGATATTTTTCTGTTTTTTTACTGGTATCCTTTATCTTTAGGAGTACAACCTTTGGCTTATCTTTTGTATAGTAGAATATACGTACCTATGCATGGTAGATATAAAATACATAAATCAAAGAAAATACACATATTCAATTAAGTTATGGTATTAAGAAGTTGTAAAATACCTACATTTAAAATGTTCTTTCCCAGCAAACGTCTTAGTAAAAACAGAGTACAAAAGAATACACCTTTTAAGTTGGAGTGTGCGGACTTGAGGTGACACAGGTCAGTTTGATATTAAGTGTGAGTAACTACAGTGGTTTCATTGTTCTTTGTAAAGCAAAGCATATACGGTCATAATAATTACGCAAGTTACAAGTTTAATGATCTTTACTGTAGCCAGTTCGTAGTTGCATAGTTTGGACCTTTGCTTCCTCACAAAAGCTTTCTAGAGAGGTGGTAAGTGGTTGTAAAGTAAAGGCCTTGTTCCATGTAGTGCGGAGCGCTTCTATGCTTTAGCTACACTACTATGCTCTGACAGGCAGAGTTGGTGGCTCAAGGAAGGGCTGAATAGCTCACAACAACGTTCATTGAACCAT
Organism: Discoglossus pictus; assembly: GCA_027410445.1. NCBI lineage: Eukaryota > Metazoa > Chordata > Amphibia > Anura > Alytidae > Discoglossus > Discoglossus pictus. The sequence goes on from CM050164.1 coordinate 375,426,366, forward strand.
AATAGAGGGGGGAGGAAGAGAGAAGCAGTAGAGATAAGATGTATGTGAGTCACTGACAAAAGACAAGTTTTGTTTCACAGCAGGGATAAATAAAGAAGAACCAGGTGACCCTTTCGAGGGAGGTCAGCCCCCCAACCACTATGTTGTAGCTGGGGGGGGGGGGGGGGGGGCTTGATGTAAAGAATCAATTTATTAACACTTACTAACAAATAGAGGCCAGGTATATACGGTACAACAAGATATATTGACCATATACAATAAGACTCAATTGCCTGGTGCAGTTAAAATTATGCTGTTTCACTGAAGAGTCTGTAAACTAAACCTTGAGTAGTACAAGAATACAAATCTATATTAAGGCCAGAAGGTTGATTTAGACAATTACAGCATTTTGACTGAGGCTGGATTTAGATTATGTCACAAAGTGACATTTTTGAGTAGACCCCAGCTAAACACATTATCAAAAAAAATACACATGTGCTCTCAGAAATGACCAACTTTTTTTTTTTTTTTAACACTTACTACTAGAAGGTATTAAAGCAGTATCATTAAAATTGACTCTTCAGCTGCAGTGTGGAAACACTCTTCAAAATGACAGTTTTTAACTACATTAATTTTAGTCTGCTTCATGCAACACTTCACAGACTTTAAGAAGACCCCAGATTAGTATATTTCTTTAACATTTAAAATAACTAACTTTAGACCAAGTATGCAAGTGAAAGCATTATGTTCATTAGATTCTAAGCTCAGACAGGACCCTCCATTCTTTACGCCATGTTAAAATTGTTTTTGGCTTCTACCTAATCCACATATAGCTCTACGGAATATGTTGATACGTTAGAAATACAAGGATAATAAATTACACCATTAAAAGCATCACACAGAAAACTCTGCATCTTATGTTCTCTACGTTTTGCTAGGACAATCTTGCTGCAAACTTTTGGAGGACATACCTTTGATTAAGTGGAAATAACCTCAAAAGCACCGAAGTAAAGTATTTGATACTCTATGGCCAGAAATGGCATGTGGCAATTGTCCTGGAAGGGGAATGAAGAATGTGTGTAGTGCAAGTGCTCTCTCTGTGTTAACTATAAATATGATAAAGAAATTTGTTAATCCAATTTCTTACACAGTTTTACAGAGTGAGCACATCTCCAACTAGAACATATTTCCCCTGCACAAAATAAGTTGATGAATTAATCGCGTATGTTAAACTGAAACAATCACCCCTATTCTTCTTACCCTCCCCCCAACCTCTTGTGCAGATATTTTGTACACACATATTATCCCCACAGGACAGCTGACCTCTGCTTCTCGCCTGCTACAAAAAAACGTCATCACATGTTTTGCCTGCCAGCTTGGGACAGCTAATCTTCCACAACGAGTGACCACAATACTGCAAGGACCACATATAAAATATGCCCTCATTAAGGAGAATTATGAAGGCAGAGGAGAGAGTGAGGGAGGGTGATGGGACTTCAGTAGCTCAGGTTAGAAAGGTTTGCTCAAGACTTGATCTCTGGTTATAGTGCAGCACTTGTGTTTGCAAAAATCCCATTTTTAGTTTTTACACATTGCAGTTATTTTATATGTAAACCCTGTAATGTTCGCAAGTAGAATTACTTCAGCTAGGTTAATTACTTTGCAGAAGTTGGAACCAGGTACTTTCTAAGGTTCTTCTCCATTTATGCAGATTTAATAAAAATGAGAAGGAGCTTCAGCAAATAAAAGGTAATTTTCAAAAAGAGTTTGTCCACCACTTACAGTGAATATATACAGAAAGTATAAGCGGTGTATCTAATGACGGAGTCACTGAAATTCATTGTAAACCTATATATATATATATATATATATATATATATATATATATATATATATATATATATATATATATATTTCTAAAAACAACCTCGTTTTCCAGATAAATCAGTTCTACCTCTCAAATGGAAAAGTTCCCTTAAAAAGAAATTATTCACCTCGAATTAATTTTTTTTAAATGAAACCACTTACGGATACAAAAAAAACGCAAGCGCATTAAAAAGATTTCACACAATGTGGATTCATTTTCAAATTTTGTCCTGAGCCCTGCTGCATTACAAAAAAAAAAATAAAGTAAAAAAAATCACATTGCAATAGCACAAATTTTATATACATCTTGCTCACCATGTCCTTCCATTTGGCAGGTTGCTTTTGCTAAATGGAGGTATAAATAACTTCTTAAATGTCAGACAAGATCTCAATTTAGATATAAGATGCTTTATTTAATGATCATGATGAAGCAACAGTTCTCAAGCTTGTTGCATTATATTACACAACTGTTGCTGGGCTCTAAAAAAAAAATGTCTGCCTAAAAAAAAATTCCTTGTATCTTGTGTTTTGTAGGAGATCATGCCCATTGAAATAAAACTGAAGAAACCAAAACAAATAATTGAGATAAAACATTTACTGATAAATGTAACACATGCACAAGTAAAAGAAAGTCAATTTGTTTAGATGAGCTGCATGTGAGGAACTAGAATAGAAGACGGATAGTAACCTACAGGTAGGTAGTACAGACTGCTAAAGGGTTTTTGAAAGATCTGACTTCTTTCAAATGAATAACATACATTCAACAGAATGCCATCTACTCTGGTTGCATACCGAATAAGGACCCAAAAAACAATAATGGTATTTTATATTTAAACGTATATAGAAAATCCACTGTGAATCTCACCAAGCAGCATCATTACATACTGTTACATTTTAGACTTGTTTTCTAATTTGCATAAGAAATTAAGTGTGCACTGTAACTTCACTATTGGAAGCACAAGCAGTATTGATAACATCTGACTGCTATGGAGCATGCAATGCATTGAGTCCTAAATACAATTACAAGCCTCTAAACTAAATATACAAAAAGGTATTAGAAGAAGAATAGTTCTCACTGCAGTAAAGCTAAACTAAAGGAAGCTTTAACAGCCCCCTTTGTTTTTATAAGACCCGCTTACCAGCTAAAGTTTTAACAAACACCATTCGGTGTGGAATATTTTAACTATGTGCAAAATATGCCTGGTCACCATGGAACAAAAAGGATAGGAGGTCTAGAAAAAAACAAAAAACATAAGAGTTGGGGGAAGGGATTACAAAATTGTGGACAAAGGCATTTAAGACCCTCATAAATGCAGCTTATTGCAAGCTAACACTAAAGTGCGATATATTTACTTTGCCCAAAATGGGTTTTGTTTCAGATTTCGAAAGGAAAGCTTGATGAATGTGCGCACACCTGGGCACATTATTGTGTAACTACCCAACAGTTTGACTAGTTACTAAACCAAGCCCTTCTGATCTGCAGCAAATTTATGCTCAGAGAAAAAAAATGACATTGTAAATACACCATATAGTGGGGAATGCAATGAGAAAAATAATAATATTATCTACCAAGGACATCTCACACTGTTAAAAAAAGAGAGCCTAAAGCGACTAGAAACAGATCCTAATGGGGAAGAAAAAAAGAAAACACTTTAATCCCCAAAATAAAAAGGATTACCTCTCACTTTAACAGTGTATTCAAAAAAAGTAAACTGCCTGTAAATTCATAGGGTGCAACCACGATTACTGCTTAAAAATAAATAAAAATAGACAGGATGGAACTTGGCCTGGTTGACATCTACCTAAAGTCTTTGTTACAAATTATTGCAGAGTATTACAATACATGATCATTTAGAAAATATACTAGAGAATGGTTGTGAAAAATATTTATAGCAAGTTAGTTAAATGCTGAAACCTGTGAAAAGTTTGCAGTGCCAAGCGGCATAACCTAAATCAAGTCAGTGGCTACAAATGAAATACAATATTAAGCATTGTTTAATCCTTAATTCCAAAATCATGCAAAAGGAAAAAAATACAAAAAAATAAAATAAAAAATGGAGTAGCAAATATTTTTAAAGAAATAACCACATATATATTAGCCTTACCTTCTTAGTGACTGGAGAAACACTGACACCAAACCTCTGAGCACGTTCCTTCAATTTATCTAAATTCACCTGAGACAGCGAGAAGTTTTGAGTAAAGTGAGTTAATTGCCATCATAATATTCAGTATTCACTTTTTCTTTTATGTAACCAATTGAAAGATTGAGTGCATAGTTTTAGTGGGGAAAGTTTAAAAAAAAAAAATAAGATATCCAGCAGTAAAAATAAGCTATTTTGAATCCCACTAATGTCTCCACTATCCTTCACGGAGTGGGGGGGGGGGGGGGGTTGGATTTATTTATTTTTTTAAGACAAAAATACACACACAATTTAAATATTCTTACCGTTGATTTGCCATCTGTTGATAGACCTGACAGAATAAAAGTATTTTAGTATAATATACATTTAAATTAGGCAAAATGATCAAACTATAAAAAGTTGCTACACACACTCTTTGAGAAACCTTTGACACAGATTTTGTGTGGTGCTAAGGAAAACACTAATAGCATGAAGAGTACATGGAGACAAGGCAACATATTGTAAATGACTGATACAAATTCATAATGCATGCAATCAATAGAAATCTTCCCACTATACAGCTAAACAAAGTTGAGAAGAGGTGTGAACCCCTTATTCCTACCACTCCACTCCTAATAAGGTTACCTTTTTGTTCAGGTGATGTGATGCCAAACCTAAAATAAAAAATACAAGAGAGAATGAGTGAAGGAAAGTCAAAGTTTTCCTTTCCTAATGTGGAAATTAAAAACAGCCAATAACTATTATTTTTACTTGTCTGAGGTGCAAGAGTAATTCACATTATATTGCTAGATAAAATGATACAAGAAAAAAAAAAAAAAAAAACTTTGTTATATAGTATTCACACTTACAATATGGGGATACAGAGCAATGAATTGGTAGGGAGTAATAAAGTTCCAACAAAACGGAAAAGTGGTCTTTAAGAATAAAAAATAAAAAAAATGCTTACCGAGCAGCTCGTGCTGCCTTCTTGGTATCCAGGCTGGCAGGAACATTGAACCTTTCAGCTCTTTTCTGAAGCTTCTGTAAAAAAGTTAATTTGCTATTTTTTAACTAAAAAAAATAAACAAACCATTACAAAAAACACCCCAATGTGGTTACAGGCAAAATAAAAAAAAAATGCAAAAAATCATAGCAGGAATAATAACTGCATATTGGACACACAATAGATCAGGTAAATCCCACAAATAGGAAATCAAAATTTCCCAGCGCAAACATTTTTCTGCAATTTTTTTTTCCAGTCTGCCTGTGTAATATTCCTTTGAATTAATTTTGCTTAGAGGGTGCATGACAAATGCTCGGTTCCTAAAGTAGCATATAATTATTTATTTTTTTGGCAAATCTGCAGGTCAGCTGACCGTTTAAGACAGTGACAGGTAATCTATTTCATTTGAAATGCCTCATATGCAGCCTCTGAGTTCTTAAATAGCATCAATGTGCTTTAAACCTTTTTATTTTATCATAGCAAAATTGCTTTAGGAACTATATTAATTAAGAACAGTGGTACAACAACGAGAAGTATTTAAAGGATACAATTGGGTACTTTTTCCTTCGAGAGATATAAAGGACTGTGTATTGTTTAAGAAATGTCTGAAGTTTAACTCTAGAGAACAGACTCACATAAAATACTACGATGAGTCTATGGACCACCCGTTTAAGTGGCACGTGGAACTGCGCTCTGATGACGCTCTGCACTCCAGCCTGCATCCTATCTGCCCCATGTCATATTTAGGATACCAAGTCTAAGGTAAGGGGCTGACAGTGTACCTTGTGGGACTGGCATGTGTCACTATTGTATGTAATGTCACAGTCATTGTGTGCATGTGTCATTAGGAACATTTTGCATTGCATTTTTATCACTACATACATGATGAACATGCAATGCAACAAGCACCTAGTGACACATGCACACAATGTCAGACCCTTACCTTAGTCTTGGCAGCCTCCATTAAATATGAGATGGGGGCCTCTATGGCAGATGGGATGCAGGCCGGAGCGCAGAGCGTCATCAGGGCACTGTTTTCGGCGCCCTAATGACACTGTGCTGTTCTACAGCACGCAAAGGTCGTCGTGCCGTTTAAGACAGCTGGCTCTACATGCAATTGGAAATGACCACAAAATTAATTCAAAAATTCAGACTGTGGGAATGGACAAGACCACTTGATTTTTTTCCTAAAAACTGAAATGTAGCCACTGAAAGTCACAACTGACGTTGTTTCTAAATTATATAATAGTATTCTCAATGAATTTGAAATTATACCAGTAAGCCTGCCTAATTAAATGAATGATTGCTGATTTAAAGATATTTGATATGGAATCTCCTACACTTTGAGGATCACTATTCTCTTGTTTACCCAAAATGTACTTATTTGATAACTTCATTACTTGTGCCCATTCTTCAATCTTATCATTTCCAGATTTTATTGTTAGCCAAGTCATAAAAGCGAATCGTAATAGTTTTCTTACATCAGGCTGAAGATCCCCGGTCGTGATTTTCACTAGTTTCTTTTCAGCTTCTCTATATAAAAAAAAAAAAGTACAAGTGAAAGAGTTGCATATTTGTAAGATGTTGTAAAAGTAGTTATACATGCAGATACAGTGTGGACTATGTTGCTTACATTGGCCCCTATGGGTTTAACATTTTATTTGTTTACAAAAGCAAACAATGTAGTTTTAACAATCTATAATCAAATGTTGAAGGAATCCTATATGCAAACATAACAAATGCAATCATTTTAGAATATGATCAGAATGTTTGTTTATTGTCAAGAAACCAACTGTCAAAAATGTTGCTGTAGACAATATAATGGTTAGCCTGTGCGATGAGCCCTAATTTGTGCCAAGGTCATAGAGCATATAGAAGATACTAATAAATAATTGTCTTTAGAGATCCTGCGCATAGGACCCCTCAAAAGCTCAAACACAACAGACTATCAGGGTAGGATGGAGACAATAAAAATTAAATGAACTTTTATTACTTAAAATATCCTTAGAGAATGGACTAACCATTTTCTGTACAAGTAGCAAAGGTTTGGAAAGACATCTCCAGATATCAAGTGCAGCAAAAACTTTTATGGGTTCTTAATTTGCCAAGACTCTAATTCTTGTAAAAGGGCAAAATCACAAATTATTATTTTTTCATAATGGTGCACATGGAAAGGATTGTAGGCCACAGCACAATGTGGGAGATGCAACTGGAGGACTCTCTTCCTAGGAAGTTCCCAGGCTTTAAAAAAAAAATAAGAAAAAGTGAAGTGGTGTCAGCTCTTACAAAGACTTGTCCCATAAAATATGGGTCGTAAGAGCCCCATAAAGGCAGAGGTGCTTGCCCAGAGGGAACACTGCAAAGCTTTTGTTCAGAAATCCTGGAAGATGTTTTTCTCATGGGGTAGTAAAAAAGTTTAACAGCTTTCACAGGAAGCACAGTGGGGTCGAAGGACAGGACGGGCTATTCTACACACCATGGAGAAGTAAATATCTGGTACACGTTGAAGGTCTCATCAAAAGACACTTAAAACAAATGTCATTTTCTTTGAACCCTCAGTTCGACCAGTTTAACATGAGGTCAAAAGACAAGCTGTAATATTCAACCAACATAAAACTCAAGGCCACCACTTGTCATTCAAACATGGGACCCAAGCCACTCCAGGGTTACTCAGCCAAGCAACACCACCTGCACGGACCGTCTTGCACAAGCATAAAACAAAATAATACTGCCTTTAAATGCAAACATAGCAACATACGGCTAACATGTACAAAGAAAGGGTTAAATGCGCCTTCGTAAAACTTCATTGTTCAATGCACTTTCCTCCAACTTTTAATTTGTGGAGTCAAACCCACAGTGCCATCAATAAATAGTGCTGAAGTAGAAACGAAGAATGCAATGGAAATCCAAAACACTTTGCTGTGAAGTAATTTCTCTTCATATGAAACGTTGATAAGAATATACTCAGGGTTATTATAGAGTGGACTTAAATGGCCACAGTTATGCCCCAGCTTTCACAAATTTTAAGTTGAAAATATCAGTATAAGCAAGGACTTAAAACTTCCTAAAACTTCACTGTGGCCTCCTGTTTCGTTAATAAACATTTTTTTCTGTTTGCCTTCCTTTGGATCAATTAACTAATCCACATATTGCAGATCAGAGGAGACCTCAAAAAGGTCCAACTTAAAAAAAGACAAGTCTTTTTTCAACTTTAATTACTATGCAATATATGTCTTTATTTAATCCATAAACTGGCTCCTAAAAACATTTCCCTGGCTAACGCCTATATTTCAGACATTTGTCAACCATCATTAAAAGTTATGAAATATCTACTAATACTTAAGAACTATACTCTTGTGGTATTGGGTGGCACCAGCCTTTAACAACACTCTTGTATGAAGTAACCCCATACATATGTGCTTGAATTCCTCTTGTTCTTATGATCAAGATCCCTTGCATCTCTCTCATCAGTCTCCACTTACACAGAAAGTTCCCTGTATAAGTAAAAAAACATTTGCACATTATACAGTGATGATGAAAATGCAGGTAGATTAACCATAAAATAAAAATCAAGAACATCAATTATGTTAGCTACCCTCTCCTGAGGTTTTGTATGAATTGTGCTCTGCAAGATGTAGATATATTGATATCCTACATTATATAGAGTGGTCTGTGTAATATTTTCTAAACTGTGATCCACAAGCTTTATCAAATAGTGAAATGATGTTGAAAACATCTAAAGTGATGCCAAATTCTACCTTTGTTGTTTTCCTTTCTGAAAATGGATAAAATAAAAATAATATATATATATATATATATATATATATATATATATATATATATATATATATATATATATATATATATATATATATATATATATATATATATATATATATATATATATATATATATACACATACACATATACATACACCAGTTTGTCCCAAGGCAGTCTTAAATGGTATAGTGGCAATCAATGCAGAAACTGAAGAAAAGAGGCAAAAAAAAAATCGTCATACTGCTTTACCAGAAGCAGGTACACACTGCCATCTGCTGCTCAAAAATACTCCCAATTGCTTTCTCCAGCATAGGATTTTCACAATTAAATTTTGTTCTATGAGAGGGAGAGGGAGAATCCCCCCCCCCCCCCCCCCCCCCAACTAAGCAGTAGAAGGGACGAGGCTTATATTTAGTTTGTACATAAAAAGTATGCTGAAGGAATTTTTTTGTTTTATACCAATTTTTCTACCAGAAATAGAATGCTTTGTAAGAAAACATTTCAACATGAGCCTATTCATTTCAATCTTAATTGAATTCAACTGCAGATGTATCAGGCTTCAGGGCTCCCTCTGGTGAATTACATTGTGATGTCTTGCTCAATCAGTGCCATTAAAGGAAGCTTTCCAAGCATATTTATTTTTTAACATTTCTTCACAATAATACACAGCAGGGTGTGTTTTCTCCTCTACTTATTTCCCTGCTCACTGATTTTTAAGTAGCATATTATCACTAAACAAAATAAGCACAAACTCAAATGTATGTGGTGCTAATCCTCTCAGTGACATTAGAGGGCCTTAAAGTCTTCATTTGAAAAAGATTAAAATACATTTTATTTAAACATATCTTTTGTAGATGGCATGGGAAATCGCTCAGTGCCTCCACATAGGATAGTTGAATTAAGGACAAATCAGCAGGAGATGCCTAATAAATAAAGCAAATGCCTAGTTGCCCAAGTTTGCATTTTTTAGGATATAAAAATATAGCAACAAACTCCCTACTAGTTCGGAAAATATTCTAGCACACTCTTTAGCTTTGCAGATTTATAAGAATACATTAATAGCATGGATGAAAAGAAGAGTCTTAAGTGCAGAGGGTTGATAAATGTATGTTATATTTAGGAGCAAGCCAAACCTATTTGTAGGAGAGAAGCAGAGAGAAATAAACAAACAAACAAACATGGGTGAAAATATCCTGGAAGCCTGGAATATTTTTCCAAAGTATAACACATCTCTACAAAAGGCTTCCTTTTAGGCTCCTAGAAAAAAGCGTGTCTGTATCCTATAAAATCATCCTGGCTCCTAACTTTTTGGTGGTTATACACAAATATTTTGTTTACCCTAAAGCTTAGAAGTCAGAAGTTTTATGGAGTACTGCTAGTGCATTTATATAAATAAACTCCAACCCTGCCTCAAACAAAATTTGGTACCAACTTTTCTATGACATTTAAAAAAAATTTAAAAAAAAGGGAGGGAGGGAGGGAACAATCAGCAAGCCATATACTTGAAAAGCATAAGCATACCACATAAGTGTTATCAATCATTTTTCAATAAAAATACTATATTTTTTTCCTCATAGCCACCACCGAAAGTTAAGTTTCTGCATTTTAAAACTAAAATCAATTTGCTCTACATTCAAAGTTTTTTTTTTAATTATTTTATGGAAACTTAAATGGACTTTGAAAGCAATTTTTGTCATTGATTAATCTGAAAGAGGGTATTTGAAAATGTATTACTGTGTGTTTTCTAATTATATTAAAATATATTCCTAATGATTAACTGACACAGGGGCTTGTCTATGTCCGCCAATGAGCAGTAGTATACATGCAAGTCATACTTGTCTTCCAGTGAAATCTACAGACTTACGTATGCACTATACACTGTTAGTTTCAATGAATTTCAACAGGTCTGACAATACTTTTTTTTCACAACTTTGGTAATTTAAGTGTGTTTTTTTATATGCAAGAAAAAAAGAATGGTGTTCAGTGTCCCTTTAAAGGCATATATAAGTTTCCTGGATTATGAAAGCATCCGATAGAGGAGACTCAATAGTATAGGAGTACATAAAAAAATACCAAAATAAACATCTACAAACTCACCCTGATGTTTGCTAAATCTCTTAAGTTTGCAAGCAGCAGCTTTTGTTAGTTAACACCCTTTGAAATCCCTGGTAAAAATAGCATAAAATTCATAATTCGATTTGGTCAATCACAGGCAGCCAATACGTTTTAATACATTGTAACAATCAATGATAGCAGTCTGTGCAGAATGGAATCATGGGATGTGTAGTCCTCTTGTAGAAAAAAGTAGGGGGGGGGGGGTCAGAAACTGATCTGAAGATTTCTGAATTGAGCTGCTGCTGGCTTTAAGTTTAGTAAAGTCAGTACCCAAATGAAGTGTTTCTATTGGTAGGTACACTGTGCTCTGGGGGGTTGGAAAACAAGTTTTATTTTTAAATAAAATAAATCTGTGTGTGTATAGAATTATTCAATGTAATGTGTCTGATAAAAAGCGGTGTGTGTTAGATTAGAAAAAGCTAGAAACAGGGAAACTTAGATAGCACTACAACACATGCATGCAGGAACAGTAAATGCCAAAAGTCAATATAAAAATAAAGGGGCTGGAAGGAAAAGGTTTAAGGGGGCCAACAATACAACACTTTTCTACAGTAATAAATCTGTTCAATAACCGTGCACTATATAAAATAAAAATGTTAGCTTATCTAATAATTAAAAGACATACAAAGATTGTTAGTTAACTTTAACCCACCTCAATAGATATACAGATATGCCTAAGTCAGTAGGTGTGATACCACTAGCATCCTCTGCCTAATATTTAAGAAACAGTTGTCAGGAATAAAAGAAACAAGAGTGTGAAGATATATCCTATGCATTTCCAACATCCTCTGGAGATGAAATGCATGCAAAGGTAATCTAACAAAATTGCATATGTTGCTTACATCCCTCACTGCAAGGGTTATTGAGACAAAAACACAAACAATAGCAAACACTAGTCTGTCTCCTGTTCTGGACATTTCAACTTCTAAAGAGACCCCTTGTAACTACACAGTATGCTCAATCTTGCCTTCAATAGTATCAAGAACACTCTGCATGGGGTAGTGCAAATTGCACCAGTAATTTGAAATAGGTCTCTTTCACATAGGGGTGAAATACATATTTTGGAACCTCATCCATCAAACGGAGGTTCAAGTTATGAAAGAAAAAAATAAAAATACACAACAACACGTAATTCTTACAACAAGCTCCTTTAAATGAAATATTTCTGAATACAATGTAAAAGTGAACTTGTATTCAGTGAACTTTGTTTATGATTATGATTAACACACTGTGCTCCGATAAAGATTGAAGAGAGATGTTTTATTAGATGATAGCAGATGTATTCTTTGGGGAAAAAAGAAAAATACTACACTGCTAGATAGGAACATGCTACATACACATCAGGAGCAGTTTACTACAAAATAGGAGAAATAGTGACCTCTGCAGACAGCTAGTGTATTTTCATCTGTTTGTACACACTACTAAAGTATGTGTATAAATATAAAAATCTAGTTAAATTATGTATCTAAATTTACAATGCATGTCTAATTTTAGCTTAAAGATTATTAAATGTGTTGGATTACAAAATGTATTATTCTATAAAATAATCCATGTTACATATTAACCACACACAAAAAAAAAAAAAAGAAACAAATTCCTTACACAGCACTTGGTCCAGGTAACTAGTTTTGTATACTAGGTTTTGAGATTAATGGTTTTCAAAAGTTGATCCTAAAACCAGTGCCAGTCGACAAGACTTCTGGGTTTCTGGGACAAAAAGCGACAAATCTGCTGGTGTTCTGGGACAAAAAGCGACGAGGAGAGATTAACACTACGACATACTACTACCATTAGAGATATTATTCTTACTATGATCTGAACTTAAAATGTACTCTATTCAAAGGAGTGCAAAACTAGATGAATATCTAGTGAGTCACTTCTATTTTCCAGCATGCTCAAAATATTCTGGATCTCAGAGAAACTACTCATGGGGGTTGGAAGGTAACCAGCCGATTATCAAAAAGGTTGAGAGCCATTGTTTTAAAATACAACTTAGTATGTTTATAAATAAAGCTAGTATTATAAGAGATAAAATTATTTAAAAAATGTAATCCAAACTTAGATCTGATAAAGTGAGAGCTGAAACAAGATGTATGTTTTTCTTCTACAGAGACGCTTACTCAACAATTAAAAATATGTTTGTCAGACAGACAATGCATTCCATGAAGCTCTTGAAAGAATGTTTTTCACATACATTTTGCTTAGTGGTGTCACTGATCTGATAAGGTTCTATTACAACCTAAAAATATATATATTGTAATATTTTGTAGAACAATGGTATTAAAATTAGCCAACTGCGTAAACAAATTCCCATATCTGACGATTAGAAAAAATAGAATACTGTGAATTGTGAAGGCATCCGGAATCAAGTATATCATATTAAACAAATCACTTGTGGGGGGTTATGATGACTAAGTCTTTTAAATGGGTGTCATTCCACACAAGAACAGAACTAGACCATAGAGGAAAAAGACTTGGAAGCTGGAAGAATTTTGTAAAGTTATGGACTAATCCAGCTAAAAACCAATTAACTAGATCTAAATTTATATATATATTTTAAATAAATAGTACATCTGTATTCACATTTGTATGTCTAAAGCAAGTTAAAAAAAACTGCTTCCAGCTCAAAATTCAGAGAAAAACAGTTATTACACTGCATTCTGGGAAGCTGAACTGGGACATGCAAATGTGCCCATAAATGACTCGCTCTTTAATCCATAGCCATTTTCAAACATGGCTCCCTTTAAGCTTATGCCTGCAGTATTACACAGCTTTAATGCAAAGCCCAGATTGGATTTAACACAAGCTGAGGAATCCCATCTATGTACAGCTGTTTCAAGCTTAATGGCTATCATCAGCATGGAGCGGGATCCCAGCTTGTGTTGTGGAATTCTGAGAAAAAGTTATTCCTCTATATTCTAATCATCATAACAATGATATTATTTGCATACAAATGGGTTATCCAAACTATACGCTGATTTTTTTTTTTTTAAACCGCCTCATTTAATGTTCAGTGTATAAAAGCAACAATCTGACAACACTAAGGCACATCCCTAAAGGAGAGTAAAAGAAATATGTATCCAACTGAGAAAAAATGGCTGTGTAGTAGGTACTTTGTGCAAGGAAGTGGTAGAAGTGTGTAGATAATTAACTGTGCTCCTGGCATGAATGTGAAGGAAACACAATATCCTATAACATTTGTTTACCATAGCACACAAAACAAACTACCTTTCTTGAGTTTATAGGGCCACAAAAATGGTTTTAAAAAGTGAAGCTCTGTATGTCAAGAAGTTTTTAAAATGGAATCTCTCAACTGGCATAAATACTAATTGAAATTATTAGTGCAGACATTAGATTAAGTACAGTCATTTGAACAAAGAACTTCACCGTCACTCCTCTCACACAGGTCTTCCATGTGCACAGGAGGTGGTCCCAACTTTTCAAAAGTACACCAACAGGATTTGATAACAGTACTGCCTGAAAAAATATTTTGGGATATCCACAAATCCCTGCCTTTCTGTGTGCGCCTAGAGAACTTGCTATAATCTATGATCGCTCTATGTCAATCATGATCTTGCAAAGATACAAAGAAGATTATATAAAAAAAAACTATACAAGGGAGATCCAGGAGGCCGGGTGAGGAGTTATTCAGCAGAAACAGCTTAATTTTACCTAAAATATACATTTGACATAATTCACCCTTAATATATATTTTAAGCTAGACACAAAACAGACACCGTTAACGGATATTACCATATACTTTATTATATCACATAAAAGGACATTTTTTTCTAATTTCTAAACAGTAAAGAAAAAATAATTAAAATACTCTGAGGAATTGAGCAAAGGATCTTCATCATAGTTACAGATCACTGTAAATGATAGATTCAAAGCTTCTACAGCTGATCCTAATTAATACTCATTACATCCTGTGTGGTACAGAGCTCGTTACCCATACAGGCAGAGGCAGCACACTGAAATAGCCTGACTTATTTTGATCATAACTATGAATTCAGCATCAATTTAAAAAAGGAAAACACATGTTTTTTCACCCTTTAATACCGCAGAGCACATATGAGGGACTTTTGTGATCCTTTAAAAATATCCTTATGGTGTAATAAAAAATAAAAAATCTGACATACTGACAAAACTTAGCTTTAATGTGAAGCACACTTAGATGAAAGGAACCTCAGCATGAGGGATTCTAATTCAGCATTCCCAGATAGGAAAAGCTACAAATACATTGTGTTCTTACTTTTCTGTTGGTTCTGCAGAAGTTTCATCTTCCTTTGCTGGTGTTTCAACTATTTTTTGTTCTTCTTCCTATGGGGAAAAGTTACAGATCATTATTTAATCGGAAATGGATTAAAAAGGTAAACCTATTACATACCCCAATATGTACATGCTGGTGACCGTTAACCTTCACAAACAATGCAAAAATCTGTGTGGCCATTTAAGTCCCCAGAAAGATGTGTTTTTTCATAGGCTGCAGCAATTTAAAATATTTAAAGAGGCAGTATTATGGATAGCCTATCAAAACTGCATTTTAATAGGATTTCCAGGCTGTTATTCACAGCTCAAGACATGCTTATATCTTTGTCAGCTAAGCGGCAGCTTCATTGGAGACAGACAAAGTAGGTATACCAGCTGATAGGAAATGGTTAGGGAACCTGCTTGCATTGTGAGCGACAGCTTGGTTTCTAGCAACAACAAAAAAAGTAAACCGAACATTAAGCACTGCAGAGCATAATGGTTTAGTAAAAATACACTAGTTCAGTTACACCCACTGAACAATAGCATAGGTAAGAGAGGAGTAAAACTTGCCCTTTGAATTGTTGGGTGGACAGGATTCGCGTTTTTTGATACTACCTGTTAAAAAATGTTGACTTATTTAATATAAATACCAAATTGGAGCATTAAAAAGTGGCACAGTAATAGAATTTATTAAATATAACTTTAAAGAAGAAGTAACAGTTGTACAAAATTAAAGCCATATTTGCCTACTAATAGTTTTAAATATTTATACTCCGTTCATCTGCTTGCCTCTAGGTCTCTGCCTGTTTTGTTCTCTGTATCATTACTATATCATAATATGATGCGTTATTTGCTTGTGAATGTGGGTAAAAGCGATTTGGCCTAGCACAGATCAAAACAGTGCTGGCGGTCACAAGGGAACAATGTAACGTATCTTAAAACAAAGCGGCAAACAAGTCTTGAGTAAAAAAATATTTGCTTTAACCAGCATTCAGATTGAAGATAAATTTTATTAGGGTGTCAAATGTTATATTCCTTCTTCCTGTAAGTTTTGCACAGAGGCTCTCCTATATTCAAGTGCTTTCCACTAGTCACTTATGAAGATCTATCATGACATATAGTGATCCTTGATTTCTTGCCCAATACATTTTTCTATTTTATTGTCTCACAATTTGTCTTTGTTCTAGGATGCTTGTATTCATAACGCTGAATTTAGGGTCTAGCTAAAGACAAAGTGCAAGACATTTGGACAAAATTTGCCAGGCCAAATAGGCCACAATATGAAAGACAATAAGCTCTCCCAGTCACCATCTTCTTTGTGGTATTTACATGTACACACACTGATCTGGATTACTGGTTTGCTAATTTGATAAAGTAGCAGCCTGTCGACCTTTACCTCTGTTTCTTCTCCTAAAACATCTTCTTCGTTTGCCTCTTCTTCAACTGCAAGAAAACAAGAATAACAAAATAAAAAAAAATCTTGGTAGAAATTGTATACTAGACATAGCACTCTGAAATGATGTTCCACATGCTCAAAAAGTATGTCACTTTTATATTCTAGCAGAGCAAAATACAAGATCGATTGTATACTTGCAAATGCCCACTAGGAATCTCTTTTGTGCCGCTTGCTGGGTATTAAATACATTTAACGATAAAATGCAAGCTATTTAAAACACTGATTTGATAAGAAGACTGGTCCCTTATAGATATAACAATGCAGGAAAGTGGAAAATATTGATTGATAACATTCCCACCATCTCTCAGTGTTATAAAAATAAAAAAAATTACACAGCAGAGGTCAAAATGTGGTATCATTTCTAAAACATGATGTGACAAATCAATATTATTTTAACATTGAATTTTAGAACAAATTTTTATCCGTTAGTTTGCTTGATTATTTATCACACACACAAATAAATTCAATAGTATAACATGCAAACATAATATTACATTTTTTCCTACCGTGTTCATCTAGATATGTCTGTAGCCTGTTGATCAGATCCTGTTTGTTGCCTTTTGCATCTAAACCCCGTGACAAACACTCTTGCTTCAGTTCTGCCAGCTGCAAGAAAAAAAAAACAAGTCAGAGAGTAGATCTTTATAGCAAGGCCCAGTGTAGGACATTAGCAAGGAAAGATTATATGTTTGCGGAGCATAGGCTAATAAAAACAGTATGCAGATTACAAAATAAAAGTTAAAATATGTTCTTAGCTTTAAAACTGTCTGTGTTGTCCTCAAGCAGAATGGTGTATCGCTTCCTACTGGTGTCTATTAGGAGACTTGGCCCGCTGTTCTTGTGTGCTGCACTCTAGAAAACCTGACGTAGATTCTACTTCAGAGTGAGCATGCTCAGTAAAGGGAGATTGGACTCTGATGGCTCATGCACTGTCACTGGGCAGGCCTATGGGGCAGCTGCAAGAATGTTACAATAGTTGTTACCTCTGTGTAGACAGTTGGGACCAGTGACATCAACACATCTGGCCTGCAAGCTCCATGGGGCTTTGAAAAAGTTCTTGATGAGAACAAAACGGCCCGTTGGCAATATGTCCCTCACCTGGGCAAGAGTCTCCTGATATTAGGAAGATGTTTCCTGAGCATTTGACAGTGGATATGGCTGTGTACTAGGTCATCAGAACCAGTACAAGAATTGCAAGTATCATTGCTTTTATGATTCTCTGTGCCTACATATATCGTTTCTGCCCTATCCGTATTACAGGAGTCATACTCTTGCTCTTTTTGTTTTTAGAGTGTTTTAAATGTGCGAATGCTTTTTGATTTGCAGCAATCCTGGGATTAAGCAGTGTACCATTTTACATTGTTTAGCAATGTGTCATTGCATAGGAGGCTTGTTCATGTCTTCTTTAATAATTGTATTTCCTGGAGTAGGTACTATTATTAATTTTCTGTTTAAAATTTATGCTTCTTCGTTATTTAGCACTTTTAATCTCACAAAGTGGAGTTTTTCCCGGTTTTATTTATATCCTAATATTCTACTTTATCAAATTTGTCACCTTCATGAATGTTCTTTTGGTCATAGCCAATAAGGCAACAGCTGACAAATGTAATTAAACTTTGGAGCCAGACACATTTATTCAGGAACCAAGGAAGTAGTTATGTATAAAAAAAAAATGTATAACAAAGCAGTTAGAAGCCAATAGTAACATTATAGGAGCAGTGGCTATGACAACCCAGGTCATAAGGGATAGAAGTAAATTGGAAATGACTTCCATCAACGAATAATCTTACAGAACTGTAATATTACAGAGATACACGTTTCCAGTCTACTTATAGAAAGAACCATCCTCTGTGGAATTGTAGAAACAACTATCATGACGCATTTTACAGGATCCCACTCCAAGTTGCTACCACTAGATGATCATTATCATTATTCAGTGTTAGTTCATGTGCTAATGGTGGCACAAATAGAGAAACCATCAGTCTACCAAATAGTTTTTCCTTATCTGGACTTTATGAAGGTATGGATGCCTTGGAAAAATTGCATATAGGAGAAAACTAGTTTGCATCGTTCAGTCATGTCAGACTCAATGACCTCATGGACCATAACACACCATGCGGATCCACTTTGTATTCATGGTTTCTTCTCCAGTGGGCCACAGCATATAGCTCCTAGTATTCCTATGTGGTCTCCTATTCAATTACTGGCCAGGCTCAAACCTACATGGCTTCAGGGTGTTGTGACCTCTGGTTCTCTGACTGGTATCAAATCCAGGTCACAGTGGTGAAAGCACCGAATCCTAACCACTGGACCACGAGGGAACCCTAGTACTAATCCACAACTTGAAAGAAACCAAGATATTCATCAACTTTGGGACTTAATTGCAAACTCCTCCCCCCTGACCAGTCAGGTAAAACAAACAGCACTGGTGGTACCAACTATTAATATTATTACCGGTATTATTCTTTATTTGTTTTTTATATCAAATTGTCAGACGCAACTTTAACTTAATTTCAAATGGGTGAACTTTTATTGTCAAAAAAGTTTTTGCTTACACTACTTACATTTTTTTTGGTTCTAACTCTAGCCTTCATGGTAGAAATACAGGAGATAGAACATGCAGATCTATTTAACCTAGTTGTATTTCAAACACCCACTTCTAGGTCACTTCCTTGTTGTGGTGAATGGGTTTGTGTACCTCAATGAAACTGAGCTAAACCGTGTAGGGTCACCCAAGGTGGGCAGGTCATAGCAGAGAGGTCAGAGAAATGGCAACTCGAACACAACTAAACATCATTTCAAACATTTGTTTATTTGCATCAGGTTCCCGGAGGCATCATTTATTAACTGCTTTATCTACATGTCAGCTTAAAGGGACATGTGCGCAATGTAATGTCATCAAAAAGATTCAAAACAATGTACTCATTTCCTGGTTATATTACAGCAGGGCTCCTAAAATGTTATTGCTTGCTCTGGTTTTCTTTTTATTACTAAACAATTCCTATATGCATCCCAAGGCTGGCTCCTAAGTTTCACATAAACGTATCAGCCCCATTATAGGCAGTAGATGCTGCTCCTTTTCACTAACCTTGCTGCATCCTGAATTGCGTATATTTGGCCTGTATAGGCAGTTAATTCTCCTCCGCACTAACCTGTCCGGCTCCCATGTTTCATGTATCAGACAATGTATAGGCACATGCTTCTCCCCCTCGTAGCCTGGCTAACTGCTAAAGTTCCATATAAATGTTCCAGGCCTGATATAGCCAGTTGCTGCTCCCCCTGACAGTATGGCTGGCTCCTAAATTCCATACCAGGCTCTATATAGTCAGTAGATGCTCCTCCTAACAGTCTGGCCCCTACATTCAAATAAATGTACCATGCCCTATATAGCCAGTTTCTTCTCCCCCTCACAGTCTGTATTGCCCCTAAGTTCCATATAAATGTACCAGTTGCTGCTCTCCCTCACAGCCTGTATGGCCCCTAAGTTCCATATAAATGTACGAGTTGCTGCTCCCCCTCACAGTCTGTATGCCCCCTAAGTTCCATATAAATGTACCAGTTGCCGCTCCCCCTCACAGTCTGTATGACCCCTAAGTTCCATATAAACGTACGAGTTGCTACTCCCCCTCACAGTCTGTATGCCCCCTAACTTCCATATAAATGTACCAGTTGCCGCTCCCCCTCACAGTCTGTATGACCCCTAAGTTCCATATAAATGTACGAGTTGCTACTCCCCCTCACAGTCTGTATGACCCCTAAGTTCCATATAAATGTACGAGTTGCTACTCCCCCTCACAGTCTGTATGACCCCTAAGTTCAATATAAATGTACCAGTTGCCGATCCCCCTCACAGTCTGGTTGGCTACTAAGTTCCATATAAATGTACCAGTTGCTACCCCCCCCCCCTTACAGTCTGTATGACCCCCAGGTTCCATATAAATGTACGAGTTGCTGCTCCCCTCACAGTCTGTATGACCCCCAGGTTCCATATAAATGTACGAGTTGCTGCTCCCCCTCACAGTCTGTATGACCCCTAAGTTCCATATAAATGTACAAGTTGCTGATCCCCCTCACAGTCTGGTTGGCTATGAAGTTCCATATAAATGTACCAGTTGCTACTCCCCCTCACAGTCTGTATGACCCCCAAGTTCCATATAAATGTACGAGTTGCTGCTCCCCCTCACAGTCTGGCTGGCTCCTAAGTTCCATATAAACGTACTAGTTGCTGCTCCCCCTTTCACAGTCTGGTTGGCTACTAAGTTCCATATAAATGTACCTGTTGCTGCTCCCCTCAGTGTCTGGCTGGCTCCTAAGTTCCATATAAACGTACTAGTTGCTGCTCCCCCTCAGTGTCTGGCTGGCTCCTAAGTTCCATATAAACGTACTAGTTGCTGCTCCCCCTTTCACAGTCTGGCTGGCTCCTAAGTTCCATATAAACGTACTAGTTGCTGCTCCCCCTCACAGTCTGGCTGGCTACTAAGTTCCATATAAACGTACTAGTTGCTGCTCCCCCTTTCACAGTCTGGTTGGCTACTAAGTTCCATATAAACGTGCTAGTTGCTGCTCCCCCTCAGTGTCTGGCTGGCTCCTAAGTTCCATATAAACGTACTAGTTGCTGCTCCCCCTTTCACAGTCTGGTTGGCTACTAAGTTCCATATAAATGTACCTGTTGCTGCTCCCCTTCACAGTCTGGCTGGCTCCTAAGTTCCATATAAATGTACCAGTCGCCGCTTCCCCTCATAGTATGGTTTGCTACTAAGTTCCATACCAAGACACCATATAGGCGGTTGCTGCGGCTTACAGCACGGCTTGCTACTGAGTTCCATATAAATGTTCAGCTGCTCCCCCTCACTGCCTGACTCCCTCCCGTATCGGGTTATTTTACAGGTTCGCACAGTACACCCATATATCTCTCTGGGTGCTCACGCCCGCACATGGTCAGCCTGCCCCGCCTCACTGTCCTCTATCTCAGTACCTTCAGTTTGTGAATCTCCACGGCGTCCGCCATTTTTCCTCCTACAAACAGTCTGCGCGCGCGCTCAGAACCACACAAAGCGATTGGTGCAACTAGCCTTTACGTCACTTCCGAGACAGCGGGAGATTCGATGAAAATCAGCACGCGCCAACTTAGATAAGTCTGTCTGTAACTGGACTTGGGTACGAAAGTGTTCAAAACCTGTTTACCAGAACAATATGTCTGGGCTACGTCATAGAGGTTGAGTGTCAGGATAGCGGACCAATCGTTACTAGCTGTTTACACGACTCCGTGGGTATGGTGTTGATTGTGATAAATTGACAAATCAGGAGGGACAGTGGAAAGCCGGAAGTTCCATCAACCAATGAATTGCGCTCGCATTAGATACGCAGCGGCAGCCATGTTACTAGAGGAGGTAGAAGCTATAGAAATAAACTAGCGCCATCTTACAGGAGGAACCAATTGGTGACCTCGCTGCTACCCCACCCCTATCTGTTTCCTGGCGGAAGTAGTGGCGTATCTTGGAAACAGGCGGTGGCCCCAGCTACAGGTGAGAGCTGGCATCGGGGGTCTGTGGGAGAAACTGGTGTGTTATAAGTGGGGTGCACTATGTGGAGGCAGGAGCAGTTCCGGTGTAGTTCCACCGCAGTGATTACACATACCAGCTGCACTCACCGGCTTCCTGTTAGTTACCTCTCAGACTGGTGGGACAGGCTGACACTTCATAAACAAGCTAACAATAAATACATAACTCAATAGGGAAAGGTGTCTGACATTGGTTACACGAAGAGCTCATAATAGACTCTGTCCTATTAATGTGACATTCATTTATAGGGTGTTATTCATTTATAGGGTGTTATTCATTTATAGGGTGTTATTCATTTATAGGGTGTTCTATTCATTAATTTATAGGGTGTTATATCAATTTATAGGGTGTTATATTCATTTATAGGGTGTTATATTCTCATGGTTTGCACAACATTATCTTCATTTCTGTTGCATCTAGTAACACAATATGTGTCTTATCACTAATGGTTAGTATGTCAGTCATATTATACTAAATAAGCAAAGTAACCCTCCTTATTTCATTTTGAGATACATGTAATTAGGTTGTAAATAACTATATCTAAGTTCCCCTGTGTTTCCCTCTCTAATCGAACACATGCTGCTTATATCAGACACAAATTACATCATCATGAGGCCCTATACACATACAGATTTATTTAAAAATAAAATACATTTTCCACCCCCCCAGAGCTGCTTACATAGACACAGTGTACCTACCAATAGGAACCCTGCATTTGGGTACGTGTTTAACCCTATACTCAAACCGACATCAGCACTATATGAAATGAAACAGCCTTCTATGTTAGTAGCCAACCAAACCCTATGGACCACAGCACGCCAGGCAGGATCTATCATTATATCTCTGGTTGTGCTTACCCATAAGGTTATCATGGCAAATATACTGAGTGGGTTACCAGTTCCTTCTTCAGTGGACTGTGATTTTTTTTTAACTCTCTGCTATGACCTGCCCATCTTGAGTGACCCTACATAGTATAGCTCACAGCTTCACTGAAGTATACAAGCCCCTTCACCTCGAAAAGATGGCGATCCAGAAGCGGAAGCCCTGACATATTAGTTATTTTTTATTTGGAAAGCATGTCACCCATATTAAGTCTAACTACTCATATACTGTTGCTATCCTTTAGATTGTGAGTTTTCAATCTTGTGTCAGTGCTCGATTCAAGCACCATGTACATTTGATTTTAAGCTCAAAAACAAGGCCCTTCATTCTTTGCTGTGTGTTAATATTGTTTTTGCCTTGTACTTAACCCCTGTACAGCGCTACAGAATATGTTGGCGCATTACAAATAAAAGATGATAATAATGTGACTTCAGTAACCTTTGTTAATTATCTCCGTGGTGATCTCCTGTCATGACTACTGACATTTTCTACTGGTTACTGTTGATTTTACAAGACACTCTTCTAGGCACTCCCTCTGACCTATGGCACTTCTCTCTCGTGACCTACTCTCATTCACAGGTATAACAATTCTCCTTAACCTCCTGAATTTCTGGAATTCACTACCACCCTCTAATTCTTAGCAGCTTCTTCATTTCCAAATACTTCCTGATAAAGCTTTGCTGCAAAGCAGCCCGAAATAGAAATAAACAGCATAGTGTTGTATTTTATTACTATGTCACTTATAATAACTAACAATAGATTTCTGCTTAAGAGTTTTACTGTAATGCATGTTTGTTAGTTGGACAGAGACAGTTAAAAACAGTAACTGTCCTTTAGTCGTCACGTTGTGTCCAACTCCCTGTGACCCTATTAACTGCAGCACTCCGGGCACATCTGTCGGCCACTGCCCCTCAGCTCCCTCAAGCTCCTGTTTATTGCTTCAGTGATCTCCTCTTTTCATCTCCACCTCCACTTTGCCTTTTTCCATGTGCCTTAAATCTTTTTCAGCATCAGAATCTAATGTTCAAACTCATCAATTTGCTTTTTAATATAATAGTTACTTTATGTTGGGTGTGTTCCTTTTAATTGTCCTTGGTTCTTGGAGTCACTTCTTATGCATGAGGGTTGGTCTGTTTACATGCTAACTATGGGCCTCATTCAATTGCAATTTGGCCAATTGAATAGAGCTCTATATAAGCACAGAGCATATATTTTTTACAGAAGTTTTTAGTTAGTGAACTTCATCCCTTTGGACTTCTCTAAAAAATATGCTTTGTGCTTATCTAGAGCCCTATTCAACTGGCCAAATCACAATTGAATGAGGCCCCATGTAAAGTATTGGTTTCTATATTCCATTCAATAAAACCTTCACATTGATGTATGTATAAGGCTACTGACTGATCTTCATTAGCTTTAAAGGACCACACAGTTTGTTTTGAATATCTAAAAATAATAATGGGAAAATGTTTTAGAAAATAAATACATCCTTTGTAGAATTTACTATAAAACATTTTATCGGTTAAACATTAGTTATTCGAGCATACTCTAAATATGGACCAGTTACATCCCTTTAGTGTTTATCCAAAAGTCCAAAAACCAGCACACACATGCTCCTGCCCACTTAATTTTCCAGTTGAGGTTCTAAGCACCCAGTGTTATTTGGCAGATATAAAGACGCCGTCATACTTAGTGAATATATGATTGGGTAGCACTTTATAGTTCATATGTTTAAAATGACTAACTCTTCTTGTGGTTTCTCTGTTTCAGAATGAATGTTGGGGTGGCTCACAGTGAGGTAAACCCCAACACTCGAGTGCTGAACAGCCGAGGAATATGGCTGGCATATATCATACTTGTGAGCTTTTTACACATCATCCTCCTGAGCTTCCCATTCTTTAGCGTTTCTGTTGTGTGGACACTGACTAACGTCATCCATAATCTTGTGAGTACCTCCGATAAATGAGATCATGACTACATGATATTATAGCCATTTCTAAAAAGACCTCCTTTCTCTGGGGAACAAATGAGTACAAGTAATGTGTTTTTATTATTATTGTATTTTATTATTTGTGAGTAATAATATTTAAGTACATACATCCAGATCTGAACTGTGGCTTCATATTGGATATATGTATCAACAGTATATACATATGTCACCAGTACCTAGATCCAGGGGTGGAAATATCACAGGAGCCTGACCTCCTAAATACTTTCCCTTACTATACTTTGAAGGGCTTCCTTTCAGGCTCCTAAAATCAACCGGCCTGGCTCTTAGGAGCCATAGAGACTTTCTGAGTTTTAAATATTTATGCCCATCCCAGTCTAGATCCACCCATTACTGCTATCTGCCTTTAATGTCTGTTTGTGGTGTGGGTATATAACTTGATAGTTCTTATAGGCCACATAAATATTTATTTATTATGATTTGATGATTTTATTTTTTACCAACTGTTTATTCTCCTTAAACCCAGCATGTCATATACACCACAACACTGTGCTGGGTTATGTGTTTCAGCAGGAATGATGTTTCCAAGGAAACTTAGGTAGTTGGGCCTGTTTTCACCATGCTTCTCTTTGCTGCACTGTTAGGTAATGTAGACTGCTTAGCTTACACACACCTCTAATTTTGATATCACACCTTAATTTGCATTTATGCACATATAAACCCTTAGTCAAGTAGTTTTTATAATGTTTTGGTTCATGTACATATTTCTGCTTCATTAGGCCCATTAACATGTCCCCCTTGTTTTTTTTCTTTTCTTAAGCCTCACTGCATGCTCTATATATGTACCTTATAGTTGTTTATTATAGTTAAATTATTACATTTCAGAGCTTTAGAGTCAGTATTGCCCCTATGATTTTCCCAGAAATTGTTGACATGTACATAAATACTTCCCTAAGCAAATGTGACTAAGTCATATTACACCTTTAATTTAGTTTTGGTTTGTATATGAAGCACAAAGTACTATATTAATGCAATTGGATTGAAGTAAAATGCATATAAATGTAACCACAGCCTGAAGCAGAATCACATAGTCCCTCTCATGGAACAATGTTTTGTAGAGTTTATTCATCTCTTGCTCTCAGGTCAAAGTCTTTATAAGAAAGGGATTGTGCTAAAACTAGTTGACAATTAGTCCAGGGAATGTGAAAAAAGATAAACATGCTGTGCCCAAGGAGCAGGACAGACTGCACGTAAATTTATATATACTAGCGACTTGCCCGTCCAAAAATGACGGCAATAAAATTTAAAGCCTGGCCATGCTGTTACCCCCTCTAACTTGCAGGCCTTCGGTGCTCATTGCGAGTCTCTCCCTCGTCTACTTTACGGGCCTCATGATGATCGCCTTTGGCGCTCATTGCAGGCCTCTGCAGTCCCGCAAGCCCATAACTCCACTGTGTTTCTTTCCCCCCAACTCCTTCCCTTGTCTCTTTGCCTTCCTCCCCCCCCCCCGTCATTACATGAGAAGTTCCTTAATAATCTCTATCAGTGCAGATCAGTAAATAACAGACCTGCAATTTAAAGTATTATTATTCTAATCTGTACCAGTTTGTTATTAGCTTATTATAGCTATCATTTATATCATGATGGTTATTAGAAATAATGGAGGACCTTTTCATGTAATTTATGCATAATACCTAACTTTCATGTACAATCATTTAGCACTTTTAAAAATAACGAATTGTGATTGTTTATATGTGTACTTTTAATTTCTGCAGGTGACTGAGAAGTTTGCTTTTTCAGAGAAGTCAACACCGACCATAGAGTGCGATTGGGAATTAAATACTTTACTGCAAGGGTTGATAAATTTAATTGAAACATAGGAGCCAGGTTGTGGATTATATATATTAAAAACAATTAGGATGCAGCAGTACAATTTGACCTATTGGTGTGTTGTTGGTTCAGTTGGAGTCTGGAAGGGCTGAGGCATTAGTACTCCATTAAAAATAAATATTCCTAGGGACTTATTCCTTACCAATTCTGGTGCTTTTTTTTCTTTAGCATTCCTGCTCATTTCTGTGCATGTATTCTCCTGCTAGGTGATGTACCTGTTCCTGCACACTGTGAAAGGCACCCCCTTTGAGACTCCAGACCAGGGCAAGGCACGGCTTCTCACTCACTGGGAACAGATGGATTATGGCATCCAATTCACCTCTTCACGCAAATTCCTCACTATAACACCTATTGTACTGTAAGTACTCGCTTCCTTCATATGCTCTTAGGTTAGGAGGACAGATTAGTAGAAGTGTCAGAGCATATGTGTGTTTAGCTGCCTGGTTTAATGGTGGGGAGATCACAAATTACCACTAGAATGTATTTTGTGTCTGGGAAATCAAAAACTGATTTTATTTATTTTTCTATACTTGATTATAGCAAATAATGGAGATTTACTTGTCTAGGTTGGCAGGCTAGCTCAATCCCCCACTACAAAAAAAAGCACACACACAAGTTATTGCTTAAACATTTAGCAGACTATATTCAGATGAGGGCTTTATTACAAGTGAGAAGGCACTTGCCTTAGTGAATCTGGGCCAATTTTTCTTGCACAGTTTTAGAAATAAAGTAAAGCACTCTGCAGCGTAGTCTGCCATTTAATTTGTAGGTCAACAACTGTGACTGTTTTGAAAGGGTATGAAACATCTCCTAATGCATGAAGGCCCTGTACTTAAATTGAAAATAGACCTGGGGGTCATCCTTTCATGGGGTATACTAGAAAGAAATATGGGAAACATGCAAGACTGTACATCTGCTGGAAATAAAGAACAGTGATATAAGACACACTTTGGTTTGTATTACACAACTGTCTTGCTATATACATCTTTGTTTAAACGTATGTGGTCAAGCTGGATCCATGTTGTAGGAACTGTCCAAGAATCTGGAAATACTGGTAGAGGGTACAGGGTTCATTCTTAAAAGGACATAGAGGGTTCCCTGTTTGATATTAAAAAATAAACAACCTACATGATTATTTGCATATTTGAACATCATTTTATTAGCTTGTCATTTTTATTTGTACTTAAAAGCTCTATTTCTACTCACTGCAAAGGTCCGCAACCTGCAGTTCTTGCACGCTATTTCTATAGTGCTAGATGTACTAGCCAATGATAAACTGTCTCTCAGCAGTATGGTGCTATTGAGACACAGTCTTTCATTGGCTACACCTCAAAGAACAACTCCTTTGAGTGACTCATACTCTAACGCTCATTGATCCATAAATTCACATTTTTATACTATTCCTCCTGTGCCTTTTGTTTATGGAGGATGGATCATAGATCAATATGCCTGTTCAACGATCCCCTTCATAACGTATAAGTTATTACCCCAAAACTTAACGCTCTGATTACATACCACAGTGAAGTCAACAAGTTTTACAATCTAAATCTTATTTTTGTCAAATTTCATTATTTTATCTTTGTCTTCTGCCTGCATTAGAATCACCTACCTTGTGATAGAATGTTACATCAACATAGTCTTTTAGACAATTCATGTATTTTGTGATACACAGTAGAAACACATTTTCTCAGGAAGCGTAAAATATTTCCTCACACATAAAACTACAGTAACAGCAAGTTGCTCATCTTACTGTAGATTACTATTGTTTGGGCTTATTTGTTTAACAAGTGTCCTGCAGTTTTGTATTTTGCATAGCTTTTTAGTTATGTTTCAATCTTGGTACATACAGTGGGCAGAGAATATGAGAATATTAATTATATTTATACATTAGTGTACAAAGAGGAAACTCAAATCATATTCTACATCACACCACCATTGTAATTCATACCATTCTGTCCTCTTTCATTTAGGTACCTTCTTGCCAGCTTTTATACCAAGTACGATCCCATCCATTTCTTTATAAACACAGTATCGCTACTCAGTGTCCTCCTGCCAAAGCTTCCACAGTTCCATGGAGTCAGAATATTTGGAATTAACAAATATTAAAAAAGGACACTACCTCAGGATCTATGCTTCCAGTAGCCAACACCTTCTGAGGAAGCACCCCTTCTCCCTGACTCTATCCTGTGACTTCCACAGTGACTGATGATGACCTACAGAGAACAACATTGATAGTTTGGAAAGTTGACACTGAAGTTTCCTCAGGTGTCTCTACCACAACTTAGGTTGTTTTGTTTTTAGCGATTTAAATAAATTATTAGCAATACCTATACAATGCAGCAATTGTCTCCAAAGCACTGCCGTGGCATATGGACACGTGGCAACTATATTAGAAGTCTGTACATCACTGAAATGCTTTAAAGTGAACCCTGCATGGATATGACATTCTGCTTCAGGGATTCACCAATCATGGACCAACAATGTGGTGCACTGAGCCGCTGCAACATAAGATGTTAATGTTTGACAGGTTTATTAAGAGAGGGTTGGTGGAGGATGGGTTGTGAGTGATGCAGGTTATGCAATTTCACATAAAAGATTCCTTAAAGGTGCATTCATTCTCCATTTAAACTTAATTTGAGCCTTTACAGTGTGCACCGTTGATACTAAACATTGTGATAAAATCTTCCTGAGTAGCCAACTTTTATATTTGCAAATACATTCATAGTGCTGACATCCGATTACAAGCAGATGCGTAGCCTGTGCGCATCAAGCTGTAATTCAACATGCGACATTAATAATAACAGTGGGCGATCCTGCAGTAAGTTATATATTTTGCTTTTAAACTTGCTTTGTGTCAGTGATCTTATAGGGGCTTGAGAGCTGACAGATCCCTTCCAAAAAAGAAAAATAAGCCGAATAAGTGTCCCTCTCGCCCCCTATATATATCATAGGGATTTCTTTAGGACCAAGTTTGCTATTTGAACATGATATAATTACTTTACTGTGAATATCTCTTATACTTGACTTAGTAAATTATAAAAGCCATCCTACTGAGATCATTAAATGTCAGTATTTTTTTTAAATATCTGTAATGAAGCAAGATATTTAATTGGTAATTAAAACAATTTCACAAATATGAATTACATTTTAAGGGACCAGCTCCCAGATGAACCCAAGTACATTCAACAAATATTACATAACAATGAACACTTTTGTTCGCACTCTAAACCTCTCCTCTTGGGAGGATTTTTATGTATAATGGCAGAGAAGTGATCTGTTTTCTTCTATAAACCTCAGTGTTGCCTATAGAATAAGAAGTATGAGATCAGATACATGGGTAGAACCAACTCTACAAACA
Source organism: Discoglossus pictus (assembly GCA_027410445.1). Lineage (NCBI taxonomy): Eukaryota > Metazoa > Chordata > Amphibia > Anura > Alytidae > Discoglossus > Discoglossus pictus. The sequence goes on from CM050164.1 coordinate 375,456,576, forward strand.
TCCTATAGCATTGTCTTTGTCTTATTTAAACACTTATTGGGCTATCACTCTCCTCTATCCTTTTTATTACATTTTATTAGACGTTTTCTATGACTTCGACAACTATCTTTGAACATGTTGGTGGTAAAAAGTTCTTAAGGGTTGTCTTAAGAGAGAATGTCCAGAAAGGAACAGATTAAATAATAAATAAATTCTGGTACCTTACTTCTAAAGAGTTTTTGTATATTTTATATCTTATCAGAAAACTATTTAACATTCATCTGCATATTTCGAGCGCAGTATCTTTATCTAAGGGGTTCTGTGATGGGCATTGAATTTATTTATACCAGTTCTGCATCATCCAAACCAAAGGTTTGGGTGGGTAGTGGCAAATTACATTTTTTTTAAATTGATTGATATTTCACTGCTTTATATAACCCGGTTATTCTTCAAAGAGTCCTCTGTAACCATTTCCAACACTTGCAAGTTCTGAAAGGATCTAAAATCATAAGTACACACAAATGGCCGTAGACATTGTTACTACAAAGGGAAGAAATGTATTATGGCACTGCAGAGTATATACAAATATTTAGCACAGGCTTATAATTTATGGTCTTTTCAAAACCTGAGACTGTCGCCGTAAAATCAATAAATCCTGCTGTGCTGCTTAACGCCCAAAGATCCAAGATAGACCGTTTAATTGCCGTAAAATACAATACTGCAGCATTCATAAACAGTGACCAAACGGTGAAAAGAGCTTGAAATTACTTTTTCTGATTGCTCTACAAGATGATGCAGAGCAGTATCCATGACGTCAGAATCCCGTTAACGTGTAGCAAAGAACTTGTCTTTGTATTGTTTGTGTGTATACACAACTTTTTAAAGGGACAATGACAGATATTGTCAGACCACATGCAGAGAGTGTAGGATTAATAAAGTATATATTGGTTCAATTCCCAGAGACCTCTCACAATGGTTCTGTAACCATATAGCAATTTATTGGGGTGAGAAAACTTGGGAGCGGCGTTAGGTTCTGTAAGAAAGAGTAGTGGTGATCTCCACCCTAGAGGAAGACACAGTCTCACTGAGTTCAGATCGTACATTGGTGCTGCTGTCTAGATGGTATTATGTGAAATTACATTTTAATGACACAAAGATTTATTTTTTTATATAGCCATTTAGTTAAATGTTTCTATTTCTGAAGAGGGCCTACATTAGTTAGTTGCAGTTTAAAGAAGGGTGCCTTAAATGGGGCCTAGTCTAAAGGACCAGAAGGACTAATACAGTAAAAACATTCTGATCGCTCTGTGATGTATAAGGCTTTCCTGAGAAGTAAAATATTTTCTTAGACATCACAGGCAGAGTGTAAGAGCATATTTGTTCATCGAAATCTATATTTTTATGTTACCTGATAAAAACACAAACTGGTATGTAAATGTTTATATGTGGCCATCAGAGAAACATTGTGTTCTTTTATCTACATGATTATGGGGGATATTCCTCAGCCAAACTGATTCTCATCCTCTACCCTGACAATATTGTCACCAAACAAGACATTATCCTAGTTATTAGTACAGAAGAGTGCTCAACATCATGCACATCTTGAACAGTTCCTCCAATCAAAAACCTTTCAACCAACAGTGGCAATTATAGCTTACAAAAGTCTTCAGTGATTAAAGGCCAATAGCTTACAAAAGTCTTCAGTGATTAAAGACTAGCATAAGAAACTTTTCCCACCTTTGTACAGTGTGCTAGAGTCTAGAGCCTGGTCCCTGATACTTTATCAACTTGTTTTCATGTACAATAGCATGAGGAGAGCTTTAACATTTTAGTGATAAACAAATTAGAGATGAAATACACTCTTGAGTCACTTTATAAAGACCATATATACCTAATATACCAAATAACCACTGTGTGCAACACTGATCACAGCTAGATGGAGTGGTAGTGAGTCAATAAGATGCTGGAAGGTTGGCATCGGTATCTTGAACCATTCAGACTGCGGTGTATCTGACACATGGCGATAAAGGTGGTCCCACAGGTGCTTGGTGGGGTTCGAGGCCAGGGAAGTACTTGGAAGTCTTGGTTATGCTTCTCCAACCACTCCCGGACATGTTGCATTGTCTTACTGGAAGATCCCATCCTCTCCAGGGAATACAGTCAACAAATATAGATTTTGAGGGAAGAGATGAACAAGTAGGTCCTTACACTTTGCCTCTGATTTCTATGTTAATATGGGTGTACTTGATCCGCAAGAATGGATAGATAACCCAATCGGTTGAGAGTGCCTTCCAGAGATATGAGTGAACCTAGACAATGCAAAGAAAACATTCCCCCAACCATAACGCTGCCACCACCAGCTTGTGTTCTTCCAACAATGGTTGCAGAGTGTTTGTTCTTAGGTTTTGCACCTGACACGCCAATGTCCGTCCAGTACATGGAGCAGAAAAAGCAACTCATCACAATCAGAAGAGGTCCAATGCAAATTGAAGCAGATTCTGACGATGTACCCTCATCAGTCTGGTTACAGTGACCAACCATTGGCATCCGAGCCCCATATGCAACACTGTTGGCTGTACTGTCATTTTAGACACGCCAGGGTTAGCCCCCTGGTTTGTTTGGATGGTGAGTTGCTCAACTGTCGGTTGGCCCTCACACATCTTATCAGCCAGCGTTCACCTGTGACATTAATGGCACGTGATGCTCTGCTGTTTCCACAATGTTTATTCACAATAGTGCAGTTTGTCTAGTTACAGTACACTTTAACCACAGCAGGACACAAACAGTTAACAAACTGCACTGTTTAAGATATACTGCCACCCTTGGCAAGAAAGCCAATCATAATTTATTTTTCAAACTCAGATAAATTGCCAGTTTTACCCATGACATTGATGGTTGATATGTTTGTGGAATGCCTACGTCACCTTATATACCCACCAAGTCCGCTCATGACACGTGACGTATTTCATTGGCTATGAGCTGCTGGTGTCAAAAGTAGGCGGTAGTCATAATAGTGTGACTCGTTACATATACTATATTCAAATATATGCAAAACTGGATTTTTTTTTACTGAAGATAACCAGCTGGGCCATAGATCAAAAATATTAAGAAGCATTTGTCTAGTCTAGAGCATCTTTTCCTGCACTCTGCCACCAAAAGTCTTTGGTAACAAGTTGCAGGTCCTTTTCTTTGCTATAGAATAGATGGGATTGCCTCAAGCTGGTGAAAAAAACAGCTCTTTACAATGTACATTTATTAATTAGTATTTTTGTAGGATAGTACACCATAGCAAAGCTCCACAAATACTTACAAAGACTTTGACGTTGAAGGTGCAAGTGGAAAGTTTTAATATAGAGACATCCATTTTTATTTTAGAATCAATAACATGGGAGATCTGTCTCTCTGGCATGAAATTGAATCTACAGTGCCAAGTGCAAACTGTTATGGGGGCACATTTACATTAGAGCTGGGAGACACAGAGACTAAATTTGTTCTGATGCATCCAGAAATATTGAACTTTAAAAGGGGCACTTAATTCAGAACCATTTGGATCACATCACTGTGATGATCTCATAAAACCATGTTGAATTTTTTAAATATGTGCATTTTTCTCTGAGGAATAAAATCAAATCTGTGTTTACATGTGTAATCAGGTTACACATACCGGCAGAAAATTCAGGCTTCTGCTGTCTTGCCTCGCTAAAATTTTTTTTTTAGAATTCTATGATCTATGCTCAGTGGGTGCTTACAGTGCTCCTAGCAAACAAAAATGTAACACCATCTGTCTGTGGAGGCATGGAATACTGGACTCACCTAAACAGGAAAGCTATGTGTTAACTGGTCAGTGCAGTCCAGGGGAAAGCTGTCCTATCAATCATAGCCTTGTTCCATAGAGCTTCATACTGTATGTATGCAGCACTCTCTTATTACTCATGCAATAGCCAGTGGGCAGGATAGACTTATATGTAAGCAGTGATTTTAGATTTTCTAACTGTTATTAGTGTAATTGAAAAAATATATCATTATCTTAAAGGGAGTGCTTCTAATCTCAGCATGTTACCTGTATAAAAGACACCTGTCCACAGAAGCAAGCAATCAGATTCCAAACTCTCCACCATGGCCAAGACCAAAGAGCTGTCCAAGGATGTCAGGGACAAGATTGTAGACCTAGACAAGGCTGGAATGGGCTACAAGACCCTCAGCAAGCAGCTTAGTGAGAAGGTGACAACAGTTGGTGCGATTATTCGCAAATGGAAGAAACACAAAATAACTGCCAGTCTCCCTCAGTCTGATGCTCCATGCAAGATTTTGCCTCATAGAGCTTCAATGATCATGAGAACTGTGAGGAATCAGCCCAGAACTACACATGAGGATCGTGCTAATGACCTCAAGGCAGCTGGGACCATAGTCACCAAGAAAACAATTGGTAAGACACTACAACGTGAAGGACTGCAATCCTGCAGCGCCCACAAGGTCCCCCTGCTCAAGAAAGCACATGTACAGGCCCATCTGAAGTTTGCCAATGAACATCTGAATGATTCAGAGGAGAACTGGGTGAAAGTGCTGTGGTCAGATGAGACCAAAATCGAGCTCCTTGGCATCAACTCAACTTGCCGTGTTTGGAGGAAGAAGAATGCTGCCTATAACCCCAAGAACACCATTCTCACTGTCAAACATGGGAGGTGGAAACATTATGCTTTGGGGGTGTTTTTCTGCTAAGGGGACAGGACAAATGCACTGCATCAAAGGAAAGATGGACGGGGCCATATTCCGTCAAATCTTGGGTGAGAACCTCCTTCCCTCAGCCAGGGCATTGAAAATGGGTCGTTGATGGGTATTCCAGCATGACAATGACCCAAAACACACAGCCAAGGCAACAAAGGAGTGGCTCAAGAAGAAGCACATTAAGGTCCTGGAGTGGCCTATAGACAATCTGTGGAGGGAGCTGAAGGTTCAAGTTGCCAAACATCAGCATAAAAACCTTAATGACTTGGAGAGGATCTGCAAAGAGGAGTGGGACAAAAGCACTCCTGAGATGTGTGCAAACCTGGTGGCCAACTGCAAAACACATCTGACCTCTGTGATTGCCAACAAGGGTTTTGCCACCAAGTACTAAGTCAAAGGGGTCAAATACTTATTTCACTCATTGACCTGCAAATCAATTTGACTTGCAATGATCATTTCTTTGTCAGTGGACAAACATTTAAAATCAGCAGGGGATCAAATACTTTTTCCACCCTCACTATAAGTCAGGTAAGCAAATATAATTCTGCCACTATACAAATCCCTAGTACGCCCTCATTTGGAATATGTAGTACAATTTTGGGCACCACTTCATAAAATGGAACTTTCAGATGCATTAAGAAGGGTGTAGAAGCCAGGGAAGCATATACAACAGCATAAGAGAGGCAACGTATGACATGCTAGCTACCAAAACCCACCCAGCTCGTTCTAGCAGTAACCCAGAGCCCCCAGCATTCATATTCAAGCTAATACTCTTTAATAAGACACTAAACCTCCTGCACTAAGAGATATCACAAGAGAAAATACTCAGTTAACTGGCTTTCTTACCAATACGACTATACCATTATAAGAGATCAGAAAGATAAGAAATCTTACAAGATAACTTGCTGCTCTAGAACAATTCTACAGTTTGTAAATCAAACACAGACATAGATCTTATCTCCATAGCTAAAACCAACTATAAACTCTTTTCATGCTGGTACATAAACACCTTAAAATATATACCCAAGACTGGTGGACATGTCTGAGAATTTACTCCCCCTTGGGATTCATTAAGACCAGGCACTATAAGGCAGATTAAGGAAGGCATTGGAATGGGAGCCTTAGTGTTACTTTTCCTGTTTTAATAAGCATGATTAACAATCAAAAACTAGACAGAACATTATTACAGATGTTAGTCAATAGTTTAAGAGGTCTGATGCCATGCTATTGTTTGAAGTCTGTTATTATCCTTAATAGATGAATGTGCATCACAGGCAGCATAAATCCTGAGTCTAGAATAAATTATCAACACGAGACAACATAGAAGAGCTGGCGAACTAGCGAAACTCTTCTAGTATGAATATACTGTCATACAATCCACAAACAGATTATCTTGACTGTGCACGAGTGGCTCATCCTTGACATATACGATAATTCGCTATTTAGATATCTGCTGGAGTAAGACTTCATGGTACCTAGAAAACGTAGTTTTGCATAGAAGTTCAACAACTGATAAATCTGAAAATAGGCCTTGGCACGCACTCAAACCCAAACTTCCCTTCATGAGCTCTCATACAGAGAGTGGAAGCTTTCCTTTTCATTTATGGTATTTCCTTTTATTTTGTTTCTCTTGATGGTTCTGGTTCATTGCTTGTTTGGTTATGACTCATGCCATTTTCTAAATCTCTTTGTATTTATTTGTACAAAGGCTATATTCCATTATGGCACAGCCCAGCACAACTGTTAAGCAGGACGAAGAAGCATTAGGTGGTCTGCCAAACCCTGGTCATCTTTTAAATGATCCAACAAAAAGAAGTTTGGAAACCAGTGATATAGCCTTTATTCATAACTAACTCTTTAAATTCTTTTTTTTCCCACCACATTGAAAAAATTCTAGCTCCACTCTATACCTATTCTTTAATGTTTTGTATATTTTCCAAATGCAATCCCACTAAAACAAAAAAAAAAATAGCACATACAGCAAATATGACAAGAAACAGCAAATATGATAAAAGTACACTGGCACCATTCTGCCAATCTCATTACCTTGCCAGTGCAATGTAATGTTTCCAACGAAATTAGGAAATGTAGATGTCTACCATTTAAAAGATTATCACTCATTATCAACACACACATAAAAAAACCCCAACAAAGTCTGGATTCTTTAAAATCATAAAAGTTTTAATTTAACAAAAGGTGATACAAGGCTGTTTTATACCCCAAGCCCTGAGGATGACTTGCCCCCTATATATTAACTTCTCATACAGATCTGTGGTCAACAAAGACATCTAAAATTGGCATGCAATCCTTTCATTGGTCAAAAGGTTATGCTAAATTCTGTATTAATGGTTAAATTCAGTATTAATAGGACACTTTATTGGTACACCTGTATTCTTGGCCTGGGTTTCTTATCACTGCCCTTCAAGCTTTTATCTTGCATTGAACTACAGCAAATAATTATTTTACCTGAAACTATCCATCTTTAAGGGCCACAGAAAATCATGAAAGCTAAACTTCTGTTACGCACCTAGGTTTTGAAACAGAATGGCGTCGTTTCCTACACTGTACTCAGTCAAGAGATATTGTGTGGTGCTGGAAGACACCTTACAGGTAATCTATGAGGCAGCTCCCAGTGCTTAAATAAGAGCACAGTTTAGAAAACATGGGCTTCAGGGCTGAAAGAGTTTATAAACCCAAACTTGTTCAACTGGAAAATATAAAATATTAAGAGACAAAACAGATCATGTTAAAATTGATTGTCCTATACACTGTTCCTGCAGAAATTCATTGTATGATCGGATTTAAAAGCTTGGCCACCCCTTCCCAAAGATTATAAGATGTCAATGAGGCATTTACAAACCTCCCCCTTCACCCTCAAATACTGTCACAATAATAATAGGACGGATTTTCATTCATGTTGGAGGGAAGGGGTAACAGATTGTCTGGAAGGCATAAAAGTGAGAGTGATGGCTGCACCTGAATACTTTCTTATAAAATGGGGCAAGCTAGAGACCGATGTTGCCCCAGCTCTTCTCACCAATGAAGTGCAACACCGGTGAAGAGAGAACTTCTGCTATTAGCACAGACTTAGTAATCCAGTTGCCCGCTCCCTGCAACTGAACGGCAAGAGATCCTGTAGTGTAATTATTTACTACCGCCAGCAAGAAATTACTGTGGGTATCCTACCAGTTTTATTTGTCAGTGTCCAGCAGGACACATGCAGTTCCCATTCTACGATTCTGTTAAATGGTCTGGTACCCTGTAGAGTTTAAAGAAGCCTTTTTTTGAAAAGATCATAAAATGCAAAAAAATAAGAATTAATTATTTCCCTATTAACCCCGTCTTTGACATTTGAGGTTGTAAAGCACTTTGGGGAAAAATAGTGCCTTTAAATATTATGATGTAATGGTTTGCAATGCCACCAAAAAAAAATTAAAAATATTTGCAAATAAAGGGCACAACAAAAAGGTTAAAAATGCAGATGACTGCTCCGATGCTGAATTACCACTAACTCAAACATAAAAAGAGAAAATAAAAACACAAAATGTTAGATCCTTCACTTTCATGACGTGTGCACATTTACGTCATATCTATTTTCATTATAGTCTGGTTATAGTATAAGTGAGCACAAAGGCATTCTGGTAACCCAGTCCTGCTGTATAAAACCCAGAGGGGAAAGGGCTAGCAAAGAATCCCTGTACATATGTACAATTAGTTCATACATTCAAGAACACATCCTAGCTGGGTAACCTAAAGTCATGGATTCCATGCGCCTGCTTATACACAAGGTCCCCTGTACCCAGAAAGAGTGGTGCGTACAAGTTATCTTTGGTATGATGAGAAGACAAGGTTTCTCTTTAAAAAGATAAAAGAAAAAGCTTTGCAGCCAGTGAAACCTATTTCCTGTTAAAGGGGACTGAAAATAAGAGCTTTGCATGTCCCACAATGGAACTAGGAGAGGAATAAAACAAAAAGGAATAAAATTAATTTAAAATGAAAAGACTATTGAATCAAGCTGTTTTGAAAGCCCTTGGCAGCTTGGTTCTGGCCAGCATTCTGCAGTCTAACCATGGGAGACAATAGAAGGTAGCAGTCTCCAAGTTAGGATTAAATGTCCAACTCATTCCCTTCTGACCGGCAAACAGTATTTTTTTTTTTTAGAGAGCCTGGGAGGTATATGTCCTTGCTCATCGTTGTAATGGACGTCTCACTTTTTTCTTCCGTTTGGATTTTGTATCACTTCTGGGTACACTTTCAGGTTTAGCTGGTCCAGGGGGGGACTGAGCTCCTGGAGGAGATTGCTGGGGAGGGGTGAACATGTTCCCATTGGGCATTGGACCTGGAGAGCCCTGGAATATTCTGTGCAAGAGGTTTTGTAGATCAGCTACAGAGGTTGGATTGCTTTCAGAGGGAGTCCTGGAACAACAATATTTAGATATTATACAGAGAGTTACTTCACCTTTTTTAAGGTCCATTAAAATCTACACTTTGAGCTGGACTGAAACATATATTACTTGCATGAACCATAACAACCCCCAAAATCTTTGGCACCAGCACCAAAAGATAAATTCCAGACAAATTCTAAAGTAGATACACTCTGTGTATTGCATAGTATTAATGGTTCCAAACCTTTGCCGTCCTGGATTTGTAGGATTTCTGGAGCCAAATGAGATGTGATATGGAACGCGGTGAGTATCCGGTGAAATCCCCACACGCTGGCATCCAGCCCATTCTGTAGAGAGATAGCGTGAGGTTAGATTGCAAGCAAGAACTGAATAGCTTAAAACTCAATGGCGGGTCTGTGCAAAGTACTCCCACGGCTAGCATAAAGTGTGAAACAAGTAAACGAAAGGCAAATAAATCCCAGAACAGCAGTAACCTCTACTTTAAATGTATTTAGTAGGGTTAACAGACCTCCCTTACATGGGGACGTAAAGTAATCACATTGACTTATTCTCAGGGAGCCTTATTTCCTTCCATGGCTTTCTTCTTCAAACATTTAGACTTAAACCACACAATTTGATTTTTCTCTGGATAGACATAACTTCAGTAACAAATACCTGCATTAACATGCACAATTGCTCTACATTTGTAGACACACAAAGATATCTAATCAGACTCATGATTATATTACTATAATGTACATGCAGGTCCATACTACACTGTCACATATCCATAGACACATGGATAATAAACAGGCATATCTTTATGTATACTAGTTATAAATTGATAAAAAGGAGGAGGCAGGACACCAGCACCAGTCTACTACAAAGAAATGATATAATGTAGTGTGTATTTATAACTGATGATAAAATAAATTGGATAATGTCTCATGTAACAGATTTTAGCACATGCCAACATTTGCTGCATTAATACTAAAATTGCATGTTTCAGGAATTAAAACAGAATATATATATATATATATATATATATATATATATATATATATATATATATATATATATATATATATATATATATATATATAGGATATAAAAAGTCTACACACCCCTGTTAAAATGTCAGGTTTCTGTGCTATAAAAATATGAGACAAAGATAAATCATTTCAGAACTTTTTCCACCTTTAATGTGACCTATAAACTGTACAACTCAATTGAAAAACAAACTGAAATCTTTTAGGTGGAGGGAAGAAAAAAAAGAAAAGAAAAATAATGTAGTTTCATAAGTCTGCACACCCTCTTATAACTGGGGATGTAGCCGTGTTCAGAATTAAGCAATCACATTCCAAATTGTGTTAAATTGCAATCATTTAAATTGCCTCTGATTAACCCCAAATAAAGTTCAGCTGCTCTAGTTGGTCTTTCCTGAAATTTTCTTAGTCGCATTCCACAGCAAAAGCCATGGTCCACAGAGAGCTTCCAAAGCATCAGAGGGATCTCATTGCTAAAAGGTATCAGTCAGGAGAAGGGTACAAAAGAATTTCCAAGGCATTAGATATAACATGGAACACAGTGAAGACAGTCGTCATCATCAAGTGGAGAAAATATAGCACAAAAGTGACATTACCAAGAACTCGAGCTCCCTCCAAAACTGATGAAAAGACGAGAAGAAAACTGGTCTGGGAGGCTACCAAGAGGCCTAAGGCAACATTAAAGGAGCTGCAGGAATATCTGGCAAGTACTGGCTGTGTGGTACATGTGACAACAATCTCCCGTATTCTTCATATGTCTGGGCTATGGGGTAAAGTGGCAAGACGAAAGCCTTTTCTTACGAAGAAAAACATCCAAGCCAAGCTACATTTTGCAAAAACACATCTGAAGTCTCCCAAAATCATGTGGGAAAAGGTGTTATGGTCTGACGAAACCAAGGTTGAACTTTTTGGCCATAATTCCAAAAAGATATGTTTGGCGCAAAAACAACACTGCACATCACCAAAAGAACACCATACCCACAGTGAAGCATGGTGGTGGCAGCATCATGCTTTGGGGCTGTTTTTCTTCAGCTGGAACGCCTTAGTTAAGATAGAGAGAATTATGAACAGTTCCAAACACCAGTCAATATGGCACAAAACCCTCAGGCTTCTGCTAGAAAGCTGAACATGAAGTGGAACTTCATCCTTAAGCATGACAACGACCCAAAGCATACATCCAAATCAACAAAGGAATGGCTTCACCAGAAGAAGATTAAAGTTTTGGAATGGCCCAGCCAGAGCCCAGACCTGAATCCGATTGAAAATCTGTGGGGTGATCTGAAGAGGGCTGTGCACAGGAGATGCCCTCGCAATCTGACAGATTTGGAGTGTTTTTGCAAGAAGAGTGGGCAAATCTTGCCAAGTCAAAATGTGCCATGCTGATAGACTGAGTGCTGTAATAAAATCAAAAGGTGCTTCAACAAAGTATTTGTTTAAGGGTGTGCATACTTATGCAACCATATTATTTTATTTTTATATTTTTTCTTCCCTCTACCTTAAAAGATTTCAGTTTGTTTTTCAATTGAGTTGTACAGTTTATAGGTCACATTAAAGGTGGAAATGATTTATCTTTGTCTCATTTTTTTACAGCACAGAAACCTGACATTTTAACAGGGGTGTGTAGAATATATATTGGCTTTAGGGTGGTGTGACCACCATTTATGTCAACACTCCTGCTGTGTTCATATCTAGTGTCCCTCTCTGTATATTAACTTAGCAAATATTAAAAGGACAAATCAGACACCCTAAATGCCAATCTGTTAGCAGAGAAAACAAAAATGCTCCTTACCTGTTATGTCAAACACTTTGCCTTGCATCATGGCAAAATATGTAATTTTTAGCCCAAGCATGCTGGACTCGGCCCAAAAATCTCCTTCCTCTGCTGGATGCATCTTTCCACACTCCGCACAATAACGAGCATTTGCAGGGTCCCTGTCCATTTCAAATCTCCTGCAATGAACATAACATTTACAATTAGCTTAATTAAAATATTCTGACCCATAAATATTACAGCCAGTGCTGAAAGATTATCCCCAGTTCTTTGGCTGAAATGACCTTATATTCAGGTGCTCATTCCAAAAACATTCATATTCATACATACAGTAGCAGTTCCGCTATTGAAGCCTACAATGCTAGTGTGCATGGGCTTTGTATTTTTTTTGAATTTAGGGAATAGGATAGTAGCTTATCTAGTAAAATATGATTATGTACACAACACCAATTATTGTAATTTATTTATAAAGAACCAATATTTGCTATAGTGCCACATATAGTGGATACATGCAAAAATACATACTGTTACAGAAGTAATAGAGGCCTTACAGTCTTAGGAAGGAAGATAAGTGCAAAAGAGAATTGCTTGATAGTGGTGCTATCAGGCAGCAAAATTAGTCATTCACTTTGTCTTATTGATGTTAGGGAGCATGGTTGCAACATTAAAATGTAAGCTGAAGGCCGGTGTAATACTTATGAGGGCACAGATAATTTTAAATGCCATTCCTTGACTGTAGTGGAGAAAGTTATGTAGGGGGAAGTCAATGAGGAGCGAGTTAAAGCAATGAAGGTTAGATTTAAGCGAGTGAATAAGGATGGTGATTGCGTCTTTTTAAAAAAAAAATAAAGAATTTCACAGAGTTTTTGCAAATGCGAGTAGCAAGATTTTATGACCGCCTAAAGTTGGAGAGTGAATGATGGGAATAAGGAATAGCATGACAGTATGTATCAAACAGTGTAGGGATGCAATTCTAATAGTAACCACTTTCCCTTAAAGAAAAACTTATCCAAGGGGTTTATGTGAGTCACAGACTCTGCAAATTCAATTAGCTGCACCTGGGCAGCCCTTTTTTAAGACTGCTATTGGAGGAGCGGCTTATGGACTTATTGTTTGCAGTTTGTCTGACCTGGAGAAAGACACACACACACAGTGAGACCGCAGCCTGCAGCTTATGGCAGCTGGGAGCAGAGTGGAGACCTGAAAATCTGAAAAAATATACAGGCCAGGTATTTTAGACTGTTTTAGACTGTTTCTGTAGAACAGAAGCATTTGATTAGATTGTTTTAGCCCTTGACTCGTCCATTGGTCTGTGGATGGTGCGCTGTAGAACATTTTAGTTGTATACAAAGTGTTTGCATAAACTATCTCCAGAAATGGGAGACAAACTGGACTCCTTGGTCCAGCAGAATTTCTGAGGGATATCTAGGTCTACAGATTTTACGAAAAATTGATCCACCAGATTAGAAGTAGACGATAGTTTAGGAAATGGCACAAAATGGGCTTGACAGGAGTATTGATTTAATACTATCCATATTACAGTGGTTCCCTCTGAATGGAGGGAGGTCAGTAATAAAAGTTCATAGTGATGAGAGTCTGAGTGAGCTGGAATATCCAGCTGATGAAGCAACCTGAATGGAAGATACAATACTGGGGGGTCTTGTTACAAGTGTCTGCAAACGTTTTTGACATCAGTAGAAACCTTAGGCCACCAAAAATAAAGAGATAGAAGGTTATGAGTTTTGCTGACAGAAGGATGAGCAGACCAGTAGGAGGCGTGAGATGTAAAGCGGTTCTTATAGGATGGAGACACAAACAGTAATCCTCTGGGAAGTATAGTTTCTGGAGGTTTGAGCAGCAGAGATCTTGTGGAGCAAGGGCATAGAAGGGGAGGCCAGATATCTTGAAATAGACAGGATCTTTTCTTGAATAAGAGGAGTACTGATAAGTTCATGGGCCAGAGAAAGAGCTTTACTTTATTGTTCTTAAAACCAGGATAGTAATGAATAACACCACTGGGGTTTGTTGAGCATTTAGGCGTTGAGCAAAATAAGATTTGTTAATTTTTGTGGTCAGTGAAAATCATAAATGGTGTTAATTCTCAGGTTTCACACTTCATAATTGCATCCAGTGGACAATAATTTATATTTTAACATGAAGGCACATAGTTGGAATGGGCTCCAAAAGGTTCTCCTTTGTGACAGTATTGTTCCCGCACCAACTTCGGAGGCTTCTACCTCCAACACAAACAGCTCTGTGGAGTCAGGGTAAATCAGGATTGGTGCAGATGTGAACACCGATTTTATAATTTGCTGAAGGTTTTGTTGATCTACCGTAGCCCAAAATTGTGGATTACCAACTTTACAGGTTTAGAGAAGTAATAGGTGTTAAATATTTTAGAATCCACTTAAAAAAACACCTGTAATCGTTCACAAACCCAATGAATCTTGGAGTACTCTTGAGATTGGTTGGCGGAGACTACTCAATCACCGCTGCTACTTTAGCTGGATCCATTTTGATTCACTCAGAAGACAGGATATAACCCAGGAAGGATAATGTGGATACCTCAAAACAGAATTTTCTCCACTTTGGTGTATAGGTCATTTTCTTGAAATTGTTGCAGTGCCTTACTAACTTGCAGTCGCTTGTGTCGCTAGATCAGCTGAGAAAATTAATGTTTTCATGTTTAAAAATTTGTAAAAATAAAATAAAAATTAAAAAGGTCATACAAATAAACCACCACAAATTTGTATAATCAATCATTCACAAACATTTGATTAATAAATCACTGAAACACAGTTGGAGCATTGCATAGGCCAAAGGTAATTATGGTATGTTCATAATGTGTATCTCTGTATTCAATGCAGTTTTCCACTCATCTCCTTTCCTGTTGGGTATTGCATTATAAACACCTTCTATATCAAACTTTGTAAAGATTTGGAGCTAAAGATACACTCAAATAGTTAAGAAAATCAGTGGAAGGGGATGGCAATCCTTCACCGTGATCCTGTTCAAACCCGGATAGTCAATGCACACTCTAAGACCACCATCCTTTTTAAGGACAAAGTAGCAGCCAGTACCTGCTGGCGACGAGGGCTCTTCCAAGAATCCCTTGGCTAGGTTCTCCCATACGTACATGGCTTTGGACTCAGCCACTTCCAATGGATAGATTCTACCTCTTGGCAGCGTTTCAACTTTGGCTTTACTGAAAACATTAAAAAAACTCTGGTACTGTGGTGGCATATTAGGATTAACTCGAGAATCTGCAGAGGAGTTTTCCAGATGAGCCTAAGAAACAGCCTTGGTTATGCAAGTCTTGACACATTTTGGGCTACGAAATTATCTCTTTCCTTTTTTTTTTGGCAATCAGTTTGAGGATTATGCTAAAAGAGCTAAGGATAGCTCAATATTATTGGAAAGGTAGAGCGAGACAGAATACCCAGTTCAATGCGTTAATTGTGGAAGAGGCCAAGGGTTAATGGATTCCTTGCTCTGAAACTTGAAATCCCTACCAATCTGGGCCCAGTAACTCACATCCTTCTTGGCCCAAGCCAGATCTGCCCAGACAAATTGTGATCCCTGATTGGATCCTCTAGCCCTCAAGGAAAATCAAAGTGTCAAAATATAATATGTTTACTTCTGAAAATAGCACATTGTTGTATTGTGTAAAAAATGTATAAAAATGTGAACCGAAAAAATAAAGGATTATGTCCTTGAATCCTCCTAAGCCATATATATACACACACACACACACACACATACATACATACCACACCAACCCTCTTGTACAGTGCCTATAATGCATCCAATCCATTGAGAACATACTGTACCTGTGTTTTCCCTGACACTTGCTGCACATCATGCTGTTCATTGCCTCCTTCAAGTCATCCTGTAGCTTTGTAAGGAACTCATTCATGGACTTTGCCAGTTCAGTTTCTGACATCCGCTTCCTGGAACAGAGAGAGATATAGGAGTCAGAGCAAGAAAATTTAAATAATCACGATAAATAAAACTGAAGCATCATATATAAAATCGCCCTCACCCCTGGACGTTCTAGCATTTAAATACTGCAGCAGTCAGTAAAGTAGTTTATCTGACACAATACACTGTAGACACTGAAAGAAGATTTCTTTTCACCTTCATCATAAATATGGTTTTAAATAAAATACAATCATTATAAACATATTAAAGATGCATTGAAAATTCACAACCAGTAGGCTACAACAAATACATTATGTTTGTTAAGTACCAATAAAACACACAGAAAAAAAGTGTCCCGCGCAGTATTCTTCTGTTTACCCTCAATAGCCAGTGTGGGAGAAGTGACTCACACTGCAGCAAACTATTTAGATTACCTTTATAATGGATAATACAAATTTTTACTTTTTAAAACAATGCTTACCTGTTGCCTAGTACTAAATATCATGCTGTAAAAATATTTTAAGGAGCAATCGGGAATTGGTCCGACTCTCAAAGAGTTATGTAGTATAAGTTGTTTAAACGGTTAGCATCCTAAAGTTTGGATGTATTTTAAACCCTGATTCTATGTTTTTTGCGGTTACATGCCCCCTGTAACGATATAAATCGAATAATGTAGAAAACAAAGTGAAAGCATTATACAGAACATCAGGCCCCAAAGTGGTTAAATTGTGCCCATTGCCATCATAGAGGCTCACAGTGAAGCTGCATAGATACCGGCCCCTCACAATGTCACAGTGCCGTGTTTGGCACTCCAATAGAATTCTACTGCAGTCCCATGATACTTAAGATGGTATTTAGCTACAAATCTAAATTTGTTTCATATTGATAATTTTTGGTGCACATCCCTTGAAAGAAAGTAGATCAGAAAAAATTACTTGCGACATTGACTTGATTTTACACACCCATTAATAATTTTATATAAAGGTCAGGTGTTACAGTGCAGAACATTTGGAAATGAAAACAATGTAATTAAAGCAAAATATGTTTGTAACATGCAAACCATGATGATGTTCTTTTTTCCCAAAATTTGCTTACGACTATTTGAGCGAATGATGACCTAATCTCTACTTAATATTAAAAACAAGTAACAGGGGTTCAGACTACAGGTTTGATCCTAGATATTCAGTCTGTATCATCATGACATATATCTGACAGCGGTGGTTCTCGTGTCTAGTATAAGAGGCAGGTCGGAAATCCTGATAAAAATTAGTAAAACGCGTATTTTAGAAATAAACATTGAGGAAATCGGGATTTCCCGACTCCCTCTTAAAAACGTGGACAATATGGGATAAGTATAATTGATAGGGATACTTCTTTTTCCGGATTGTCTACTTACAGCTTCCCCCCCCCCTCCCCCCTTCTTTTCTGGCTAGCCCCTTGTTCTTTCTTTTTTTCCTCTTTCTCTCTTTTTTTTTTTCTTTTTGACTACTTTCATTGGAGTTTGTTATATTAAGTAATTTTTTTTTCTTGTTCGCTTAATTTATGGAATGACTATTTAAGCTTAATTTAGATAAACGTTTTGTGTAATAAAATAACTATATATATATATATATATATATATATATATATATATATAAAAAGATATGAGGCAGGTACACTAATAGCCAGGCGACTAGATTACCTGTTCAGTGTAAAAAGCAGAATAACTGTACACAGCTTTGCAATTCAAAATGAAAATGTGAATGTTAAAGAATATATTCATGAATGTAAAACACTGAAGCCTGATCCTATGGCAACAAAGAAAATGTTTTATTTTTTCTGCTCATAGTAATGGAAAGAAGTTAAACACACCTTGAGGGTAACACTAATAATTATGCAGGATTTGAGTACCACTTCCATGCAATCCAAATTCCATATCTCTGTGACAGTTCTTTCTAAATAAACTTAATGGAGAACTTATCTGTACTAAGGGTCTCTCAGTTAAAAAGTCAGGTAAGTGAAAAAAACAAAAAAAACTTAAACTATATACAGTAAAATCCCGGTTATCCGGCACCTAACCAACCGGCACTCTCAAGCAACCGCGATCAATTACCCATTTTACAGAAACTCCTGCTAAACCGGCAGTTCGAGACTGTCAAAAAAAATTACTAACTTTTTTACTATTGTTTTTTTCTGGGCATAAATGGCCCAGTTTAGATGCTATTGCCTTTTTAAAGGCATTTTGAGGGTTTTGGGGGGACTTAAGGGTCATTTATACCCTTAAATTCGGGGACTCACGATTAACCCGGAAACTACACTTAGCCGGCAATAGGGAGCCCCTGTGGGTGCCGGATAACTGTGAGATTACTGTATATTGAACAATAACATCTACCCCCAGTAAAACAAAGCACAATTATATTTATATATTTTTTTATTTACACACGCACACAAAATGTCAGTTTTCCTTTGGTCCTATATAATTCAATGATAAATGCTGAAGTACAGAGTTAGTGACACATTATACTAATTAAATACCTACTTGTAATTTAGAACACTTTGTTACTGAGTTCAATTTCAAACCACCTAATCCTAGTATGAAACACCCTGGTATAGATCACAAACAGGATTAAGTTAAAAGAATATCTGTGAGATGCTGGTAAAAAACACATTATCTCTGCACAGGTTTTTTTTCTTGCTAAAACGTTTAAGCTTTTATAAACTCTACAGATAAAAGGCTAATTAATAATTATGACTGCTTGAAAATTATACAGTTTCATAAGGTGCAATGAGAATAAAGCATGCACATAAGAATACACTTTTCGGTACAGTAGTGTTGGACTAGGTGGTTGACCTTTCTCAACTGCTTGCACTGGTCTACAACAAGGGGTTAGCATTATCATTTGGGAGATTGACTGCATTCTTTACATCTATATGAAATATAGCATGTTTTCCTTTATAGAATGCAACAAACACAATTTATTGAAGAATAAAATGTAAAAAATGTGCCACTCATGTACCATGGCCATTTTAATATTTCTATCTACAATGTTTTTAATTGGCATTGCCACTGCTGGAGGAGGACCTTGTGAAGATAAGTGCAATATTAAAAATAAAGACAACGTTAGGATGTGTCAAACTTTAAGTGGTAACAAAAGTGCTGGGATTTGGAAAAGAAATGCAACTATATGTACATTTTCACTTCAATAGTTTTCAGTGTTTTCATGGAGTTTTTTGCCTAGATTCACGTGTTTTAGATCATGTATGCCACAGAGGTGTCTTGTAGAAATTAGTTCATAGAAATCAACACTCACAAGCTCTCTTGATAGATCACTAATTCATAAACGGAAAGCCTCAACTCACAAAACCATCTTGCTGTCTTGTTAGCAAGGTGTACGTTATTGTAATGATTACTTCATTATAACTGTATACAGTTAGCATTACAACAAACTGGAGAATTAACTTAATAATATAACTTACAGGTTCACTGTAACAAATGACACTATTAATATATTTATGGTGGTCAAGTACCCACTGAATATTAAGGTTAGAAATTTGGAGGCACGAGACTTGTGAGGATCCTGCTGTCAACATATAATACTAGCAGATGTATTCTGACAAAGCCAAGCAATAGTTTTACATAAGCAGGTATTATTCTAACTTCTGCTAGTACTATATGATGACAGGAGGACATTTACCAGTCTTTTGCATTTTAATAAAAGAATCAGGGCCATTGTATAACTGTAGGACCACAAGTACTGTCATGATCCCCCTGACCATTATTTGGGTTTGGTACTTCTTGTTGTTGTTTAATATGTTTTTATGTTAAGTTGATTACCCTATGCATGTTAGTTACTGTATGTTATGTTGCGTCCCTATGTGTGATGGACTTGTGATGTTTGATTCTGTATGTTGCATGTTTGGTTCATGAAGTGTTAAATAACTTAGAATGTTGTGTTGTTAGTCTGTAAATGTCAGAGTTAGGCATTTGAGAGTTTAGTGACAGAGAGAGATGCAATGGTGTCTCTGAGGGCAGTTGAGATACTGTGGTGTTGAATGTCTTAAAGAAGATATATGTTCCTGAAGAAAGGGAAGGTGACATATCTTGAAGACATATGCTCCTAAAGAAAAGGGAGGCAGCGTATCTTGAAGACATATGCTCCTAAAGAAAAGGGAGGCAGCGTATCTTGAAGACATATGCTCCTAAAGAAAGAGAAGGTGACATATATTGAAGAGATATGTTCCTAAAGAAAAGGGAGGTAATAAGATAAGTGTTATTACTGTATGACTGAAGTGGATGTTATGATGCCTTGCAGATGAAGCCTTGTCAATAGCGTTTTATAGAAGGTCCAGAAGAGACACAGACTGTTGCAGAGTATTATCAGCTCATGTTTAAATGTACATCTATTGATCCTGTTATGAATTACAACAACAATTAAAGCAGTTCCTGATGTTTATAATGCTGAATAAGGGCATTTTAAAGAGACATCGGCTCAAGAAGCAGATCATAACACTCACCAATAATCTACCTTCAGTTATGATCACCACTCACCTTCAACTGGCTATATAAGTTTCTAGATTAAACTCCAAATAGTCATAGTCACAAAACAACATCATCTCTTTATACTTCAGCTCTGTTGCTACTTCTTAGAACTATTTGCATGCCTTCTCTCTCACAGTAATTAACATTTCAAATTTTCCACCTCATATGGTCAAAGGTGACAAAACCTTGTAACCTTCAGTTTAAATCTGTCACAAAAAAATTCTTCTTTGTCAATTATTCCCCATTTTAATAATGGGTAATTATTTAATATTTATTTACAAAATCTTCAACACATTAAAATCTAAAAAGTTTCCCTTGAAAATTAAGTATTTACCTTTTTAAAGTTCAGTAGCTCATCTACAAAGCAGGTTTTGGTTAATCCTCTAAAATGTATTCACATTACCTCCATATTTCATGTAAATTTCAAACTCATAAAGCAATCTGTTTAAGACATTACTATCCTTCTGTTACCCAATTATGCAGCTTTGCTTGTTGAAAGCATGTACATTTATAGTTGTATTTATAATCAGGGGCAGTCAAAGGGACCTAAAGTTTCAAGCACAATTTATTTTAATTCTATAGGCAATAAAACATTGTAGAGATAATTGAGTGATAAACTGAAGATATTTTTGCAGCACTGGATTTGAACTTTGATATTATCACA
Source organism: Discoglossus pictus (assembly GCA_027410445.1). Lineage (NCBI taxonomy): Eukaryota > Metazoa > Chordata > Amphibia > Anura > Alytidae > Discoglossus > Discoglossus pictus. The sequence goes on from CM050164.1 coordinate 375,477,586, forward strand.
TCCATGTATGAAACAGGTTTATTAAACATAATTATCTTTTTGGAGCCTTGGAAGATTAGAGAGAGAAACCATGCAAAGTAATCATATTGAATGGTTTTAATACGCACATTTCATACTCTTTACGTTTCTCTGGGTTGCTGACTGTGTCCCACGCAGCACGCAAAACCTTGAATGCCTCTTCAGCACGAGGATGATTATTCTTGTCTGGGTGAACCTTTCAGAGTAAGAAATAATATGATGAAAACAAGCAAAATCCATACAGAATAAAAAAAGTAACAAAAAGTATATCACACATTTACCCAGAATAAAATAATGCTAATAAGAAGAGAAAAAAAAAAAAACTCTTACAATAAACTTTCCTTAAAGGGATATCCAAGTTTGCTGGATTAATACATTTGTGCACTCTATAGGCAAAAAAAAGTCTAGGTGTATGCAGCACATCTCATAAAACATTTTTATTAATATCTGAAAATCCCTCTAATGATTATGTTGACACCCCCAGGGGGTGTCTACACAACTTCCAGATCCCCACCCAATCAGCATGCAGCATTCGGGGAGCGATATGAACCCACCATACCTACTCCCAATAGTAGAGCAGTGTTGTCAGCCTCGCAGTCACTGCTGAGATATGACTCATTCCTGCTTTCTGACTATGCTGTCTTGCCATATCAACCAACATAAAGCTATGTCTCAAATCTTTCCTCTAACTGGTTTGGCCAAAACAAATTGGAGGGGGTGCTAACCTTAATTTTAAACGGTCAGAAATTACAATAGATTTTGCTAACTTCAAGGTAACTGTTTTCATCTTTATTTTGGTGTTTTTTCATACATTTTTTTATAACTATTAGATGCATTCATAATCCGGGAAACTTACATATCCCTTTAAGTCTTCTTACTCCTTAGGAATTAGATGTGCTTAGCACTTTTAGCACTTAACACTTTTACACTGAAAACCATACATGCCGACTCCCATGGAGTGATTAGTAATTATTACAAAATTAAGCACAGTGGGTGGATCAGAAAGGCTGAATGACAGGTAAAATTACAAACTTCAATGTAAGTTTACTGTAAGAAAAATGCATTTTAATAAATTCAATTGATAAAATTCATTACTTACAATTCGAAAAACACACCATAGGTTTATCCTCTGCTGAGGCACTAAGGTGCTATCAAACACCAGATGAAGATCTGGGGTTGAAGCATTATTTGTGAGGAATTTCCACAATTAGAGCAATTTCCATCACATTCCACTGAATGTATTAAATAGGGCACTACTTAAGCCCACGTGCTTGGAGAACTGCCTGTTACTTGTATGAGAAACTTAATGACAATTTGCTAGGACAATAACAAGGTCTGCATGGATAAATATTGAAAAGTGCAAAGAAGGAAGAAAAAGAGAAAGTCAAACAAGCCCAAACTTACAAGTACAGCAAGCTGGCGGTATGCCTTCTTGAGTTCTGTGTCTGAAGCATTCATTTCCACACCCAACACTTGAAATGGATTTAAATCCTCCTCTGGGATGTCTACCATGGTCAATAGTCGCTCCACTTCCTCCCCAGGTGGATACCGACCTGTTCCTGCACTAGTAGATGCTGCGGAGGTCCATGATGTCCTTTTGTCTGCCCTTAGTTTTGCTGTCCAACTCTTCAGTTGACTGAATAATCTACTACAAGTCCGGTTTTGAGTTACAGAGGTCCATACCCTGTGCAGTGCCAAAGAGATCTGAGATCCTATTTTGCTATCCCCTCCCACCCTGCCTACTGCTCGCTTTATGTATTGCCAACAGAGCCTAGCACACCCCACAGCAAGCATCAAAAGCAGGAAGAGCAGGGCAGACAATATTTTCAACATACGTAGAAGCCATAATCCAAATGAACAAGTTAATATCCAGGAATATTTAGCACGAAGGCGTGTCCAATGAGCAAAAGACCACAACTGGCTTTTCAAATTTCCCAGATCATGAGCTGGCAACCACACTCTGCTGTACAGTAGTGTGCCCAGTGCCTCCACATATTCCCCAATCCAATGAACAAGATCAATAAGCAGCGTCACAAGGAAAGTTGATAATTGCATCAGAGGCTGAGGAATTACGGATCTCACCTGGTGCCTCCCCTCACCTTGGCTCTTCTTACGACCATTTTTGTGCTTCCCACCAAAGGACGGAGGTTGCCGGCCATCCCTTCTAAACTCCTCCCTAGCACTAGTTCGGTTTTTGCTCCTTCGACCTCCCCTTCTTCCACTAGTTCCCTTGTACGAGTCCTCTTCTGCTTCCATTCGTCTCCCACTGTCTTCATCTTCGCATCCCTCCCCGTCCAGTGGACGTTGCTGGTAGGAAGAGAAATGGTGGCAGCCTCGGCTACAGGTGTGATCACCAATGTCTGAGTATGTGGCACCAGAAGGACCTAGGTTTTCGCCGGCACATCCACATTTGGACTGGACAGATGGTGGCAATTCACAGCCAAGACATCCTGCTGCCTCTGGCATTGGTTGATGGTCAGAGCTCTCACTTGATCCAGCAGCTAAATCTTCTTCAGATACATCCCCAGAAAAATATTCCTTCGTCCATAGATCTCCTGCCTTGCCAAAGTGGTCCTGAGTTACATCACATTCACCAGCACCTTGGAAACAATTATGTCTGTGTACATCAAATTCTGAGTCCACGCATCCCCCTGATGTCATGCTAGTGCCATTTTGCTCTGCACTAATCTTCATATCTTTAGAGAGGTTAAGGCTGTTCTTCGTCATGGAGAAGTGTGTACCATTGCTTTTCTGTGTCTCTACACTGCAGCTTTGGATAGAAGCAGTGTTTGTATTGTTTGCTGTGCCACCTCGCATCTGCTTCTCTTTCTCCATGTTTTTGGATCCCTCACTGGGCTTCTAGGTTACAGCATTCATTGTAGCTCTTTAATTCTGCAAAACAGAGCACAACATTTAGTAAAGAAAAAGGTTACATAAAACATTTTAGTCCTCTATTTACAATATAAACTTTTGAAAATAGGTGTGTGACTGCTTTTAATTTTCCCTTCTATATGCAATTATTCTTTACTACAAGCTTCCATTTTCTTAACTGAGCCCGGTTTTGGTAGCATCTGTGTATCCTTGTAAATAAATGAGCTTTGCATTAGTCCTAATGTTTTACTGGCAGTGGTTACTGCCACATTCATATAGTGCAGACAGGGCTACCGGTTTGTATTTAAAGTCTGTTATAGAGACTAAAGGAAACTAAAATGGCTATATTTTTATATATATATATATATATTTTTATATATATATATATTTTTATATATATATATATATATATATATATATATATATATATATATATATATATATATATATATATATATATATATATATATATATATATATATATATATATATATATATATATATATATATATATTCTAATAACAGGTTGCAATAATTTAAAGTGAAGTTCTTCAAATAAGTATAATTTTAAATGTATGCCACACTGTTCCCTTAATTATAATAGTAAGCAACCAAGATGTCGTGTAAGATGCCATTTGTTAGCTTTGGTTTATCTGTAGGAGAGTACAAATTTAGAGAAGAACTCAGGTGCTTTAAATGTCAGAGTTTTCACCATGATTAACTTTAATCCCACACGTCCCTTTCCTCTTGAATACCCCCCCCCCAACAAAAAATAAATAAATAAGGCAACATATGTCCAGTAAAATATAACTGCATAGCAAATAATCAATTACAAACGGCACAGGACATGCTTTTTTCTTACAGATTTTCAAGTCTAATTCATCAAAAAGTATTCTCTATATAAGGGCAACATTGTATCTTTAAAAAAGAGCCCTGATAGTATTTGTAAAATATATGAACAAACACTGTGATGCAAAATAACAAACAGAACTTTAAAAAAAACACACACATTATTGCTGGATACAGTGGATAAAAGATGACATGGTTCTCATTGCAGTTCCACAGTGTAATGAGACTAAATTAAGGCTAAAACCATATCTTCTGATATTCTTTTAGGTTGATACAGTAAAATGTGGAAGTTTTTAACTCAATTGTGATGACGGCTCAACTTTCCCAATTCTCAGGAATAATCTCTCGATCTTTCATATATTAGCAATGGTCTTTGTTTTTAGGTAGGGTTTTATAGTAGTTATTTGAGGTATAAAAATGCTTTTGTGCTTTAAAGGTGCTTAATAACTTATTTGTGCAGTTGTTGCAAAGTAAAGTGCTTGTATTAAATTGATAACATCTCTTTATACTGAAACTTCTCAGTGTCTGTGCTGTAGTAAGCACTCTGTGTCTTATCCCTGAATGTTTCTTAGGGATTCTTTAATTTGTATTAAAAAAAGTGGTCATTAGAAAAAGATACTTATCAACTATAACCATATCTGCCAAAGTGCAGGTGCAATTTGGAAAATAAATAAAAAAAGAAGATGATCCATAGATTGATTGAAATGGGCACAACGTCAGAATATCCCTAAATCCTATGCTTCTAGCAACAGAACCAAGTTAAAGGGACCACTTTAGTGGCCTTATAAAAAGGGGCCTCTAAAGAATAGTTATACAAGGCTTAATAAGAAAAAAACAACAACACATTATTAAACATTTACTGTGCATTTAAACAATTATTACTATTTTTCAATAATCCCCCAGGCTAAATAAGCTCAGTGTCTCTTCTCCAAATGGGAGAAGTGCCAAACTGAAAGACACTCTCCGAGACACACAGTAGCAGGGAGCCATGTAACTTGGACTACCAGCCATGTACAAGCACACTTTCTAGTTTCTAACCCCATCATACCGAAGATGTATGCCAGTTTAGATAGCAGTTTCCCCTGGCTGGCTCCACTCCAGACACTACATCCAGGGAGATAGCCTGGAAGTATGACTAAAAAACAGTAATTAAATACAGTATCAAGCCCTACCTCAATATTCTTAATTTGACCTATATAAGACCAATAAAGTGGTCTGCACATTTCCTGATTTAGGGATGATTCCATTTGAATACACGTGATTTACACATGCACGACACATATTCAACAGATAATGATGTATGTGCCAAAAAAACACAGCAACTCCAGTAAAATCATAATGTCAGTAAACATTGCAACACAAAAGTATATACAGTCTTGAGCTTCCCACTCTAATGTTGGCTGTGTCGTGCTGAGTAAACTAACCCAAGAGTCCCAGGAGCAGACAATAGATTTTTTTAAGAGAGTGTAGGATTTTAGTTGCTACATATTTTATTTCAAAAAGTTGTACCCGCAAATTATTCACAATCTATAGGCCCCACATATATTTAAAATGAATGATACTCTACCCCATTCTCACCCTACCCTAACACCAACCCATACCTCCTTGTTAACATACAGCACACAAGTGCTTTGGACCACTACCAGATATGCAAGCCGGGTTCTGCAGAGAAAGAGGCACAAGAGATCAAATTGCCAATGTCTGATGGATAATGAAGAAATCAAGAGCGTTACAGAAAAGCATTTACTTCTGCTTCATAGACTATTGTAAAGCCTTTGTGTGGATCACATGTTCTTAAAGAGATGGGAATCATCTTATCCTCCTCCTGAAGAATCTCTATGTGGACCAAGAAGCCATGGTCCGAACCGAACATGGAACAACAAAATGGTTCACGATTGGAAAACAATTTATACTCTGAGTACATCATGTATAAGACCGAAACTAAAAGGACCTATTGATGAGGGTAAAGGAGACAAAAGTTTGCCATGATCTTTGTCTTTTTAACATTGAGCAGCAGGCCAACGGTAATATCAGTTCCTGGCAAATAGACGGGAAAGAAGTGGAGGCAGTGGCAGTCTTTATTTTCCTGGGATCCAAGATCTTTTCAGATGGTGATAGTAGTCATGAAATTAAAAGACATTTGGTTCTGGGGAGGACAGCTATGGGAAGTCTGCACAAGCTAGTAAAAAGTAAAGGTATTACACTATCAACAAAGGTCAACAATGGTATTCCCAATAGTAACATACGGATATGGGAGCTGGATCATAAAGAAGTCGGAGCGCCATAGAATTTACGCCTTTGAATTGTGGTGTTGGTGAAAATTACTTACAAGTCCCTTGAACTGCAAGAAGATCCAAGCAATCAGTACTTCAGGAAACCAAGACAAACTGTTCACTGGAAGGTAAGATCATAAGGCAGAAGCTCAAATATTTTAATCATGAAGACAGGATTCTTAGAAGAATGATGCAGGGAAAGATTAAATGCACAAGAAGAAGGGGACGACAGAGGCGGAGATGGATAGATGAGGTCATTGAAGCTTGATGGATCTCAGAGGGGCAGTGACTGACAAATGTGCCTGACGTGCTGCAGTACAAAGAGCCATGGAGCGTTGATCATGACTGAAAGCCTAAACAACAACTCTCCATTCATTCAAAGCTCAAGTCCGTTTCAAAAGCTTAGGATACAACTTCAAATGTGGCTTTCTTGTAGGTATATCTTAAAAACACCTTCTGTTTATTTCAGTGCACGGATTCCTCTATGTAATATGGTGTGTTTGCTTATTTCATAGGAGAAAATGTATATAGACTGTGTATTTTCTAAAAAATGTGTGGCTGAACCTTGAAAATAAATGACATTAAAATGAAGAAACTTGATAAGTTTGCTCTGATATTGCTGAATAGACTGCCTGGCCATGATTTCCACTCTTCTCCTTGGCTCGGTGTGCCAGTATTCTTACTAATACATACATATTTACAGTGTCTCTGCACGACTTGTGTACAGCTTACGGGGGAGGCATTACATCTGTGAGCTACTTATCTTCATGTTACATCCCACACTGTGACATTAAAGGATTAATCACCATCAGAACGATGCCCAAAATAACATGGAGACTGGGCAGTGAGTAACAGCGAGCCATCTGCAGTGTGAAAACGTACAATCTGCAGACCAAGAATAACCTCTCTCCTATTCTGTGTGTCTGGCCAAACCAGGCCTAAAATCAGACATTCCTCTAAGTCTCAATACACATTTACTTTTTTGCTGAGTATTTCCTAAAGCCATGCCAACCAATATGACTAATCAAGGAACAGACCAAGAATAGCTTCGCAGAGCTATATTCTGCTGGATCCAGTTGTAAGATATAGGAAAATATATATATATATATATATATATATATATATATATATATATATATCCAGCAACGTAACATCACCAACACTGTCTGACCTAAATAATATCCCGGACAAACACTCTCACGTGTAGTTCTGTGAACAAGGCTCTTGCTGTTCACATGATACCAAAGATGGTCATTCAGCAGAGCCATAGAAAAAGAACACAAAGTAGACTGCAATAAAATAAAAAGATTGTGCATTTTAGAAAAGAATAAAAAGTCTACAACTGTACAACATATTGACAGTTTAATATGACTTAGCATTTTTAAAAAGAGAACAGAATCAATTTATATTCACCCTAAATTATTTATAATTCATGTGCCTTGTGTGCTTATTGTCCATTGTGAATATTTCTATTTTTGGTTAATTAAAATGTTTAATTACAGTGAGCCTTTTAGTTCTCCTCTAGGAAAAAAAGTTTTATATAAAATTGCAAATATTCAGCTTTCCACTAAAAACAATGCATTCAGAAACCACTAAATCAGCGATTATTCTCAATAATCACCTTGCATGTTTATTGAATGAAAATGATAATTTTTTAGTATCATTTAACAAATATTATTTAACCGAATAAGTGCCTTAAAGGTATACTATAATAAATGACCAAGCATTTAAAAAGATCATTCAACATTAAAGAAAGGTTTTGTATACACTATACATATGTTTACCTACTAGACATTGCTCTTTTTCTTTATTAGCTCACATTGCTAATCTTAATTGCTCTGTTACAAGGCCATCACGGGAGGGTACGGATGTTTCAGTTCATGTATACATACAATAACAGCTCTTTCAGTTTTAAATGCACATGGAACACATTATTTGCATTTAAAAGAGAATACTTTAGTTTTGAATGACTATTATATAGAAAGATCTGTTTAACAAGAAATGCACAGAGCGTGCGTACATCTGTAATTTCATTGGCAGATAAGTAGGACTCAAATCTATATTACTGTGCATGGCTTGAAAGTGGCAAGCCCCAGATCCATTAAACATTGAATCCGTCGCGCCACCTACCGAACACTGCACGCCACTTATTTATTCTATTATCTTTCACTACCCTATCCTCTAACCTAGAACAAAGTACAATGTGCGTGGCTGCGGCGTGTGAATGCACCGCAAATTGGCTGGCAGATAACAGGAAAGGTCCGTCTTTTTTTCTGAAAACAGAAAATATACTGAGATATTATCAAATACCCTATTTCAGATGCAACAAACATTGCTTTATACATCCCTTTAATGCAATTCCATGTATTCTTTTTTATTTTTTTATTTGAGCCAGTTGCAGTTATTATTATGCTTTATTTTTATGCATACTTTTCATTTCTTGGGATGTTTTCTGTCACTTTTAGTTAAGACTGACAGGACTGCTTTTGCCTCCTATAGATCCAACCTGCAGAGCATCAGAAAACCTTTGGACATCCACAATATTTAGATTTATCACCATCCCAAGTTTGTTATCACTAATCAGGGCATGTGTTTTTTCACCTTTATTGTTTCTCCGTTAATTTTCTTAATAACATTTTCATGCCAAATTACTATATTAGGGTGTACAGAATATTTTTAAAATGTATGATATAAAATATGGGCACTAATGTGTCCCTTTAATTATTTATTACTTTTTTCCCCATTATAAAATTACACTATTCTCTTACACTTAAGGTTATTTTATGGTAAAAAAAAAAAGGAGCTGGCTTATACTGATCTTCATATAGTGTATGTTTCAGTGAAAAAATTCACTTCTTTAGGAGATACTATATAATAATGTCATAATCTTGTATAACAGGACAGCCACGATTGAGACTTGTGTATTACTAAATCACATATGTTAATCTACAGCCCAGCATTTGCACAGAGCTCACAATATTAGTCCCTAAATTATTCTTATAATAATATCACCCAAAATACAAACCCGTTCCAGGCAGACCGGAAAAGCAGGATACATTGTTTGACTTATTTATTGACGAAACATTTGGCACATTTGGCAAATGAAACTGCAGCTGAACTGTTTAAAACAATGTTCGGCAATACAATGCTATACATAAAATATATTTAATAAAACCAATTCCAAGTAAGATCCTCTCCTGTAACCTCTATTTACATTTGTAGCATCTGAAAAAGTGTATTGGAGATAAGAAAAACACACTGGGATTCATTTACAAATGTTACACTCAACACACAATAAACCAGTGCATGTGTTTAACGGCAGCCAGTGAGAAATAATATAGATGTAAGTATATTTGCCATGAAAACCATATGGGTAAGCAAAACCATATGTGTCCATATGGTCACCGATAGCCGGACAACAACAAAGTGTCATAAATATCTGCCAGTGATACCAACATATTAGAATATGCTCTGTACATTAATTGCTAGTTCCAATGAAGTTTAAACAGGTTTTAATGAATATTTTTAAAATATGCCTTATTTAATGCATTAAAAAAATGTATTCTGTGTGCCTCCAAAAATGCTATCCATAAAATAGGAGCTTTAAAGGCATATCTAGGTTTCCATATTCTTACCTTTATCTAATCTAACACATGTAGCTTATAATCAGACACATTAGATTCTATACATATACAGAGATTTAATTTTCCTAAAAAATAAAACTTGTTTTCCACACCACCAGAGCTGCTTACATAGGCAGTGTACCTACCAATAGAAACACTGCATTTGGAGATGGATGTTTACCCTTTACTGACCTTCAAGCCAGCAGCAGCTTAATGCAGAGATCTACAAATTAGTGTCTGACTCTTCCTTCTACAGGGGGACTACACATGATTCATTCCTGCATAAACTGCCATCACGGATTGTTACATTGTATTAAAATATATAGCTGCCCATGATTGGCCAAAACGAATGATGAATTTTATGCTAATTTTAGCAGCGATATCAGGGCATGAAAACTCACGAGATTTAGCAAACATCAGAGTGAGTTTATTAATGTTTATTTTGGTATTTTTTCATGCAAATAAATGTTTGCGTACACTGCTGATTCTCCTCTATCAGATGCATTCATAAATCGTGGAAACTTAAATATGCCATTAAGCGAACAGAACCAATATATATAATATATATATATATATATATATATATATATATATATATAATTAAAATATCCTTATTGTTTTTCAGGTTTACAACGAATATGCAATGTAATAAATTATAAACTGTACCCTACTGTTACACTGCAGATATTGCTATAGTTTGGCAGTACAGCGAATTGCTTACATTTCCAACCCACTTGATAAAACAGAGGAGAGGTTTTATAAAACCATAATTGAGCTGTCCTGCATATAAAAGGTAATCATTACAGTGACACAGAATTTACCAACACCGCTCTACATCAAATCTTTCTAAAATGGATCCGTATTTCATTGTTTTATAGGAGGTTTTACACATGCCAGTGTATCATGAAAAGGTGCTAGCTAACTGCTGTGTGGCTCTTCTTGGATTTAGCAATGCAATGATGAAGAATCAGGAGCTCACTGCAAATGGCAATACACTCATTGCTGCAACATAACATGTCAGTTTACTCATTTAAGTTCTTTAGACATTCTAATTTCAAAAAGAAGTAAAATGTATGAAATTAAACATTAAATTTACCTTGTAATTTACTGTCCCTTTAACACCTGAGAAGTTGTCCCCTTAAGCTCATTGCATCATACAGTTTGCTGTAAAAGCTAAATGTCATGTCCAGGGGGGCATTGGCCCTGACTTTTGGGGTGTGGGCTGGCATTGGTTAATGCTGCTGTGATAAATATTTGTATCTTTTTATATATTTCTGTTTTGTCATATCTTAATATGTTTAGTTGCTTATGTTGTAACAGCAAATTTAAGTTAACAGCTGTTATACCTATTAATTAGATATTTTAATATTGGAGTTGCTCATTCTTTTCAAGTGGTATTAACCCAGAGTAAATAGCAAATACAATCATTTTCTGCAAAGTACAGGTAGTTTACTAAAACCTCTGCATACTTGTAACACAATAACTGCAGAAAATGTAAGAAAATAACCTGAGTATATATGTATGGCAGGAAAATAAAAGTGTTTTTTTACAGAAATATCTTATATATGAGCAGGGATACAATGGACCTAACGATTCTACTGGGTAGGATTGATCTAGGATCTTTCCAAGCCCAATGAAGTAGTGATTGGGACACTACATTTCCAGCATTTAAAAATAAACAATAATAACAATGAAGCAAGATTCAAATGAAGAAACGTACACATGTTCTACTTGATTATGACTGCTTTACATGATGGTGCAAATACAATTGTGGAAACATTACGCTTATGATAATATTAAGGGGAGCAAAACGGAAGAGAGAGACCCATATTGATGGCGCACAGACCTGCACTGTATCCGATAGAGGAGAATCAGTAGTGTTTGCATGAAAAAAAAAATCACAAAATGAACATTAACTAACTAACCCTGATGTTTGCAAGCTGTTGATTTTCAGTAAATCCCTGCTAACATTTGCATAAAATTCATAATTCGTTTTGGCCAACCACATGCAGGTAATACATTGAATCACTCTGTGAGGAAAGTTTGTGCAGGAATAAATCATGGGATGTGTAGTCCTGTTTTCACACGCCAACTGGGAGTAATGAGGAGTTAGATAGACACTGCTCTGTAGATCTCTGCACTAAGCTGCTGTTGGCTTGAATGTTTGTAAAGGGTTAAAATACATACCCAAATGCAGTGCTGTGCCTGTATAAGCAGCACTGGGGGGGGTGGAAAACAATGTGTATAGAATGACTCAACGTAATGTGTGTCTGATATAAGCAGCATATATTATATTAGAAATGGGGGAAAACAGGGAATCTTAGATGTACTTTTAATGTTGATTACTACCTAACAGTTAGATTAATACTACAGATGGAGAGCGAGGAATGTAACCAGGCTACACATCTAAAAATCAAGCAGGGGCCTGGTTTAACACACCTGTAGTAGACTTGATCACATGTAGGCTTTGTATATATGGATGAACAGCATGGGTGCAATGGCTACCTATCTGCCTGGTGACATGAAATACACTAGGCAGGGTACATATAGATATATAGCCTAGGTATAATGACTGCATATACATCTGGTGACATGAAATACACTAGGCAGGGTACATATAGCTATATAGCCTAGGTATAATGACTGCATATACATCTGGTGACATGAAATACACTAGGGAGGGTACATATAGATATATGGCCTAGGTATAATGACTGCATATACATCTGGTGACATGAAATACACTAGGGAGGGTACATATAGCTTAGGTATGATGATTGCCTCTATGACTGGTGACCAGTAAAACTGAACACTGCATATATAGACATGATGGCAGGGTATAACGACTGCCTTTAAAGACATGGTGTATATGACCTGTAAGTAAGGCCTTGGTATTCTGCATATACATCTGGGACCTGTCACAGACTGGACCATGTATATAAAGTCTGGATATACTGTATATCCACATGATGACCTGCCCCAGCCTGGACACTGTATATATTAACTATATATAAGTCCTGGGTATTCTGCATACACATATGGGACCTGTCACAGACTGGGCATTGTATATATAAAGCAAGGGTACTGGGCACTGTATACAAAGCCTGAGTATAGCTGTCATATTGTGATAAGATCACTGACAGGTAGTCCGGGTGCTGGCTCTCACATACAGGCTCCTTACCCAGCCAGATGACTCCGGGAGCAGACCGGGACAAGCTCCCCTCTGAGTCTCTCACCGCGGCTCCCGGACACCCCCGGCCAGACTCCCCCAGGCCTCTCCCCGTTGCTGTTAAGCAGGGAAACACTGCACAGCATCACTTCCGGGAGAGACGGATAGAGCGTCAAGACGACAGCGTGCCAGTAATACGTCATCGCGCAGCGTGATCTGTGAATGTATGAAGTGGCTGAGATTAATTATGATGTGGGAGTGTGACGCTATACCTGAACATGACTGCGGGTAGTTTTGCGTTAATGTGCAGTATCTTATAGTGGCTCTGAGACGTTGTTCATGTTCTCACCATGATTTGGGGTATCAGTTTGCAGTGTCGCAGTAGGACGCCGATGGCCGTCAGCCAAATCTCTTTAGTTTACATTTACAAGGAACACCCCCTCCTGAAAAAAAAATAACAGAAAGAAGCAGCTCAGAAAAGGAAATGTAATCACACAGTAAATAATAATTACATATGAATTTTTTAAATGTCTAGATTGTTTATTTTGTTTGCTTTGTAAAAACATTTACCCATTATCAAGTGTATTTATTCAAAAGACTATAAATAAAACATGGGGCCCCAGTGGCCCTCTAAGCATTGCAAGCAGAGATGAAAGGATGTTTAGTCACTTTATTACGCAGGAATGATTGGCGCGCTTTGAAGACTTAAGGGATAAGAAAATGTAGAGGAGTCACAAAAATGTGTAAGAATCGAGGGATCACGGCGGAAATGAGCCACATACACCTAACAAACTGCTACACGCGTGTCTAGAGCATACTCACATCCAATTACACCAGGGGTGGGCAAGTTTGGTCCTGGAGGGCCACACACAGGCCTGGATCTGGGGATGTCCTTGTGTACGGGCTAGACCATCGCTTATTCAGTCATCCTAAATTACTTGCCTGTGCACAGAAAGGAAATCCTCAAATCCAGGCCTGTGTTCGGCCCTCCAGGACCAAGTTTGGACACCCCTGGACTAGACCATCGCTTCTTCAGTCATCCTGAATGACTCGCCTGTGCACAGAGAAGAAATCCTCAAATCCAGGCCAGCCGGTGTTCCTCCAGGACCGAACTTGCCCAACCCTGCTCTAGGTTTCTAGAACGCCAATAACCATTTCTTGGAAAATCTATAATCCTGGATATTATTGCGGTTAAAGGAATTCAGTGTGCAAATTTGACCAAGTACATCTCATTTTGGTTTCCTGGTCTCTTTTTATACATGTTAAATCAAAATATACAGAAGCAAATTATATTTGGCTCCTGGAATAGAATAAGCCAACGAGTAGAGAGCTGACATTGCTGGTATTCTGATTGGCCAGGACAACCAAGCCTCGCTGTTCCAATATTTTCTAAATCAACACTCCTTGGACTTTTTCCTGTATGGCTGAGCATTCATGAGTAGTGGCTACATGCTGAGCTATCTATGAAGATAGGGTAAATCTTTCTAACTTAGTGACCGAAATTTAGTCATTGAGGTCCCAAGCCCCAGATGTCAATAAAACACTTTTAAGGGATACAAACTTGGTGGAAATTGGCCTGCAGCATCATTTTGGTCTCATTCAAATTTGTGGAAATAGTTTTTGATACTAAAGCTTTTTTTTTTTTTTTTGGAGTTATCTTATTCTGTATATTTCATGTTTATATTTCTTCCGGTGCTTCCTCTTGTCTCCTGACTGATAATGTTATGAGGGTGGTGTCTCTTTAGCCAACCAGAATGGAGGGGTCTTTCATTCCTGTTCTGTTTACTTTAAGGGATATAGAAGGTTTCTGCATTTTACTAGGTATGTAACATGTTGTTGTGTAACAGTCGTGTTGGACTCTCTAACTCTATGGACTGCAGCACACCAGGTACATCTGTTGGCCACTGCCCCACGGAGCACCTGCAAGCTCATGTTCATTGCTTTAATTACCTCATCTATCCATCTCCGCCTCTGCCGTTTCCTTCTTCTTGTGCCTTCAATCTTTCCCAGCATCAGAGTCCTCTCTATGAAAAAGGGCCCTCCATTCTTTACACGGTGTTCAGTTTGTTTTTTGCCATATACTCAACCCCTGTACAGCGCTACGGAATATGTTGGCGCGATATAAATAAAGATAATAATAATAATGATGACCATACCTAATAGTGAACAGTTTGTATTGGTTTCCTGAAGTACTGATTTATTGGATCTTCTTGCAGTCCAAGAGACTCTTAAGCAGTTTTCTCCCACACCACAATTCAAAGGCGTCAATTCTATGGTGCTCAGACTTCTTTATGGTCCTGCTCTCACATTCATATGTTTCTACTGGGAATACCATAGTTCTAACTATGTGGACTTTTGTTTGTCTTTTAATTTCATGGCTACAGTCACCATCTGCACTCTCTTCTTTCATCCTAAGCAATAGGTCCTTTAGTTCCCCCTCACTTTAAGCCATCAGAGTAGTATCATCAGCGTATCTGAGGTTGTTGATATTCCTTCCAGCAACATTGATTCCGGCTTTGG
This sequence comes from Discoglossus pictus, assembly GCA_027410445.1. Lineage (NCBI taxonomy): Eukaryota > Metazoa > Chordata > Amphibia > Anura > Alytidae > Discoglossus > Discoglossus pictus. The sequence goes on from CM050164.1 coordinate 375,492,909, forward strand.
ATTCCTCCAGTCCAGCCTTACGCATGATGTACTCTGCATATAAGTTGAATAAATAAGGTGACAATATACAACCTTGTCTCACTCCTTTTCCGACCTTGAACCATTCTGTTGTTAGGTTCTTGGTCCACATACAGATTGTGGACATGCCACATTTTGTTGTGATTGTCACAGTCAAAGGCTTTAGAATAGTCTATAAAGCAGAAGTATATGCTTTTCTGGAGCTCTCTTTCTCTATTATCAATCAGACAATTTGATCTCTTGTGCCTCTTCCTCTGCGGAACCCGGCTTGCACATTACCTTGCTGGCATGTGAAATGAGTGCAATTGTTAGATAATTGGAGCACTCTTTGGCACAGCCTTTTTTGGATGGGGATGTAGACTGACCTTTTCCAATCTATTGGCTACTGGTGAGTTTTCCAAATTTTATTGGCATAAGACAAGTAACAGTTTCACAGCATCATCCTGTATAATTTTGAATAGTTCAGTTGGGATTCCATCATCTCCTGTAGCCTTATTATCAGCAAGATATCCTAGGGCCCATCTCACTTTGCTCTCCAAGAAGTCTGGCTCCAGCTCATTGGACAACCTACTGAGGTAACCACTGCTGTTAAGAACCTTCTTGTATAGATATTCAGTGTATCTGATCTGCTTATGTTAAATTCCTACCATTTTCTCTTTTTTTACACCCACTTGATGAGTTTAGGCAGTAAAACAGAGCTTTTAATTGTAATTAATAAAAGTTCACCAAGTAAATAAATACATAAGTGTTACGCCCGTCAGATTTGGGGACTATGCTCACACCAATTCTCTCACTCTATGGGTCGCAACCTTCTTAGGAGAACTCAGGACAGCAGAAGTTAATAACTCGCCCCAGAAGAAGACGCAGGCAGACATTCCTTTGGTTTTCGAATGTTTCATACAGATCACCATCGCTTAGTGTCCAAATCAGACTGGGCACTGCTTTATTTTTCAAGACACATTTTTCAGATAACGCAAAACACCATCCCCCAGGTCTGTAGCCAAGTCCCATCTCTTAGTTGCTAGATCTCAACTTACAGGATTATAAACTTAACTTCCCATTTCCAGACTCAGGGATCTATGCATGGCTGACCCTCAAAGCCATATAAATTCTTTAGAATCTTTAACCCTTTGTATATCCCAGATATGACTGCATTAAATTTATATTATCTAAGCATAGCCTACTATCCTACATCTAACACATACATTATTTTAATGTTAATCGATGACAGTACTATATGCACTTATTACATCCATGATATAACTACATGTATGCATTACACCCATGACATAACTAGCACCTTCTAAACACACATATAATAACTGATAACTCCAACAGTCCACTGGGCCATTCTGTTCGTAACAATAAGTATATTACATAACTTGTAAAATCCAGAAACCTTCTTTATCCTTATAAGATGGATTAACATAGTTACTGCTTAGACCACAGCAAACCATTGTACTAAAGTACAATGCAGGATAAACAGATACATACACCTATACACACCTATGCAGCTGGATTTTATATATGGCAGGCGTGGGCAAGTTTGGTCCTGGAGAGCCTCACACAGGCCAGAATTTGAGGATATCCTTTCTGTGCACAGGTGAGTCAATCAGGATGACCGAAGAAGCAATAGTCTCGCCGGTACACAGTAAGAAAATTCTCAAATCCTGGCATGTGTGGGGCTCTCCAGGACTGAACTTGCCTACCCTTATATATGGCACTCTGTGATCCTTAATAAAAAAAAAAGTGTGCATGTTTTACTAAATACCTCAGTATTTATGGACACAGGTTTGCTTTTTGATTTAAACGTACAAAATATGTGTGTGTCCTACCCATAACATACCTCCGAACTGTCTTATTTTGTTCTTTTACACTTTTTCCAATGTTTCCTATTTCCTGTTCCAAAAATATGTCCATAATGAATTCTCATTTCTGCCACACAAATGCAACTGCTGGGATGATTCCTCTACAGGGAGGCAATCCCTCTGGGAATTAGGATAAGTGCTGTAGGGACTGGGACAGCCAGGCTTCTGTTTAATGTTGAGGCTTGGAGAAACGTTCAGTCAGGCAACCTTTTCAGGTCTGATGTGGCTCTGGGAATCATTGCAGTGAATTGGAACTGTATTAGTCACATAGGCAAGTATTAGCCCAATCCAGAATAAGTGTTTGGATGTTAATGCACCTACTTGCATTATCCCTGGATGCAGTATTCTACTCCTGCATTTCGGTTGTATCACTTCTTATCGTTCTAGATGCAAAATGCATCAATCCTGCAGGATAAGTCATATTAAAATGAGATGACTCATCAGATCATTTCACTCTGCAGGTGAAAAATAGGAGATTGTCATGATTGACATAGGCAATGATATTTGGGTGGAATGGTATCGCTATAAAATGGTGTCAGTCCATCCCTACCTTGTCCAAACCAGGATTAAGTCTATGGCTCTGCTTTCTTTGTGATATTCCTGGTCATTTATTTGTGTCTAATGTCAGATTTAACTCTTTGTAGTCTCTAGCCTGTTACATGCACAGAACTCTTATTTATCTCTCAGATTAATGTTCTTATCTGTAGTGTGAATGGTGTATCTATAAAATGGTGGTCAGTCCGTCACTGACTTGTCCATGCCAGGATTTAGTCTGTAGGTTTTGTGATTTTTGTGATATTTCTTGTTGCTCATTGTTTTTTGACCTTGGCTTTGACCCATATTACTCTCTAGCCTGTCACAAACACAGAACTCTTTCTTGCCTTTCAGATTTGCTAGCTTGACTTCTTGCCTATTTGCTGCATACCCCAACCTGTCTCAAACACTGACATCTTGCTGCCTACTGGATACTTGTATTATTGTAAGAACAAAATGCTTGCTCTTGGCTCTTCAATGTTGTAGATATAAGAAAAAAATGAAGGCTCACACAAATGTTGTTTAAGTTGTCAAAGGATCCTTGCAAATCCCCCACTTATATAGTTACATTATGATGTAAAAATATACAAAAATTCAGTGCCAGCACAAGGACATAAGCCTAGCATGCTGACAAGTTGCTATATTTTTAGCAGAATGTTCCTTACACAGCAACAATTAGCTACTTTCTTACAAACTTCATGATTATCCTTGTGAACAGAATGTCAGAAATCCCTAATACAATATCCTATTCTTCTGCCAGCCTTCACCTCTTGCCATTCCTTCACTGTATACCCTAGTCTGCCTCCTGCCCTTGAACCCAATCTGATACTAACAATTTTCTGTTAACTGAATCTAGATGCAGGTTCAACCACTGGTCTATATATCTCTTGTTTGTCAACAGGTTGCTCAGGCTAGACATGATGGAACTCTTTACCTCGCACCACCAGACTATCTTCCTGCCTCAGATCCTTCAAAATCTCTTTAAAAACACATCTATTCAAAAAAGCCTATCATCTTTAGCCTCTTCATTCACTATGCATCACTCACTCTCCTGTACCTCACCCATACCCTTTAGAATGTAAGTTTGCGAGTTTTAATCTTGTGAGGTGCTTTAGGGAAAGAGTGTATATCAGATTGAAAGCTCAATAACAGGGTCTTCCATTATTTTCATTGTGGGGTATTGTTTATACTTGTACCTAACCCCTGTATTGCGCTGCGGAATATGTTGGCGCGTTATAAATAAAGGATAATAATAATAATAATCCTAGGAGGTAGAGAAGGCCATGTCCCACTCAAGCCAACTTCTTGAGGCCCATAGTAATATAAAGAAAGAATGCTGTCCTGGATTAGCACGTGTACTCACCTTGCCACCTTCGAAGCTTCCTCAGCAGCATAACATTCTTCTTATTAATGACTCTTTTGGAAGTTATGCAAGAATAAAACCAAGGGCCTTATTAAATTGTCAAAATTGCTATTACAAACGCCCATAATGTAGTTTGCAAAAGTTACTGATATTCAATTGGCCTTCTCTAGCTACACGTAATCTATTTGCCGGTTACAGGCTGCGGTTGTAAAAATCATAACTCCGGCCCATCTAAGCCTTTGATCTTTCAAGCCTGCAAATGTTACAATTGCTAAAATTGTAAATCGCAATTTAATTGCAACAATTCCACAAGCCGCAATTGCCTTCAATGGCAAATGTAGCAAACATTTCTACGAGTGCTAGATAGGACTCCCAAGGGGTTTAAACACATGTCTTTAACACTATAAAAGCCAATAAAAAACTCAATTATGGACTTTAAAATACAGAGAAAGAGATGCAAGACATTAGAATTAATTGCACAACAGTCTCAAGCTTGCAAACTGCAATCATTTTTATTTTATTTTTTACGTTTTATTCCTGTTTCATCAATCTCAGGAATCAAGGAGTTGATACTTATCAGGCCACCCACATGGACGATAACAGTTTCGCATATCGAATGTCTAAACACTAATTGATTGCCGTGTTAACGCCATGTTTTGCTGATGTCATCTGCAACAGTTACAGATCGATTTAATTGAACAAGCCCGCAATTACATGGCCAAAAGCCAAATCTGTAAACCATTAAACCGTATGTAGCATTTCAGGGCATATTCCTGCTAGAGAAATTTCTGCTATCTCACAATCTAGCCCTGGCAATAGAGATGTCGCGAATAGTTCGCCGGCGGACTGTTCCCGGCGAACATAGCATGTTCGCGCTCGCGGCAAACTGCGAACATATGCAATATTTGACCCGCCCCCTATACTTTATCATTGAGCAAACTTTGACCCTGCAACTCACAGTCAGCAGACACATTCCAGCCAATCAGCATCATACCCTGCCTTCCACACCCTTCTGCCTCATGGACAGCAGCCATTTTGGAATCATAACTAACTTGCAGTCTTACTGAGAGGAGACTGAGTGTAGGTGATACTGCATCAATAGGGAAAACCATTGCTAGGCTACTGTACACAGTGTGCAATAAGTCCTGAAGGACTCTTTTGATCTCTGCTGCAAGGACACACCTGTGTCTCTCCCCCCCTTATCATCATCCTCCCCTCACCTTAGCACCCAACCCTAACACCCCTCACACTTATCCCTAACACCTAACCCTAACATCCCTCATCCTAACACCTAACCCTAACACCCCTTATACTTATCCCTAACACCCCTCACCCTAACACCTAACCCTAACACCCCTCACACTTATCCCTAACACCCCTCACCCTAACCGTAACACCCCTCACACTTATCCCTAACACCCCTTACCCTAACCCTAACACCCCTCACACTTATCCCTAAAACCTAACCCTAACATCCCTCACCCTAACACCTAACCCTAACACCCCTCACACTTATCCCTAACACCTAACCCTAACATCCCTCACCCTAACACCTAACCCTAACACCCCTTACACTTATCCCTAACACCCCTCACCCAAACACCTAACCCTAACACCCCTTACACTTATCCCTAACACCCCTCACCCTAACACCTAACCCTAACATTCCTCACACTTATCCCTAACACCCCTCACCCTAACCCTAACACCCCTCACACTTATCCCTAACACCCCTTACCCTAACCCTAACACCCCTCACACTTATCCATAACACCTAACCCTAACATCCCTTACCCTAACACCCCTTACACTTATCCCTAACACCACTTACACTAACACCCCTCACACTTATCCCTAACACCCCTCACCCTAACACCTAACCCAAACATTCTCACACTTATCCCTAACAGCCCTTACCCTAACACCTAACCCTAACATCCCTTACCCTAACACCCATCACACTTATCCCTAACACCCCTTACCCTAACCCTAACACCCCTCACACTTATGCATAACACCCATCAACCTAACACCTAACCCTAACATTCTCACACTTATCCCCAAGACCTAACACCCCCCACACTTATCCCTAACACCCCTCACCCTAACACCTAACCCTAATACCCCCTTACACTTATCCCTAACAGCCCTTACCCTAACACCTAACCCTAACATCCCTTACCCTAACACCCATCACACTTATCCCTAACACCCCTCACCCTAACACCTAACCCCCTCACCCTTATCACTAACACCCCTTACCCTAACACCCCTCACACTTATCCCTGTGTCTCTTCCCCCCTTATCATCAAGGGAGGGGGAGGATGATGAGGGAGGGGGGAAGAGACACAGGGGAGGATGATAGGGGAGGATGATGAGGGAGGGGGTAAAGAGATACAGGGGAGGGTGATGAGGAATGGGGGAAAGAGACACAGGGGAGGGTGATGAGGGAGGGGGGGAGAGACACAGGGGAAGATGATGAGGGAGGGGGAAAAGAGACACAGGGGAGGATGATGAGGGAGGGGGGAAAGAGACACAGGGGAGGATGATGATGGAGGGGGGAAGAGACACAGGGGAGGATGATGAGGGAGATTGGGTAAAGAAATACAAGGGAAGAAGGAGAGGGAGGTGGGAGGATGATGAGGGAGGGGGGATGAGACACAGGGGAGGGTGATGAGGAAGGGGGGAAAGAGACACAGGAGAGGATGATGAGGGAGGGGTAAAGAGATACAGGGGAGGATGATGATGGAGGGGGATGTTAGGTTATTTATGCCCTTTATGGATTAAAACCAGACTGCATCAACTATGTAATTTTCTGTGGGAGTTTTGACATGGATCCCACTCCGGCATGCCACAGTCCAGGTGTTAGTCCCCTTAAAACAACTTTTCCATCACTATTGTGGCCAGAAAGAGTCCCTGTGGGTTTTAAAATCCGCCTGACCATTGAAGTCTATGGCGGTTCGCCGGGTTCGCCGGTTCGCAAACATTTGCGGTGGTTTGCGTTCGCGGGTCGCGAACCGAAAATGTTATGCTAGCGACATCACTACCTGCCAACTTTTACCAATCCTTGATGGTCTATGGGTTCATTATTTAGTGGATTGTATGGTGGGTATTTAATGGACTGATCACTTACTGGATTATGATGGATTACTTTTCTAAACAGTGGATTTTCCAACGTTGCCACAGTTTCTCATAAAGGAGGTCTTTAGACATCATTGATCACCATTTTCCATCCTGTCCAACAGCTCATGGTTCCATTTCTGGAAGTTTTTCAGAATAAGCTGGGTATAAATCCAAACAAGTCATGCTCATACCACCCCAGGCCACAGTCAGTCAGCAGGATAAATGGGTTCATTGGCACAGTTCGTACAGTTTGCTCTAAATAACTGAGTGCAGGTGCTGTCTCTGTTTTTCTGCATCTAAGGGTACCAAGAAATGCTGCAAGCTTGGAAATGTGTTTCTGAGTATCTCCACAAGGCAGCAGCAACAACTCACAAATATGGACTGATAAACGTAGCTTCCAACCCGCTGGATATATGGCAGGGTCACTGTCAATGACCTCTTTTCCAGTTCCTGGATCTTAGCCCATTGAGCCACCGTAAAGGAAAGACTGCTTGGCTCCAGTCACATGGAGACAGCTGTATGTGTATTTAGAGGTTGGCCTATTATTCCCAGGTGCCAGACAGGATGCCAGACTATTAGACCCCATGTGGAGTCAACCTCCTGTGTTTGTCTGCTACTCCCTGTTATTATCGACTTTCCAAAAATAAATCAGTTCACTGCTGCGACATATATAAATAGTATGTTGCTTATAGTAGCTGTGATACTGATCCTATCTCCATCCTGCAAGTAACTTGTCCTGATTATTACCCCAAGAAAGTTACTGAGATTCCTGGAAGCACTGATTCCTGATGGAGAGATTCTGACTGATAAAGAAGCCAGACATCAGGGTGCTGGTGCAGAGATTTCAAAGAACCTGACGGTCCTTGTGGGTAGTTAACCTGTAGTTTATAGCACGTAGCCCTAGGCAGTAATAGCACCTACCTCTGGATCATCACAGTCTCCAGGAAATATCTGAAGACTATGTCTTGCAAACTTGGTTCTGGAACTGGTTGCCCCCCACTCTTCTACCTCTTGCTCTGTGACAGACTGTATACCAGCAGTCATGGTGCTGAGACGCATCTTGTCTTTGGCTAGTACATTTAGGACTATAGAAATATTGCATGCATGAGCAACAGGGGGTGTCCCTTTACAGGGACTGATTGGAAGGTTTCAGTGAGTAAAAATAGAGCTTTTAAGCACTTGTTAATAATATGCTTTTTAAATGCGAGTAAACACTTAGGTCCTATATTTTAATATTAAAAACAGGGAACATTCCATTTCCCTTTACGTCTTTTCGGATCACCCAAGGTGCAAGGTGCATCAATCTGCTAGTGTGCCAAAGGCATGACAAAATGAGGTGCATTATCCAGGGTAATGGAAGCATAGGCACCAGCAGTAAGAGAGCTAGTGAATTGAGGGCCCAGTGAAAATTAGCCCCCCCCCCCCCCCCTCACAGATTCTCACAGGGTTCACTGTACAAGGGGTCAATAAAAATAAGCCAAAATATTAGGGGATGATCAGATCACATTTCTATAAAATAATGATCTGCCTCTCTCTCCTAATAAATGAAAAGATCCTCTTGCTTCTGATAGCAGAGAGCCCCTATATTGTTGTGGGTGCTGGTACTTTGCACCTGCTGCACCAGCATTAGCTCTGCAACTAGGCATCAGTAATGTTATTATTATTTACTTGGAACACAATTGACATACCATAAGTGCCATCTCAATCTTGGCAGGAATAATGCAACTATAAAATGGGATCGTTCCAACTCTTTCTTTCCCAAGCATGGACCTAGAATGTTATCTTTGTGATATTTATTGCTTATTTGCATTTGACCTTGGCTTGTGACTCCTAGTACTTTCTAGCCTGCCACCAGCCCTGATATTTTACTTGGCTTTTGTATGTCCCAGTTTACTGGATACCCTACTGACAACTCTCTACAAATAGACCTAGACCTGATTTAAGGGCTGGTCTATATATCTCAAGCACTGTCCCTTAGATCCATCTCCTATTTGGCAACCACCAATCATAACAAAGTTTTGTATGTCCAGAGGTCCATTCTCTTGTTTGCTTGGACCAGGGAGCATCTCTGATTTCCAAGAGATGGGGCTGGATGGTCATCTTTATACCGCATGCATTTTGTAATGTGTGTATGGGGCTGTATTTGGCTGTAACAAAAATTCTAACTTAATACAAAAATAAGGAGCTTTGTTAAGGAGGGACATTGAAAGTGGATCTGTTAAGAATGAAATTCCCATATTTCTTATATGTATGTATTGCTATATTATACCTAACTTAACTCTAAAAGAATGATATTAGCCTTCTACACTGAAATTATTATTTTTATAAAAATATCAACCATCCTTGACCCATGGGAATGAACACTTCTTAGCAAACAAAAAAGTGTATTACCTGTAGCGCTCAAGTGTGCTAAACACAATGTAAAATAATAAATAATAAATGATAAATAATAATAAAATGTAAAAATCTGAACAATCGAAACAGACCTTCAACTTCCTTGACCCATATAAGTAAGTGCAAGCTATGAAAGCCCATGCATATAATGGATGCAATCTTCTACTTCTATAAGTTTAGTAAGAATGTATTTTTGTGAGGACGCATTTTGGCCATTCCAGACATTATACCCATTCTAGGGACAAATCTACAACTAAATAATCACAGATAAACATTGTTTAAAGGTTAGTGGACCACTGCAGTTCAAGAAAAAGATACTTGTTTCTCAAGTATGTATGAAGTTAACAATATTAGCAGCTGTATAACCATGGATATATAAAAATAAATTGAGAAAATCAGAATGTATGAATCCATTTTGTGTTTGTTATATCACATTCTGAGAGCTGGATATGCATTGGCTATCAGTGGAGGAAACAGGAGCAAATGCACTGTGTGATAAGCTTGAAATTGACAACACACCCCTATCACTGGCCTAGAAGCCGGTATGAAACAATGGAACCATAGCTCTACAGAAATGTAAACACCCCTTACAATTTCCATCAATATACCATGGATCACTTCAGGGTCCTGAAGAGGCATCAAGTTTATTTTTTTCTAATTAGTCAGACATTCATTTTTTTTCATTATGCAGTGGTCAGAAAACTAGAAATTAACTGCATCTAACTCATCAGCAGGGGGCGCCAGATCTTCAGCATATAATGCATACGGAAGTGATCATCACAATACTTCATATGCTCAATGAGGTACTTGGTGGGACAGAGGCATTATCTTTTACATAAAGGATCTGTCCCTCCAAAATAAGGACATATGGCACGGAAGTGATTTGGGTGTCCAGACATAGCATTCACAAATTTAGTAGCTGATGACTATTGACATGCAGCATTCTGTTATTTAAACCATAGTCAATTCTTATAGGTAGCAGGTAAATCCTTCCATATTTTCAGTCTAATAGATTTTCTTATAAAATATGCAGCAGGCACTGTGAAAATAAGCTTCTCACTCCATATATTGTATTTAACTAAATGTAAATTAAAGGACTGATCTTATCAAAATATAACTTAGAGGACAAGATGGGTGATGTGAAGGACACCTTCCAATATATCAAATGATTTAATAAAGTTCATGAGTTCATGGATGAAGGCAGAGCAAACACACTGAAATAGCCATTTGATGTAACACTATACTTTCAGTGGCCCAGTAAAAAGGTTATTGGCATACTTTTATTTTATGCAAATAAAAGACCACAAGAGCCATAGGTTCAATTCCCCTGCCTGACACTTTTTTTTTGTGGTAAACTAATGTACTTATTTATTTATATATACCAATAATATGTGTGTTAATAATTGCATTTGTCAATTAAAAAATAAATAAGTAGAAGGCATTGATTTATAACCAATGACTTAGTAATTTTTTTTATGAAATAGCTCACTTTCACATTTTCTACTACACCAATGCATTCTGCTTTAAAAAGTATGTTTAAAAGCTAAATTAATTTCATTATTTGAACTATATTATTATTATCATTTATTTGTAACATGCCAACATATTCCCTAGTAATACAAGTCAAAAACAATTTTAACACATTGCAAAAGAATGGAGGGCCCTGTTTTGAGCTTAAAATTAAACATACACAGTGTTTTCCCTAAAGCACTTAACAAGATTGAAAGTTCATATACTTGCAATATATATTGAATATATTGAATAATTATGTGAACCTGTTATTTAAAGCTTTAAAGTATACATATATATTTGACATTATTAAAAATATATATTTTAAAGAAAGAAAGAAAAACAAGACCTCATATTGACATATTATTTATTAAAAAACCTAAAGAACATATTTCTGATTTTTTTTTTTTAAACAGTTTCAGAAGGATTTTTGCCAGGACCTTCACCACCACAGACTGTAGCTTTCTCTACTGTGCTACCTAATCAGTTGCCATACTAGCTGCTAGAATATAAGCAAGTAGTTACAAATGACTTAGCCACTGCCTGATTCCGAGCGTCTACATCTAATTTGAATTAATATTCATTACATCTCACATGGCACAGAGTTCTTAACTCATTCAGGCAGAGCAAACACAATGAAATAGCCTGATTGCTATTGATCGAAACCCCATTAATTCATCATGAATTTTATAAATGAAAACCGTTTTTCCACATGCTTTTCATACTCTATCTAATAGTGAATTCTATAAATACTAAAACATTGCTCTCCATAATTGGTAACTAAGACAAACCTGGAGACCCTAATTTCAATTCATCCATTATACTCTTGGTGCCGAAATCCAGAAAAGACCACCCATTAAGAGTAACCCCCCAAACAAACAGACATTATACATTTTTATTGTTTCAACTCCAGATATATTATTATCGTTTATTTTAAATATATTAATTTTAGAAAATCTGTGATGTTATGGCTCTCACAAAAACTCAAGAGAGAAAAATTCACATATTTCACTTACTTACTCTGAGAATAATATGCAATTCAACAATACAACCTTTAAATCTCAGTACAGTTAAATATTACAGTTAAATATTACATATTGCAGATACACTTTATAATTTGCATGGCCTTTATTGTATTGTTCACAAATACTATTATTTGCTGATTTGTTACATATTTGTGTAATTGGTATAATGCAAGTGTAACTTACATAGTTTGTGGCGGATTAAGCAACATACGTTCTCCAAACTGTATCAGCAAACAAGGATATCAGCATAAGCTGTACATTCATGGCAAGTCCATGCCATATCTCTGGTGCCTTGGCCCGAATCACTAATATAGTTGTCGTGTGTGTGTGTAACACTTGCAAAATTGCGCACTGCGCATTGCGAGGCACGCATTACGTGGTGAAGGGAGAGGGAGGGAGAGAGAAGGAGAGAGAGAGTGTGAGAAGGAGAGAGTGAAAAGGAGAGGGAGGGAGATAGAGAATGAAAGAAGGAGACGGAGGGAGAGAGAGAAAGAGGGAGAGAGAGAGAGAGAGAGAGAAAGGGGGAGAGAGAGTGTGAAAAGGAGAGTGAGAGAGGGATGGAGGGAGTGAGAGGGATGGAGAGAAGGAGAGAGAGCAAAGGAGAGAGAGAGGAAGGGAGAGAGAGAAAAAAAAAGAGAGAGGAAGGGAGAGAAGAAAAAGGGAGGAGAGATAGAGGGAGGGAGAGAGAGAAGGAGCGAGAGAGGAAGGGAGAGAGCAAAAAGGAGAGAGAGGAAGGGAGAGAGAGAGAGAAGAAAAAGGGAGGGAGAGAGAGGAGGATAGAGAAAGGAGGCACAGAGAGAGAGCGCAGAGGGAGAGAGGGCGCACAGAGAATGAGACAGGGTACACAGAGAGAGGGCGCACAAACAGACAATATTATACCGTCATTTATGAAGGGCAAACAACTAGTCATCATATAAATCGGTAGATATGATATTACAGATGAAGTTCTTTTTAGACAGAAGGAAATGTCTTAATATATACAAACAAGCTGTCTTGAGTGTTGTGAAATGTGAAAAATGAGTAAGAAATAGGGACAGCTTCCCAAGTATCAAGAATGCGTAGGACTTGGCAAGTCTAGATATGACACAGATATGACTCTGAGCTGTGTTTATATGAGGGGATTAAAGTCACATGGGTACAGACCCCAAACTGTCTGCTTTACCTCAGGTCTAAAAGGGACATGTCTATATTCCACTTTAGTGACAAGTCACGTGAAAATACACAGAGCTTTATTCTATAAAATGAGAGACATTTCACTATTGAGATAAAACTCCCCATATCCTATGTTATTCTATATATCCTAATCATACAATGTATGTATATTCAGCCATTGAGAATACCACAGTAATGTTGTATTCTTCTAATTTACTATGTTTTGGAGCTGGTGTGCATGCATGGGACGATCCAAATATAGATCTACAGCACTACTAAACCAAGGGCCAGCGGTGTAAATGGTTAATAGCATTACATCCCAGGACTTACTAGATGGGTTTATATTGTGGTTCACAGACCCCCTCGAAAAAAAACTTGCTCTCACTGTGCCCTTGACAATGCAGTATAGTTAACAGACGGAAAATCCCCCATAATCCTCTGCATGAAACAGCAGGCTATGTGTAGCAAAAGAATGGCAAGGGGCCGGATAGGGATAATAGGCCTGAAACATTCGTATCTTTACCCTCGCTCCCTCTACACTGGGTCAAGGACAGAAGAACAGACTATGCTTTGTGTGCTGCTTGAGGCTGAGGTAACCAAGCACATGACAAAGCGCAGTCATACAGTGGCCAACCCAGGGTGACATGTCAGGAAGAACTGATGATGAAATTACTATGTTTTCCCCAAAGATATAATAATTGATCTAGTATTATCTTGGTAAGAGTTTTTCCCCAGCATTTATCACAATACGTTAAAAATAAATTGAATACTTGGCATCATTGCGCAGCGTAGAGAGTTCCTTTTCCTACTTGTTAAATCTACATCTTATTCATACACTTCCCTAATGTTTTGCATTGCTTTTATCTAAGTTAGCGACATTTAGCCGTTTTATAAAATAATGTCAATTCTTCTATTTGCGTGCACATTATAGTATCCTATTGGGTTAACAGGGACCTATACCTAAATAGTTAAAAGACCACTGTAGCTTGGGAAAAACTTCACATTTGTGGAATATGCAACATATTAGTAACATTAGCAGCTATTTAAAAACAGGGAGCACAAAATCATCTATAGTGAAAATATAAATTTAACAGACTGTGCTTATGTCTCCCCTTCTGGTTCGCTACCTTGATGAAGAGGCTTGTGTACCTCAATGAAGCTGTGAGTTATCTCATGTAAAATCACCCAAGATGGACAGGTCATTGTCGAGAGGTCAGACAAATCTCGGTTCACTGGAGAAGGAACTGGCAACCCACTCCAGTATCTTTGCCACGAAAACCTTATGGATAAGCACAACCAGGGACAAAATGTGCCTGGTGTGTCAAAGAGAGTCGGACACGACACAATGACTAAACAACAACAACTTATATATAGGATGAGGTTATGGGCAAGATACGTTCCTGAGAACCTGAGATCCCTAATGAATAATAATAATAAAAGCAATACTATAATTTCTCATATGTGATTAATTTAATATAGCATAATACTGTAATAATAATACATCTGTACTAATAATTTATAGAAACTATTGTGCTCTTTTAATTGAAACAAACGGAATATAAAAACAAATTTATAAAAAAAGCCTTGGGAGCCTATTCTTAAGTAGGGGTCGTCTGTAACCCAGGGACCTCCTGTACTTGACAAATAAGTCCTACTGCAGAACTCTTGGTGAACTGGCGAACAATAAGCAATCATGAGAAATAATATAATCTTACAAATTGCTTCTTTTAACAATTTGGTAACAAATTGTCAAAAAAGTGACAAAACAATTGAATGTAATAAACACTGCATTTGCACTGAAACCATAAGTATAAATATAATTATATGCAGCTTATATTTAAAACAATACAGCAATCACAATTAATGGTAGAAGGTAAAGCCATTATTATGTATATTATTATATGCTGTGTGTAGACAGCCATATCTACTGAGTAAGGATTGTTTACCTTATTACTATGCACGACACGTGTTTCCCAGTATGTAGAAGTAGAAACTTCTAATAATGCCTACTGTATTATATGTACTGTATTATTCTTTATTTGTCGGTCTCCTTGGACCATTGATTATAACTGTCATTCAGGAACTAGCTGTGACAATAAATACATTGATTGTTTAAAGCAACATGTGTTTGGAAACTTTGGTCCTGCTAGAAGTTTATCTCCTATATCCAGAACGATGAAGGCTCCTATAGTTGCTACATTTATAGCCCTATTAAATTCCCTCCACGTGTAAAACCGTAGCCCGTAACGTAGCTCGCAAGACTTGCGGCTATTAAATTGGCCGCGTAAAGCAACGCACCAACAACTTGAGGGGTAAGGGTGAGAAAAGGCTACGGGACGTGGAAATTTGAACTGAGCGCCCCCAGATCCTTTGATCTGTCAAGCCCGTAACTGTTACATTCCAATCACGCTATTAAATTGCAACAAATTCATTGGCGTTCAAACCCATAACCAGCAAATGGAGTCAAAAAGCCAAAGGGTACCAGAGAGGACCCGCTAGTGGGTTAAAGTCCTATCCGTAGCACTGTAAATGCAAATATACACACAATACTGTACTTATAATTAACGGGAAAGTGATTTTAGGTATTAAAATTAATAGGGTTGCACGCACTACGCCGCGACGCCGCCTCATGACGTCACACGCTGACACATGGGCGACACGCGGGTAGTATAGGAGCTCAGGCGTTTCACTACTATACGGATTTATCATCCATATTATTTAAATCGCATTAAGACTATCGATACCTATCTACAAATCACTAATGAATACTGTATAAGCAACTTGGTATCAGATAGTATAACCCTAGCTCCTAAGTTCAAGTAGTGGCAAATAATATAATAATAGAATTCCAGCACTGGACTCTTTCTTTAAAAAATATACAACTGACCATTATCCCTCTACCCCCTTTGGCACTTGCACTTTATTGCTCACTGTATTGATTATCACTAACTGTATATATCATTATTTATTAATTAATTACTATTATTAATTATCATCGATTTGATTAATGTCAGCACTAGGCACTTTATCACAGTGCAATTCCCAATGAGGGTATATTTATATAAATGCAATATTATTATATTTTTTATTTATAGCACCAGACACTTTCACAGGTGCTACACATATAAAAGTGCCAACACAGAAGTCTAGCACTTTGACTTTTGGTTTTGCTGCTTACTTGTATTATACCATTACCTCACAATTGGGGGATCACACGTTAATAAGCAGATACAGGGATTCTTGGTACTTTCAATAGTCCTATTACAAACTCAAATCTCATATGAATCCAGAATTATTCCAATCAGCCCTACTTACTTTATCTTGTCAGAATTTCAATATTTTAACCAATATAAGTTTTAATGGCATCTAATAAATGTTAAGTTTTAGAGTTCTCTGCTGCTCTATATTGTTATTTGGGCAGAGGGTGTGCACTTTAATCCCAAAAGGATACTGTTCTATTTTCTCTCTTTTTTGTTACTTAGTTAAATATATCCTCAAGTAGCACCCCTTGTTTCTTTCCCAGTATTTATTTATACTTAGAGCCACCTATCTTCTCTATTTTGCATTAAAATTAATAGCACAAAATTCTCAAGCTCACAAATCTGCAATATAAAATACTTTATTTTCAGTTTAATTTCCATGTTATAGATCCCGGCAATCAATGTGTTAATACTTATAATGGAACTCGCACGGACTAGAATATCAATGTTGCATTATTTCTGAAATGTGCGTGCGACCAAAACTCGTAATTGAAGCCTGTACGTCTTTGAAATCTAACCTCCATGTTTCAGTGACGTAATGATGGTGATCTCATTTGCCATTGGCTTCATCTAAACCCATAACTACTGGTTTGATTAATTGATCATGTTCACGGCCACACATCCAACGTGCGCAAGAATGGTTTATGGGTATGCGTCTCAAGCCCGTAACTCTCTGCATGGTCTAATTTAATAGCTCTGTTACGCAGCCGAATTTCAAGCCTGCAGCCTTGCTGATGCCACTAAAGGCTTCACATTTAATAGGGCTGTTAATGTGTAAGTCTAGACTATATTAGGCCAGTAAAGAGTTCCTAGAAATGTTGTACATGTTAGGTAAATAAAACCTCACACTGCAATATATTCTTTGGTGCAGTATGTCAGCATCACTTTAAGTTGATAAAACGGTGATGTCTGCCTTGTGTTGTGGTTCCTGTGTTTTTCTCAGTCAGTTAGCTGTGTAGGAAGGGTGGGTGTCTGTTTGATGTGTGCACATGGATGGGGATGTCCTATCTGCAAACACCAAAACGTGGAACCTTTCAGGGCAGGATATGGATTCCCCTGGGGAGGTCGATGTAGAGTTCTCTCACTTCCTGCTCTGTTTTTCTTTCTCTCTGTATCTTGTTTTTAGAAATGTCTCTTACCTCATCCAGTTGTTTGACAGCAGATGTGTGGGCTACGATAGACCTTAACCAATACATGCCCAGAGTACGGCAGTCCTGCACACATGACTAATAGCTGTGTACAACCTAAGCCCTATTCCCACTAATTGACTGAAAAATATTACCTAAACTGTATGCCATAATAAACATGTATACCTCATCAACACCACAGCCAGTCCTTTATTTATCAAATTGACAAACCAGGCAGCTGCTTAGAGTCAGCATAGGTCCACGAGATCCGGGCCTAGGGCAGCACATTATCAGGGTATATGCACATAAACATCCATATGCAGAGAATATTCTGTCTGTAAGTGTACCTGGCACTTTCTAACTTACTGTATACTTAAATAGACACGCATACACTTATGGTTTTCTACATAGGTGTGAGGAAAACATATTTGATATAGCAAGAAAGAAGTAGCAGCAGTAAATAGGTTGTGTAAATGGGGATTATTAACAGAGCCCCTTTAAGGATTAATCTCACCTTTATCCCAGAATTAACATTTTTTAATGTGGAAATATACATTTTTTATTTAGGTCTACATTTGCAGCGATTCTGCAATCCCTTTAACCCAGAAAATTCAGTGTATATGACTCTCACCTGGACAGACAATATAAGGTCAAAAGATTAGTCTTAAGTGAGTCCACTATTTTGCCTTTTGATGTACCTACTGTATGGTGTCTGACCAGGGCTGTGTATACAATGGTCAAAATGTAATAATGCACACATAGTATACCAACAATTGAAAAGTGTACCTACAAGACTCTCAGTGACAAGTTAATCCAGTAGAAGAGACGAGCAGTTGGATGTTAACAAATAAATGTTTAATTGATTTCCATGTGATATTCATACCTCATATTGTTTGAGGTCTGTCCAGCTGAGAGTCATATCAAAATCCAGTGACTTTTATAAACCTAAAGAAAAACTTATTGATCTGCACCAGGGGCTTGTGTGTCTTCTCTCCCCTCTATTTTTGTTCTCGGTCATTCTAGACACCTATGTGAACAGTGTATTTTGAGGAGGCAGCACAGCAACAGCAGAAGGAAAGAGTGGATAAGATCCATATACAAATCAAATTGTAATTTATTTATAAACTAGCAACTTGCCCGTCAAAAATTACTTAAATAAAGTTGTAAGCCAGGCAATGCTGTTTGTTTGTGAGGCTTTTGTTTCTCGGAGCACCTTTGGCGTATATCGCGTGCCTACTGTAGGGGCCACTCATTGCAGGATTCATTAACCTGCAAGTTTTGTGCTTTTTTAATTTTTATTAATAACTGTTATTTGTAACGCGCCAACATATTCCGCAGCGCTATACAGGGGATAAAAACAAGGAAAATACAGTATTAACAAACTTCCAAAAATGGAGCACCCTATTTTGAGCTTAGAATCTTTTCAGAAACTGCTTTCTCAATGTGTCTCTTTCCAGCATCTCCCCCTGTCCCTTCCCTGTGTCTTTCTCCTCTGTGTGTGTGCTGAATGTTTGCGTGGCGCGCACTGACTGGCGTTTGTTTTATTTTCAACGTCCCTGGCGTTGTTCGTGTAAGTGTTACTGTCTTTGCCGTCGTGTATATGTCCCGCATGCCTGGCTTTGTACAGCCTCGTTTTCATCCAGTTTCAGAATTATTTACGTTTTTTGATTTCCGCAGGTCGGTCGTTAAATTCGTATTTGTCCAAGGTCGTATTTTTTTTCCCGAGCTTGCATGTGTGATGGCGCTGCTGGCTGCAATGAGCGCCTTTGGCGCTCATTGCAGCCTAAGTGCTGTGCGGCTGCTTAAGTGCTCAACTGCTCACTGATTATGGGAGTGTTTTTTTTAATTACTTTATATTTTGTGTATGCTTTGTAGTAATAAATAGGATTTTTTTCGGCAAAAAATTACAAACAATTGGTGGTCTTCTTGGAGAGCGTCTTTTTGCATCATGCTACAAATTTTTATATGAATTGTATATAAAAATGAATACTGGAGACATTTTCAACATATTATTTTAGTACTAGGAAATTGCCCATCCACAATGACGGGTTTAAAATTGTAAGGCAGACAATGCTGTTTGCCACAAATTGCCCATCAAAAATGACGGGAATAAGTTTACCCCACCTCTTCCTTCCCTTTGTATCCTTCACCCTTCCTCAGTGTCTCCCCCCCCCCCCGTGTCTCCTTCCCGCCCTCTCTCCCCTGTGTATCCTTTTCCCCTCTCCCCCTTCTCCCTCCCCTGTGTCTCCTTTCCCCCTGTCCCTTTTCCCCCTTCTCCCTCCCCTTGGTGTCCTTCCCCCTCCCCTGTGTCTCCCCTCCTGTGTCTCCTTTCCCACCCTCTCTTGCCTGTTTATCCTTTTAACCTCTTCCTCACCTGTGCCTCTTTTCCCCGCTCCCCCTCCCTCCCCTCTGTCTCATTTCCCCTCTCTCCCGTTTCTCCTTCCCCTGTATCTCCTTTCCCCCTCTCCCTCTCCTGTTCCTCTAGTCCCACTCTCCCTTTACCCCTTGTATCTCATTTCTCCCTCTCCCTCCCCTATCTCCCCTTCTCCCCCTCTACCTGCCTTGTGTCTCCTTTGCCCCCCTCCTCTCCTCCCCGTGTCTCCTTTCCCCCTCCTCTTTTTCCCTTGTGTCCTTTCCCCCCCTCCCTTATCTCCTCCCCCTCCCTTTCCTCCTTTCCCCCCTCCCTTTCCTCCTTTCCCCCCCTTATCTCCCTTCCCTCCCTTGTCTCCTTCCCTGTACCTGGGTTGAATCCTGCCAGTAGCACCGCACTCACCTCCTTGATCCAGAAAGTAGTTTCGGCTGGACGGGAACAGCAGAGGAGGCGAGTGCAGCGCAGCTGGCAGAGTTGCATTCAGGTACGTGGTTGTGATAGGGTGTTGTGAGTTCCTACTGGCAGGAACAAGGTACTGGGGAGTGATACGAGGTCGGGGGGCCTCGCGATGAGCGCCTCCAGCGATCATCAATAGTCCCCCACTGGCAGGAACCAGGTACACAGCCCAAGTGCTTCACGGCTGCATGTGTGACGGCGCCACTTCAGCTCATTGCAGTCTAAGTGCTGTGCGTCTGCTGCGCGAGGCTTGCATGTGTAATGCAGCCGCTGGCTACCCTCGCATCAATTCGCGAGTCTGCAACTGCGTGACCAACATCGCAACTGTTCCAAACAGCGTTCTTGGTTCACAACTATATATGTAACTAGCGTATTGCCCATCAAAAAATGACGGCAATGAGATGTGTATGTTTTAAAAGTTGTTTAGTTATTAATATACATATGGAATTGTAAGGTAGCTAATGTTGTTTTCTGTGTACTACTGAAATATAGAATTCAAATTAATACATTAATTTACGTATTTTTATGCATTGTGTTGAAGAGCTGGCAATCTGTGTTGATGTTGCTGCAGCATTAGTGGTGTGGAGATGCTGTGTAAGCGTGCTGAATGTGTGCAGTGTAATAGTGTACGTGCGCGAGCCGAAACCGATAACGTAGCTGAGTACTTCCGCATTATCCTAAAATGGCGGATAATGTGTGGTATGCGTCTTAGCGGATTATCGGTATGTGTTTTCCGTGGTTATAGTGCTGTAGCCTCGTTTTTGTTTTGTTCGTCCGCCATTTTTTCTGTGGCGCTCATTGCCAAAGTACTACGGTTTAACGGCTCGCCGGGCGATGATCGCCTGCGGCGCTCATTGCTAAGCCCGCTAAAGTACTATGGTTTAACAGTAAATATGGTCAAACGGTCAAATGACGGTCAATAAAAATTAAATATTGTGAAATTTGTTTGCCACACAACATGACGCTACATTTGTCCCTTTTTTTTTTCTTAAAATAAATACAAATTTAAATTTTTGTAACTTTTAACTAATATTTCATCAAATGTGTTGGTTTAGGCAGTAAATCCGATGTTGCGCGAGACAAAGGCGTTAAATCTGTGTTAATGCGTAAATCTGTAATTGCGTTTCGTAAAATGTACTCGCTACTGTCTTTTTACTCATTGCGCGGTTAATCCGCATCCTTTATCTCGTTGTTTTTCAAACACATACGTCTGTGGCTGTGTTTTACGCAGTTCGAAGTAGTATAGCCTCGTTTTCATTTTTTTCGGCGGCCATTTTTTTCTCGCTTAGCCAATTTTCGATCTTTGTAACTCATCTAAATCGATGTAAATTGGAGTTCCAACTCACTTCCAGACGTCCTGCCTGGTTCCCCATGCTGTAAGTGACCATTATTTAATTTTTTAGTGTATATTTTATTTATTTTATTATTGTTTTGGTTCCGCCGCTTATCTCGTAATTTTTTTCATCTCGTATTTTTTTTCTAAGTGCTACGGTTTAACGGCTCGCCTCGCTATGCGACACATCGATTTAACTCGCTAAGTCGTACGCACTACGCAACGCAGTGTGATGACGAATCGTAGTTAGACAATTATAATATGTGATATAAATCTATATCTTGTTAATAAAAATGGTCTTCAGTGGAGCAGCTAGCGATGATCATTTTGACATAATCAGGAGCTCCGAGTAGGGACAGGATTGGGTCTAAGATGACTGCAGTCACATTTAAATGTCTTACAAAAGAATTGCGCTAGATTTTAATGAAGATTTATTTTTTGTGCTTGGGAAAGTTGCTGGATAATCTAGCCAAGCGTTGTGGCTTTTGTTATGAGGAATTATTTTCCTGATTATGAGAAAAATCAAAGCAATTTATACAACAGTATATTATAATGACAATAATGTGGTTTCAAATAATATTACAATCCATACATGTCAAAACTATGCAAACAAGCTCCAAATGCTAATGAAACAATCCAGTGATCACGGTGACAGCGGTACTAGGTGTATCTGGATAAGATCCATGTCTTGTACACTATTTTAAGGTCTGTTTTCATGGTAGAAGAGATATGTTGTGGCACTATATGTAATACGATCGTCTGCTGCTTTAAATCCTCAAGTAGAGCCAAGCTTTGCAGTCAGTCATTTTCTCACGCCTCCAGCTAGGCCCAAAATACATATAACAAACAGAAATAAGACTGTGTGTATGTGCGTGTGTATAAGAGTAAGAGTGTATCTTTGCCTTATCATATTTTGTGTATGTTTGTTTCTGTGTGCTTCATTGCTCAGAGTAAAGTGCTTCATGGGCCAAAACTGCTATACTACCTGCTACTAAATCAGTTCAGCTCTGTAAGTGGGAAACTTAGTAACAGACGTATAGCTGGTATTATAGAAAAACATATTTTATGCAAATAATGTATATATAGCACAATGCACTACAGTAATGGACCCTAAAATAGACCCTTACTTGGACTCCAAAAGTAATGATGAACTCCCAGGAATCCAAAATGGCTCTCCAGTGTCCAAAACTCCTATCTGAATTTCAAAACAGGCTAAAGGCCTCAATATGCCACACAGAACTTCATAACCTCTTTTCATGACCTTGTTAGAGGTTTGTGAAGCAATAATATACATATATAGGGTAAAGATATTTGTTTATGTGTGTGCACATCAATGTAATATTAGGGTTGTTGTAACGTTCAGTCTTGTCCAACTTTCCATGACCACATGGACCGCAACACACCAGGAACATCTTTATGTCCATAGTCATGCTGATCCACTTGGCTTTCATTGTAGAAATACTGGAGTGGGTTGCCAGTTCCTTCTCCAGTGGGCCACAACATACAGCTCCTGATATTCCAATGTGGTCTCCCATCCAAGTACTGGCAAGGCCCAACCCTTCTTGGCTTCAGGCTAGTGTGACCTCTTGGTTCCCACATGAAAATCGAACCCAGGTCGCAGCAGTGAAAACAATTCTAGATAATTTAAACAAAAATCAGTCAGTAAAGTACTTTTGAAGTACCATTTAAAGAGCCATAATAATGGTTCAGAATTTGTTGCTTTTTAATAATACATTTCAGTAAAAAGAGAGTAAACCTGTTGGAAGAAAATTCACACTAAAATGTGAAATGCTGGCTTCCTCTATATGTGGCACAACCCCCAAAAATGTGCACAAATAGTTAATTTTACTATTTTTGCTGGTTCAAATGTTATGTGGGTCTTTTAAGACCCGATAGGAACATACACAGCCCATTAAAGGACTCCTGTAATGCATTTGCAAGAAAATATCATATTATGCTAAGTAAACACGGCGGGGCAAATGTACTGGACAGCTGCACGCAGCAAAAAATATAATTGTTAACTCTTTATAGACAGTGGGGCACAGTTAATAATATCACAGGATGGGGTCAGTGAAATCATAGCACTTCCTGCTTCCAAACTCATGGTGACCCGCCCCAGGCAGAGCTGGCCATGCCCCTGACAAGAGATAGGGAAGTGAAGAGAATATCTGCTGTGCCTGAGGAGAAAACAGACAATTTAAAAAGTAAGAACAAATATTAACTTTTATTTTAAACGTCATAATATTGTTAAAAGTCTATGCCTGTCTTTCATCCCTCACATACAGTCACTAACTAAATCTTGCCTTCTCCATCTAAAAAACATCTCCAGAATTCGCCACTATCTTACACAAGACACAACTAAATCCTAATACACTCTCTCATCGTCTCTCGACTTGACTACTGTAACTCTCTTCTTGCTGGCCTACCAAACACCTAACTATCCCCACTTCAATCCATAATCAACACCTCTGCTAGATTCATCTTCCATACACAATGTTCAGTGTCGGCATCACCTCTCTGTCAATCTCTCCACTGGCTTCCCTTAGCCTCTAGAGTAAAATGTAAAATCATGACCCTAACTTACAAAGCCCTCAACAATTGCGCACCCCTTTACAACTCTGCTGTCATCTCCAAATATTCCCCCAACTGCCCCCTTCGTTCTGCTAATGACCTTTTTCTTTCTACAACTTCACTTCCTCTCATTCTCACCTTCAGGACTTTTCTCGTGCTGCCCCTATTCTCTGGAACTCCCTGCCTCACTCCACCAGATTTTCCTCCTGCCTCAAACCATTCAAAACCTCACTAAAAACGTGTCTCTTTAAAGAAGCGTATCACCTTCCACCCCAACGCGCACATTACATCTCTCTCCCTTCATTACCACACACACACACACACACACACACACAATACCTTTAGGAAAAGCATCATGGACACTGGATTCAAGGCTCAAAGACAGGGCTCTCCTTGCTTTGTTATGTTTTGATTTGTATTTACCTTTGCCTGGAACTTATCTTATGTACAGCGCTACAGAATATGTTGGCGCATTATAAATAAACGATGATAATAATAATGCCTAACAACCAAACATGTATGCTTTACTTTTAAATGCAGTACAGTGGTCCTTTAAGTGAAATGGGTATCCCATCACTGCTTTAATGGGAAATAAATGCCCCAAAATTACATTGTGGGGGTTACAAAATAGTGCATTTGAATATAAAAATATACATGTAACTATTTCAATGGACATTAGATACACCGTAACACGGTCCCTCATTCATCACTTAGGAAGGACCGTGTGTTTGAAAAAGGCCAACATTAACTCTACGCATCACAGTTTCCTGCTTAATGACCACTGAATATTAGGAAAATGTCACATGATTGTGAACCATGCAACAGACTAACATGGGCCCTATGCTAATTCCTGAAAAAGCAATAGCAAGTGCTGTAGTGGCAGACAAAAATCTTCCTAGCTACGGGTCACTGCTACTTGTGAACTTCACAACAACACTGAAAAGCAAGGCAAAATTCTCCATTGATTTTTGCACTGACATTAAATTACTAGTTACCCAGTTAGATTTACGAGTACCACAGACCTCTCGCAAGTGGTTTTCAAACCTTTGCTTAGCCCCCCAGAAGCATTTGAAGTGAGAGTATAGCACTACAAATGATGACACTTTCACATTATTTGACACATAACAATCCACTATCAACATACGAGTTATTAAAAAATATGGTATGCTAGACAGGTTTATTATACAAAATCCAGGGTAACATATAACCCAAAACTCACCGTGTTAATTTTATGCTAATTTAGGTATTTTGGTATTTTTTTCATACATTACTGATTCTCCTCTGTCAGATGAATTCATAATCCAGGAAATGTAAAATATGCCTTTAATATTAGATTGGTCCATTTTGATTAACATGTCATATTTGAGGTTGTTTTAATACAACTGAATTATAGCAAAATTCTATGCTTTTAAAAACATGTTGTACTTATTACGATGTTTGGTTAATTTTTAGACATATAACATGCAGATACTCTACTTAATCTGGTGAGGTAATGGAATTGTATTGCTACCAGATGATGTCTATCTCTAGATAAATTCATAAAAGCAATTTAACAGTCAAAAATATAGTCTTTGGTCTATTACCTCAAAAGTAAAATATGCACATATTACCCACATCAGGAAGGCCTCAGCACTGGTGTATCAGTCCCCAAAGACAAAAACTATTAATTGTTCTTGTGGATCTGTAAGGGAGCCCCATTGAAAGTTATCTCAGTATGATTCTGAACCTTGAAATTGCTGCCAAGCTACCAACTTTGCCATATGTACTTAAATTGTAAAGTCAAGTAAATTATCATTCTCCAGGTATTGTCATGTACTTTTACATACCGTATTGGCCCAAATATAAGCCACATCTTTTTTCCGATTTTTGAGTTTGCGAGTTACGGGTGCGGCTTATGTTCGCGACCGTAAAAAAAGGACTGCCGATTTGCGAGCTTGCGCGTTACGTGTGCGGCTTATATTCACGAACGTAAAATTACTGTCGATTTGCGTACTTGAGACTGCATTGTAGCAATTGAATAGCGATTTGCAAACTTAAAATTACTGCCGACTTGCGCGATTGCGAGTTAAGGGTGCCGATTTGTGTGCTTGAGACTGCGGTATTGTAGCAATTGAATAGCGATTTAAGGTTTTAGTGATTCTAACATCCTGTAAAGCCTGTAACCTGCAAAATAAGTTACAGTACTAATTAGAAAGCCTATTTTTTGCAATGGCTGATCGCTTGGAGAGAGTCTTTTTCTCTCCAATTTTAATGGTGCGGCTTATTTTGGAGTACTATCTTTTTTCTATTTTTTCCCCTTGAATTTTACAGGTGCGGCTTATCTGCGAGTGCGGCTTATATTCGGACCAATACAGTATGTCCCAAGATGCAAAGCACAGAGCAAGGCAAGTTCACTATAAAAAAAAAAAAAATGTCCAACATGTCAAAACTGAGTCTATCCATCCTACA
Source organism: Discoglossus pictus (assembly GCA_027410445.1). NCBI lineage: Eukaryota > Metazoa > Chordata > Amphibia > Anura > Alytidae > Discoglossus > Discoglossus pictus. The sequence goes on from CM050164.1 coordinate 375,519,461, forward strand.
GTATATTTTGTGGTGTGTGTGCCCTCTCTTGCTACCTCCGGTCTATTTAAGACCCCTCCCCACATTGTTTTTGGAGTGACATTACTGTCTATAAGTGTAGCTGGCATTTTATGATATTCTGTATACATAGACACATATACACGTATATTTTTATTTATGTGTGTGTTGATTTGGAACAGAGACATAGCAATAGGAAAGGTGATGGTATAGATGGCATGGAAAACACACAAATCTCTGTGAGTCTAGGACAGCATAAAAACGAAATATGCCACTGTAAAAAAAAAATAATAATCTAACAGTGTTCCTCCTCCAAGGAGCTCCCGCGCTGACTAGTGGTTTTTAGGGGGCACCTTCATCTTTTTTATTATAGAGAGACATTTTTTTTAGGCAGGTGTCCATTGCCACTGGCCGAAGATGAGGACCAAGGGCTTCAATCAAGCAACAAAATTACAGATTCTTCACTTGGGCTTGCCGGCCCCCTCCAGTATATATATATATATGTGTGTGTGTGTGTGTGTGTGTGTGTGTGTGTGTGTGTGTGTGTGTGTGTGTGTGTGTGTGTGTGTGTGTGTGTGTATACACGTGTATACAGTTATGCTTAAAAGTTTGCATGCCCTAGCAGAAATTGTGAAATTTGGGCATTTATTTTGAAAATTTGACTGAAAAAAATTGTTTTATTAAAGATAGTGATCATATGAAGCCATTTATTATCACATAGTTGTTTGGTTCTTTTTTAAATCATAATGATAACAGAAATCATCCAAATGGCCCTGATTAAAAGTTTATATACCCTTGAATGTTTGGTCTTGTTACAGACGCACAAGGTGAAACACACAGGTTAAAACGGCAATTAACCTGTGGCTTTTTAAATTGCAATTAGTGTCTGTGTATAAATATTCAATGAGATTGAAGAAAGAACTACCAAAAGACCTGCGTAACAAGGTAATGGAACTTCATAAAGATGGAAAAGGATATAAAAAGATATCCAAAGCCTTGAAAATGCCAGTCAGTACTGTTCAATCACTTACTGAGAAGTGGAAAATTTGGGGATCTCTTGATACCAAGCCAAGGTCAGGTAGACCAAGAAAGATTTCAGCCACAACTGCCAAAATAATTGTTTGGAAAACAAAGAAAAACCCACAGGTAACTTCAGGAGAAATACAAACTGCTCTGGAAGAAAGTCCCTGATTTGTTTTTGTGAGACCCATAGAGTAGCTCTTCAGATTTGCTTTTCTAAACGGTATTTCTTAAGGGAGCAATGGAATGGAGACTTTTGTTATCCTCACGAAACTGGATGCCATATGAATCATGCACTTTAGGGTTCCATGACGCACTTTTTGTCGCTTATCATTTATTTATTAGTTTCATTTATGTTCATTGACACTAAGATGAGTTCTCGTTGCCTGTATTCTTTTGAGATTCTGATTCTCTAGTCTGCTGTTTTCTCCAACCCATTTTATGTTTTTTTGTACTTATATTTTATTAAACATAAACATAAAAGATAACAGATTAAAATAGTCAAATGTTGCCTTTTAGAGGCACGTAACCAAGCAATGTTCTTAACTTCCATTGGAAAGCATACATCTTGTTCTCTTTTAATCCATGGTAAAGCTGGTTTAGAGTAGTGCTATTGTAGTTTTATAAATCTTCCTGCTAAATAATAGTGTTTTATATTTTAAGTGATAATCCATCCAGATGTTTATGTCTCTGAAGTGTATTTTGATTTTTTTTGCCTATTTTGAAGTTCAAGATAAATCTTGTGAAAAGGTTTTGGATTTTTTGCAGAATTTTTGGAGCTACTCTAATAGGTAACGTTCTAAGTTATTGTAGTAAATGTTACAAGGGATTCATATTTAGGAAGGCTATTCTCCCTAGTAGGGAAATAAGGAATGTAGTCATGTTTGCCACCTACTAAAAACCACTCCACACTGCACCTACAGCCTGGTGTAAAGGGTGGTCCATTAGGTCTGCCTCAGTTCTTTACATGGGTGTATTTAGATGTTATGCTGCCATAGGCCATTCAGATAAGTGCACCTCTAATGCCTCAATTGCAGCTCCTTCTTTACCTTTTGGATAATATAGATTTTTTTTTTTTTAGCACATAACCAAAATGTTATGTGATGCTTTGTCCTCATGTGCCTTCCATTAATGAGTCCATTATTTTATGTGTGTTTATTCATGGTTACGTTATAGCAAGGCCATGCTATAGAGAATAAAAGTGCAATTGGGTCCGGCAGGCAAAAACAGTGTTATAGCAGGGTTTAGCATTAAAACGAGTCTGGCAGGAAAAAAAAAAGCTCTATAGCGAATTAGCTCTAAAAGAGGTAGCTGTCACGATCTGCTTCTTCTTGGGGGCTTGATATGAACCTAGTTCAAACCTACCCCAGCAGAATCATGTAGTTCCTGTTCTCTGTGGCACAAAAGATGGCTTCTGAAGAGGGCAAGGCCCAAAAGCTACAGGCAGAGAATACTGAATCCAGGTTACTTAGTGGTCCATAGCAAGACCACTCCCCAAGTCAGGATACAACACACAGAAATAGTCTCACACCTTGTTTATGTGAAAACTATCTCTCAACAACCTTTATTATGGAAAACACCATCTTTTAAACATGCATACAAAATTACCAGGAGGGGCTACCTTTAGCCAGCCCCTAACTGCCTCTGGCCAATCAGGCGGGGTCCCTACGTGGGAACCATGAGACTCCTCCCAGGTCTGCCCACTAGGTGTGGCTACCTAATTCATTTGGTCTCTGACTTTCAAGGGAGAAACATCTCCCTGCCCTCTGGACTTTGCCCTGATTCTCTGAGTGAGAATCCCTGTAGACCCCCTGGGGTTATGGTGCCTCTATGTCTGTGGAGATCCCTTTGTTCCTGACTACTATCATTTCAAGTGTTTACCTTCAGGGCCATATGGCCAACTCCTGACTGAGAGTTTATACAATGGGGGAGGGTTGACTAATCAAAACATAGCTATCACTCCATAATACAATATACAATATAATACTAACATATTATAACCCATAACATATTTCCCCATTAATATATTATACCTAGGATACATAATAACCATGTACAGGCAACATATAACCACACAATAACACATAATCCCAATGTAACAATGTCATGCTCCCTTGGACATACTCACAAACCACTGACAATATGAGTCCTTAAACAATTAAATCATGACAGTAGCTTTAAGGGGGGTATACCTGTATGTATTAGTATATATATACCGTAATATAAAAAAAAGTGTCTGCTCTCTGAGGAGGCAACCAGACATATAGAACAAACCTTCTTAGGTTTTGTGCCTTCGCAGTTGAGCACCTCCGATTCTTTTTTGTTCCTCACCTTATGGGTGATAGGGGTAACCAGACGTGGACTCCTCGCTCACTGTGCCTTAGGGAGTACAGCTGCACCTCACTGATGAGGCCCATTGAGGCTGAAACGTATGTCTGGGGTTTGCGGTTTCTCCTGTGCAGGTTAGAATTGCCTGGTATTTTGGGGCTGGCTCTGGGGCTGATGTACTGCAGGATATACCTTACCTTGAAGGGCACAAAAGAGCTAAAAGAGGCTGCTCTCAGAGCTGGAAATTACACGTATTTCTTAGATGAGCAGCTCTGATTTTTTTTTTTTATGTGGAATATCAGACCATTGCCTGCCATGAGATATAGAGGTTTCCAAGGAACCCAAGTACCACCTATCGGCACACAATAACTTTACACGATACTGAGATACTCAGCATACTCTGTAACATTTGTACTTGATGTATTTCTTTATACAAGCAGCTTTCAGGCAGCAAGTCCAGCAGGAACTGAGGTTTGGATCTGTTGAGGAAAGCATGTGTTAAGATATTCCTGATCGTGGTCCTATGCCAGAACTCTCAGCCAGCGACAAATACTACAGAGCCAGCTTGCCAGAGGGAACTGGAACAACCTGACCTCAGTAATGAGGACGGGAGAGGAGTGTAAAGAGATGGAAACAAACCCCAAGACTGTGTGAAATACTGAGGATTAAAAGTTAGGGATATGAGATAAAACTCACATAAAAAAAAAAAAAAATAGTTCTCTGTGAAGGAAACACTTTGACTATTGAATTTAATGCTTTACTATTCTGGTTTATTGATAACAGCACACAGTGATGCTGGAGTTTGAAAAGAGTCCTAACATGGGGCCTTATTAAACTTAGCTTACGGGAGCCCGTAATGTAGCCCGTAAACTAACTAATTTGCTATTAAATTGGCGTCTTTTTGTGAGCCGCAAGCGATCTATGGCTTACCGGCTGAAAATCCTTGCGGTTGTTACAACCATAACTTACAACCCATCTAAGACTTTGATCTTTCAAGGCCGCAAGAGTTACAATCACAAATCGCTATACAATTGCTACAATTCCTCAAGCCTGCAAATATTTTCACACCCGTAAATGTCAAATGTAGAAGAAAATCCTACGGGTACCAGATAGGACTCGCAAGGGGGTTAAACACCAGATCGTAGCACTGTAAATGCCAAAAAAAAACAATACTGCACTTTAAGAGACAGGGAATGCGATGAAAGACATTAGAATTAATGGCACAACAGTCTCAAGCTCGCAAATCTGCAATCAAAAAATATTTTTTGTTATGTGTCATTTCGTTGTTACATAAATCTTGTGAATCTATGAGTTAATATATATCAGGCCACCCACATGGACTAGAACATTTCCTTCCTTGATTTTTATTATTTTGAACATTGCAGGATTACGAGTTTGATCGCATATCAAACCTCTAAACGCTAATTGATTGACATGTAACCTCCATATTTTATTGACCTAATGATGACGGTCTCATTTTCTATTGGCGGTTTCTAAATCGGTAGTTACGGCCTCGCTTAATTGATCATGATGATGCTCTGAAATGCAACATACGATTGCATCGTTTACAGTTTTGGCTTTCGGCCCGTGACTTGCGGGCTTGATCAACTAAATCGCTCTGTAATTGTAGCAAATTTCAAGCCCGCAGACATATGACCTGTATAACGTAATCTGCTGGCTTGCAATTGAATGAGGCCCATAGTATATTGTAGTCTCCAGAGCAATGCTTGAAAAACTGCTTTTTAAATTAACTATATTAATAAAAAATTTTAAAATATTTATGCAGTATACCTGTCGGCTGTAGGTCCTTCTCTTTGTAGGGGCTTCTGTAGTCCACAATTTTGTAGCATGGATTTAAATGTCTAAAAAAGGAGGAGCCTATCATTTTAAAAGACTACATTAAATGTGGTCCTCCTCTTTTCCTAATGTTTCAGAGGCAGGTATTGCACAAACCTTTTGCCCTTCATTTGTTTCGATATAAAACTTGATAAGAAAATATAGATAAAAGGCTCTCCATAAGTCTTTTAAAGTGGTTTAAAGGTCCAGTGTAAGCATTTTTCATGTTAAATCTATTTTTTTGTTCCGCATTAAATAACATAAAAATATATATGTGGTAACAGCAGCTTTAACCAGAGAACATAATTAAGAAATACAGTTTACTTATTTAATGGCTGTTGCTGTACCTGTCCCTACCTCTCTGATTGTCCTGTGCTCAGGACAATTATAGAGGTGGTGAGGGTTACAGAAGTGACCATTAAATCTTTTTAAATTATGTTTTCTGGCTAAAGATTTGCTTTGCTGCTGTTTGCACATGTATTTTAAGTCACTAGTAATGTTAAGGCACATCAAACACGTTGTTTATTGCCTATTCCTGTGTTGCTTCTGTTTTTAATTTCTTAAATGAATATAATTACTTTCCATCCAAAGAAATACTAATTTAAATAAACAACAGAACACTTGCACACATTACATTTTAAGGCAATATGCTTTCAGTAGCCAATTAACATGCATGTCATATTTTTATATTTTCTCTACTGTTTTTTACTATGGTATCAAAAGGCATTCCAGTTATCAATCATCCTAAGACTTTAGTGTACTCATATTCCGATCACCCTTTTGATGAACCATAGTAACTGGATAACAATACTAGAATTAATAAAGATGTGAACTCTCACATGTGCCAGATGACCTCACTCCTCCTCAGATTTCTGTCTCACTTTTCCAATGACATCATCCCCTTAACAGATCACTTCATTCAAAGCTCAAGATGGAGATCTTGCTTCGCTGATATCTAAACGGAGAGGGAGACACTATTACAATGACAGACCTTCATTCCCAAATGCTTTATTTGTATATACTCGGTTCATGTTTTTTACTTATCATCCATTTTGTTCTGCGTTTAAAAAAAAAAAAATTAAATAAAATAAATAGCAGAACCTTTATAGTTACCATGTTTTTATATGCAATTATTATTTACTGCCGACTTCAATTTGCTTTATTGCCTGTTACTGCCCGTTATTTTATCTATAAACTAATGAGCTTCCCTTTAGTGATGCTAAGGGCAATGGCAGATGCAAGTGCCAGATTCCCATTGTAAAAACATAAACTTCCTGTGTTATCCTGTCTTAGCCACAGAAGCATTAATCAATATTCAGTTATCTGCAATGATAAAAACCTTTTAGGTTTCTATAATACTATACTTGTATTGCTCGGAGCAGGTACCTTTAAATTACACAATAGAAGTTCCAAATATGCAATAACAAGTAGTTTATTAAATTAAATGTTATTAAACAGTGCATTTTGCTCAGAAGCTCTCCATGAGTCCTTTAACCTTTTTTTTTTGTGTGCTTTTCATGTTAAAACTATTTTTTTAGTTCAGAATTAATGAACATAAAATATACATGTTCTAACAGCAGCAAATCAAAGCTTTAGCCAAAAAATATAATTTAAAAACTGTTTGCCCCCTTAATGGCCATTGCTGTACTTCTCCTCAGTTATTTCATTGTACTGAGCACTACTGAAAGGAAGTGAAAGATTTCAAATGAAATGACATTTATTCAAGGCTTACCAAGACAATCTATCCTTTGGTATTTCATTTGAAATTTTTCACTTCCTTTCGGTAGTGCTCAGGCCTTACATTGAGGTTTGATTTTCCTTTACCTGTTAATTAATTTCTGATTCACTCAATTAGTATAGTCTGATTTTTTCTTGCTAATGGAAGATCATTGACTAACACCTGCGACTCTGAATCGGTTGTCTTTAATGTTCAATCAATAAAGTATTTGTTAGTACTTATAGATTTAAATTATACAATATTTATAAATGTATGCTTGGTCCCTATTAAGATGCCCTTACATATATTCACATACTATAATTATATACTGGTTTCCAGTCACTGCCAATAACTTTCCATTCAGCTAATACTGTCATTCAACACAAAACTCTCAAATCAGCTACTGTCACTCAATAAATCACGGACTAGGGAATAATATTGAATGTTATTTTTAATGGGATATTCTCTTTAAGAGAAGATGAAAGAGTCAAACAATGATGACGATGTTTTACAAGTGTCTTATCTGCCACATGCAGCTGAGTCCCTGACTATTTCATGAAGACAGAAAGCCTGGTCCTGGAGATGTGCTGTCATCTGCGTATATCACCAATGGACAGTCATGTCCCGGGATTCCTTATGATACACAGGTGATCTAGGCAGTAGTGCAGGGGTCAGCAACCCATGAGTCAAAAAATGGCTCAGTATATGTTACTCTTCTATCAAGCCCAAATTTGGATTCAAATAATGGTTACCTGTGGATTCAGATGGATGTTAGATCTGCTTCATCAATTCTTAAAATGCAAAATGGACAAGATCCATACAATGCTGACCATTTTCAGGGTGTTATTTCATGTAAGTTCGATTAAGTTAAACAGAGAGCATCTTATAGATAATCTTTTTGGTTTTGCGTAGACTGGCTCTTTAATTTCAAAAAGACCAATGCCAATAGTGGAAGATTGGCTATTAAAAGTTATAATATAGGTTATATATTATTTTATTACATGTCAAGGTCAAAAATGGGACTGTACTATGTCACATAAAAGGGCAGTGAATACTTGAAATGACATTGCAGCAGAAGAGGTAGCAGCGAACAATTTTAACTCAACACTAAGAGGATGAAAACATCCCTTTGATAAGAATAAGGATATTAAGAGCAAAAGGGTAAGACCAAACACCATCCATAGCACTGCAACGCTCTTATAAATTATGACTTACAATAGATATCATGGATTTTTGCAGCACCTTTCCGGGCAAAGTGTTCTGCTGAGATTTTGCTCATGCATAGATGCGTTCTTGTTTCCCAGCCCAAGCATGCTCATTGTTGATGTCAGTGTGCATGCTCCTGGTCCCATTCGTATATTGAAATATGCATGCTTAAGCTGGGTAACAAGAAGACATCTATGAGCCAAATTTCAGGCAGAACACTTTGCCCGGTGTTCTGGCATTCACGTGATTGCTATGTGACATGCCTCCAAATCTCTTAGTGGGAGGGGAGCTTAAATCTCACAACACAGCAGAAACAGTTAACTGATGAGGATTATTTCATTATTAACCTTTCACACTACCAATCTAATCCTACTTTTGTTGCCTATACAGTGGTCCTTTAAATAGCTTGGCTTAATCAAACCTCAGGAAAGACCTATTCTTATCTCAGACAGGTTTACATTTGTGTTTGTCCCTACTCCTTTAACTTTCAAGTAAAAGGCTGTCACATGGAGCTACCGGAAGTTCTGACAAATAAACCAGACACACAGATGTATACACTGAACTATCTTCAGGTTCAGTACAAATACAACAGCATGTACACAAAGGCAATGATAACAATAAATACTGCACTTATGTGTTTTCAGTTGTCAAGGTTTGAAGAGTTTTATTTAGGGTTGGCCTAGATTAACCACTGCTATTTAACCAGAAATTTTCTGTCATGTAATAAACTGGAATTAGTAAATGAGATTAAGAAAGGGCGTTAACATTTTGAAGTATGCAACAAACATCAGCAGCAATGTAACCCATAGGTTGATTTTAGCAGACTCAGTATATAAGCTGCAGTTCAAGGCATGAGGGGATGAGTACAGTCAAGTCTCCTTTTGACTAGGATTAGGGTAGTGGCAGATTATACGCTTTACATAGTAAACCCTAACCCTAAATCCTAACTTTAACCCTCACCCTAAGTACAAATTCCAAAAAGTATTTGTCTCGCCACTGTTGTGCCACCTACTTGCACACCACTGTGCTGTTTGGGAGATATTAGGAAAGATGTCAACTATGGGCCCTACGTAAAACTCTGCAGAAGCAATTACGAGTGCCGTAGCAGCACAGTAAATCCTACTCAGCTAATCCCCCATCCCTAAAACATTGCGAGAGAACTGCTACAAGTGAAGTGCATAACAAATCCGAAAAGCAATGTAAAAATCTGCATTGATTTTTGCACCGACAATAAATTACGAGTTACTCCTTTACACTTTCACACAAAAACCCAATGCTAATAAGATTTTACGGATCACTCGCAAATCAGGGCACTGCCGTAACTGCAAAAGCAGAAGAAAGATTTAAGGTTACCAAAAACCACTCACAGGTAAATTTCAAACCCTTGCTGAGTCAGCCAGAAGCATTTAAATTGACAGTATAGCACAAAAAGTGCTACAACATGATGACATTTCAATATTATTTGACACTTAACAATCCAATATCAACATATGTGTAATTAAAAAATGTGATATGTTAATATTAAAACCACGTTGCCTGGGGACAAATACTTGAATGCCGTGTCTATAAATATATCATATGCATCTGATAGAGGGGAATTAGTAGTGTATGATTAAATGTATTTGCATGCACTATGTTTATTTATCTTTGCATAAAAAAAAATAAAAAAAACTGTTGCAGGTGATGTTTACACCCCCAGGATTGAGGTAGGCTCCTGAGAGGGTTTATTTTTGAAAACGTATACCCTGTCCATGTGAGCATGCCCATGTTTGCAGCCAATCAGCAATGCTGTATGCAGCCAGCTAGATGAGGCTTCTACAAAGGACCATACATTGATATTCAAGTAAAAATGCTTGAGTTAGATATACACCCTCTCCTTGATAAATTCTGACAGATTACAATTGTACTGAAACCAAACATTTCAGCTTCTTCTTCCTATTTTAATCTGTCTTTAATGAGATGGAACATTTATGATTGATTTATGGTCCTGCAATGACCTGCACATTTTTCTGTGCATGTGTCTCTGTGTGTGTGTGCATGCAATTCGCTGAGGCTGTGAGAGATCTCAGGGGCAATTCACTGATGCTGGGAGAGGTAATGGGGCAATTCACTGGGACTGGAGGAGGTGATGGGTTAAATCACTGGGGCTGGGGGGTTACAGGGGCAAATCACTGGGGTTGTGGGAAGTATCACCTGGGATGTAGATAAAACAATCAGTGAATGGTGGGACACAGACCTTGTTCTGGGTATTACAGAAATCTGAAGAAAAGCTGCAGCTCAATTCACAGACCAAAAAGATAAAATGTATTAGTTATGCTAGTGTTCCCTGAGATTTTCACGTAGTGGGAACATTGATAGAAAACAGTTTGCAAATCCCAAAAATTCAGCAAACTAGGCTAACTGTTTAATTGTTTATTTTGATATTTTTCATGCAAACATTTTTTTCATACACTACTAATTATCCTCTATCAGTTGCATTCATAATCCAGCTCACTTGCATATACCTTTAACAAGCTTCACAAATGTGTGCACTTATATTTTTATTCACTAATATGAATCATTAGTGACTCAACAAGAAATATAAATAGGAAAATAATTATATTTATCATTTTAAATGAGTATGCACTGACGTAGATGTCACATTTTTATGTAGTTTTGAGTACTTCCAGGAGTTTTCCTATACGAGTCCCAGATTTGATAATGAATCAGTCCTTTTGGCTTTGCTGTTTATGATGACTTGCTAATTAGTCAGTCATACACTAGTCACTAAAACTGATTCGATAACAAAAGCCTGGAATGGAAAGAGGCTCAGTCCTGGAAGTATAAAAATAACAATGACCTCTCATATATTTATTTTATTTGAACAAGTAGACTTAATAGTAGGCAAGCATTGCTTGCAAAGTAAAAAAATGAATAGAAGACACTTGATTCAAAAACATGGCAGGTCAGTAGCTAAATCTTCTATTTCAGCAACAGATGTGGAAACACATTTTGAAGTACTGTGTGTTAGTATCTGACACATCAAACACTGAAATCTATGTTTCTATGGACACCTGACAGAAGTTTCTTGCAACAGTGTTCCATACTCCATGTTTATGTTTAATATACTTCAAGGTCTGACCATACTGGTGCTGTGTTAGTAAAGGTGCATAGTCTATCTGGTAGTCCAGTGGTTAGGATTCGTTGCCTTCACCACTATGACCTGGATTCTATTCCAGTCAGGGAACCAAGAGGTCACACCACCCAGGGTTGGGTCTGGTCAGCACTTGGATATGAAACCACATTGGAATACCATGAGCTGTATGCTGTGGCCCACTGGAACTGACAACCCACTCCAGTATTTCTGCCATGAAAACCAAGTGGATCAGCATGACCATGGGCATAAATATCTGCCTGGTGTGTTACGGTCTATGATATCACGGAGAGTCGGAAACAACCGAACAACACAGAAACAATATATATATATCACCTCTGTAGATATCAGAAACATGTTTTGGGTAGAAGATTTTAAAGTGTCCCATTCTCGAGGTGTTGGTCAATAGCGTGTTCATTACATCTAAAATATTGAATACAAAGTGTGATACTCTCCATGCAGGAATGGGTACAATAAGTCAATAACACCTTCATGTGACAGAGCTGAGAAGTAATTCATCTAATGATCTAAGAATCTCCCTGAGGTCTAAGCATGCCCAGTTGTTTGTTTAACAAATGACCTACACTGAACAAAATATATCCAGAGCCCCAGACTACCAACAATTAGTGGGCATTGATCTGTCACTAACAAAAGTTACAGACTGTCCTCAGTAAGTGGATCAGAAAGACATACAAAGAAATACAAACTTCAATGTATGATTATTATAGGGAAATACAATGCATTTTAATAGCATTTCATTGATAAAATATCTGTTATTACTTATAGTTTTAAATTATGCCATATTTGGAACATTTTTTATGTTACTTTATGTCTAGAATACATCACATATATAAAGCAAGGGAGAGCACCCTAACCATGGTATTTGGTTCTTCGGGTCCTGGTGGAGACAACAAGCATGCCCTTAGATTTATTCTTTTACACAGGTCTCTAACACAATAATACAATCCAAAACATATGGTATATGTACCAAGAGAATAAGTCCTCCTATTTGTCTGTGTCCTAGGCTGAGACGGCAAATAGATAAATAAAAAGAATGATGTGTGAGTAGTTAGTAAGCATGGTAAAACATCTCTCAAATGTGGACATGTATGTTACTAGATAACTAATATATATATATATATATATTGTTTTTGTTTTTTTGTCTTCTTTTTTAAGATTAGAGGGAAATATCTCTTATAAGTAATGATAGGACCTATCATAAACATCGCTTTTTGTATCCATTCAAAAGTGTCTATAAAACAGAGTGAACAACATTAGCTTTCCAAGTATACACATATAGAAATGTTAATATTTTAGATTCTAATTGAGCATATTCAAAATGAATAGGTTATTCTATAATGATGCGGTTTGATTGCAATTAAAGTTGCCCTCTATCAGCCAATGAGATCTACTGACTAAGCCATGCTCTTTGCATTTCCTGCTAGTTTCAATGGTTTAACAGGTTTTACTTAATATTGTGTACATGTTAATATTGTTTAACATGTGCTTGAAGAAAACAGTTGTGTTATGTTTGGGCTACTGTAAACATGTAATACAAAATACTTATGGCTTTAAAGGGTGAAGTGCTGGAAAACTTGATTTCAAATCTTAGTACATATGCACCGTAAGATAACACCAGAATGCAGAGATACACCAAGGTGTCCAGTATATCAAGCTTTAGTACATTGAGCCCCTTAGTATGACAGAATATCAGAATTGTATGGGTTGAGACCATATTTAAGGAGCAAACTAATTATATGTGAATGTGAGTACTATTACTGAGACCAACATTTTAAGAAATAAATGTGATATAACTAGAAGTCAAAATGTATGCAGAACTGACAAACTGAATATTTCCCATTAAGATATATATCTCAATCCCCACCGAATGAGAAGCCTGAATGTCTCATCTTGTTGCTGGCCCCACTCCCTGCTGTCTCTTTGAATAGAGCAGTTACACAGCAGCTCAGGCACTCAGGGTGTCTCACTGTCTCCTGTCTCCCTTCTATCCTGGGAACCATGGCATCCCAGGAGGTCTATGACACCAGGAGGCTGCAATCCCTAAATAACTCCCAGCCGCCTCACACTGCCAACTCCTGATAGTCACTACATAGTGCTCTCACCCCCCTCCACCTTTCAATATATAATGAACATGTATTTTTGAACATTGCACAAAGTCAAGGGAAGGCACAATTTAGTGACTTAAAAAAAAAAAATCCCACTACACATTTGCGAGGGCCTCAGTTGCTGGCAAGGAGCACCTTCAAGCGTTAGCGAGCCCGCAAGCGTTAGCAACAACTCACAACTATATATGTGATGTGATAAGAGCAGATTTCCATCACTGTTTTAAAGCATATTTTCCTCTGACACCTGTCAATGATAGATCTATTAAATGGAAGTTAGTTTCCAAATACAATAGCAGAAGGAGCAAAACAGATCAACATACCCTATCTACTTGTCTTTCTTGTGCTATGTCTTGTCTATCCTGCTTATTACTTTGATACTTATCAGTCCCCTATTCTGGCATTATATTTCTGTTCTGCATTTACAACTGATGTCTATCTGTTTATTACTCGTTTTGATGTTACTTCTTGTTTATACGGTTGTTATTGTGCTGGTGTTACATTATACTATTGTTACTTTTATATGTTGGCAGTGGTACCAGTCTGAATACTCGTTACTTCTCTATGTTGGCACTACATCTTGTGTATACTGTTGTTATTGCCATGTGCCGGTGTTACTCTTTATGTATATGTTTGTTACTTCTCTTTGCTGGGGTTACTAACTTTAAATTAAGTAATTTCTTGCGTATACTATATTTATTCAAATAACTCTCCCTCCCACTGGTAGTGAGAGGGTTAAGGCAGGGAATATAAGACAGACTCCAGCCCTGTGCTTGCTCTCTGCTGTCAGAGCAGCCAAATTGTTTCCATAAGTTTGTTAGAGCTCCAGCAGACTCCAACAACCGCTCCATCCCGGCCTCTTAAGTAAAGGAGGTCAGGCAAGTTTAGTACATTCATCCTTTTCTTGCTCCCACACACTAATCAGATGCTGGGGCAGAAATAGTGGACAGCCTTGTACAGCAAACTAATAAATGTGACTAATTAGGTAGAAATCAGTCACAGCTCTATGGGATGAATGGACACACACATTGCACTACACTGTTTAATGGTGGCAGATATTGTATTTTGCTCCCAATAGGATTAGGTACAAGGGAGGAATATGAGGAACGTTTGATGCAGATATCCATTTCTATTGAAACACTGCCACTATGACTAGCTTATTAGAAAGGGGAGTAAATAAAAGCATAAGTCTAAATAGGCTAACCCTCCCCCTCAGGCTCCAGACAAACTAGCAGTTCAAGATGAAAGAGCATATGAAACAGGCTTGGAATCTTAGGTTATCATGTGGAATTTTTGGCCAAAGACTGACCCTGAAAAGAAACTTTAATTACCGTAGCTAGCAGAGACATTCTAATACAGCCATATTCCACCTTATGGCTTTAAAGGTACAGTAAAATCCTGGTTATCCGGCACCTAACCAACTGGCACTATCAAACCACCAGCACTGGCATCAATTCCCCATGTTACCGAAACTTCTGCTAAACCAGCATAACTGGCACTAAAAAAATACTAACTTTTTTTCTAATTGTTTTTTTCTGGGCCTAAATGGCCCAGATTAGGTGCTAATGCCTTTTTAAATGCATTTTGAGTGTTTTGGGTGGGGCTTTAAAGGTCGTTTAGACCATTAGATTTGGAGTCCCCAAGGGTGCTGGATAACGGGGCGTTTACTGTATATGAAAGTGAGCGGGGTTAGGAATGCATCCTGTAGAATGCATCATAACCCACCTAGCAAAAAATGTTTTCATGAAAAAAGGAAAAAAAAAATGTGCTGGGGGTTATGTAGACACCCCCAGTAATGGCACTGCGCATATCGGGTACTTCATAAAAAAAAATTACCCAATAAAAAAGCTGATGATTGGCTAAAGGAAAGGAAAATGTCGGAAATCATGTGACTTCTCACAGTAGGACAGACTAGTGGTGCTAACTGAGCATGTCTGCACAATCCCCAGGCCAAAAAGATACTATGTATTACTTATGCTAATATTCCCTGGGAATTTCAGGGGGTGTCAACATTGCGAGAAAACAGTTTGCAAATGCAAGAAATTCACTAAACTTCAGGCTAACGTTTTAACTGTTTGCTTTGGATTTTTTTCATGCAAACAATTTTTTTTCAGGCCCTATACATTCTCCTCTATCAGATGCACTGATAACCCATCTCACTTGCATATGCCTTTAAGAACTAAAATTTTTCTTTTAAATGGAAAGCTTATGACTTTGGATCATTGAGGAAAAGTGACTGGACATGACAAAGACTGACACATTGTGTGTGTGAAAGACATAATCCAAACCTACACAAAACCATAAATAATACACATATTGTTGTGTATGACGCACACGGAGGTGGAAACAATGAGTAAGGAGATAAGAAGGAATAAGAGCTCCATAAATATTCTTGTAGTTCTACCCTCCCACAATGACAGAATAACAAGAGTTCTCTTATCTGGTGCAATGGAGCCAAATCTACCAGCAAAATACTGCCGCCCTTAAGGGTTAAACAGGGTTAGCAGATAGTGTCAAATGTCTATGCTTATCCACTCCTAGCTGTGATTTTATGTTAGTCCTCATTTCACAGTTCAGATTATGCCCCACAGAAATAATAGGGTTAGAAAGTATAAATGCTAAACTGGTATAATCTGTCTCCGCCATGCTGTATAATCACATTTATAGGGTCACCTAAAGCTTTCTTTAACTCAATTGTAGTTATAGGCACAAGGCAAACTGAATAGAGCTTGTAAATAAGTCAATACGTTTATTAAAAGTTTAATTGTGTCAGACAAAGTATGAGGAGTCTTGAACAACACCCATTGCATTCGACACTTGAAAAACTCGCACAGGAAGGACAAGTGCCTGCTGAGATAATTGTTGAAAATACCACTTTGATTATTCCCATGGCAATGAAATACGACTAAATGTATTTGTGTAAATCTAGAACACACCCCTAGTTAGAACACTTCCACTTGAAGGCATTTGTAATGACAGTTTCATCAATGACTTCAGCAGACCCATGTCTAATTCTTTGCAAATGACGAGTAGAATGGGTCCTATCTTTTCTGCTACACATTTTAAAAGTAAGCTTTTAATGAATGTATTTTTTTTTTTTAAAACACACACGTCTGCACTAATTGCACTCTATAGCCATATACTATTAACAACGGTATACACATTCAGAGGTATTATAAGGGAATTCTTTAGCCTACACAAATAATTACAAGCAGGGTCAGATATACATTTTTGCAGCCCCTGGGCAGTGAACTCTAAGGTGCCCCTGTGCACATGCAGTGTGCACTACCGTTGTTTGCTTTGATGTATATAATCATTCACTCACACACAAACACATCAAAGACACAAACATACACATCCCACACATCAAATACATACACACACACACACACACACATACATACACAAACACACACACACATACACACAAACCAAACAACCATCACATCACACATCCATTGCACATACCGTATTGGTCCGAATATAAGCCGCACCCGTAAAGTTCAAGGGGAAAAAATAGAAAAAAGATAGTACTTCAATATAAGCCGCACCCGTAAAATTGGAGAGAAAAAGACTCTCAAAGTGATCAGCCATTGCAAGAAACAGGCTTTCTAATTAGCTCTGTAGCTTTTTTTGCAGGTTACAGGCCTTACAGGATGTTAGAATCACTAAACCCGTAAATCGCTATTCAATACCACAGTCTAAAGCACGAAAATCGGCACCCTTAACTCGCAATCACGCAAATCGGCAGTAATTTTGCGTTCGCGAATTGAAGCAGCAAACGTAACAAGCAAAGTTTGCAAATCTTGCAATGATTTTTTTTGCGGCCGCGAATATAAGCAGCACCCGTAACTCGCAAGCTCAAAAATCAGAAAAAAGGTGCGGCTTATCACATGCATACAAACATACAGACAAACACACACAACATATAGACAAACACACAACATACAGACAAACACCACATACATATACACATACACAGCTAGGCAGTATATAAAGTCTACCTGTGTCATGGTCTCCCAAGATCAGGCTCCTGAAGCTCCTTCTCCTCATGGGCAGAAGCAGCGCCGCTGGAGGAAATGGGAGAGCTGGGGGAGGAGTGCTCTGGGTTAATTCAACTCTACTCCCAGGACAGGAAGCAGCAGAGGATCTACCAACTGGTCACCCAGTATGTAAATACTCAATGCCCCGGCCACCCATTATAATTGAAATTAAATATATTATGGGTCAAAGCTTTTATGGAAAAGACATACTGCTCCTCAAAGCTGGTAATGCATGATTAAGTTTAATTTTGCTATTTGTTGTGTCCCCATTTCATTTAATCTGGAGGGGATCCCCCACCCTCTAGTTGCTATGCCCCTGTCTGGACTACGAACCTGTCTACAACAGCCAGCCCACTTGTTTTCTCTTAAACTGTGATATAGTTTACAATGCAATATATTGCTTTTCATAGAGTTTCACATCAGATCAGTGACAACAGAGATCTAGAAACGTTTTTTTAATTAACAGTAGTACACCTCAGAGTGGAACTATAAAAGAGACAATCTCATATTTTTAGTGCTCGATTTTAAAGAACTATAATTAACTAGGAAATTGCGAGTCAAAAATCATGGGAATAAAATTGTAAGGCTGGCAATGCTGTTTGCCACACAATGTGAGGCATTTGCTCCTCTGAGCATCATTTGCTTTGGGCGCGCTGACTGCTGTTGGTTTTATTTTCAAAGTCCTGCGTGCCTGGCGTTGTTTGCATGTGTTCGCCATTGTTTATTTTCTTCTGCATTTGTGTATTTTCTAAGTTCTGTGTGCCTGGCCTTGCTGAGCCTTGTTTTCATCCAGTTTCACAATTTTTTATTTTTTTCAACCGTAATATTTTTCTTCACTTAGCTGATTTTATAGCGGTAAGAAATGCAAAATATGGCTCCAATTCGTTTTCAACTTCTCTCCCAGGCTTCCTGGCTTTCCCCCCTGTGCTGTGTGTGAGTGTGTTATTTTTTTATTATTATTTAGGTGTTTTTTCTGTGTTTTCCAGTTACGCATTTGAACCAACTGCGTGCCTTGCGATCATTGCAGCCTAAATCCTGCATGCCTCAACTACTCGCTTCGCGAGGCTCGCAATTGTAGTTGCGTGGCGCAACTGCTTGCCTCGCTTTGCGCGGCTCGCAGTCAGCAGCTCGCCTCTCTTTGTGAAGGCAGCAAGTGCGTGACCAACATGGCAAACGTCCTTAACACTGAAAACTATATACGTGATGATAATGGGTAAAATGTCATTACCCTTCTAGATCGTCACCTTATCGTGGTGAAAGTACTTGTGTATCTCAAGATGGGCAGGTCATAGCATAGAGGTTGGACAAATTGCGGTCTACTGGAGAAGGAACTGGCAACCCACTCCAGTATCTTTGCCATGAAAACCTTATGGATTAGTACAACCAGACACAAGATGTGCCTGGTGTCCTGCGGTCCATAGGGTCACGGAGAGTTGGGCACAACTGAACAACAACTTTTTATTTACTACCTATTATATGCAACTAGCGATTTACCCATCAAAAAATGACGGCAATAACATTTTAAGCCATGGCAATGCTGTTTGCCACACAATGCGAGCTATGGCCCCTCTGAGCACCTTCGGCGATCATCGCGAGCCCTGCGCTGTCATTGCGAGCCTCTCCCACCCTGTGTAGTTTAGAGGCCTTGCAATGATTGTTACTGCCTTGGGTTTAATGTTACTGCCTTGGGTTAAGTGTTACTGCCTTGGGTTAAATGTTACTGGCTTGGGTTAAGTTACTCCCTTCGGCCTCATTTTCATCCTGTTACGTTTTTTTTCTTGCTTAGGTGATTTTCGATTGTGTAAAAATGCGAAATATGGCTCAAATTAACTTCCACCTCAGTCACAGGCTCCCTGGCTCTCCTCCTGTGCTGTGTGTGTAAGTTAATTTGAGACATATTTGTTTTTTTTTGTTGTTCATTCAATTTTCGTGGTTCGGCCGTTAAATTAGTAATTTTTGCGAGGCCCGCAATTTGTGCTATGTCCGCAATTTTTGCGAGGTCCTTAATATTTGCATCCTACGGGGCTCGCAAAGGTCTTTGGCGCTCATTGCAGCTAAGTCCTACAGCTAAGTCCTGGCATAAGAAAAAAGGGGCCGTTCCTGTCAGCTGACCTCCAGCAGTGGCGACCATCGGCCACTAGGTGCCACGTTCGAGATTTTAGTACATTTCCTAGCTTTAGGGTTAAGGGTTAGGGTTAGTGGTTAAGGGTTAGGGTTAAGCTTAGGGGTTAGGGTTTACGCTTAGGGTACTGGTAGATAAGCTTTACACCACCAAAGCAATCACTAAAATCTTGGCTGCGTCACCTAGTGGCCAATGGCCACCACTGCTGGAGGTCATCTAAAAAGAAAGTCCCAAAAAAAGCGTTACAAATATCTGACCATAGTGTCCCTTTAATGTATTTCAGAACCTAGGCACAATATATATTTCAGTAAATAACCCTGTAATCCATACTGGATTTTCTCCTGATAACGTCCCCTTTAAATATAAGAAATAAATAAACAATAGCTACGAGTGAGAATACATGAGCTGGAATACATTGCATGTGGCTCAATGAGAGCCCCTTTTATTGTATCTGTCCCCTTTCAGAAGCACATTGTGCCCAATGAATTCCAATTATGGACTGGCTGCTTTTCCCTTATTTGAACTTTCTCAAGTTGGCAGCAGCCAGATTCTGAGAAAGAGAAACTCACAGATTCACACAGACAGGGAGATGATCTTAAAGGGACACAGACAGCCAAAGTTCCAATTATGCAGTTAAATACTACACAAGTTTTTGCATGAAATATATAATTTTGAAAATATACTCATTCTTTATCTTGCCCTTATATGCAAAATAAATTAAAAAATAAAACACAATAAAGCCTAAATGGAAGCATGCAGCAAAGAATACGTTTTTTTTTAAAAGCCCAAATGCAAAGGTTGCATTTGAAGTGTTTTTTGTTTTATAAAAGCTGTTTGATTATCCAAAAGACCACACAAAAAAACGACCACAATGGTCCTTTGAAGGCCTTTTTTTAGCTATAAAAACTACTACAAAATAACATAAACAGGTTATTATGAAGTAAAACAGTTTTAGAGAAAAATGTATATTTAGATGACTTGATTGTGTTATGGGCAGATCCATGTTTGGTTGCTAGTCTGTCTTTAGTATGGGAGCAGGGTCTTACTCTGCTATTCATTTCTACTGTCATGGGGCCATTTGTAGAGGACCTTTTTAGCAGCATTAGATACTATATACTATCTCATCTGTGTCTACAGTTCCCCCCACTCCTTCCAAGCTTCTAATGCCTTTAAAAACAGAGACAAAATATAATTATTAGAACAATATTGCTATGCCTGTTAAATAAATAGCTTAATGTTGCTTTAATATAAGTTTTATAGGCCTCAGTAATTCACTTTCATACCTAAAATGTGCTCTTATAAGTACAACGTTGACAATTTGGGAGGTTATAGGTGTCATATCTCAGTTTCTCATCCTCCACCCACTGCCTTCTCTATCATCCACAACATTATCAATATTCTTCTTTCTGTATTTTAGTTCTGTTTTACTTTTAAGTCAACATTAGGCACATTTATCCCAAGATGCATTGCCATAATTCTTACAATTATATAACTACTAGCAAATTGCCCGTCAAAAAATGACGGCAATCAAATCGTAAGTGAGCTAATGCTGTTTGGTGTATAATAATAAAATAAGTAATAGAATAATAAAGTAATATACTTTACCTATTTTGAAGTAATATATGCAGGAAGCATTCTGTTGAAGAGCTGGCAATCTGTTTTGATGTTGCTGCAGCATCAGTGCTGTGGCGCTGCTGTGTAAGCGTGATGAATGTGTGCAGTGTAATAGTGTGCGTGTGCGAGACAAATCCGTTAGCATAGCTGTGTACTTCCGCATTGTATAAGTTATTGTTCTTAAATGGCGGCTAATGTGTGGTATGCCACTGATTTAGCGTCCTTCGTTTTGGATGTCATACGACTTTTTGGGAATATCCGTAGCTGTTTTGTGGTGTTTTGCGTGTTTAGAGTCCTGTAGCCTCGTTTTCGTTTTGTTCGGCGGCCATTTTTTCTCTCGCTTAGGTGATTTTCGGGTTTTTAAACTCCGAAATTTGTACTTAAATCGAGGTGTAACTTTACTTGCAGAGGTCCTGGGTGCCCCCCTTGCTGTGGGTAAGCTTTTTATATGTTTGTTGTGTGTATTTATTATGTTTCTAATGTGTTTGTGGTTGCGCGGGTTGCGTCCTTGTTTTCGGATCTCGTATGTCTTTTTCGGCAATTCCGTAGGTGTTTTGCGTCTTAGACTGCGGTAGCCTCGTTTTCGTTTTTTTCGGCGGCCATTTTTTCTCTTGCTTAGAGAATTTTTTAGTGTCTAAACTGTTTTATTTTGAGTTAAATTGAGGTGTAACTTCAGTTTTTGAGGTCCTGGGTGCCCCCTCTTCCTGTAGGTAAGCTTTTTATGTATGTGTTGTGTGTATTTATTGTGTTTTTAATTTTTTCATGTGCGGGTTAAGGCCGATTTTTGCGAGGTCGTAATTGGTGGTAACGTGTCTCGTATTTTTTTGCGAGGTCCGCAGTTGCTGGCAACGTTAGCGACATCTCGCATGCTCACAACTATATATGTGATGTAGTGTGGTCAAATAACCTGAATCATGTACACAATATGTGTTGAGGGTTAAAGCCTCCCACATATAAAATATTTTAAAGAACTAGACTAAATTATGCTCAAAATATAAAAAATACACCGTTTATTTACTGTTATTTGTAATTATGTTGTATGTAGAACTACCAAATGCGTTCCTTGGTGGTCGAATGGTTAGGATTCGGTGCTTTCACGTCTGTGACCTGGGTTTCATTCCAGCCAGGGAACCACCCCAGGAAGCCATGCAGGGTTGGGCCTGGTCAGTACTTTGATGGGACACCACCTCGGAATACCAGGAGCTGTATCCTGTGACCCACTAGATAAGGAACAGGCAACCCACTTCAGGATCTCTGCCATGAATACCAAGTGCGTTGCTGTCTATGAGGTCACAGAGAGTTGGACACGACTTAAGGATGCAAACACATACAATCACAACTGCCATGTTTGTTTATCTGCTTTCTCAGTACGGCAGTGAGCTTGGATTCTGATAGGGTTTCAGTCGCTGCTATTAAGACAACAACTAAAGAGAACAAGCTTTCCTATGCAACAAAACAAAATCCCAGATTTAACTACCTCTACTGGATCCTGGATGAAGCCATGATACATTGGTGGAAATATCGTGTGTACATTTCTGGAGAGAAATTGTTGCATTTCCTGAAGCAAAGAGTCTACTTCTCGGCATGATGACAGGGGATGTCCATTATCTACACAGGTTCATTCTTCGTTCCTTCAGCACCCCTTCCTTCACTGATAGCTAAAACACACCCGATTCACATGATTCAGCTCTGAAGTAGTGATTCAACAAACACAAGATAGATTTCTATACTCTTAACAATAGTTTTCAACAATTCAGATTTCCCACCAAAAATCTTATATTTATAGATTACACAGCTGCTACTATATTTAGTTTGGCACATACTTAACAAACAAGTGTATTTTTTCTTGAACTGCAGTAAAATAATGGTTAGGATTGGGATTAGGTTCTGGGTTAATGTACAACTGGATTGGGCCTGGTCAGTACTTGGATGTGAGACCAACTATAATTATCTGGAGCTGTATCCTGTGGCCCACTGTAGAAGGAACTGACAACCCACTCTAGTATCTCTTCCATGAATACCCAGTGGCTCAGCATGTGTGTTACGGTCCATGAGGTCATGGAGAGTTGGACATGACCGAACGATGCAAACACACACAAGTGGATTTAGGGATTGTGATTCAGGTTAAAATTAGGATTAATGTTAGTACCTCTTTCTGGATCGCTACCTGGTCTTGGTGAAAGGGCTGAAGTGCTTCAATGCAGCTGTGAGCTAAACCATGTAGGGTCACCGAAGATGGGATGGTCATAGCAGAGAGCTCCGGCAAATAACAGTCCATAGTAGAAGGAACTGGCAATCCACTCTAGCATCCATAAGAATTCCTTATGGATGAGCACAAGCAGACACAAGATGTGCTTGGCGTGCAGCGGTCCATAGGGTCACAGAGAGTCAGACACGATGAACGACTAAAAAACAACAACAATGCTAGTACGGGCCCTGGACACTGAAATTGATAATTTCCAATAAATAATTTAAGAGTATTTTGGTATTAGTTGTTAAAGTTATAGAAGCTTCTGCAAAATGTATCACTGAAATGGAAATTATGGTTTACTCTCAGTATTTGTTCTGCTATTAGAAACTAATTAAATTAATGGGTTATGTGTGCGGTTTTGCTCTCTCTCTATAATGGCCCTTTAATAGTTTAAAGTACCTACAGGAAAGCTTATCAACAGAAGCTCGGTTTATAACACTGTTGCTTTATTAGATATCCTTGTTGGTGACTAATGCTTTGTTTGAGTTCTGGATTTCATGAACACAATGTTACAAGTAAGCTCAGAATCCACATATAAGTAGCAATGTATGTGCAGCCATGGACAATGGGCCAGTGTTTTATGGAAGGGTACTTGGATCACACTGTACTGACCTCACAACAAAGCCTCATAATGCTGGCCCTATAATTCATCCTTCATTTATTTTTTAATAGTTTATTGTTTAAGACTTGACAATGCAAGGCACCAAAATGGAACCCTTATCAAATCTGTCAGAAGTTATAAATGGGATAGTTTGCTCATAAACATATATCCAACGGAGAGATGGTGCAGGAAATATGCAACACAGAAAAGTTTTGTATTTTGCATTACTATACACTAAGGCCCTCATTCAATTGCGATTTGGCCAATTGAATAGTGCTCTAAATAAGCACATAACATATTTTTTTCAAATAAGTTTTTAGTTAGTGAAAACCTTGCTTTTGGATAGATGTTTACTAACTAAAAACTTCTTTGAAAAAATATGTTATGTGCTTATTTAGACCCCTATTCAATTGGGCAAATTGCAAGTGAATGAGGGCCTAAGAGTCTAAATAAGCAAAACTGTCATTTACTGTTATAAGAAACAGAAATGAAGAATGCATAAGAAACAACAAGCCTCTCTAGTCTGCCCTTTCTAACAATGTAAAAGTTTGGCTTAACAAATCCTCAAAGTAACCAGACATGTCTGAATTCCTTTGCTGTGTATGGTTCTATCACTGACATTGGAAGGCTGTTCCACTTATATATATTATACTAGCAACTTGCCCGTCAAAAATGACGGCAATAAAATTGGAAGGCTTGCAATGCTTTAACTGGCACCCATAGCGAGCCTCTCCCCCCTCTACTTTATTGTCAGCGTAATGAGCGCGGGCCCCGCAATGAGTGGCTTTGGTGTAACCTTGGCACTCATTGCG
The DNA here is from genome assembly GCA_027410445.1 of Discoglossus pictus. Classification (NCBI taxonomy): domain Eukaryota; kingdom Metazoa; phylum Chordata; class Amphibia; order Anura; family Alytidae; genus Discoglossus; species Discoglossus pictus. Next base: position 375,544,264 of record CM050164.1, read on the forward strand.
TGCCTTGCGACGAGCTCCCCTGTGTCTCTTTGCCCCCTCTCCCTCCACTGTGTCTCTTTGCCCCCCTCTCCTGTGTCTTTTTCCCCCTCTATCCCTCCCCTGTGTCTCTTTCCCCCTCGCCTGTGTCTCATCCCCCCCATCTCCCTCCCTTGTGTCTCCTTTACCCCTCTCTCCCTCCACCGTGTCTCTTCCTCCCCTCGCCTGTGTCTTTTCCCCCTTCCCCTCTGTCTTTTCCCCCCCTCCAGTGTCCCCCTCCCTCCCCTGTGTCTCTTCCACCCCTCTCCCTCCCCTGTGTCTTTTCCACCCCTCTTCCTCCCCTGTGTCTCTTCTGCCTCCCCTGTGTCTCCTTCCCTCATCTCCCTCCCCTGTGTCTCTTTCCCTCATCTCCCTCCTATGTTTCTCTTTCCCTCTCTCCCTCCCTTGTGTCTCCTTCCCCATCTCCTTCCCATGTGTCTCCTTCCCCTAGCTCCCTTCACTATGTCCCCTTCCCCCCCTCCCCTGTGTCTCTCCCCCTCTCTTTCCCCTCTCCCTCCCTTGTGTATCTTCCCACTCTCCCTCCCCTATGTCTCTCCCCCCTACCCTGTGTCTCCTTTCACCCACCCCTTTCCCCTGTGTCTCTTCTCCCCTGTGTTACTCCCCCCTCTTCCTCCCCTGTGTCTCCTTTCCACCCTCTCCCTCCCCTGTGTCTCCTTTCTCCCCCCTCTCCCTCCCCTGTGTCTCCTTTCTCCCTCTTTCTCCCGCTCCCTGCGCGCAATGCTGACTGCTCGCATGTTGTGAATGGCATCTTATGTCATCAAAGATGGCGACGGCGTGTTCACCTGACTTGACGTGCGCGGTTCACATCTCTCGCTTCTTTGGCAGTCAGTACTAGGGGTAACCACCTAAAACAAGGGAATAATAACAGGCAAAGTAACTTACATGCACAGAATAGGGAAAAATGGATCTGTGCACTTAACTGCCTAGCAGCTCCAAAAAGGTAAACCCGGCCCTGTGTGCGCACCTTCTGAGCAGTTGTGGGATGGGCATGAGAGGAAGCAGGAGAAGAGAGGGGAATACATTTGTTAAATCTTTGGAGTTTTTTTGTATGTTACACCGTTCCTTCTTTTTGCACATGCTCAGAAACAGTCAGCTTGTAAGTATAACTGCAAGCCCTGCTCCTGCAAAATGTAGACTTCCCTCTCACACATGCAACTGTGATCAAAGTATCATGGATGCCTTCAGAAACAAGCAAATATATCATTTTTTTTTTATTTATTAAAAACTAACTTGATAACACTTTCACCTGCCTAATTATGCTATTCATTGTATATATGTATGGACAGTGAGTTTCTTAACAAAAGCTATGATTGGTATCATTTATATCATTTGTTGCTGAGTCATTTTCATTTTGATTATGCAGCCTAATTTCTACACTTAGGGCCTCATTCAAATGTGATTTGGCCAATTGAATGGGGTTCTATATAAGCACATAGCATTTTTTTACAGAAGTTTTTATTTAGTGAACTTCTATCCAAAAGCAAAGTCTTCACTAACTAAAAACTTCTGTAAAAAAAACATGCTATGTGCTTATATAGAGCCTTATTCAATTGACCAAATTGCATTTGAATGAGGCCCTGGAACTGGAACTTAACTTTTATAATTTGTTTATAAAATTCTAGAATATTCTATGTTAATCATCATGTGTAGAATTAACACATGGGACATTAGACACATTTATTACAAAGAAGGAATGGAGATCACTGCTCTATATATAGGCTTTTGATGGCCATAAAAATGTATTTATGTTTAATGATCCAAGCAGAGGATTGTATAAATTTACACATACTTAAGTGAGCATATTTAACAATACTTTGAATTACACAAATATCCTTTGTATCCCTAGAGCTGTAAGGGATCATAACATGGAACATGGGCATAGGAGCCTAAACAAATCTGGGGGGGGGGCAAAATTTAAAGAGAAAAAAACTGTGGCCCTGATTGGTGCTATGCAACTCTATGGGTCAAAGCTTTTATGGTAAAGACATATTGCTCCGTAGAGGCCAAGACTGGTGAGGCATGATTAAGTTTAATTTTGCTATTTTTTTGTGTCCCCTATTCAAAAATTTGCGGGGATTTGCCCCTGACATGGAACCCTTGGTCAGTTTATCTAAGGAGATCAGCATCAGCAACTATGTGCTGAGTCCCACTGAAAACCAAAATGTATACTTGGTGGTATGCTCACTCTCTTATGCAAAGTAGACTTTGCATTTTGGAGCTGGACTGTCCATGCAGATTGATTTAAACCGATGTGTCAGATTATATTTCTAGTTGTATGTGTAGCACAAGTAAACTAAAAGAGGATGGGTCTTGTATGGGTAGTATTTGCATAAAAAAATTACAGCATTGCTCATTTTGTGCTGAGCATTTCAATGCACTCTATAAACATACATTTAAAAATGTTTCAGTCCCTAATATGGATCTTTGTGATGGTTACTGAAAAGCAAGTAACAAATAAGTATTTATATGAAAGGAATAAAACACACACATAAATCCAATGGCTTTGGCTACACCAAAAACAATTCTACATCTTCATGGGGCCTCAAGGATTCCCTCCTCTAAAGATGACGCATGGATGTCAGATAATCACTTCCAGATTGGAAGATTTTTGCTGTTACGTTTGATGTGATAATGTTGTTGTTTTTAAGTTACCATTTTGTGGTAGTAATAATACATACGTCATACACATGATTGCATTTAATGAGAAACTAGGTTTGTTGTTTTCACTTATTTTGTCTTCAAAAAGCTCATTGTGTGGTAAGGCACAAGTTGGGGAAGTGACAGTTCCTCTTTTCCAGGGTTTTCTTTCCCCTTGTTTGTCAAAATATGGGACTGACTGAAACATTGGTTGTCTAGTACTTAGAAAATGTGTGTACTTCAATTCCCAGTATGTGGGTCACCATTCTTTTGAACTCTACTAGCTTATCTATCTATCTATCTATCTATCTATCTATCTATCTATCTATCTATCTATCTATCTATCTATCTAACTATCACAAGAAAGTGGAGAACAAACTTGTCACTTTGTATACCAATAGCTAATACCACAACTATTAATATATAACTATCCCACTGTGGTCTATAACCAAATATTATTGCATGATTATGCATAATGGCATCAAAGTTATTTGATACTACTAATATATCCTTTTAATGAGGGGTCTGTGAGCAGGATGAAAGGTGGCAGACAGTGAATCACTGATTTGGGGCAGATGTAAAGCTATTTTTGTGTCTATCTCATGTATTACTAGTTATCTCTGTCCTGCCGTGGTTGAAATTTAGATATTGTATTGGTACCTTTTAGAGATCAAATCAAGATTGCAGCCTTTGGTGAAGAACATTATTATCCCCATGATACCCAATGAGTCTAACCCAATGAGTTTCCAAATATTTTGTCCATCTTATTCAATGAGAGTGAAAGGTATGAGTAAAGATCATGTTTGGACATTACATTCTTTTTTATATTAATAAATTAAGAGGCAACAAAGTAGAATACAGATTGCTACAGCAGTCTAATTGTTAAAGCTAACAAGTATTTAAATGCAAAACAAATGAAAAGCAATAATATAATAATTATTGGAGCTCCCAAAATAAAATTATATAGTGAAAATATAATTGTGCAAGCTTTTTCCACTGTAACAGCAACTCAGGGCTATCATGAGTTAACATGAGCTGGGTATAGTGGGCATAGGTGGATTACATACAACTACCTTGAAAATCCAATTTGATTTGAGGTCTCACTTGATGATGGATTCCATTTACAGCAATTGTGTTGGCGCATAGGAGGGAAAAGAAGATAAATCAACAGCCTTGCAGTGTACACTATATTATAAAATTGAGAAGAGTGGTTATACATATATATATTTGTATTTTGCACTTTTATACTAGTATTGGACTTATGGACTGGATTAATACAACTCTTCTATTGGTCCTATACTATTTAGTAATTAACTATGTCCACAGGGTTTTGTGTAACTGCATGCATCAATATATGTGGAGTGATAAATGAGGTGGAAATTTTCTCACTAATGCGTTGAAATACCTTTTCCAATTGTATCCTTATTCAGGTTGGGGAGGTGTATTTAGACTTTAAGGAATAGGATCCATAGCATAACATAGGAACAAGAGAGGTCTGATCAAAACTGTTAGAACGTGTTCACTTTAAAGGACCACTGTAGCACATTTAAAAGTAAAGCTCATATGTTTGTTTGCTGTGCATAATCTATTTAAAACAGTATGTAGTTTAAAATAATAAAAATAATCACTTTTTTTTAGCTTTTAGCTGTGTTTTCTTCTGAATCAGAGTAGCGTAGCTGTGTCTATCAGGGGCGTGGCCAGCTCTTCCTGTGGGCTGGACTAAACATTACGTTCTGCTTAAGACTGAGCATACTCATTAAAGGGGTGGGGCTACTATGGCTTATGCACTGTCTCAGGGCAGGACCTGTGGTGCAACTGTAAGCATTTTACAATAGAGCTTTTACCTCTGTGTAGGTAGTGGGGGCAGAGCTAATGATATCATGATGCAGGACCAGTGACATTAGCTCAGCCTTCTTCTAAGCTCAATGAAAGTCCCGCTCACAGATAGAGCCAGACACCCCCCTGATAGACACAAGTAGGAGGAGACACACAGCTTTGCTTGAGGAGAAAATGGGCAGCCTAAAAGCTCAGAAAATGGTAACTTTTATTTATTTTGAACTGCATAAAGTTTTTATTAGTCTATATAACAAAAGTAGTAAGGTTCTCCAGGAGTGCTCCACCATGTCACTCTTTAGTATATATGGGGTCTAGTGTAAAAAAGCAATGGACCATATAAACTAAAGTATGACATAGTAAAGAACTCTTGGAGGTATCAAATCTTACCTCACATAACCCAAGGGTATCATTGGAATGGAAATGTTCTCTAAGACACCACTTTTTAGTACATATGGATTAATGTGTCAAAGTGAATTCTTACTAGTACTCTGAAGATTGACAATTTATTGACACCAAAAAAATATTAATACAAATACCCAAGTTCATTACAGGGACATGGAACACAATTCTTTTTTCATGCTTTAAACATTACTAAAATTATATTTTGCATGAATATTAGAATGTAAAACCTGTTTGACCTTCATTGAAATTAACAGGAAATTACTTATACATGTATATCGCTGTTCATTGGCTGACAGGGGCAAGCCCCTAGATCGGATAAATGATTGAGTATTTTGAGTGCATCATTTCTGCTTTCAGTGCATAATTTAGAAAAGGAAACACACAGTGGTATATTATAAAATACCGTCTTTCAGATGCAACAAAGAAAACATGTTTTCAATGTCCCTTCTTATAAGACTTATTTTTATTAACAAATGTGTCCTTTACCTGTTACAGTTTAGAAAAAAACAAACAAAATATTTCTACATAAATCATACTTCAGAATTCTTCTTTTTGATCTTCTGTGGCATTTGTTCATTTGTTTTGCTTTCTCCTGTAGACAGGTTATGAAATCCTTCTAAAAAATGTTTGTTGAGGATATCTGGAAATAGCCTGCAAATGTTTAGAGTTTGGATTGCCATATATATTTGGAACAAAATAATTATTACAATATTCTGTGTAAAACCGGCAAGAAACAGCTATGACCCAATGGGTTTGTAAGAATAACTTCGGTATGAATGTAGCACCCATCAGATGACAGTCATGGGCACATTTTTTTACAGTTGAGCCACCAATCTCTAAGATTACAAATCTGTCTGACTGTTATATTAACTTCCTTTTTACAGGAAATCTAAATTTATAAAGAGAAAAAATACCGCTATACCTCATACTAGATAGTTGGACTGTTGTAGAGATAGCATTATATAGATCAATAAATAATTCATTGAGTCCCAGTGGATTTGTTGGGGTGAGCGGTCAGTCGCGTTCTGCCCTTACTGATGCCATGTCTTATGTGACATACACTTTGTGGTACTAGTAAATATTCAATAATCTCTTATAAATAACACTTTTTGATTTGTGCTTCACACAAAAATTGTCATTCGAATGCGCATGACACTGATGTAGTAACAGTAACTGTGAAACGCGTCTAATCCCTGTTATCAGTGGATCCACAATGCAGGGGAAAGCTGGGAGTTATCAACTATGACTGAGCTAGCACCTACAAAATCAGGAAAACGTAGGGCCAGTGGGAATATTAGTGGATAATTTATATCCATGCACATTCCACACCTCATTTTTAGATGAATATGTATGTTTTCATTTTAAAGTGATTATTTAATTAAAGTTATACATGCCTTTTGTTTGTTTTCTAACCTACATTTCTAAATGTAGCTATAACCTGGACACAAATATATATGAATATTTAAATGCACATTCATTGCATAGTTCCTATTCATATGATTTAAAAATAACTCAAAACTATCTTATGGCCAGAGGCATAAGTAGAAATAGCTGGGCTACAAACCAAAAAATGCAAGCTGGTTCATCTGTCCTTATACATACATTAATCATGAATATACTACTTTGTCTAGTTTCACAAAATTAATGTTTAAAAGCTAGTCAGAGATGGAGGTGATTGGGACCCTAGTGACGGGTATCATGATACAGAGGCTTTGGATCTGTATAGCTATTCTATTCACTATTCTGGAATTTACTCCAATGCTTTAACCAATTGGTTTATAATAACAATAAAATGATCACTGTACAATCAAAAAAGATATATGTTTGAAAACCTTGAGTCTGACATAGAAAATATTTATCATTTTGATACCTCTACTGAGCCCTGGAGGCATCCATGATACTTCAATATAAGCTGTGTGCACAAGAGAAACATTTAAATGTTGAGAGTATTGTTTGCATCTGTTCATGCAAGTTGCCTGCTACAGGTTTGTGAACGAGAAGTGGGTGCTGTCTATTTTAGTCAGATCCAATTATCTAACAAATACCCCTGACCACTCCCCTCTTACCCAACATCTCTCTTCACTGACAGATACAAAAAAACATACCACATGACTGAGCTCTCAAGTAGAGTTGCAGCAAAGACAAGATGGTTTCCTCTATTCATAAACAGCATGTTCAGAAGTTAGGATTTTAGTTACACCAAATATGGGGTTAAGGGCTGCACAAAAACGAGGCAGCAATGTTTTTAGATACAGGTACATGGAATGTTCCATACCTCCAGGCCTGGAAGAGGGCAGGAATGGTGTGAAAGCATCTTAGTATCCTTACAACACATACCCACTATACCAGGGTTTAGCAACATACTGTTCTGGACCTGAATGTGTCTATGTAAAGATTACACGTCAACGCCATATGTGGAAGGATGCCTTTAAGTCACAGCTGAGAATTCAAATCAGTGCCGTTTACTTATTTGATACAAAACAAAATAGACCAGTTATATAAAACTGTAAACATGTATTTGTGCCCTATTGCATATAATGAATTAAATTACGCAGACACTACTTTTACGAGAATGGTGGCAATCCTAGCCAAGAGAATGACTTTGACTTGCTTGCTTGAAGCTAAGGCTCCAGTATTAATTATTAGAAAATAGTATCAGTATCAGATGATTATTGAACAATGTAAGTTTTGATCTAGTTAAATGCGGCAGTAGCTTTTTTATAAGTGGTTTTATGTTTTATTATTTGTTTGTTTAATTAATAATCTGTGTAATAGAGAGTTTGGATTCATAATAATATGTACTGAATTGTTTAATTTTGATTGAATAAAATTTAAATTAAAAACATAACAAAAAGTGCAGCCTCAATATAAAACATTGATAAGCCCTAACATTTTGTTGCCTGCATTTTCTCTTCTATTTAAAATGTACCGATTTATTTATTTTACCAATAATCTATGTATGAGTTACTTTATCTATGTATGGGTTACTGGGGTAAATCATATTACGGCATTACTTCCTTCATTGCCTGTCCTATTTCTTTGATACAGTCAGATTCCCTCCTCTTATTCTAGCTACATCTTGACCTACTATATAGTATGTCTTGCCTTGTTCTGTTACGCTATCTCCTAACAGCATGGTAAAATTCAGGGTTGAGGAGCTTCCCATGCGTGTTTGCTACCATATCCTTTTCTGTAATATCCTAACTGAATGAGTAAAGGACTACTGAAGTGTCATATTTAAAGTAAGCTCTTAAAGAGTTCATGACTTGCATATGCTGAAAAATTTATTTTTTACAAAGTTTAAAATAAATGCATAGAATTTATGCTTTTAACTCTTAAAGTTTGCATTAAGGGTCGGAAACATTTTGCCTTTTTTCCTAAAATTATTAGACACCTGAGAGGATTAATAGATTAAGATAAGATATTTTTTTTTATTGAAAACCTGCATTCTCATGAGCGCATTTGACAATATAAAGTAAATAGAAGAGCAATCCCCAGTAGGATACACTTCCCTGCTCAGGTTATAGATACACAATGGGAGCACCCATAACACAAGCAGAGTTTGCTAAATATAAAATGGGGACGGTGTAAAGGCCAGAACGGAACAGGCCCTTTATAAAAGAAAACAATGCTAAAACCACTGGGATGTGTTATATATGACTAGCGACTTGCGCAACAAAAAATGACGGCAAGAAAATTTTAAGCCTGGCAATGCTGTTTGCCACACATTGAGAGGCTCTCCCCCCTTTATGCACATTCGGCGCACATTGCGAACCTCTCCTCTCGTCTCCTGTGTCTCCTTTCCCCCTCCTCTCCCTCCCTTGTGTCTCCTTTCCCCTCCCTCCCTTGTGTCTCCTTTTCCCTTCCTCTCCATCCTTGGTGTCTCCTTTTACCCTTCCTCCCTTGTATCTCCTTTTCCCATCCTCTCCCATCCTCTGTCTCCTTTCCCCCCTCCTCTCCCTTCCTTGTGTCACCATTTCCCTCTCCTCTCCCTCTCTTGTTTCTCCTTTTCCCCCTCCTCTCCCTCTCTTGTTTCTCCTTTCCCCCTCCTCTCCCTCCCATGTATCTCCTTTCCCCCCTCCTCTCCCTCTCTTGTTTCTCCTTTTCCCCCTCCTCTCCCTCTCTTGTTTCTCCTTTTCCCCCTCCTCTCCCTCCCTTGTATCTCCTTTCCCCCCCTCCTCTCCCTCCCTTGTTTCTCCCCCCTCCTCTCCTTCCTCCATGTGTTGTACTGGGCACTGTACATGTGTCATATATTCAAATGTCAGCTCGGTGACATACACAAACAGCGGGTGAGGGGCTCCATACAAATTTACAGTATATACCCATTCTCTCCCAGCTCCCGCTCACCACAGGCAGGTGAGAGCGAGGTTCAGTGTCACCCACACCTGGCCCGTCATCTTCTCTCGCCGTCCTGTCGCATCCTCGCCGGCATCACCTGGAGCTATACAGGGTAACGCGTGTCACACAAGCTCTACTGCTGGGTGTTATCATGCGCCTCTCCCTCACACAAAGGAATCAGCCTCGAGCGCGCCCTCACCATCCAGCGGGCCTGCACCTGGGGGCGATGCAAGCCCTGCGGGCCTCACGATGAGCGCTTATGGCTCTCATTGCGAGCCCATTCCAGCCAAGTCCTATGGGACTCATTGCGATGCCCGCAACGGGATGACAACTCGCAGTACGACCACTATATAGGTGATTAACTACAATATTTAAGACTCTAAACCAATACAATGTAATAATTTATTAAACATTTAAAAAATGAAATATGACCTGGAACAGGCCGAAACGCACACTTTATAAAATACATTTGTGCTAAAATCATTGGGATGTGTTAAATATAATTGAAAACTATATTTTAGAGCCAAACCCCATCTGATAGCATGCTTTATTAACCCTTTCACAAGCCAGAATACAATTTTTCTCGTAAAAAGAGCCGGAACCAAATTCCCCCCATACATACAACTATGTGGGATTTATTACCAAAACAGACAAAGGTGTAGGTTCTATAATAGAGATACGATACGGCCGAGATTTTGGGATGGTAAAGAGGGAAAGGACTGGGTAAAATGCTCTTTAATTATCAAATAAAGGAGTATTAAATCAGGAGTCTCAATGAATCCAAGGCCATCACATATATAGTTGTCAGCAATGCAGGTCGTTGCTAACGCTTGCGGGCTTGCAGAGCGAGCCCGCAGCAATTGCCGCAGTTGCTGGCAAGGAGTGTCGAAGGTGCTCCATCCGCTGCTGATGAGCGCAGTAGGCACTCATCCCTATGACCCCCTACGACTTTAGGCACGCAAATGCAGACACTTGTGAAGCGAGGGGCCGCATTTGCGGAGGCTCCCACGTCGGCTGCAATGAGCCGCAGGCGGGACTTACACCGCAAAATTTACGGACTTGGCATCCACAAATACGAGCCGCGAGCATTAGAAAAAAAATAAATTACGAGCTTGCAAAAATACGACCTTCACGCCCGAACCGCGCGCACATGAAAACATTAAAAACACAATAAATACACACAGCAAATACATAAAAAGCTTAGCCACAGCGGGGGGGGGGGACCTCTGCAAGTGAAGTTACACCTCAATTTAAGTCCAATTCACGAGTTTACACACACAAAAACCCCATAAGCGAGAGAAAAAATGGCCACCAAAAAAAACGAAAACGAGGCTACAGGACCCTAAACTCGCAAAACACCACAAAGCACATACAGATTTTCCGAAAAAGCCGTACGAGGTCCAAGATACACCATTAACAAGGACGCTAAATCAGCCACATACACATTAGCCACCATTTTACAACACTAACTTACACAATGCGGAAGTATCCAGCTACCCTAACGGCATCCCCTCGCGCATGCAGCCTATTTACACTACACACTGCACACACTGCAGACACTTACACCTCAGCTCCACAACAGTGCAAACCTACATTATATGCTGCAGGAACATCAAAACAGATTGTCAGCCCTTCAACACAATGCTTCCTGCATATATTACTTCAAAATAGGTAAAGTATATTCATTTATTAATTATTTCATTAGCATACAAAAAACATATACACAAAAAAAAAACCTCTCCCAATACACATAAAAGCCATTCACTGCGCGACTCACAGCGACCGCCAACGCTGCTCATAGCACACAAACCCTTCCAATAAGCGCAAAAAATACATCACCGCCGACCAAACAATAACACCAAAAGCGCCTATCAGAAAAAAAAATACAACAACCAACAGCCTTGCAATGAGCGCCGAAGGATCTCGGACCACCAACAAAATGAATGTCTCAACCAAACAGCATTACCTGCCTTACAATCTTATTGTTGTCATTTTTTGACGGGCAAGTCGCTAGTTCAAAATAATTATGCTGAATAAATCCCACAGAAATGTATTTCAATTATAATTTCAAGTACCTGTTCCTGGGCCGGAACCAAACTACAGTGGTGGCTAATTCTGCTCCTGCTATTGTATATTATAAATAGCCATTACATTTGAACACAAAGGTGCAAGAAGATGTAATTTGTGTTAATTTATCACGTTTTGTGTCATTAGTGTGGAAATGTAAATGATTACTAGAGGTTATGTCTCCAGGCCACCTAGTATGCACTGCTTCCCATATGCTCCCACCATATTACATATATACACTGTCATTTTACCACATCACATACAATATCAAACTTTCAACTAGCCCTCGCTCAGGCTGGTATATACATTAGGGGGCTCCAAACTATAATGTTTTAGTTATAGTTCTCTTATTTCAAACCATAAACCTTTGTAAGTACAAACAACTGCAGCACTTTGTTATATGATCACATAACGCCCCAGCTCTAGAGAATGTGTAAGACAGGCAGCTTCAGACTGTGGGGATACCCCCTGACCTCCCCTACCGAGTGGGAATGGTTGGACCCAGGGAGGGTGACGTCACGTTTCAGCTGTTCAGGCACAGAGAATGAGCTGATCTCTGGGGGCAGTGTGTGGATGTGAGGGCTGCTGACTGCGCACTTACACAACTCTCCTGTCTATGGGAGCACACTGAAAAGTTACAGCAACCGCCACCAGGAACTCCCCACCCCCTGTGCTGGATCCCTGCCTGGCCGAGGAAGAGCCCTCATCTGCATCCTGAGCCTGGAGCCGCACTCTGCAGGGACCTGGTAAGGAGACAGTGTCACTTGCATGGATTACTGAGCAGGAGATAACCCTGGCAGAGTCACTAGCACTGGAAGGGTTACATTACTTTATAGTGGGGTTATGCCTTCCACCCTAGTGCCTGGGCTCATTGTTGTGAGTGTCTGTCACCCAGTGTGAGTGTACTGAATAATCCCACTTGTCAGGGTCTCTCTTCATATATACATCTACACAATGCACTACCTTCCTATCTCAGTTCTTTCCTGATATTTGCATGCTTTTTGTTTGTCAAATGCTTTCACTATTTTAGGTAGCTGGCCAATATTTTGCATATTCACATATATTGGATTCCGTGAAAGGGATAAATATATATATATATGTATGTATGTGTGTTCTGTATAAATATATTGTTTGGTTTCTCAGTCAAGCTCAACTCTGTGACCCTATGGACCGCAGCACGCCAATGCACATCTTGTGTCTGGTTGTGCTTATACATAAGGTTTTCATGGCAAAGATACTGGAGTGGGTTGCCAGTTCCTTCCCCAGTGGACTGTGGCTTGTCTGACCTCACTGCTATGACCTGCCCATCCTCGGTGACCCTACATTGTATACCTCACACAAGCCTCTTGTTCACAACAATGTATCCAGAAGGGGAGTGTGTGTCTCTATATATATAGATATATATATATATATATATATATATATATATATATATATATATATATATATATATATATATATATATATATATATATATATATATATATTAGATAATCAGTAAGCCAATTGCCTGTGACACTGTGAAGAGATGAGTTGCAGTCATTACAAAGTATATTGTATTTAAAAAGGTGCATTTATTATCAGAAGCTTCTAACAGGGGTGTAGGAATCAAATTAATTAATTGGTGGCGGTACAGTTCATTGTATACAAAGACCACAAAGCAGCTTCTATACGGATACATACCATATATTGAAAAATCTAGGGGTTGCCCCCCCTTTTCCCCCAGTTCCTAAATCTGATTCTACCTATTGATACTTGATTTTAATTTGTTATACTATTGTTTCTAATTTAATTATTTTATATTTTGTTTGTTATGTAGATTAAGTCCTTATATCGTGCAGATCTTCACATCAGGATCTGTGCCTAGTAGCTTTTATTAATCAGACATTATTATTATTATTACTATTCTTTATTTATAAAGCAACATTTTCCACAGTACAGTAGAGTACAGTTGGTACAATTAGCAAATTACAGATTCAGACAAGCAATATATCGTCCAGAATGCCCATTATACAAATTATGTTGACTAACCTCAGCTTCTTCCATCTGAATTACTTTTATTATTCTGCTGCCTTGCAGATACTAAATTATAAATACTAAACTAAATATCGAGTAATAAACAGCTTTATGTAAAGCGGAAGACAATCCAACTTTTGTGCCAGAAGCAAGGCATGACAGAGGGATTTACTCAAGCTAACACAGTGGGTTTACAGACTTCAAAGGTAGTGTTTCTACAGGGATATGTCCTTTAATTTATTTATCTAGTCATGGCAACAATCTCACTGAATTGTAAGAAGTGTAAAACATGTTTAAGCAAAACAAAAAACATGCACTTTGACAGCATTTCAAAGTTAAAATGGTTCTGTATGTATGTATTTTTATATATATATATATATATATATATATATATATATATATATATTGATTTCCCTGTAAAGTTAGTGGCATATCATCGTCCAATATTGAATTGAGTAAGGTACATAATATTTTATTTTCTGCTTGATTTTTCATGATGGGTTCCTTATATCCAAATAAACTATATCCATTTTGGGGCTGAAACAGAGAAGTGCTTTTATTTTTTTGGAACCCCAAATAATATAACCTGTTGATTACTGCCTCCATGTTGTGTTCATGACTTGTCCTTCTTTTATACATATACATTTTATATTAACCTTTACAACAAATGTGCTTAATATGAATATGCTCCTTCTTCAGGAGAAGCTGCCTGTCTGAAACTAGATGTCCCTTCTTCTCGTGATGTGGTGCTTAACCACCTTGTATTGAATAGCTTTGTAAATGTGCATGTATAACACTGAACATGCTAATGAGCACATTATTTAATTATTTACTGTGTGTGGTTGCATACTGATAGTGGTGCACTGTGTTGATACATAATGAAAATTATGTTGGTGTCATGTGTGTCTCTTAGGTAGTTGGAGGCTTTTTACAATCTCACACAGTCTTGTAGTTGGGCTTTGTTAGAACATTATTTACACACACACTCTTGCTCACCTTACAAACAATGCCCTTTTTGACACACAGATGCTTTGGCGCCTGGTTGCAGAAAGTGACCATATTGCGCCAGGTATAATATCAACTATTCCTTAGTACAGTATTATTACGCTAGAGACCTGAACAGGTTAACAACCACTGTACAAGTGCATTTTCCTTTCCAGTCTCCCTCTGTTATTTGTCGCTGCATTATTTATGTGACGCTGACGTAGTGTATGTGAGTCTTCAGGATGAATCTGTAGTCAACACTTTATGAAGTGTGTGAGTGTGGAGCCTAAGCAGCCCTGTGCAATAGTCATGGGAGCGCCCTGGCAAGCCTGGTTATACACCTTGTCCGTTATATTATTATCATGTTATGTCTTTTATTAATTGTGTGACCACGTGCAAGCAGTTCAGTTTGTAAGATAGACCCAGTAAGAATGGTTATGCGATAGTATTAAAATGCTGATACCTCCAGCATGGTGGACATGCAACTGAGGTGTTATTTTTCCTAATAATTATCTATTTGTTTTTCTCTTGAATTTTGTTGGTTGCAAGGTCATATTAAAGATGGGGGGGAGATTCATCTTGATTTCTGACTTTTACATATGAAGAACCTGCATTTTCAGAAAGGTTCTGTGTGGACTGTATACCCACTGAATATGTCCTAAATTCTTTGTGGGCTTCTGTTTTGTTGTTGTCTGCATTGGGTAGGGGGAACATGTTGAATAATGACTTGACAAGTTGTTATTGATTTATTTATTTTTCTTCTGTTTCTGTATCTATATGTATATAGCCTACTCTGACTCCTAGAAAAGGGTACACCTCTCTTCTCTATATTTATATGTATATATACAGTATTTCTATCTATATGCATTAACTATTCCGTACATTCTATCTTACCCTGTAACACTTATGTTATTGGTACCATAACAGGTTCGGTGGGGGGTTAAGATCAAGGGCATCTTTAGATTATCCTGGGATCCTCATACACCTGGCAAGGAAATTATCTTCCCATATCGGACTGGTAATTTGTTGGCTGTGGAATTCTCAGTTGGTGCCAGACATGTTTTTTGGCTTTCTCTCACCCCATGTCAGCGTGGGAATGGCAGCAGCTGGTGAGGAGGTTTGGCATGTGAGATTGATCCTCACCACCTCTTCTTCTGCAAGTCTGATCAGTCCTGTTCATGTCTACTGTCCTCAGTGACTTGATCCTAACACAGATATATGTGATAATATTGACATTTGTCAATGTATGTTGAGCCTGTGTTACCCATTATTGGTGCATTCTGATTTTCTGGAACTTTTTTCTGGCTTTCACTTGTTATTGCCCACACTACATTTTTTTTCCCCCTCCATCTTCCATGCTTGTCTGTCTTTTCTCCACTGTCCAACTTGGCCATGGTTTGATTGGCATTTGTTTTAGTCAGGATGTGCTTTTTTAGTCCTAAAATCAGCCCATTACCCAGGGCATCCTGAAGCTGACATGGTTGGGGTGGGTAGGAGAAATATGTGGGAATTCTAGAGCGCAGATCTAGAAGATGGTGCTTGCCCTCCCTCCTGCCCCTTTGTTCTTCCCTGCACTCACTTTTCTTTATCCTAATATGAAGGATTTTGTTTTTATATGCAGTATCCCTTGCATTTGTTTTGCCACATGTAGGGGCAGTTATGTTTTCTCCTGATTTTGGTTGGCTAACATTGGATGTTGATGATGACATCACTACCTCCTGCGACTCAGTTTGAGAGTTGACCATTTTGACTTGCTTACAAATGGTATAAACTCCTTTATCTTCTGACTTCCTCTCTTTTATCAATCCCTCACATCAGGTCAAGCACCAGTGGGTATTGTTGCATGTTTTTATATATTTAAATATGTGGCCTATTTAATTACATTTAAGGTTTACACTATTGGTCACTTGTGTTGGGTCACAGATTAAATTATATATATATATATATATATATATATATATATATATATATATATATATATATATATATATATATATATATATATATATATATTTTTTTTTTTTTTTTTTTACAGAAGTTTTTGGTTGGTGAACTTCTATCCAAAAACAAGGTCTTCACTAACTAAAGAAACTTCTGTAGAAAATATGCTCTGTGCTTATATAGAGCCCAATTGAATGAGGCCCTATGTGTGTGGAAGGAGGATGAGTATTATGAATATAGGCCTGACCTTTATTTGACAATGTTTTTGTCATTTGTCCTTCAAAAATAGTTTTAAGATAGCTGGCCCACACAATTTGATATGACTGGCCTGCAGGTATTCTGCTTTCCAGAACTTTGTCTACAACTCCTCCAGTCTTCAGTTTCAGGTTTCATTATACCCATTTGCACAGCACTATGGAAAATACCAGAGTTTAAGGTTAATTTTAGTCTCCATGTCTCTCTTCACCTCTTACTGTTCCTATTCTGTACTCCCTCACTCAGCTTTGCTTTACTCCCATCATGCCATAGTGTGCTTTTTCATCCATATTTGTTTTTCAAGTGCGTGGTAGGTGTGAAGGGAAATGAAGGGATCAGGTGTATAAGGTTCAGTCATCCTGTCCATACAGGCTCCAGCTTCGCGTATCATTAGTCCAGTAAGCCCTTGTAGGATGGATGTTGGATCTGTTTCCCACAGCTGTCCTGTAGCTATATTCTTCACATACTCATTTCTTTTCATACACCTTGCCATTGTTTTTAGTATATTAGAAATCATTGAAACTATGTCAAAGCAACTATATTTACAAGTAAAAGGACCCACAAACTGGTAATTGTTTGATTGCAAGCTCCCTGATTGTAATAAGTAACATTTGTCTGAAATATACCGCTATCTAAAACTGGTACATATCAGAAGGTATCTGTGACCACTAGTTATTATTTAGATAAGGCCACCTAGTATTATTACAGTCACAGAATAAGTGTGCATAAACTTAGGTACCATATTTACTTATTGTGAGAAAACAAAATGTTTTTATGAAGTGATACATATTCCCACATTATTTTCTATTCTCTGCAATTTAT
This sequence comes from Discoglossus pictus, assembly GCA_027410445.1. Classification (NCBI taxonomy): domain Eukaryota; kingdom Metazoa; phylum Chordata; class Amphibia; order Anura; family Alytidae; genus Discoglossus; species Discoglossus pictus. Next base: position 375,561,598 of record CM050164.1, read on the forward strand.
GCTGTGCAGGGAGTCACCATTAGGGTTTTTGTTTTGGCACAGAGAAAGGGGTTCTTGGATGCTGACCTCTGTTGCAAGCTTTCATAAAAAAATCTTATAAGGCACCCTACTCCGATATAAAAAATCTCATAGTATAACTTACTAAAATTGTATGAAAATAATTTTAAACTTGGAATCCCTTTTTATCAATAGTAGTAATGAGGCTTCAATAAAAACTATTTTACATTAAATGGCACTAACGGGGGTCGACAACATTATTCAAATTTATGGGGCAGCAGACTTTTTCTTTTAGGAGTGTGTGCTGATTATATGCATAATGGGGGAAAAAATGTATGAGCTAGCAGTAAATTTTATTAACTTTGTCTCCCGTGATTTGTCGAGCCCTTTTTTATATAAACATTACTGTCTTATCAGTGTTAAGTAACATCTGGGCTGTAAACATGTTGGCGTAAGATGTATGTAACTAGTTAATGTAGCAGTATTCAGAATATTGCTTCTTATTTATTAAGCACCCACATAGGACACAAAAGATAACCAGGGCCCTGACTTCATGTCAGTTGGTGGCAGCAGATGGCTTAGCATCCAGTGTAATTTGAAAGTTGTGGCGTGCGTGTGAGATGGGGTAACGTAACAGATTGTGTGTAAGCATCACTGGAAAAAGCAGATGCATTCATTGGCCCGTTTGATATTTGAAAAATGCAACTTTCTTAGCTACTGTGCTTCTTTTCTCTGGAGAGAATGGATAGTTTAACCCTTTTAATGCTCTGATTCTAGTTTGCCTTGCTGTATTGATGCCCATTTAATTATCCATGCTATGAAGGGGTTAATGACGGTTCCCATTAAGAGTCCTTCATGTGAATAGCTAATGGCAGTGCTGGCTTTGTTTGCACAGATCTGACATTCAGTTGGGGCCAGCGGGTCATGGCTGTGGGAGGAGTGGAGTACACACTGGGGCTTCTGAGCAGCCAGTGGAGATGGGGTTAGGCACTCTTCTCATCAATGCCAGGGGTGAGCATGGCAGAGTTATGAATAAACATCACCCTCCACTCACGCAAACGCATACATCAAGCTCCAGCACTTGCCACATTTGGATGCCAGGAATGTTCTGCTCAGTAACAGCAAATTGAGAAAAGTGTGACCTCTGACTGTGATAATGTGAAATAACATGCATTCTCCAAACAAATGGCATTCACGTTACATAGAACAAATTCTGATTCAAATGTCCATTTTCTATTACCGTAAATGTTTTATTTTCGTTATTTAACTTTATAAGAAAACACAGTCTTTTCTTTAAACTGGAGTCTCAGAAAGTGTAGACTGTTGGCAGCCCACAATACAGTTTGAAAGAAAATAAAAAAAAAAATGGCTATAAATGCATAGAATTTTTACTATATTGGGTTATAAATACACAACCTATATTCAATATAGTACAAATCATTAGCTGGTCTGAGAAGAACCCCAGTAGTATTCATCTGGTCCGCCAAGAAAAATAAGCAAACAAAAAAAAAAAGTTCTTCATAATGTACAGATCTATATTTATAATGTTTCTTTAGTGCTATCATGTACAAACAAAAGGTATCTCACTAAACCAATGTTAAATATAGTAATTTGGGATATATATATATATATATATATATATATATATATTATATATAGTGTGTGTGTGTATATATCTCACTATAAAAGTTGTGGATCTGCGGGGCTGTTCGGAAACGCTTACGATGTTGCTCACGCTTTGCGAGCCTTGAGAAGCGTGCCGTCAACCCTGCGGGACATAGGCGCTCATTGCACTGCGAGCCTTGCAAAGCAAGGCGAGCAGTTTAACCACGCAGGACTTAGGAATCAGCACTTCGCTCCATGCACAATCTTACGGCCAGTAGGACTTAGGAACCGAAGGACATAGATGGACTGTGGGCCTCGGAAAGTTACGCCTTTAACGGCTGAACCAAGGAAGTCGAAAGACCTGCAAAAAACAACTAATATTCCTTTAAATTAACTTACGCACTCGCACATAGCCCAAGGGGAGAGACAGGGAGCCTGTGAGTAAGGTTGCAAGTTAATTTGAGGCATATTTAGCGTTCTTTTTTAAAGAAGGAAAATCGGCTATGCGAGAAAACAAAAAATGGTGCCCGAAAAAACTTAAACACAGCGAAAACGAGGCCAAAGGACGTAAAAAAAAAAAGCTCAAACAAGTAACCCTTAACCCAAGGCAGTAACACTAATCACAAGGCCCCTAAAATACACGGGGGTAGAGGCTCACAATGAGCGGGGCTCGCAATGAGCGCCTGTAAATTACACAGGGGAAGAGGCTCCCAATGAGCGCTGAAGAGGCAATTAGCATTGCCAGCCTTACAATTTTACTCCCATCATTTTTGACGGGCAATGTCCTAGTATGTATATGTGTGTGTAAAATATAAATAAATATATATATGGTTTCTTATGAAAAATACCCACCCACCTCTCTTTTAATGTCATCAAAAATTCGAATAGAGCGTCCCTTTTCACATAATGAGCTTTGACTTGGATCATAATTGAAGGGAATATATGAATTATTTTCACTCTGTTAAGGTTTCACTGAGCGATGTGTTTTTTTTTTTTGTTTTTTTTTTTTTTTAAAGACTTTTTTTTTTTTTAAATGGACTTCTTTATTTTTTTTTATTTAAAAAAAAAAAAATAAAATAAAATTATAACAAAGCTAAACACAACCTTTTAAAATGTTTTAACATTGTGGCTCCATTGTCTTTGTTCAGTTGACTCGGTCTGCTACTTTTTTCATGTGGGTGTGTCCTTATAACAACCAATGAGCTTTCCATTTGTCATGATGAAAATGCTGACATTGTGATGGACTTCATAACCTCTTGCTGCCAAGGAAGTGCTGAATTTATAAAATATTTGCTTAACTTTTGGTACTGCAATATTAAAGAACAGAACCTTCTTTAAAGGGAATGTATTTTGCCGCACTTTATCTATTATGTGACCTATCCTATTTGTGTGTGCCGCCGCCGGTGATCTGTCTCTAGGAATGCCCACGTGCGTTCAAGAGCCATCTAGTTCTATCAATGAGCTACTATGCCCGGTAAGTGGTTGGGGTGTACTACCTATTTCTCACCGCTACATGGCGACACAAGCACGTCCGCATTCTTAGCGTCATCAGCGTGCTTTCACAAAGGCGCACATAAAACAGGATAGGTCACTATTATGGTGTACCGTGTCTGTGACACTTAAAGGACTACTGTGGAGATTTTGTTCTCTATTTTGTACTAGCGACTTGCCCGTCAAAAATGACAGGGCAATAAAATTTGTTGCCATGGGAATGCTGTTTGAGACATAATTGAAACCGTTTTGTACTGTGAGGACCTTCTGCGCTCATTGCAAGGCTTGCGCTGAGCGCCTTTGGCGCTCACTGCGAGCCTCGGGACCTTTGGCGCTCATTGCGAGCCAGCCTCTCCTGTCATGTACTTTTGGTCCTCTGAGAGAGATATATATTTCTATATATATTTAGTTAAGTAATAATGAATGATTTCTTAAATCAATTAATATACTTTATTTATAATTTGATATATGCAGCGAGCAACAGGCTGAAGAGCTAACAATCTGTTTGTATTTTGCGTCTGCATAGAATATACATTTTGAGTGTTAGTGCTCTGCTTATAAAGTGTAATGAATGTTTCAAGTGTGCAGTATAAATAGGCTGCGTGCGCGAGGTAAAGCCGTTGGTTTATTGTGTAAAGCGGCATTGTATAGTCGTAATGTTATTAATGTGGTACGTGTCTCGTGAGCATTTTCCGGTTTTTGTAATAGTGTATCTTGTAGGTGGTAGTGTGATGCGTAAAGTGCTAAGCGTTTTGCGCAGTCCGGTGTCGTGTAGCCTAGTTTTCATTTTTTTCGCCGGCCATTTTTTCCCTTGCTTAGGCGATTTTCGATTGGCGAAAATCGTGTTAATGGAGTTAAGTTCGCGTTCCACCTCACTTACAGACGTCCTGGCTGTTTCCCCATGCTGTCTGCTGTTTCTGTAATTTTTTTTGGGTGTATTTAGTGTGTTTTTCGTTTTTTTTTGTTCGTCCGCTAATCTTGTAAATTTTTGTGGCTCGCAGTGAGGAGCGCCTTTGGCGCTCATTGGCTAAGTCCTACGTGTTAACGGCTCGCCTTGCTTCATGAGGCTCGCAAGCGATAAGCGCCTATGGCGCTCATTGCCTAATTCATACGCACCTCGCAAAGCGTGATGACGTCTCACAGTTTGACAACTATTATATGTGATAGCCTCACTTGATAATGGCAAAAATATTTTTAGAAAGAAGAAATAAGTTAAACACAGCCTCTACATTTTTCACGTGTATTTGTGATTATTCTTTACTGCAGTCTTTCATTTTCTTAATTGGGTGGCAGCTTCTGTGTCATGGAAATTAGGCTTTTTTTCTTCTGGAGATTTAGTGAATGATTGGAAGCATGGTTGTAAGCTTGTTTGAATAGATAGCATTCAGAGATTATTACTTCTGACAGTGCAGTTCAGTAGATGCAACCTCTCTACATTATGTTCACATGCTTAGGTGAGTGAGGATGGCAGATGTGCTCTCGTCTGCTGTGATGCTCTCAGGCACAGTTTGTACATCAACTGCCAGATGTTTTGGAGGGGAGTGAGATACTTTCCATTCAGAGCCTGGATTGACTTGTCACTTTTTCCACCATCCAGATAATCAGATTTTCAGTTCTTAGTCTTTGTAACCTTTTCACTGCTGGTGAATCCTACAAAATGCAAAACAAATTGGTATGGATGTATAAACTAATACATAACCCTGGGAGGTGCACAAAAGACCTGCATGTTCTTATGAACTTGATTCAAATCCTACATTGCAAAATTGTATTTTCTTTTTTTAATTCAATGTGGTTAACTTGGCTGGTTTATTGGCACAGATATTTATAAGATAATTTTATAAGATAATGGTTAATGGACTGCATCCTTTTGGCAGGGATGCAGCTGCTATGTATGTATGTATGTATGTATGTATGTATGTATGTATGCTTGCTTCAGCAAGGAAACCGTTAGTATTTTCTGTCAGCTGCCCAAAAAACACTATCCGTTATATTGGCTGGGTGTGTGCGTTGACTATTCCAAAGTGCTGTTACTCCTGTTTAGTGTCTTTTTACTCTATAAGGAATGCATGGAGTTGCACACATACATCTCACATCTTTTCTTGTGCATTTGAAAGATAATACTTTAAATATGATTATTTTTATTATTTTAATATAAAAATTTCCTGTGTAAAGGAAGCTTTTATAAATCCTAATTTTTTTTGTTTTTGATATCACATAAAGTCTTTACGCCTGGATAATTCACATCTCCCCTTTTTTAATTAGAATAGTGTAGCATTTGCTTTTTCATTACTGTTTGTGTGTGTGATTTCTAAATTAAACGATTAAAGTTTTTTTTTTATGCTTTTCCGAGGCCCTGGTATGTATAATTATCAACGTAAAGTTTGTGCCATACCAGGGGTACAATATATGCATATGACAAAGTTAACACAGTTACCCCTTGGTTTTCCCCCTCTCTCCAGTATAGGTTAATGTGGAGGTGCACACACTCTTCTTGCATTGCTGCAGGGTCACCCCCCTCTCCACCCAGGGTGTGTGTAGCGAGCTGTCTCTGCCTCTCACGTTTCATGCTGGGGGAAGCCCACTGGTCCTGTATGAGCACCAGATGTTGGGCTGGGCTGGGTCCGGTGCTCGCGGGAATGATTGGGATTCCCAGCTGCTACCTACTCCTGTTTCTTGTCTGGGATATAGACAGGGCCCACTGAGTGCAGTCAGGGTGTGTATCCTGTTTAATGAGGATTCCTGCTGTTCTTTATGTTATGAGAATATGCCACCACATGGAAGATCTCCTTGCCTCCAGCTCCTTCGAATGGAAAGAATCCATGACATGTAAGGACCCCTAGTCTCTGCTTCAATCTCTAGCTTAAAAACAACTCCATCTGAGTACACCCACTGCATTCTTATATATACAGTACTTTCTTATGGGGAACTACCAATAACTAGTACACTTGCTGCTTCCCTGGCCATGAAAGGGTTATAAAAAAACACATTAACTATTTTTAAAGGAAGTCATTGTTGTAAGAGCCATTATTTTAAAATATAGGTAACAGTGCAAATAAAATATTAGCATGTATTAAGAAGGGTATAGAAGCAAATATAATTCTGTCACTGTACAAATCCCTAGAACGCCCTCATTTGGAATATGGAGTACATTTTTGGGCACCACTTCATAAAAAGGACATTTTAGAGCTGGAAAAGGTACATAGAAAGGCAACAAAACTAATAAGGGGAATGGAGAGGCTAAGTTATGAAGAAAGACTAACCAAATTAAGCTGATTTTCTCTAGAAAAAAGGTGTGTACAAGGGGATATGATTACCCTATATAAATACATCCAGAGTCCGTATGAAACTTTTTGTCAAGTGAGCTTTTTGTGCCAAGAGGTTTTCAACTGGCAAGAGGACATCCCTTGAGGTTAGAAGTAAAAAGATTCCACCTTAAAGAAAGAAAAGGGTTCTTCACAGTAAGGGTGGTTAATCTGTGGAATTCTCTACCAGAGGAGGTGGTGACAGCGGATTCGATAGATAACTTTGAAAAGGGCATTTTTTGTTTATTAAAAAGGGCATCTAGGGTTATCCTGGTTAATTGGAGAGTATTAATCCAGGGAGGAATCCAATCTCCAGTATCTGAGGTCAGGAAGGATTTCTTTTTTTCCCCTTTTTGAGACGATTAGCAACGTTTTACTTGGGTTTCTTTCTGTTTGCCTTCCTCTGGATTAATTACCAACTAATTCACATTTTGCAGATCAGAGGAGATCTTAAAATGACTGATGACTTTGGATGTTTTCTGTCTGACTTACATGGTTTGTACTAGACAAGTACTTCTATAAATCAGTTACTTTCTGTATATATGCTGGTTTATTTAGGAAATAGTCTGTTTGAACTCTGTTTCACCCAAAATCTATACTGTTAACAATTCCCAGTGGATTCAAATACATAACTTTTTTCTAACATGTGCTACTACTACCAGGAAGAAACCGCTCTTTCTCTGCGTCTATTGTTTATTAATAAGTGTGGTATACCTATGGAAAAAAAAAGATGAATGCAGATGTGTTACAGAGAAAGCATCAAACTACACTTTACTAGATTTATTTTATGCTTCCCAATCTAAAGCGGTGCATTAATATCCAAATATAGATGTGATTTTTGACATGGAGATCACATTATTTATGTAATGCTTGTTTATCATACAGTGTTCCTTTAACACCTCTAAATCAGTCTGTACTTTTTCACTATAGTAAGCTAAAAGTAGATTATAGCTTACTATAAGTAGATTTATAGATTTCCATTTTTTTTTTTAAATGTTTTATTGAAACAAAATAAGCAGGTTTTAAGACGGTTGGAATGTGGCATTGTCATAGCGGCAATTGTGTATACATACGGTACATAAGTTAGGATAGGATTGCTTCATCCAAAACAGTTTTCCACATGATAAAATGCAATAACAATTATTTGTCTCTTTTTTTTTTTTTTTTTTTTAAACTGGTGATGGGGAAGGGAAGGCAAAAACCTTGGGCCAGTGGCTCAATAGACAAAGCAAATATAACAGGAGAGAGTGGACAACCTTGTCTGGTTCCTTTAAAAATATTGAATTTAGAGGATTTTAATCCAGGGCCCGCGACAGAGGCCCTATTCATCCCTATGTGAGTATAATGAATAATCCCTTTCTTTGGGGTGGAAAGTTCTCCATACACCATAAAGTTTTTTTGTTTTTTTTTCAAAGGTTTTTATTAGGTAACCAAATAAACAGAAGGATAGCATCAAAGCCAAGTAGCAGTTTGACATTATTAACATACAGTCATACCCAATTAAGGGGAAAAAGAAAGAAGAAAAGGTTAACATTACATTACACCATAAGAAAATACCATATAATAGTTGAAATAAAGTTAGCCAAAAAGATCTATCCCCACTTGTGGGCAAACACCATAAAGTTTTAAGCTTGTAATACTGTTATTGAACGTTTTCGCTTTACTTATTCGAGAATCTGGCCTTAAGCCCTTTACTGACTTTCTGTCTATTTCTGGGTTGAGACACATGTTAAAATCTCCACAAACTACCAAAAATCCCCCAGCATGTTTCTATATTATTTTCAATATTCGATTTTAGAAACCTTGGTTGTCCACTACTTGGTGCGTAAAGATTAAGAATAGTATACTTCTGGTTATTAATCATGCCTAACCAAATTACATATCTTTCTTCTGGATCCGTTTCTACATATTCTTCTACCAAACTAAGATTTTTATTAAAAAAATAAATAAAATAAAAAATCTTTAAACATTTTTTATTTAGTGTAATAATTCTTCTTTTAAAGGATTTTCTCTACATCCTTTTGTGTTATTAATTTTAACTTAAGCGACTAAGTGAGTTTCAATATAGATGCTTGTGTATCTCTTTGTGCGGCTAAGTTTGTTATACATATACAACATATCTATTATGGGCCTAATTCAAATGCGATTCTGCCAATTGAATAGTGCTCTATATAAGCACATAGCATATATTTCTTTACTGATGTTTTTAGTTAGTGAAAACCTTGCTTTTGGATAAACGTTCACCAACTAAAAACTTCTGTAAAAATATATGTTATGTGCTTATATAGAGCCCTATTCAATTGGCTTAATCACAATTGAATGAGGCCCTATGTGTTGTGTTTTCCCCCTAATGTTGATTAGTAACGACTGATTTGTTTGCCTGTTAACCGTTATAAGTTTAGTGGGAAAACCCCATTTATAAAGGATTTTGTAACTTCATTAAATTCTTTTCTTTTCATTTTAATGTTTCTACAGATAAATCTGGAATAATTTTGAGATTATCATATGGAGAATCAAAATTTTCTTCTCAAAAGAGAATCTCATAATTTCGTTTGTAGCAAAATGATGTATTTTAACAATTGTATCACGTGGCAAATCTCCTTTTTACATTTTTCGATAACAGTAATCGGTGTAGTCTGTCTCTTAAGAGTTCTGTATGAGAATCCCGTTTGACCAAAGTTGATAGAAATGTAAGAACATACGTTAATAATTCTTTGGTCGCATTTTTTTCACGTATCCCTCTAATTCTAATGTTGTTACGCCTAGATAGGTCCTTATATTTGGAACGTTTTAGTTTTAAAGTTTGTATTTCTTCTATTTTATTTTTTTATTTATAAGCCTAAATCTGGTTTGATCTTTGAGGATCTTATTTAGATTTTTTTTTTCCAGCTCTTCTGTTTTTTAATAGCGTATGCATTGTTGGCTATTTCTGATGTTAATTCAGCATTTAAGGATTGGAATTCCTTTAATAACATTTTTCATAGAGGCTATTGTTAGATCTAGATCTAGAGATCTATATATATCTGAGAGAGAGAGAAAATCTTTTGTCCAATAAAAAAGGTATCAATATATACTGCAATACTCTGATGATATTATTTATATATATATATATATATATATATATATATATATATATATATATACACTTCTATAAATACAATCCATTTAAGCATTATTCTTCTTCTTACATATTTTTTCAACTTACACTGTTAATCGGTTCTAAAGGTGACAGTGTTAGTAGGGTGCTTACTGTATCCCCAAAAAATGTTTTCGATATATTTGAATTCATAAACATCTCCCCGTCCTTTCGTTTAGGTGCCTTAGTGGATGGACACTCTTACTTGACCCCACTTCCAAGGAAGGATGGCACTTGACTCCTCATCTTTCATCCTGCCTGATGTCGTCCAGAACTTCAATATCCAGGTTGTGGACACTACACCGAGTAACCCTCTAGAGGACTTATGCAACTCTGAGAGCGAGCGGCATTATGATGTGGTTCCCACAGTCATATGTGTCCTGTGCTGCCTCTTTGGCCTGGTGTACACATTTTTTGGTGAGTAGAAAATGTACAGTAATTAGGGAGAAATCTAAACGGATCCTGAATCAAAACCGTTAAGCAACAGCATATCTGTTGTTGCCCATCTTGTGTCCCAAAAAGTGGCGGTGCAGAAAGCTTCATATTTCTCCCTTTTGCAATATTAATGACAGCTTTGCTGCAGGTTAACCTCCCGCTGGGTATGAAGTATTGCTTCAGTCAAACTTGAAACTACTTGCATTTATTACTGTTATTAAGTCTCCCATTCATGCACACAAGAATAGCAAACAGATATAGTACAGACATATTTTTGAACTGTGTTCCTCCTCAGATATTAACAAGTAAATAAAACGGAATATTATGGTTAATGTCACGTTCATATACTTATATAATGTGTACTGTATGCTTGAGACATCCACTCCCATTCCCACCCGCCCCCGCAGGACTCGCAACACAATGGCCGCAGCCTGTGGTAAATGCAGCACTCCGTGCACTGGCTGCAGCAAAAGGATGCACTCATAATAAAGACATGAAAGCAAGGAGCTGTTTGTTCCTGCATCAGTGGGAAGACTATAAACTTCATTAAATAATAAGAACTGCAGGGAACCAGTTCACTAGAATTTAGAACAGCTGTATCTTGAATATATTGCAATCCTCTGATTATTGGTTAGAATGGGAACATAAAGAAATAGTGGTATATTTGAGTATCTCCAGTAATTGTGAAGCAAAAAATGAAACTTTCGTTCAGACATTCAATTGTAAAATACATAAAGCATTTTTTTTTTAGTTTATTCTTAAAAGATAAACAAAAGGGCTATATATTGTGGTGATAATGTTTTTTTTTTTTTATATGAACCGATTGGGAAATTCCAATTTGTCATTTTTTATGCATTTAAATGCAAAGGAGCCACTCATGCATAATACTTAGCTTATTTGATGTGCTAATTATGATTACAGTATTCTCTCTCTCTCTCTCTCTCTCTCTCTCTCTCTCTCTCTCTCTCTCTCTCTCTCTCTCTCTCTCTCTCTCTCTCTCTCTCTCTCTCTCTCTCTCTCTCTCTCTCTCTCTCTCTCTCTCTCTCTCTCTCTCTCTCTCTCTCTCTCTCTCTCTCTGCGAGCCTTGCGCTGAGCGCCTTTGGCGTTCATCGCGTGCCTCTGCTTTCGTGTACTTTTGGTCCGCTGAGCACCTTCATGAGTCATAATAAAGATATATTTATTTTTTTATGTATTTAATTAATAATGAATTATTATGTAACCTAGTTTTCATTTTTTTCGGCTGCCATTTTTTTTCTCGCTTAGGCGATTTTCGAGTAGTGTAAGTCGTCTAAATCGGCTTAAATTTGCGTTCCACCTCACTCCCAGATGTCCTGGCTGTTGCCCCGTTTTTTTTTTTTGTAGCAGTTTGTCCGTTAATCTCGTATTTTTTTGTGTTGTATTTTTTTTTTTTTTTTTTACTAAGTCCCGCCTTTGTCAACCGCTTACACACCAAGGCAATCCTGCATTTAGTAAGTGTTTTGTGGCTAAGTCCCGCATGTTTCATTGCCTCATCGTGTGTGGGGATAGTTGTAGTGCCTTAACGGCTCGCCTCGCTATGCGAGGCTCGCAAGCAATGAGCACCTGCAGTGCTCATCGTGTGACTTCTGTTTGACAACTATTATATGTGATGACTTGAAGTGCTTATATTACATATTTTCCCATTTCATACTTCTGTTCTCCTCTCTTCACAGGTTACAGGTGCTTCAAAGCCATTATGTTTTTGTCAGGCCTGCTGGCTGGTTCAGCAGTCATCTTCTTGCTGTGCTATAAGGAGAGGATCATGGACACACAGCTGAGCCTTGAGCTGAGTGCAGGCATTGCTCTGGGCATTGGCCTGCTTTGTGGACTGGTCACCATGTTGGTGCATAGTGTGGGTCTCTTCATGACCGGACTGTTGCTTGGTCTACTTTTGGCAATTGCTTGTCTGGTGGGTCTGGAGCAGTTCTACCACCCTCATACTGCGTGGATTCCTGTGGGTTTAATGATGGGCTCCTCTATGCTCTGTGCTATACTGACTCTTCAGTGGCAGAAGTTTTTCACTGTACTGTCCACATCCACATTTGGGGCTGCTATCCTGGTTGTGAGCATGGATTATTTTGTTGAACTGATGATGCTGGTGCAGTATGTGTATGACCGGCTCCGTTTGGACCCCTCCTTTCCCCTCTGCTGGTTCAGCTGGGTAGTCTTGGGCATGTGGCCGGTGCTAAGCATTTTGGGAATAATTGTTCAATGGAAGCTGACTGCTGAGGGCTTCTCTCACACGGATGGTAAGTGCACTTCTACTTTTTTGTAATACTAAACTACTAATATCAAATATTCTATAAACACCAGAAGAAATCTACTTGCTTTGTCTACTAAAATGTTCAAATGTATCTTGTTTTGCATGCTTTTTTTTTCTTTCTAAAAGCAATAGTCGTTTGCCTTACCCCAAATATTATAGCTTGCTCTTACAAAATGCTGTGAATAGTTTTGAATAAAAAATCCACTTGACTTGTTTGCAATTAAAGGTCCATTGAATGCAAATATTTATGGTATGCCATTTTTGAAGAACTAGACTTGATAATGGGCAAGTATTTTAATTAATAATACTTTATTTTATTAAACTTATGAGCCAGCTTGGTTGATGACTTTCTTTAAAGAACAAAAACAAGTCAAATAAATTCATATTAGAGTAGGGATCTTGCAGTGTACTTCTGTATTTGGCAACATAGCTTCTTTCTAACCTGTAGTATATTTATTTCTGAGGTCAACAAAGGCATGATTGTGGTTAAACGACTCATTTTGTCTTGGGGATCTCTTTAGTAATCCAGCCTTTGGTCTGTTTTGGAAAGAGATATGTTTCGATGCCATATGATATTGCCTGTAGTCTTACTTTTTACATTGCTGTATGTTGCTTTTCAGTATATTAGTAATTTGAATGCTGAAAGATACTCTGTCATAGCTGTGTGGCCTTCTATAATAAATATGGCCTTTGTGCAGGTGTTATTCAGTTGGATGTGTTTTCTACACATATTAAAATTTGAATTCTTTCAGTTTGAGTATATTATATATTATTATATAATATAATATAATTTTTTTTTTTTTTTTTTTTTTTTTACTAATGCACTGCCTTGAACCTATGTATTAAACCACTGTGCATAGAAAGCCCATCACACACATAATATTGTGTATCTCAGTTTTGAAGAACTACTGTGATGAACAAAGTATCATGGATGCCTCAATTTATGTTTTTTAATGTAAAAAATAGATGTATGAAATGGCTCCTGCCAATCAGGCTCCTAGTTTTAAAAAAAAATGGTTTTACCATATATTTTCAAAATGTTCCTGCCATATGACATCATCTTCTGACAGTTATAGCTGTTCATATGTTTCTTGTTAAGCTAAAAAAAAGGAGTATAATTTAAATTTGGAGTATTCATGAACAAGATGAAAACCTCTGAAAGCTAATGTATTTTGCTCTGCCATTTTGCATATGTAAGCTGCACAGAGAGTACATTGTAAAAGTAAGTTTAGTGTTGCATTGCCAATGCTCAAGGGATATGGAATACTTCTAGATTTTACTAGGCATTTAATATATCTGTGTATCTATTTACACATATGTACTTTTTATTTTATTAAGAAGTGCTTTATAAGCTCTGTTTTTTTCTTCTGCCTAAAATCAAACAAAATATTACCTGCTTGGGTCTTCCCTCTGTAGCAGACACAGACCATATCTCACCAAAATTTGCAATGTGCTCCCGGATAGGCTAGGACACTAAGTACGTAATAGTGGATGGACAACAAAGGTGCTGAATGTTTGTCACTGTTGCGTTTATGAATGTAGCTAAGACTCCTTTCCTTTCCTTTAGTCTCTTCTCTGCTAAGCCTGTTAGTCACGTCACACCCCTTTTGTTCCTAAACTCCTGCACTTGTTACTTTTTGGGTTTCCTCTCTAATATGTAACATTTCCAGGGTTGCCTTTTTTTTTTTTTTTTTTTTTTTTTTTTTACCTGACCACTCATTTCTGGTCTGTCATCCACTGCCCCTCTGAGCTCCCTCAAGCTCATGTTCATTGCTTCAACTATTGATCTTTGCCTCTGCCTCTTCCCTTCTTTAGTGTGCCTTCAATCTTACCCAGAATACTGGCTTCTCATGATATGGCTAAAATATTTGAGCTTTGACCTCATGATCATGCCTTCCAGTAGACAATTTGACTTGATTACCTGTAAGTATCGGTAAACTGGATGTTCTTGCAGTCCAAGGGACAGTACTGAGCCTTATTTATGGTCCAGCTCTCATCTGTATGTTACTATATTACTATGGGAATACCATAGTTTTAACTATGCGGACCTAAGTTAATAGTTTAATATCTTAACTTTTTTTACCAGCTTGTCCAGACTTGCCATAGCTTATCTCCCCAGACGCAAGCATCTTGTAACTTCATGGCTGTAGTCCCCATCTGCAGAGATCATGGAGCCCAGGAAAATAAAATCTGTTACTGTCTCCACTTCTACCCCATCTATTTACCAAGAACTGAGATTGCACTTTGCCATGATCTTCATATTTTTATTAAGCAGCAGGCCAGTGTTTGCATTCTCTTCTTTTACCCTCATCCATGGCCCTTTAGTTCCTCCGCACTTTCAGCCATCAGAGTAGTATCATCTGCGTATATGAGTTAATGGATATTTCTCCCAGCAATATTCATTCTGGCTTTGGATTCGTCCAGCTTGGTCTTGCACATGATGTTACAATATAAAACCTTGTTGCACCTCTTTTCCAAACTTAAAACATTAATTTGTCCCATATTTAGTTCTGACTGTGGTTTCTAGGTCCACATACAGATTCATGAGGAAGCGGATGAGATGATCTGGTACTCCCATCTCTTAATGAACTTGTCTCAACAAAGAAAACATTTCTTTCTATGTCCCTTTTTAATAGATTGCAAGGCCTTCTCATTTGAGACCAATTACTTAAAAGGACATGAAAATATTTACTTTGCATCAGTGTGTTTTTTAAATGTCGGTGTGTTTTTCTTATTTTTAATACCGGTGTCAGAGCTCAAAAACCTATTCAGATTTTTAACTGTTAAATGGGGGCTTGCCCTCTGTAGATTTCACTGGCTGACAGACTAAAGTATTATTAGCTGGACATAGGCTATTAACAGTATGCATAAATAAAATAAGTTACAGTGTTTAAGCTCTCAGTTTTCCCAAAAAAGCAGAACTGCCCCCTCTCTTCCTTCCTATATCTTTCGGGGGATGGCCAGCTCTGCTTGTGAGCTAGTCTATCATAAAGCTTGGAAGCAGGCTGGGCTGATGTCCTTCGCCCCTCCCCCAACTACTTAAAAAGGTAACAGCTCTATTGTAACATACTTGCATCTCCCCCTAGGTCTGCCCAGTATCAGTGCATGAGTATTCATAGCCCTGCCCTTTTCTACTGAGCATACTGTGTCTGAAGCAGAACCTACACTGGTCAGACTTTATTTTTAGTACAGCACTCAGGAAGAGCTGGCCCCACCCCTAAAAGACACGGGTAGCAGGAGATATGCAGCTCTGCTTTTTTAATAGCAGCCTATGTACAGCAAACAAACCAGCACACCTTGCCAAAGATGTGTATTGCATGAAAACAAATATTCTGTTTAAACAAATAGGAAATTCACAGGATATACATACATCTATAGATTTCATTGGTAGACAAGTCTAACTTGTACATCTATAATACTGCTCATTGGCTGACAGGGCCAAGCCCCCAGATCGGTTTGAACCATTTTTTTTCGGCTTGAAGAGATCATTTCAAGAAAAAAGAAAAAGAAACACACAGCCTCTTTTAGGTGCCTCAAAGAAAAAAATGCCCCTTCTAAATATTGTGTGTGCTTTGGAAGGCAGAATTAATTTATTATACAGTGCACTGGCGCTCTCTTACTCAGATCTGCCAAACATGTGATGCACAGCAATGAGCTCAGAGGTTAATAAGGGTCAGGGGGTAATGGGAAGGATTGGGAAGATGTGACTGTTTCCTGCTCTAAGGTTACACTGTACAAAAGACCTCCCAAGTTCTATATCTGGAACAATTCTCATAGGAAGCAACAGCAAGGAAACTGCTCCTGTAACTGGGACCCTGCCTAGTGAGCAATGGCACTCGAACACTACAGAGTAGGAAATGTAGAGCTACTAGTAATATACAATTTCTACAAAATGTCTATATTTGTACGTCAAAACAGACTATTGCAGGATAAAATAATGCCTTTGTTATTGGATTAACAATCCTTATTAAGGAACCATCTTTCGAAAAGAGGAACCTTTTCTTCTTTCTTCCCTTAGGTCTGGAGCAAGAAAGAAACAAAGCATTGCTCCAGAAGTGAATAAGGTCTTGTTTCTGGGAATATTGTCTCTTTAACATGGATTTATCCGTCCAATAAAAAAAACGACTTTTCCTGCAACACTCTTTTTTTGCATCTGTGGTGTCACTGGACAAATGCAGCTGCTCCAAACTTAAGACATTTTATAAATAAATCTCTTTACTAGTCTAGTTTGCTTATACTGTGGTCTGCCTAAAACATTATACTTATTTTTTTAGGTATGTTCTGTATAGCCTTATGCCTGTGCCAGTACTACCTTTTTAAAGCTTATTCTCTGTATCCATAACATTTGTTTAAAGTAATTTACCTGATGTTACCATGACATTTCCAAATGTGTTTTTTTTCTTTTCTTATCTATGGCTGTACATTATCTCCTCAATATAAATAGCTTTACATATTTCCTAGGTGTATAATGTTAACAATCTAGCATTTTAACATGCAACCCAGCTTGTCAATGGACACGTATGTTCTTGAATAATACTCTTACTATATTAGACTTAATGTGTATAAAAAAAAAAAACGTACTATAATCTGAATAGCATGAAGGTGATTTAAAGGACCACTGCACTTTGAAAACTTTGTATGACTAAGCATTATTAAGTAGGAAAATTGTCCGTGTAGCATTTACATTTCTGGAGACCTATTGATGAATCCTTTGATGCAACATCCTGCTTCCTTGCCAGTGAAGGGGTGTAGTGTCAATTTCAATTGTATCCAGTTATCAAACAAAGCTCTGACTTCTTCCTGTTCCTCCCTCCCCAACCTGTCTCTCCACTGATAACTGCAACCCCCCCATGCCCCCCACCATACAGCTCTCTGTATGTGACGTAACAACACAAAATGGACTTCTCTACTCATAAACTGCGTCAAATATTTCAGATTTTCCCCAGAAATGTTTTCTGTCCGTGATTTTCACAGCTTTTTTGCTTTTGTCGATTTTTATGAAAATGTATAGAACTTGCATTATATTGCTACAACGCATCTGTGTTAGACTAGACATGAGAAGTAATAGCCACAATTTCACAGAAGTCTAAGAGTTTGTGGCACAAACGGGTCAGATTCCCCCACCCATAATGGCAGCTCAAAACTGCAGCCGTAATGGGCAAATTAGATAAAATCCATTAAAATAACATACATTCTTAATGTTCCTTATAAATTGAAAGCGTTATGATTTTTTTTAAGTGTTACTTCCCCTTAATTGTATCACTTTGCTGGCATTTTAAATGTGAAACTCTTTTTTTTTATTTTTTATTTTTTTTTTATTCTGTTGACGTGCCACTGTATTCCAAACAATTCTATCTTGCATTTAAAAGATAACATTTTAAACATTATCGAAAAAGTATTTTTGTATGAAAAATATCTGGTCTCCAGGTAAATTACAATAAGTTGAGACACCATGGGATTGTTTACCCCTCCTAATGTCCTGATGTGTAAAAAGAAACAGAGGAACTATGAATCCTTATAGAGGGCTGGACTGTAACATAGTTGCACTATATTTCCATTTGAATGTGATTTAGATAAGAAAAATGTTTTTTATGAGAGCTTTTTATACCTGCGCTCAATTTATTTGTAAAGGAAAATGATTGCTCAAATACTTTTTATCTCTTTCTAGGATGCTTTATTGGCAATATTCTTAAAACACAATTTATTTTATTCGAAAGCAAGATTTCTGTAAGATATATATATATATATATATATATATATATATATATATATATATATATATATATATATATATATATATATATATATATATATTATATATATATATATATATATATATATATATATATATATAATCTGTTCTAAATTCATCATAGAAGGTCTTTGACTACAGTAGGTTTTTAAGAGTGACTGTGTCTCTAAACTTGGGACATTTCAGAGGTATTTCTGCCATTATACTGCATTTCTAATACAAAAAGCATGTTTATTGCTATAATGGCCAGGCAATTGTCTGGGATTATTTTGAAACTGGTAGATCTGTGTTAGCCAGATGTCTTGATGAAGGGAACTTGATATGAGCCTCTCACTTCCCTTGTAGCCCCATCACATTCCCGTGTCCCTCCGGGGCACATGGGTAACTGTCTATCCCTAGACCACCCACTCCACCAGAAAAAGGAAATTAGATCTATCTGATATTATTTCCACCTCAATTTTTGCTCTCTATACTCATTTTTTTCTTTTTCTTTAACAGTTATAATAAGTAGGCGACAGAAGCGCCTCCAGCTCTTAAGAATTCGACAGAAAGAAGCCAAGAAGAAGCAAAATGTTGCTCCACAAGAGGGCACATACAGAAGGAAAGCCAACCCCATGAAGAGATACACTGGGGACATTCTTGCACCAGTAAGTGGAACTCATAATTGGGACCACTTGTCTCAGTCAGTTTTGTGGAAAAAAATCTATCCATGCAGTGAACCAATATTTATTTCTTTAAGTACTCCCTTAATTTTTTTTCTAAAAAAAAAAAAAAAAAAAAGAGGTTACATGATAAATATAAATTAGCTGCATTATATGTGGTAAGAGTGGTTTGAAATTCTATGAAATTTTTAATTTAACTAGACAAGAAATATAGATAAGAAGCCCAATATTTTAGGTAGATAAATTTGGCACCCGTAGTGGGTTGTTGGTTCTTATTTACCCATTCAATCTCTGTGTGTTAATGTAGATATAGAATATTCTCAACGATTTCTAGGTCTAAACCCTTTTTTTTTTTAAATATTTTTTATTTTTATTATTTGGGGAACTTCAACCTCTTCCTAATCTTGTGTCCCTCACTCTTCTACAGAGTTACCTGCAGAGCCTGAGAGAGCGGCAGACTGGCACTGGCACATCCATGAGCAGCCTGAGTACAAACATGCAAACTGTTGTGGACATGGACTATGAATGCGGCTCCACTGTACCCTTGACAGCCACTACCCCTGTGATCCACGTCTGAAGGGGGGCAGTCCAGAGGTTTCACTATGACTACTTACACCAGGAAGTCAGTGCCTTAAGAGGTGCTCTTTCTATACCTCCTGTTATTCTCTGTTGCCTGTGCTTGGCTATCATCATTGTAAAGACTTTCTGGATAAGAGAGAAAAGAGATATCAAAATGACTAAGTTTAGTGTGTCTCAATGTGTTGTGCTGGGAGTTTGGAGAGTACACTTGGTGACCCTGTGTGCCATGTCCTGGGATCCTACACCACCTTTATTCAGCCTTACCTCTCACTTGTGTTACCTCTACGGGTGCAGCGCACAGAATGACACTGAAATAATTAACTAATATTTTATAACTGGGGTTAAATATGTATAAAAGGGCATTGGAAGTATAACACTTAGGTTACCTATGTCAATATAAAGCATTTTGACGCACACACTACAAAGATAGTCACTATTTAGGCTGCCAGGGATATAAAGGATGTATTTTCAGGGCATTCAAGGTCAGCACAAAAGAAGTTCATCTCATTTAGTTGGTATACTATTCTGACATGAGAGTTCTTCCTAAAGACTTTTGGAGATCTCAAGTTCAGGACACGTATTTCTTTTATTGGCCAACGGATAAGAACAGGCAAAAAGAAATCACAGGGTATAAAAGTTATGGTTCAATCCGACATGAAGGATTTATTGAAATTGCTATAGATCTAGATGATAAAAAGTAGTAAAATATATTGAAGACAAATGAAAATACACTAATAAAAGGTAAACCATGTTTTATTTGCTCTTATGCAAGTGATAACTTATTAAAGTGTCATAAACTCCCAGAATTTCTGTCATGCATTTAAGAGCGTGTTTTAAATGTTACTATTAGGCATTACCTTGATTTGTGTAAAAATGACTGATCTCAATTTACAAGGACCACTGTAGTTCAAGAAAAAGGGCGCTTGTTTGTGAAGTATTTCATAAACTAACAACATTAGCAGCTTTCTAAGCCATGGCCATAACATGTCTTGCGGAAAATCTGAATTTTTGGAGGCTCTGTATAAGTAAAGGAAAATATATATATATATATATATATATATATATATATATATATATATATTTTTTTTTTTTATTTTTTTTTTAACATCGCTTCTTGTGAACTTTTTTTTTCACCACAGGAGGAGAGAACAAGAGGAGGGCAAAAGCTTTGTTAGATAATTAGATCAGATTGAGGCACCACTCCCATACCATTTCACAGGCCCAGAAGCAGACTGCTTGCATCAGGAAATGCAAGGGTTGTTCTCCAGAAATGTAAATGCATAAACATATCATGGATGCCTCCAGAGGAATCAGAATTTGTGTTTTCAATTAAAAACTAGCTTAATTACTTTTCCCTGTTTGATTATGCTCTGTTAGAAAATTTTCAAACCTATACATTTGAAATGTACTGTGATCTTTAGAAAGGATCCTTAAACAGCTGCATAAAATCAGTTTACCCCACCCTGCCAGGCAAGCAATTGGCTGTTACATGCTGTTTTGTTGATATTGTTGTTTTTTTGCACTGGGCATTAGCACAAGCCTGTCTGTTTTTAAGGCTGCCCAGAAAATACTTCTATTATGAGATTACAGTGGTCCCTTAGTTCCAGCTAGTATGAAGGCACAGCCATGCAGTGTTTGTATCCCAGGGTAAACATATACACCAACTTGAGACATGTAAACCATGCATGAGAGGGTGGAGCAAATAGTTTCACTTACAGCTTTTCTGTGTCTGTTTTATAACCTTTTGTACTAAATTAGTCATTTTCAATGCTAAAAAACAATGACATTTTTTTTGTCTCTTTAGTAATGCTTAAACCAGTCTCTATTAAATGCATGAAACTGGATTTTTGGGCTTTAGTGTCCTCTTTATGAACTAATTCGTTAAGGTGCAGTTTTGAGAAATGTAATGTTCCGTAAGTAATATCTTTTGTTGCTGTGATGAGAACAGGGAACCTCTTGTACCATCATGAAAGCGTCACTAAGTATTCCTAAAAAGGAAAACTGCATTAAAGATGCAGACATTTAACAAAAAAATGCTTTTATGAACACTTTTTTATATATATATATTTCCTGATATTGTTTATTTTATGACCTGGTCATACCATAAATGTTATTTATTTTCTATTTGTTCATTTCACTCATAAAGGCTAGAGAGGCCTTCAATAAATTGGTCTGAATATTAAAATAATAAAGGCATTGGATATAATATTGCATTACCCTAGTTTTATATAACCTTGTTTTTGAATATAGAATATAAAAATGACTTATTCCTTATATGCTAGTGTGAAATCTACCGGAGCTGTGAGTGCTTTTAACAGAACTAATGAAAGTCTCATTAGTTCATAAAGGCATGCCCCTATAAAGAAAATAGAAATAATCTGCAGTGTTTTTTTTTTTGTTTTTGTTTTTCGCTTTCTTAAAAAAATGTTTTTCTGTTTATAAATATAGTATGGAATCATAGAACATGCCACGTGTAACAAACAATTCCCGAGAGGGGAATTGACTAGAGTCTGTCCTAGGGATGGCAAAAAAAAATGATTTTTTTTAAATAAACACCAACCAGGCTTTTTCCAAAAAAGATCATGACCTCCGACCTTTTTTTGTTTTTTTTTGTTTTTGTTCTTAGACCTCAATTTATAATTTCAAAAGAAACTTACAAATATTTGACAAAGCCACCAATGTTACTAGTTGCTCTCTAGCTGTGTGGTCTTTGCTATGTAAATTTCCTTATTTTGCATTTGACATTTTAAATTAAAATATTTGTGTTTATCCATAAAAAAATGGATTCTGCACCTTAACTTCATTTACATAGTTACATACAGCCTTGTTAAATTATGATTTGGCCAATTGAATAGGGCTCTATATAAGCACAGAGCATATTTTTTACAGAAGTTTTAGTTGGTGAAGACCTTGCTTTTAGATAGAAGGTAATGAACTAAAAATTTCTGTAAAAAAATATACTATATGCTTTATATAGAGCCCTTTTCATTTGGCCGAATTGCAATTTAATAAGGCGGATAGTATTTAAGGTTGAATAAATTCTGTTAATCCATCAAGTTCAACCTTTTTTTAATCTTGTCTGATCCTTTTAATATGTGGTTTATTTGTTAATAATTAATTGATCCATAGAAAGCAAACAGAACCCCCCCCCCCCCACTGAAACTTTGCCAATTGTCTCATAATAGGGGGAAAAAAGCAAAATTCCTTCCTGACCCCAAGGATATGATCTACTGCACATGATACTAATAAAAAAAAAAATAATAATAATAAGATTCCGTCTTTCTTTTCAGAAGCTGTGTGTTCACGGCCGCTGCATGCCACTGCACTGGTGGGGACAAAACAGGAAGTGCCCAGAATATGTAGTTTTTTTGCACAGGAAAGAGTAATGTTTAAAACCAGTTTTTAAAAGTATGTTAGTAAATGTGTGGCTAACTTTTAAGTACCATTTTTTTAATAGAACATATGGAAAACATGTTGATGTACATCCTTCCCCTCTCCTATAAACAATCAGCCTAAAAGAGGCAATGTCTGCCTCTATCCAGCATTGCATATTTTAATACATGGTTTACTTTCGAATACTAAGCAGGCTGCCATGATCTAGTTGACTAAAAACTACATCTAAAGTCCGATTAGTGTTACGGTCCTACAAATAAATACCACCCTCCTAGAACAATTGTAGATGATTTTGAGTTTGTTGCACAACAGATTGATTTAATGTGGTGCTTTTGGAACATTATGTGACAAAATGCCTTATTTCAACATTGAAAAAAAACTAAATTCTAAACCCCAAAACAAATTTTTATAGATATTTACACAATAGTACACAGTGAACATTTTCAATATGTTTAACTTTCTTTACACATTTACCATTTCCCTTTTTTTAATTTTTTTTTTTTATCAAGTACTGCATTTTGTTTTATCCTAAAGCACTGTTCAAAAGTAATATATTATGGCCAATCTGCTCTTCTTTAGCAATACGGTTTCCTGGTGGTTCAGTGGTTAGGATTCAGTGCTTTTATTTCTGGGTTTGATTCCGGTCAGGGAAACAAGAGGTCATGCCCCCCTGAAAATATGCAGCGTTGGGCCTAGTCAGTACTTGGATGGGAGACAACCCTGGAATACCAGGAGCTGTATGCTGTGGCCTACTGGAGAAGGAAATAGCAACCTACTGCAGTAGCATGGACATGAAAACAAAGTGGATCAGCGTGACCGTGGTCATAAAGAGGTGCATGGTATTTTTACAGTCCATGAGGTCATGGGGAGTTGGAAACAACTGAACGAAAAAATAAAGCTTGACAAATAAATCACTGTGGTTTATGGCTACTGGCACTTAAAGGATCACTCATCAGTGGGACTGAAGCAGGCTCTAAAATAAGAGGCCATACAGAAAGACATACAAAGTCCAGCCATGTGAAAAACGAATTTATCGGCTCCAGCCCTTCAAAAAGCAAACGCTAATGAACTGTTTAAAAAAAAAAAATACATTCTGGATATCTCTAGGAATATAATATAGAAAGGTATCCATTTGCTTTTATGTAGTTTCATTTATTAAAAATTTTTTACAAGCTGTTTTTTTCCTTCCAAAATTCATACCATTTGTACCTGTTTGGGTCTGCCCTCTGTAGCTCATGAATACACAGACAGTGAAGTGCAGTGTTTCAAATTAGCCAATTGGTGCCCATGTTGCAGAATGTTGCTACTGATTGGTCGCTATGAGACAGTGCAACCCCTGTATTTAGAAGTACGTTGTCTTCATAAGCTGCAGAAGGGAGAAACTAATTAGGAGTTATTTGTAAGATTTTCAGCAGAAAAAAAAAATAGCTTTTAAGCACTTCTCAATAAAAAAAAGAATAGATCCCTTTTGTGTACTTTATGTGGAGGCCGCAAAGATTCAGAACAGTGGGGTTGAGCTCTGGGCCACAGCACCACCTGGTGGTGTAAAAAATGTACAGCAGGCAAATAACTATTCCATCCTCTGATCTGGCTTATAAGGCTTGCCATGCGTGCCCGAGACCCCTGGTCAAGAGGCGACACGTCGGTGGATGGAATAGTGCTTTGCCTGCAGTCAATTTTTTACACCACCAGGTGGTGCTGTGGCGCAGAGCTCAACCCCACTGTTCTGAATCTGTGCGGCCTCGAAATAGAAAAGGACCCACAAGATACACATAAGATCTCTCCCCCCAGACTAGAAACAGCAGACACCACTATAGCACTGAGGAGCATATAATATCGCAAAGATAAAGAGTAAAAGTGTAATTCATCAGAAGACCATATTGTAAGTATAAGTCCACATTACAGATAATGTCAGGATGAACA
Source organism: Discoglossus pictus (assembly GCA_027410445.1). NCBI lineage: Eukaryota > Metazoa > Chordata > Amphibia > Anura > Alytidae > Discoglossus > Discoglossus pictus. The sequence continues at coordinate 375,586,154 of CM050164.1, forward strand.
CATTAAAACATACATTTAAAATCATGAACCTTATGAAAGAGTTTTTCTAGTTGGACTCTATTGCTACAGTGCATCTTGTGTACAGTACATGATGATTTTGCTTTAATGCAAATGTGGAAAAAAATAAACCTGTTTGATGGAAGTGTTTCTGGGGCTTGTGCCAGCCAAAGCATTACTTACACCTCAGTAGTAAGGTTGCCGAGTGCTGGAAGTTTATATCGAAAGGTAATAATATCTGCACATAAAGACATAGCCACATATAATCTATTGTGTTTAGGACTGGCTTGTAGATATGAGGTGGTCATCTCACATTAAAGGGGCTCTGTCACCCCAACAGGAAGTTGATTTCATTGAAAAGAGCGTTGAAAACAGGCTATACATTGTAGTAGCAATTCTTTTCTACAGTAAATCATTTCTGAAATATTTAGAATTGATTTTGCTGCTTCAGTACATGACTATCCGGCTCTGAGTATTTGAGAGAGAGGTCTAACTGCCGCATAACATTGGGGTTCTTTATTTGTTGTCCCTACAGAGACGGACTATAATCCTAATTAACAAATCAAAGCAGCAAATTAATATGCACAAGCTGTTCATTTTTCTATAAACACAGCAACCGCAATATGGAGTTTTTCTGGATTGATTCACTTTAGAAATGAATGGATAATACAAAATACAGTCAGTTTGTATGCTCTTTAAAATAACTTCAAATGCAACAACTTAATTTTGGGGTGACAGCCTCTTTATTCGGGTGTTATGCAAAGTGTAGACATTTACAGCCCTATTAAATTGCGATTAGGCCAATTGAATAGGGCTCTATATAAGCACAGAACATATTTTTTTACAGAAGTTTTTAGTTAGTGAAGACCTTGCTTTTGGATAGACGTTCACTAACTAAAAACTTCTGTAAAAAAATATGCTCTGTGCTTATATAGAGCCCTATTCAATTGGCCGAATCACAATTTAATAAGGCTGTTAATTTTTAGGTACTCCTGACATTGTATTGGTGAAAGTGTACACATTGATTGGCTAGCAGTCTAATATGCCCCCTAGTGGTGAATTATAATATAAAGTCATAATAACAACCATTGCTCACTCAGGCCTATTTGGACTGTAATTGACAGCTGATTAAAGGCCACGGTAGTCATTTATTTAAACACAATGTTTTGAAGAACTACACTTGAAAGCAGCTTGTTTTTAGATTGTATATAAAATATATTTAATTGAAGGCATTATTATTATTATCAATTGTTAATAATGCAATGGTGTGTCTCACAGGAAGCTTCTATCTGCCAGGGCTTCATTGGGACTAATGGGAAATCTGTTTAGGACAACCTTCTGAGACAGAAGCTGTATTTTTGCTTTCTAAAAACATCTGGGTCATTATAGTTACATAGTAATTGAGGTTGAAAAAAGACTTTCAGTCCATCAAGTTCAACCTTTCAAGATCTCCTCTGATCTGCAATATAAGGATTAGTTATTAATGAATTAGTTGTTAATTGTTAATTATTAATCAACTATTTATTTTAATAATTAATTAATCCAGAGAAAGGCAAACAGAAAAAAACCCAAGTGAAACTTAACCAATCATCTTAAAAAAAAAAAAAAAGGAAAAAAAAAAAATTCCTTCCTGACCCCAGATACTGGCGATCGGATTTCTCCCTGGATCAATACACTCTCTCTAAGTATCCAGGATAACCCTGAATTCCCTTCTTAATTAGAAATAAATCCAGTCCCCTTCACCACCTCATCTGGTAGAGAATGCCACAGATTAACCACCGTTACTGTGAAGAACCCTTTTCTTTCTTTAAGGTGGAATCTTTTTACTTCTAATCTCAAGGGATGTCCTCTTGTCAGTTGAAAACCTCTTGGCACAAAAAGTTCCCTTGACAATTCTTTATACTGACCCTGGAAGTATTTATATAATGTAATCATATCTCCTCTTAGATGCCTTTTTTCTAGCGAAAATCAGTTTAATTTGGTTAGTCTTTCTTCATAATTTAACCCCTCCATTCTCTTTATTAGTTTTGTTGCCCTCCTCTGTACCTTTTCCAGCTCTAAAATGTCCTTTTTATGAAGTAGTGCCCAAAATTGTACTCCATATTCCAAATGAGGGAGAGATTTGTATAGTGGCAGAATTATATCAGTTTCGCTTGCTTCTATACCCTTCCTAATACATGCTAATATTTTACTTGCCTTTGCAGCTGCTGCTTGGCATTGAGCACTGTTACCTAGGTGATTGTCCACAAGCACTCCCAAATCCCTTTCAATATCTGATACCCCTATATTTGCTCCATTAAGATTATAAATTGCTGTTTTCCTTCCCAGATGCATAACTTTACATTTATTCGTATTAAATCTCATCTGCCATTTAGATGCCGATTCTTCAGTTTTATGTAAATCCCTTTGAAAGGAAAGTACATCATTATCTGATTTAATTACTTTGCACAACTTTGTGTCATCAGCGAAAATAGAGACACTACTTTCCAGTCCCACCTCTAAGTCATTAATAAATATGTTAAAAAGGAGAGAACCTAATACTAAACCCTGAGGAACCCCACTTTACACATTAGTCCAATCGGAGTATGTTCCCTTTACAACAACCCTTTGCTTCCTGTCTTTTAGCCAGCTCTCAATCCATGAGAGGATGAGAGATATTTACTGCAATTCCTGTATCCCTTAGTTTGCTCAATAGTCTCCCATGTGGCACTGTATCAAAAGCCTTTGCAAAATCCAAAAAGACTACATCCACTGAGTTGCCTTGATCCCAGTTCCTACTAACCTCCTCATAGAAACTAATTAGATTTGTTTGGCATGACCTATCCCTCATAAATCCATATTGACTCCTACTTATAATCCTGTTCAAATAGACATATTCTTGTATACTATCCCTTATTAACCCTTCTAAAAGCTTTCCCACTACAGAAGTTAGGCTCACTGGTCTATAATTCCCAGGATTTGCTCTTGCTCCCTTTTTAAATATAGGTATCACATCTGCTTTTCTCCAGTCATCTAGTAGAGACCCTGTGTTAAGTGAATCTTGAAAAATTAAATATAACGGTTTGGCTATTACAGAACCCAGTTCCCTCAGTACCTTTGGATGTATTCCATCAGGACCCAAGGCTTTATTAACATTTATTGTTTCCAACCCCTTTTGGATTACTTCCTGCGTTAACCAGTTATTTGGTGAAGGTAGTGTAGCCCCATTATGTTGCAATGTCCCAACCACTGGTACCTCCCTTGTGTATACCAAAGAAAATAACCTATTTAGCTCATTATTATGTTTAATTATTTTAAGAGACATGTTGAAAAAAAATTTGACCACAGCAGTCCTGGGATCTAGTCTATTATGAATCTGTTTCCCGTCAGAAGACTGGACTTGAGCTCTATGCCACAGCAAATGTACTGCAGACAAATAACTATTCCATCCTCTACAGTGGGGGCAACTCGTACGGCGCTGAGTCGACAGCGAGCCCATAACTATGTTCATTGCGGGCACTCGGGCCCGTAGGGCCTTGGGCATGCATCTCACAGCTCAAGGCCTCTTCTGTCCGCGCACCTTATGAACCAGATTGGTGGATGGAATAGTTCTTTGGCTGCAGTAAATTTTTTACACCACCAGGTGGTGCTGTGGCGCAAAGCTCAACTCCAGTCTTCTGACGGGAAATGGATTCATAATAGAAAAGGACCCAGTCCTGTACTATATATGAGGTGATGTGTTTATTATACATATCATCCAAACTTGATCAATAACATATATATATAATTATGGGACTTTTATAGTGTAAACAGAGCACATTGGGGTTAGACATCATTTGGTAACACAGCGACTGGCAAAACATTGCAGTGGAGATCTCTATAAAGAGGTGGTGCTTATCAAAAATGGCACAGTGTTCCGTAGCTATGCAAATGCTGCCCAACAAAAGGTTTGTTTGTTTGTTTAGTTGTTCAGTCATATCCAACTCGCTGTGACCTTATGGATCGCAGCAGCCAGACATGATAGTTATGTCTCTGGTTGTGCTTTTCCATAAGATTTTCATGGCAAAGACACTGGAGTGGGTTGCCAGTTCCATATCCAGTGGACCATGATTTGTCTGAGCTCACTACTATGACCTGCCCATTTTGGGTGACCCTACATGGTGTAGCTAACAGCTTCATTGAGGTACACAAGCCCCTTCACCATGACAAGGTAGCGATCCAGAAGGGGACATTATATATATATATATATATATATATATATATACACACACATACATACAATAACACACACATAATGGTAATAGCAAGTACTATGTTTATTGAATTTTATTCATTAAATTGCGGTGAACATTGATTACAGCAACACCTAATGCACTGCACTAACATAGACAAATGCAGATTGCTGGTAAATAAAATGGCTCAATCATATGAACTGCTATAGTAAAATTAAATATTCACTGATAAATATTTTTTTCTTTCTTGGCTTTAATTACATTAACATAAATTATAGTACTCTGGTAGTCTAATACGAAAAACTGAACTACCATAGACTAGAGTAGTATAAATGTAAATACTGCCTACATCCTGGCAACTACCAATAATAGAGAAAGCTCATGACTAAGGGCCTCATTCTATTAAGGGCCGTAAAATGGCCCCAAAACCCCAAATCCAATATTTCATTTCAGGTTTATTTTCCGTCCCAAGTCCCGCAGGCTTCAATGACCTCCAAGCCAGTAAATCGTTGTTAAAACCCGTACAGGCTTGGAGGTTGAAGGCCGCAAACTCAAAGCATTGTAGAAGCAAATATATATTCAATCCAGCACTGTAAAGCACTGTAAATGATGCGGAACACAATGGGGGACATGAGGATTAATAGCAAAACATTCTCAAGCTTGCAAATTATAACCTTTGGTTTTAGGCTTAATTTCTGTCCAAAGTCCCACGGGCTTCAATGACCTCCAAGCCCTTAGCTCGTTATTCAAGCCCGTGCGGGCTTGGAGGGTGCATGTCCTCCAAGCCCGTAGCTCGTTATTCAAGCCCGTGGGACTTGCATGATAGACAGAACACAAAGATTGAACATGAAATTACATTTCTTTATTTGCAGATTTGAGAGTCAGGAATGTTGTGCTATTAATTCTAAGAAAATCAAACATCACTTTCACTTTTAATAAAAGTACAGGATGGCTTTTCTATTTGCTTAATTAGTGCCACGATTTGTAAGTAAGCCCTTTGCGACACCTCCGTGGCCCAAGTAACCTGTGGGTCTTTTTTACCCATTTACGGACTTGACGGAAGCTAATCCCGCAGCCGTTGCGGGTCTGATGTGCTCCAAGCCCGTGGGACTCTGGACACAGAACTTGAACATAAATTACAACAAAAATGATTTGCAGATTTGAGCTATGAATTCATCAAAGTACAGGATTGCTTTTTTATGTGCTTAATTGGTGCTACGATTTGTAAGTTAGAGCCTTGCGGGACCTTTTTGGTGTAAGTAAGCTGCGGCTCAGTTCTAGCTAATTAAGGGCCAAGACGAATGGGTTTCGCGTACCATTTGAATAGCGACCTGGGCTTTCTTGCGGCTGCAACTCTTGTGGCCGCGTAAGATCAAAGGCTTTCCCTGCGGTGGGGGTGGCTGCAAGGGATAACAGGGCGACAGGCCGCAAGTGAATAGAATAGGGAAGTAGCTTGCTGCCATCCCTTGCGGCCACGCATCTCCCTTACGGCCACGCATCTCCCTTACGGCCCTTAATAGAATGAGGCCCTGTGAGCAGATCATTTCTCTGGGCAGAGGAGAGTAGCTGACATTTCAGGTTTGGGTTGTCCTTGTGAGCAAAGTGAAATATGTTATAGAAGCTACTAAATTAACATGTGTAGTCTACACTTTTTTGGTCCAATTTATAACTTGATCTATTTACACATTTACATAATGTTAGTGAATATTTGATCTAAACTAAGCCCTTTTTCTAGTTTCCTTAGCCGAGCTCTCACTAATAATCTTAATACTGTCTTAACTGGATAGGTCACCCTTACTACATGATGAAAATAATATTTGAAAATTTGGGTCTGACAGAAAGTATAATTAGGCATGGACAAACTCATAGTCTCATAATTTAATTAAAAAAAGTGATGCCTAATTAATATAGCTGGTAAAAAGGGAGAGGGACATTAACATGTCTGCAAAAGAAACGTTTGCAGTTTACTATGCAACTACTGTACCTGCTACTGAGCATTTTCTGTGCGTGTAAGCTCCTTTTCCTGTTGTAACTGTCTTGTTCTTAGTGGTACCCTCCAGTAGCCAGTCTATGAACTGCTGCATTTTTTTTTTTTTTAGCCAGGAACCTTTTTTTTTTTTTAACATGGCGCCCCTCACAGCGAAGGTCTCCTACGCGCTGCTAAGTTTGCCTAATGGGTAATCCGGCCCTGAGCACATAATGTAATACTGCTCAGACAATTTTGCTCTAAGGAAATACTGTAAACACTAATCATAAAACCTTCTATAAACAATCTAGTAAATAAAACTTTTATGTATGCACACCTGAAGTTATTAGTTTGTTACCTACTTCACAACAAGGTCGTGATAGTTTTAAAGAAATGAGGAGGACATATTTCTACATCTCTATGTCTCATAATATCTGAGCTATAACTGCAACTGTAATTCAAGAAAAAAGGCACTTGTTTGTGAGGTATGTAATAAACTTACAACATTAACAGCTGTGTCAGCTATGGACATAAAAAATATATTTAGAGAAAATCAGAATTTTTGAAAACTCTGTTTATGTACATAGGAATCCATTTTGTGTATGTAACATCAATTGCAGAGAACCGGATCTTGAGGATGTGTTTATGAATCTAGCGGTGGGGGAGGATGGAACAGTGAGAGGTCAGTAGTAGTTAGAGGATATTTATATCAACAGATGCAACGTTCTTTACAAATGCATCCATGCTTCCCACACACTTACTATCATGGATGCCTCCAGGGTGCAGCAAAGCGATTTGTATGACTTTTTTTTCCTGCCTATGTATGCTCTTAGCCAGACTCAAAGTTTTCAAACATTTTTTTTTCAATGTACAATGGTCATTTAACAAACTTTGAGTATTGATCTTTCATAATGGATATTCAGAATTCAGCTTATTATAGTTAGCATTAGTGAAATAATAAACTCTCATTACCTTCATAAGCCAGATTCTATGAAAAAAGATCAAAGCATAAAAAGTAAAGCAATTGTATTTGCCTTTGGAATTAATGATGAAAGGTTGATCATTATTGGAAGAACAATATGATGAAAGCAATGCTGAGGATAAGAGGTTAAAGTAGCCTTTGTTGTCCATTATGTTTCGTGATATGTTACTTCAAAAAGCTGGTATGGATCAAGAGAAAGGTAGATATTATTTATCTACAGATCTTATCTTCTTAAGTTGTACATATGGAGATATATTATGTTATTTCATCTTTTAAAGTCCAATATGTTAAAGGGCAAAAAGACGAAGAGTATCTAGTCTATTTGGAAGCTTCATCCCGTTAGAACACTGGGGTGTGCTGTTATGCCACAGCACCACCTGGTGGTGCAAAAAATTTACTGCAGGCAAAGAACTATTCCATCCTCCGATTCGGCGAACTCGAACAGAGCTGAGACAACTGCTAGATCTGTGTGTAAAATAGTAAAAGCTACAACACATTCAGACTGGCTAATTTCCTGCTATGTCACATAACCCGGCCCCTATGGAAGGTGTTGTTTCAAATGAACGCAACATGGGCTTGCATGATAAGGATCCTGAGCATCCAATACATAGCTACAATTGGAATTGCTAGGTAAATAGAGCAAAGAAAGCTCCCATAGTTGTGAGACATTTTACACATAGTATTAGAATGGAGTCCTAGGTTCTGATTCATCTCACCTGCTGCTTCCTCCTGGATCTGCTTAAGGCAGCCAGAACCAAGCCTCAGTACTGTTGTTTTGCTGTTTGCTGCAACTCTGCTGTATACTCCTGGATTGTTACTGCGGGTTTTGAAATCAGTTTGATTCCTGATATCTGTATCATGTCTTCTGGACCTGCCCTTCTGTCTTCACCCTGCCCTGACCATTGGTTTGTGTAACTATTCTTCCGCTTTGGTACATTTGCTATTAGATTCAGTACCTCTCCTGCTACTGGTCTCCTTTGTCCTGTTATTTGGTTTTCTCTTTGCTACAGTGATTGGCAAACTTAAAAAATGAGCCTATGATGGAAGCCAGAGGAGGTGCCCCCTTACCTGGACTTTGCTATTGAAGCAGATTGAAACGCAGACCCTTGCTGTACAAGATCTTGAGACCAAATTGACACACCTGCAAACAGCACCTGCAGACTACACCTTTGGGGGTGGCTTGGACTTTTTTTTTTAATTTTTTGTTCTAATTTGCTCCCACTCAGCTCTTCCCGGGCCCTCTGTTTCACCAGCGCCCACACTGCTTTCCTCTTCTTCTGGAGCGTTTTCTGGCTGGGGAAGGCAATCTTTGGGATGGAGAAAAGACGGACCAACGGGGGAGGAACTGCAGACCGGGAGATGGTGAGACAGAGGGGGCCGGCCTTAGGCCCCTTGTAAATTTGCTATTGGACTACTGGACATTTGCATATTGGAATATGTTGCAATTTGCAAATAAATAATATAGGTGATTTATAAATTATCTCTTTAGTAGTATCAACTACTGTTCATACTACTATAGTTATTCAGTCGCATCTGACTCTCAGTGACCCTATGAACCACAGTACGCTAGTTACATCTCTCAGTCACTGCCCATCTGAGCTCCATCATGTTCATGTTCATTGCTTAAGTGACCTTATCTATCCATCTCCACCTCTGTCGTCCCCCATCTTCTTGTGCCTTCAATCTTTCCCAGCAGAGTCTTCTCTATGGAATGCTGCCAAAATATTTGAGCTTTAGCCTCATAATTATACCTTCTAGTGGAAGGTTTGTCTTGATTTCCTGAAGTACTGATTTATTGCATCTTCTTGCAGTGCAAGGGACTCAAAGTAGTTCTCACCAACACCACAATTCAAAGTTGTCAATGCTCTGACGCTCAGACTTCTTTATGGCCCAGCTCTCACATCTGTATGTTTCTGTTGGGAATACCATAGGTCTAACTATGCAGTCCTTTGTTGATAGTTTAATATCTTTACGTTTTACCAACTTGTCCAAGCTTGCCATAGCTTTCCTCCCTGAGTTACAGTGAGCTCCAGGTATTGTTTTTGCTGATTGTATAGAGCTTTGGCTGCAAAGTATATAGTCAATCTGATTTTTATTTGTCTATCTGGTGGTGTCCATGTGTAGAGTAGTTTAAGAGGCTGTTGGAAGAGGGTGTTTGCTACGATCAGAGCATTATCTTGACAGAATTCTACTAGTCTCTGACCTGCTTAATTTTGTACTCCAAGGCCAAATTTGATAGTTATTTCAGATATCTTTTGGGTCTCTACTTTAACATTCCAACCACCTATGATGAGAGTAACATCTTTTCTTGGTGTTATATCTACTAATATTACAAACTTCCAAATATTGCAACTTTTGCAAAAGTGTAAAGTCTCATTTTTAAACTATTTAAAATACTTAAAGTTAAATTGACACTTTACTCAAGCACCTCTTAATCTCATGATAATCTAATATCTACCGTATATACTCGAGTATAAGCCGACCCGAGTATAAGCCGAGGCACCCATTTTACCACAAAATACTGGGTAAAATGAGTGACTCGAGTATAAGCCGAGGGTGGGAAATGTGCTGCCCCCTGTGTCCCTCTTGTGCCCTCTGTGTCCCCCTCTCTCTCCGTGTCTCTTCTCCCCTCTCCCTTCCCTGTGTCTCTTCTCCCCTCTCCCTTCCCTGTGTCTCTTCCCCACTCCCTTATCACCCTCCTCAACCCCACTCCTCAACCTCCCTCCTCAACCTTAACCTCCCTCCTCATCCTCAACCTCCCTCCTCATCCTCTACCTCCCTCCTCATCCTCAACCTCCCTCCTCATCCTCAACCTCCCTCCTCATCCTCAACCTCCCTCCTCAACCTCAACCTCCCTCCTCATCCTCAACCCCCTCCTCAACCTCCCTCCCAACCTCCCTCCTCAACCTCAACCTCCCTCCTCAACCTCCCTCCTCATCCTCAACCCCCTCCTCAACCTCCCTCCTCAACCCCCCTCCTCAACCCCCCATCCTCATCCTCTCTCCACAAACCCCCATCCTCAAACACCCATCCTCAACCCCCCTCCGCAACCCCTCCTCCTCATCCTCAACCTCCCTCCTCATCTTCAACCTCCCTCCTCAACCCCCTCATCCTCAACCCCTTCCTCAAACTCCCTCCTCAACCCCCCCATCCTCAAGCCCCCCATCCTCAACCCCCTCCTCAAGCCCCCCATCCTCCCTCCTCAACCCCCCATCCTCATCCTCAACCCCCCCATCCTCATCCTCTCTCCTCAACCCACCATCCTCAACCCCCATCCTCAACCCCTCAACCTCCCTCCTCATCCTCAACCTCCCTCCTCAACCCCCCTCCTCAACCTTCCTCCTCAACCCCCATCCTCAACCCCCTCCTCAACCTCCCCATCCTCATCCTCAACCCCCCCATCCTCATCCTCAACCCCCCATCCTCAACCTCAAACCCCCTCAACCCCCTTCCTCAACCTCAACCCCCCTCAACCCCAACCCACCTCCTCAACCCCCCTTAACCTCCCCCCTCAATCCCAACCCCCATCCTCAACCCCCCTCCTCTACCTAAACCCCCCTAAATACCTCCCCCTCTCCCCTCACTTACATGCTTGTGCTCCGGCCTCCGCTCCTTGACCCGGCGCGCATGTGACGGCACATACGCGCTGGCGCTGGGTCAAGGAGCTGAGGCCGGAGCACAAGCAGGTAAGTTAGGGGAGAGGGGGGAGGTATTTAGGGGGATTTAGGTGGAGGAGGGGGGTTGAGGGGGTTTAGGTTGAGAAGGGGGAGGGAAAGAGACACATGGGGGTAGAGAGACACACGGGGGGGTAGAGAGACACACGGGGGGGTAGAGAGACACACGGGGGGGTAGAGAGACACACGGGGGGTTAGAGACACACGGGGGGTTAGAGACACACGGGGGGTTAGAGACACACGGGAAGTTTGAGACACACGGGGGGGGGGGGTTAGAGAGACACACGGGGGGTTAGAGAGACACACGGGGGGGTTAGAGAGACATGGGGGGGGGTTAGAGAGACACGGGACTCGAGTATAAGCCGAGGGGGCCCTTTTTTGCCTTAAAAAAAGGACTGAAAAACTCTGCTTATATTCGAGTATATACGGTAGTTTAAAATTATGGTTATATTGTATTGTGTGTATAAATATGTGTGTATAATATTTTCTTAGTCGCATCCCACAGCAAAAGCCATGGTCCACAGAGAGCTTCCAAAGCATCAGAGGGATCTCATTGTTAAAAGGTATCAGTCAGGAGAATTGTACAAAAGAATTTCCAAGGCATTAGAGATACCATGGAACACAGTGAAGACAGTCATCATCAAGTGGAGAAAATATGGCACAACAGTGACATTACCAAGAACTGGAGCTCCCTCCAAAATTGATGAAAAGACGAGAAGAAAACTGGTCTGGGAGGCTACTAAGAAACCTACAACAACATTAAAGGAGCTGCAGGAATATCTGGCAAGTACTGGCTGTGTGGTACATGTGACAACAATCTCCCGTATTCTTCATATGTCTGGGCTATGGGGTAGAGTGTTTTCTTACGAAGAAAAACATGCAAGCCAGGCTACGTTTTGCAAAAACACATCTGAAGTCTCCCAAAAGCATGTGGGAAAAGGTGTTATGGTCTGACTTTTTGGCCATAATTCCAAAAGATATGTTTGGTGCAAAAACAACACTGCACATCACCAAAAGAACACCAAGCATCATGCTTTGGGGCTGTTTTTCTTCAGCTGGAGCTGGGGCCTTAGTTCAGATGGAGGGAATTATGAACAGTTCCAAATACCAGTCAATATTGGCACAAAATCTTCAGGCTTCTGCTAGAAAGCTGAACATGAAGAGGAACTTCATCTTTCAGCATGACAACGACCCAAAGCATACATCCAAATCAACAAAGGAATGGCTTCACCAGAAGAAGATAAAAGTTTTGGAATGGCCCAGCCAGAGCCCAGACCTGAATCCGATTGAAAATCGGTGGGGTGATCTGAAGAGGGCTGTGCACAGGAGATACCCTCGCAATCTGACAGATTTGGAGTGTTTTTGCAAAGAAGAATGGGCAAATCTTGCCAAGTCAAAATGTGCCATGCTGTAAAAATATCAAAAGGTTCTTCAACAAAGTATTAGTTTAAGGGTGTGCATACTTATGCAACCATATTATTTTATTTTTAGATTTTTTTCTTCCCTCCACCTAAAAGATTTCAGTTTGTTTTTCAATTGAGTTGTACAGTTTATAGGTCACATTAAAGGTGGAAAAAGTTCTAAAATGATTTATATTTGTCTCATTTTTTTACAGCATAGAAACCTGACATTTTAACAGCGGTGTGTAGACTTTTTATATCCACTGTATATCCATTGTCTAAAAACCTATTTTTTGACTAAATGTATTTGTCTCGCTATCAGGCTGGTTAGTACAAATTATTTTAACTCTCGTCTTGTGGTTGATTGTTATATTTTGAATTGCGAGTTTGATCACATATGGGACTTCTAAATGCTAATTGATTGAAGTGTAAACTCCATGATTTACTGACGTAATGATGACGCTATCATTTACTATTAGTTTGTTTCTAAATCGTTAGTTACGGAGTTGCTTAATTGATCATGATCATGCTCTGAAATGCTACTTACAGGTGCATGGTTTACGGTTTTAGCTTTCAGCCCGTAACTTGCAGGCTTGTTCAATTAAATCGCTCTGTAATTGTAGCAAATTTCAAGCTCGGAGACATACGACCTGTATAACGTAATCTGTGGGCTTGCAATTGAATAAGGCCTTTGTATTGCACAGAAAGTGTATTAATGCACAGAGTTTTATCTACAACTGCCAGTACTTAACAGTAATAGAACATACATTACTTTACAAAGACACATCCTTCTGAGAAACTAACAGAGTGAATCAGCCAGACAAATGAAAATGGATTCTTGCAGTAAAGAATAATTTAGTATAACAGATATACAGGTAAAGGCTGGACATATTTTTTTACTTCCTAAAAATGTTTTACCCATTATCAAGTTTATTGAAAAAAAATGACATTAGTGGTTCTTTAATGTGTGAGATTGTGAGAGACAGTAGCACTATGCTGTTAGGTTGATTGATCTTCTTAGGATGACTACTGAAAAAACATATATCCAATATCACTATAGTCTAAGAACCCAGATCCAGGCCATTGTATTAAATGTAATATACAGTGAAAAGAATATAACAAGACATATGTTTAGTGATGTGGCCTCTGCATCCAGGTGAAACAAATTGTCCTGCTATATATCTAGTAAATCATCTAAATAATACACCATTAATTTAGCAATTCGATATTCAGCAAAATTTTCCATTTTTTTATTTTGCTTAGTTCGGTTCTTTTTCCATAATAATTGGCACTGGTAGTATTCTCCAGCTCTCGGGACTTGATGCACGAGGCCTGTCTGTGCCGTGCTATGGCTGGCGCCTGGGCAGCATCACAATAAATGCTTTTCAGACAGCTACAGTGGAAAACAGGCAAACAACCAAAAGCCCAATATATTACAGAGGGGTGCACAGCAAAGGCTATTTCATCAGCTTTGTAATACAAAGTTCATAGAGGGACGTAGAGCAAAAGCATTTTTTTGTATTGAATTGAGATAAAGTGACAGACACAGCACTGTTACAGGGAGTTTAAAAGGGGGGGGGGGGGGGATTCTGTAAGTACCTCAACGTTTTATGTGGTTAATGGAATAGTGTAGAATGTGGAGTTATTGATTTAACTTTTTTAAATAATTGGTAGATTAACTCAAAGGCTTATATTTATCAAATGTGGTAACATGTGGCATCAGTAAAGTTAAAAAGGTAGAGATAAAGGACCAAAAAAAACTAATAGTGCATAATTTAAATAAATATAGATGGCAGGGATCAAACGTGTACATAACATATATACTTTGCATGTACCTGTTATCTGCATTTGTACGTATACTTAATGATTGTATAATTCATTTTTATCCATGGAAAAGTTTTGTCTGCTGCACAATAATATGCATTACACTATATTTGTTTAACAAGATGCTCTTTGCTGCTAGAGGAATTAATCTCAATCCTGACTGTAGAGAGGTTCCCTATGTCATTTTATAAGTGGAGCTGTGTGGATGGCTCCATCCCCACCAGTGACATCATCTGTGCATTTCCTGTTGCTAAACAAGATGGAGGAATATAAGCGAGGGAACAATGGGAGAGTTAAAATAGAAGCTCTTATACTGAGACATACAAGCAGAATATAAAGCAAGTAAGCCTAAGTTGTTTCATATATACCACTGAAATCTTTATAAAAAGTATAGAAGATATTAATTTTGGTTCAGGGTAAACATTTTTTTTCCAGAGTTCATTAAATATCCTCATTTCTTATGTTTATGTGGAGCCTATGTGTCAAACAATGATAACATTGTTTTAACCTCACTTTTTTGTTCAGTTTGATAAATACAGTGGTATCTTGGTTCTAGTCTTTAATCCGTCCAGAATGGCAGGATGAGTTCTAAACAAGTTGAGTTCCAAACAAACATTTCCCAAAGGAATCCAATTTGAACTGATAGTCTTGTGTTTGGATACAAAACCTTAAAACTTAACAGGCATAAAGAAAAAAACAATAATTAGATCAAATAACATATAATGTATACTTCATTCTCTCTTGAAAGAAAATAGAACAGATAAATGTTCTATCACATATTTAAAAGAGCATGTCTTAAACAGTGAAATAAATCTTTTTGCATGAAATATCAGGACCTTACACCATCAACTGGCCTCAGCTGCATTCATCTACAGCACTCAAGCAACCACTTCCCTCTCATACTGGCCCACATATACTAACACCTGTCCGAACCTGCGTGACCCCATGTACTGCATCATGCCAGGCACATCATGTGTCTGGTTGTGCTCATCCATAAGGTTTTCATGGCAAGGATACTGGAGTTGGTTGCCAGTTTGCTTCTCCAGTGGCCCACAATTTGTCTGACCTCTCTGCTATGACGTGCCCATTTTGGGTGTCCCTACGTTGTAAAGCTCACAGCCTCATTGAAGTACACAAGACCCTTTACCGTGACAAGGAAGCAATCCAGAAGGGGTACAGTCACATACCTACCCCTAATTGTTGCAGTTTTATAAACAGTCAAATTACCTGACTTTCCTATATGCAGGTTTTATTATCTAACACCTAGGTGAAGATACAATGCATACTAGTGGCAATCTTTTCATACTGTCTTCCTACCACATTTTTACTCTAGTCTTCCTAACTCTGCACATTTTCTACCCAGGTAAACTTGATACTTGTCTTACTGCAATAGAATTACCTACTCTCCCTCAATCTCTATTACTTTCACTCCCGTTCTGGCCCATCCGTTACTCTTGTCTGCCTCTCCTATTCCCTTTAGTGTGTAAGTTTGTGAGTTTTCAATCTTGGATCTTTGGGAATTAGTACCATGCACGTAAGATTTTAAGCTCGTAGACAGGGCCATCCATTTTTTTGCCATGGGTTAATACTGTATTTTTTTGTACTTAACATCTGTATAATAATATAAAATATGTTGTTGAGTTACAAATTAAGGATAATAATAATAATAAATGTTATGGTGACTCATTATGGTGATTCATATGGAAAATATACATTTGTTTTTAGCACATGCAGCCCACGACTCCACTCTGCCTGATAGTTTCATGTTCAGCCAATCAGCACATGTATAACTGTATTTTGTGGACACAGTGCCGAGAAGTCAACCCCTCATTGTTAGATCACAGAGGATGAAGCAATTCTTCTGCTCCAAGGTTACAAGATTTCTAAACTTAACACAAATCATTTTTAGACAGGAATAAAATAAAAAAATGAAAAATTTATTAAATCACATGGGGATCAATAATTTGATATTCTGAAAAATTTATTATTTTTATTGTCTACTTACCTGAGGTAATTTAAGGAATATTCTTATTTGTCACTCCAGACATTGACCGTGTAGTTTGAATCATCCAGTCATGAAACACTATGCAGAATACAGCTTTTAAGTTTCTTCATTGCCAAAAAAATGAAAAAATATCAGGATATGTATTTTATACTAATACACAGAGGATTAGTTGATTACCAGCTACAAACATTGTTAAAAAAGTAAGGTATAGGCGGATTAGTTTTGAGGACCTGGCCTTTACATTTTAACTAGCGACTTGCCCGTCAAAAAATGTGAGGTGGGTGATTTTGTGAGGGACCTTTGTTTTATATGTTGATATGTATTTGTTATGGTCCAGCTCTCACATCAGTATGTCACTACTGGGAATACCATAGTTCTAACTATGCAGATCTATGATGATAGTGTAATATTTTTACTGCATAGATCTTGGAGCCCATGAAAATAAGATCTGTCACTGCTTACACTTCTTCCTCATCTATTTGCAAGAAACTGAGATTGCTGTGTGCCAGGATCTTTGTCTTTCTGAGCAGCAGGACAGCTTTTGTACTCTCTTATTTTACCCTCTCCAATAGGCCCTTTAGTTCCTCCTCACTTTCAGCCATCAGAGTAGTATCATCCACTTATATGAGGTTGTTGATATTTCTCCCAGCAATATTAATTCCGGCTTTGGATTTGTTTCAGCCCTGTCTTTCACATAATGAATAACAAGTGTAAGTTGAATAACATGACAAAAAAAAACCTTGCCACACTGCTTTCCTGATTTTGAACCATACTGTTTGTTATTCTATGTTCGGTTCTTGGTCCACATACAGGTTTCTATGTCTGGTACTTGCCACATTTTGTTCTGATCCATACAGTCAAAGGCTTTAGAATAGTCTATGAAGCATGAGTTGGATGTTTTTCTGGAATTCTCTAGCTTTATTTATTTTCTAGTGGACATTGACAGTTTGGAACTATTATGCCTTTGCCTCTATGAAACCTTGCTTGCATATCTAGGCCCCTATTTAATTGTCAAAATCGCAATTACTTGAGCCCGTAAATGTTACTGATATTTAATTGGCTTCTTTTAGCTACTCTCATTCCGTTTGCAAGTTACAAGGGTACTGCGGTTGTCAAAAACATAACTCCTCCTTTAATTTTTCAAAAGCAAATAAAAACACACTACTGTACTTAAAAATACTGGGAAAGCAATGAAAGGCCTTAGAATTAATTGTACAACAGTCTCAAGCTCGCAAATCTGCAATAAAAAAAAAAAATTTGTTACATTTTATTTCTGTGTTATATTGATTCCAGTAATCAAGGAGTTAATTCATATCAGGCCAACCACGTGGAACAGTTTATTTACTGATTTTTATTGATTTCTATATTTCTGGATTGCAAGTCCGATTGCGGACTTCTAAGCACTAATTCATTGTTGTACTCACTCCATGTTTTTTTGACGTCATGATGACGGTCTCATTTACCATTGGCTCTGTCTAAATTATAACTTATGGGCTTACTTAATTGATCATGATCATGCCCTGAAATGCTACGTAGGGGTTCATGGTTTGCGTGTTGGGGCTGTGAGCCTCTACTTGTGGACTTAAGTCAATTACATACATCTGTTACTGCGCCAAATGTTTAACCCGCAGACATATGGGCAGTGTACTCTTGGCAATGCCTTGTTTTGGGATGGAATGTAGACTGACCTTTACCAGCCGCTGGACATTGTTGAGGTTTCCAAATCTGTTGGCATATTGCAAGGGGCAAAAATATCTATAATATAGTAATTAAATCTTTATTTCATAATGATCACAACGGCGATATAAAATGATTAACAAATCCGGGATTGGAGATACAAAAATGAAAAAAATTGTCTCATCATATGAAATTTATTGCCACAAGGATACTAATAATCTCCCATTGGAGGAGAAAAAGGATTTCTCCCCTGTGGGTGTATGTCTCAATGCCACAAGGACTGTCCAGCTCTTGCTTTTAGATCCTAGTTGACATCCTGTCTATTTAGATATCACCAGCTAAGAAGCCTCTTAGCATAACATAAAACCAGGAATACCAGCGCGTTGCTACCATCTCACATAAATTGAGACAAAAGCTCTGCATACCGTAGTGGACTACTATTATTCAAAAGACCCCTCTTTTTATCTCCTTTGTACATTTGCTGCATCAGCCAGCTGTAAATTAACTCTAGGGTAAGCTGTATAAATAACCCTAACAATGGGATGTCTGAAGGGAGGTAAACTGTAAACTACAGGCTATAACCGTGTCTCGATGGAGCAGGCTCCCACTTGTGCCACATTCAAACCGGCATCAATAACTTTAGGTGAGGACAGGGAGGGTACACAGACACCGATGTGCTCCTAGCGTAAGGACGCATGCTGCGTCAGCAATAGCCAACGCGTTTCTACGTTTCATGATGTCTTCTTCAAGGGGAAGTAGGAAGTGCCGTGGAGTCAGCTTAATAAGCGTTGCTGTAACCCTGGCAACCAAATGTCGTAATCGAAGTCTGCAGAGGGACCAGGTGAAAACAGAAAAAGGGATCTATGTCGTAATTGAATCGTTGCCGTAATTGAAGTCTGCAGAAAGTAACCAATACATGAATTGTAATATTGCTATGTAGAGAACATAAATCCTAGGATAATTTCTCAGATCAAAATGATAAAAAATGTCAGAGTACGTATATCACAAATGCAGATAAATATCACATATTATAATTGTCTAACTACGAGACATCGTCATGCTTTGTGTAGTGCCTACGACTTTGCGATGAGCGCCGCAGAAGAGTCTGGCTTAGCGAGGCAATCCATTAAACTCGGAGCACTTAGGCGATGAGCGCCAAAGGCGCTCAGAGCAGAGGAGGCAATGAAACACGCGGGTCTTAGCCTACAAACACTACAAAATGCGGCTTCGCCTTAGGCTGAAAGTAGTTGACGAATGTGGGACTTAGAAAAAAAAGTACGAGACGCAGGATTTAAAAAAAAATAAAAAAATACGAGACGCGCTACTTTGAAGAAAAGAAATACGAGATAGCAAAAATACGAGGTTAACAGCTGAACCGCGAACATCCAACAAACACAAAAAACACGAAGAAAATACAAATAAATGCAACAAAAATATCCCCCACAGCACGGGGGAACAGGCAGGCATCTGGGAGTGAGGTGCAACGTGAATTTAAGCCAATTTCAACGACTTTCACCTCCCGAAAATCGGCTAAGCGAGAAAAAATATGGCTGCCGAAAAAACTAAAACGAGGCTACACGACCCCGGACCGCGCAAAACACTGCCAAACGCGTAGTGCTTTACCATGACGCGAACAACTAAAAAACAATAAAAACACACAAAAAATAAAAAGAAATACAACAAACACATCAACCACAGCATGGGGGAACAGCCAGGGCGTCTGGCATGTGAGGTGCAACGCGATTTAAATGCGATTTCGATGACTTTCAACACACGAAAACAGCCTAAGCAAGAAAAAAAAATGGCTGCTGAAAAAAATTAAAATGAGGCTAGAAGACCCCGGACCACGCAAAACACTGCCAAACGCATAGCACTTTCACACAGCAATGAACAAAATATAAAATACACTATTACAAAATACGGAAAATATATGCGAGATGCGTAACATTACCAATCTACAATGGCGATTTACACAGATTTCCCTTGCGCACACAAACCATTTAGAATGCACAGTTGGGACATTCGTTACACTTTATACTTAAAACTAAACTAAACAGATTGTTAGCTCTTCAGACTATTAATTGCTGAATATATTAATTACAAATAGGTAAAGTATATTAATTTATTGAAGAAATAATTAATTCATTATTGATTAAGTAACTATAGATGATTATATATCTCTCTTTATAATAAGTGCCGAAGGTGCTCAGAGGAGCAAAAATAGACGAGACAAGAGCATCAAAGGCCCTCACAGTACAAAAAGGTTTACATTGTGTGTCAAACAGCATTCCCTGGCTTACAATTTTCTTGTCATAATTTTTTGACGGGCAAGTCGCTAGTAAAAATATAAATCTAAAGCGGGACTACATGGGAATATTCATACTAGCTCAGACTGTGAGCTCAGGTGCTCTGGTAATGTCCACCATCATATATAAAAAGGTAAGTAGTAATCACCTAGTATTTTCTAACTAGGTGTATATGATGTAATAACATATTGTATGTGACCCATAATGCATCATAGTGGTAGTAGTTGTAAGAGATATGTATTCATGTATAATAGTTTGATACATCCACGCCAACTAAATTATAATATCAGAGTTCAATCGTTATGGGGGCAGACATCCTATAGAAATATATCCATAAATATAACCTAAAGGCTCTTAATATATAGTGATAGAGAAAAGACCTATAAAATTATATATAACTATAAGAAAATCAGTGAAGGTTTTGTGGGTGTTGGGTGAAAGGCTTGTAAGTATATAAGTGTGTGGATTATTCTCCTCCTCACTTCCGCCTCTCCCATCAAATCCCTTTTCCCCTTCCCCTCCTCCTTTCCCCCCTTATCCTCCTTATCATCATCATCATCATCCTCCTCCTCCCTCCTTACCCCCTTATAATCCTCCGCCCCTTATCATCCTCCTCCCTCCTTCCCACCTTATCCTCCTCCTCCTCCCTTCCCCCTTTTCCCCCTAATCATCCTCCTTTTGCTCCCTTTCTCCTTATCCTCCCCCTTCCCCTTATCCTCCTCCTCTCCCCTCCCCCCTTATCATCACTTCCCTTCCCCCTAATCATCCTCCTCCTTCCCCCATAACCTCCTCCTCACTTCCCCCCTTATCCTCCCTTTCCCCCTTCTCCTCCTCCCTCCTTCCCCCCTAAGCACCATCCTCCTCCTTCCCCCATTAGCATCCTTCTCCTTCCCCCTTATGATTCTCCTCCTCACTTCCCCCCCTGATCATCCTCCTCACTTCCCCCCTCTCTCCTTACTTTTTATTGTAATCTGATGAGCCTGTTCATCTCTCCTCCCGCAGCCTGTCTTCCGGCAGTGAACTGACCGGTATATGCTAATGACGTGACGCTCAACGTCACTTCACTGCCGGAAGACAGGCTGCGGGGGGAGAGATGAGCAGGCAGCTTATTGGAATAACAAAAAGTAAGTAGAGAGGGGCAAGTGAGGAGTATGATCAGGGGGGAAGTGAGGAGGAGGATGATAACGGGGAAGGAGGAGGAGGATGATCAGGGGGAAGGAGGAGTAGGATGATCAGGGGGAAGGAGGAGGAGGATGATCGGGGGAAGGAGGGATGAGGCGGTGGAATGGTGAGCTGAGGGGGCCCCGGCAAATTTGGCAGCACTGGGCTCGCTCCACATCCTCCATGCAGTAACCCCGAGCGTGGCTCTGGGTAACCGATTTAGTTACTTAAAATTAACCCAGAGTCATTAAGCCCTCTAGGGGTGAATGCCTTGAGTCTATAGATCCAGCGAGCTTCATGCTTCACTTCTTCCTCTATGGTAGTTTCTTACATGGCGAGATATGGGTGTATCCAATTCATGTTTAATGGAATAGATATGTTCACCCACTTGCCTCCGTAGCTGTCGCCTCGTTTTTCCTACATTGACCTTATGGCAAATACATGTTGCCACATAAATGACATTTGTGGTACAACAATTAGAAAATTATTTTAATGTAAATTCTTTCCCACTTATTGGGTGTTCATAGATCTTAGTAGGTTTGATGTATTTACAATACTTGCATTTCCCACATTCAAAGCAACCTTTTGGTGCATTCAGCTAGGTCTTCGTATATCTTTTCTCCTTAAAAAGCTATGGACCAACATATCTTTTAGGTTTCTTCCCCTTCGGTATGTGACAGACACTTTTGGTGTTAAGATGCCCTTTAAATTTTAGTATGTCCCAATGTTTAGATAGGATGTTTTTGACTAAGTTGTAATCATACCCAAATGTCTAGAGATGTCGCAAACAGTTCGCCTGCGGACTATTTGCGGCGATTTTGACATGTTCGCGTTCGCATCGGACAGCGAACATATGCGCTTTTGGGTTCTCCCCCTATTCTTTATCATTGAGGAAACTTTGACCCTGCACCTCACAGTCAGCAGACACATTCCAGCCAATCAGCAGCATACACTCCCTTCCAGGGTTCTTCCATCTGAAGGACAGCATACATTTTAGAATCATTCTGAACTGCTTTCGTTGTGAGAGGACAGATAGTGTAGCTGCTGGAGATTTAATAGGGAAATAGATAGCCAGGCTGTGTATTTAGCTTCCACTACAATTAATCTAATTTCAGTTGCCTGCCTGTGTCAGGCTCACAGCTTATATTGTGCTCAGTGAAATAAAACAACATTTTTTTGACTGTAATAGATTGAATAGCAATTGCCTGCCTACAGGCGTGTGTGTGAAGCCTATTGCATCTACTCTGCCAACTTTTGCCACTGCACAGTGACACTCATATCTGGTGCAACCGTAGTGTACAGTGACATAAAACAACACTTTTTTGACTGTAATAGATTGAATAGCAATTGCCTGCCTACAGGCGTGTGTGTGAAGCCTATTGCATCTACTCTGCCAACTTTTGCCAGTGCACAGTGACACTCATATCTGGTGGCACCTTAGATTGCACGCGCAGTGCCCCAAATTTGAAGTAGGAGGTCCGACCAAGCATCTTTTTCCATCTCCCTGTTCCAAAATTCAATGCCATATACACGTCCCCTAATAGTGGACGTAACAGGGATTAAACCGATAGGAATAGTACTAATTAACAGTACACACCTCATAATAACGCAGACAGAGGCAACACAGGGAGAGGAGTCTGAAGAAGAGGAGTCAGAGGAGGAAGGTGGCTTTGAGGAGGTGGAAGACCAAACACAGCAGGCGTCCCAGGGGGCTTGTTGTCACCTTTCGGGGACCCTTGGTGGCTGGGAGGAGGAAGAGACTTTCAATGACATCAGTGAGGACAAGGAACGGGACATGGCTAGCTTGGTATCCAACCTTGTGCAAATGGTGAGTTTGCGGTTGTGCAAAGGGACTGTTTGCGGTTGTTTGCGGTGCATAAAACGAGGAGATTGGTCTGTTACTGTGAAGCGGGTGTAACCCTTACACTACCTGATCGATACAACGTCATACCTGATGTTTTAAAGCATGTTATTCCAAACAATTTAGGAATGTTAGGTGATTTAAGCCCTTTATGGCTTAAAACCAGACTCTGCATCAACTATGTAATTTTCTGTGGGAGTTTTGCCATGGATCCCCCTCCGGCATGCCACAGTCCAGGTGTTAGTCCCCTTGAAACAACTTTCCCATCACTATTGTGGCCAGAAAGAGTCCCTGTGGGTTTTGAAATTCGCCTGCCCATTGAAGTCTATGGCAGTTTGTCGGGTTCGCCCGTTCTCGAACATTTGATTGAAGTTCGCGTCCGATGTTCGCGAACCGAAAATTTGATGTTCGCGACATCACTACAAATGTCATGATGCAGAGGGGTTGTATATTGCCTGTTGTATCTGAAGGCTGCACTTTGTTACCAGATTGTCTATTTAGTAGTTTGGTTCTATTGCAATTCATTGCATACTTAAATGCTTGTTTAAGGCATTTATTAGAGTATCCCCTCTCACAGAATCTCTTTCTTAGTTTGTCAGCTTCTATTTTGAATGCATCGTCCGAACTACAGTTTCTTCTGATACAAAGATACTGTCCTTTGGGGATGCCTCGCTTTAAGGGTTAAAAGTGTTGGCTATCCCAACAGAGCAGGGTGTTAGTGGCCATGTCCTTACTATATGTAGTTGTAGATATTTTGCCTTGATTATCCTTTTGGATAATGAGGTCCAGGAAGGTGATTGAGTATGGTCCATTTTGTATGTGAACTTAAGGCCCATATCGTTGTTATTTAATGCTTTCAACAAGTTGTCAAGTTCTATCCTGGTGCCTGTCCAGACGACCAGGATGCCATCTATTTAAGGACGACAGATTATGCGTGTTCCATAAGGGGTTCTAAAGATTCCTGAAATAGAAGTCTCTCTTCCCACCATCCTAATAGGAGGTTGGCATACCCTGGTGCACAGGGCGTGCCCATGGCCGTCCTTTTCTTTTGAAAAAATTATCTTCCATTATACACAAAAAATGCTTATATAAGTAGCTGAAGGAAAAACTTATTGAATTTCCTATAATTGGCACCTATAGCATTTAAAAAGTGACTGGCTCCCTCCATACCTGAGTTATGCGGTATACTGCTATAGAGGGCCTCAACATCAATTGAGGCCAGCCCTGATTCACTAGGTACCCTTAGGTCCTCGAGTTGTTTCAGGATATGATTTATATTCCTTACATAGGAGGGTAAGCTTTCGACAAGATCTCTAAGATGGTAATCTACAAAAATGCTAGCGTTCGATGAAAGGTTGTTGGTCCCTGATGTGGGATAGGTACCACTTTTTTGTGTACCTTTGGAAGGGCATAAAAAGTGGAAAAAAGGGAAATCTAGGAAGCAGAAAGGAGTATGTTTGCTCAACAATGTTTTTTTTCATTTTTGCATTGTCTAGTATCGATTTCAGTTTTAGTTTATATTCATTTGTTGGATTTTTTGGAATCACCTCATAAGTGGATCTGTCATCCAATGATTTATTACACTCCTCATTTCCCATCACAACTAAATTTACACCTTTATCTGCTGGCTCAATTTGTATATCTGTACATGATTTAAGCTCTTCCAATGCCAGGTATTCTTTTTTGGTTAGAGTAAAGACCTTTTTTGAGTTTAAAATAATCAATATCCTCAATATCTCTAGTTACCTGTTGTACAAAGACCCAAATGTTTGCAAATTCCTTTAGTGCTGTGGTAAAGGAACTTTTACTTTTCCAGGTTTTTGAAATCACTTCTGTACTAATCAGCTGTTCAGAATTATTATTCAGAAGAAGGTCTCAATATCTTTCTTTTCTATACCCAGGTTCATGTGTTCTCTTACTTGCTTATTTATATAGATTTTTTGTAAAGCAAGCTTCCGGGCAAAGATATTGACATCCTTAACATGTATGAATGTATCTGCTCTGGATGTAGGAACAAACATAAGCCCTTTCTGTGAGACATATGTGTGATTTTCATTTAGGTTTTTTTCATTTCATTGTTTGAAATTCGATATATTGATTATTTTCAAGCTCTGGTCATAAGAATTAGTTACTTTTGTTCTTTTTGGGTTCATATTGGAGGTTATTAGTACCTTTTGGCTCTGACATTTCTCCCCTTCTAAAAAATCCTCATTATTATGTCTTTTTGGCATTCTAGAGTTTCTTGTATTATATGCTTCTCTTCTATAGGACCCACTAGATTGTCTATCTCTAGTGCCATGTGTAGATGTTTAATCGAGGTCAGAGTTGTCATAATCGGAGAAACTTATATCAGAGTTTCACAGGACCATGTTTTAGGATTTTGAACAGTTTAGCTGGGATTCCTTCAAATCCTGCAACTTTGTTATCAGCAAGGACCCAACTCACTTCACTCTCTAAGATGTCCGATTCCAGTTCAAACTATTGAGGTTATCAGTGCTGTTAAGACCCTTCTTGTATATATTTTCTGTATATTACTGACACGTCTTCTTGATCTGATCTGTTTCTGTTAAGCCCCTACCATTTTTTGGCATGAAAGCTTCCCATGACAGGTCAGGTTGGTGGGCCCTATGTTGGGCCCAGTTATTCTGTGCCCCAAGATTTCTGATGGCCTGTAACCTGTCAATAATGCCATGGGCAAATATGAAAAAAGATCATTGAGAAACAAAGAGAAACTCACAAATACATTAACTGTATGTCAGAGAACACATAATATTAACAAGCATAATTTATTGTTGAATCACCAAAAACTGCAGTGCTGCAAAGTTGAAAAATAATAACAGATATACGTAACATTAACAAATCTATATAAAAAAGTTATGGCAGCCCTTATAGTCAAGAGGGAATATAGACATGTGTATGAGATGGCTGCAGTTTGTTTCAGTAAATTCAGTTAGTGTAAGAGGCTAGATTTGGATCACCAGTACAGTTGGTCCTCTCTGGAGCTGGTCCTCTCTCTTCTTTAAATGGATGTAGATGAAAGATTGAGTTTGAATTCAATTGACACATCTTCACACATGAATTGGTCATTCTGATTATGGATTATGGAATTTTGTAGTATTCTGTTTTTTTTCTAATATATTACATTTAAACCTAGCACAACTTGCACATTACAGAACTTTGAGGTTATTGCTAAATTGATTTGTTTTCTGTAAGCAAGCTTAGTCAAATGATTTTAATATTCAAATACCACATGTTAAAAGACCACTGTAGTGCCCTTACAACATTAGCTAGACATTTTAATTAGGTATTGATCATTCTTAAAATTCATATAAAAAAGGAATATTCAATATTAAACTTGCTGTTGCTGGTATAGACTCACTATAAAGTCAAGGGGGGGGGGGGGGTGTCTAACAGAAAGCTGCTAAACTTTCAGACACAAAGTGTACCATTAACACAATGATCTCCATTGGCTGGACAGTTGTGGTTTTAAGAGGTTTCCCTTGGCAACAAGTGTTTACTATGGGGTCAGCCTGTCAGTGATTATTTATTCACTTACCACATGTAAAGGTTCTTAAAATCCTTTAGATCTCATTCTCAGCCAGCCCCCATCCTCTCCTTCATTACCTTATCATGGTGGAGACAAAATCTGGAGGCTAATACTCTAAACTTTATAAAAGAATGTAATTTTGAATATTGCTATTATAAATTATTAAATAGAAACTTTATCAATGATCAAAGCATAATTAAAAAACTAGCATCTCTTCTAGTGCATTGCAGGGGTCATTTGTAAGGATAGTGAAAATACATTAAAACACCATAAACATCATACTTTGTATAATATACTGAAGTATACTGGATATTTTGTTTATTACATAAAGTGTTACAGCAAAAATAACTTATTTTAAGGATGGTCTAAAAGTTATAGCATAAAGACGAAATGTCTCAGTCCTCCTACACTATAGGGAGTGATAAAAAGTAATAGCTTGGGAACATGTGGTTATTAGAAGTATGATGCAGTACAGTTTGACAAATGGCCTCAGTATTTGTTGGCTCCGTCCACTATAAACATTTAAGAGTAGAAAATAATGGGTCAGGGGAAAGCTTTTACAATCTTGCTTGCTAGAACATTTAAAAGTATTTTTTTTAGTAAATCTATTGTTTTTCTTAAAGAAAAAAAATATTATGAGGTTTGTGAAGTTGATGAAATGGAATGTGTGTGCTGATGATGTGGTATGAACAAAATTAATATTTTCCTGCTTGTTTATGTGAAAATTCAGTAAGGCTGTTTCCAAATATCCCTAAAGATGTTGCTGGTTATTTTTGCAAATAAATTACTTGATAATCTTGCCATGTAATGATGGCACAGTTTGTATCCTCTGCTTAATAGTTTGGGCTCACTCTGTGCCTCCTGCCAGCAGGTGGCACTACCATCGTATTTATCTCCTTGGTGAAATTTCTCTATTTATACTGAGGTAACTAACATATTATTATTATTATTATAGTTTATTTATAACGCACCAACATATTCCGTAGCGCTGTTGAGACTAAATAACATCAAATATAATTTTCCCTGATCAAAACTGTCAGTGGTTTAATGAAAACTCTCATTGTCTTTACACAGTAAAAACACCAACATGAGGAGTATGGAGAGGGACAATTCAATTGAAAACTCTCTCTAGTTATCAAGTCTTAATTGTCTTTCTTTTCGTTAAGATATCCAAACTCCTTTAGTGCCTTATTGTGCTGGCAGTCATTAAGCACATTTAAAGTCCAAATGCCTTTGGATGATATAAGTGAAGTTCCA
The DNA here is from genome assembly GCA_027410445.1 of Discoglossus pictus. Classification (NCBI taxonomy): domain Eukaryota; kingdom Metazoa; phylum Chordata; class Amphibia; order Anura; family Alytidae; genus Discoglossus; species Discoglossus pictus. The sequence continues at coordinate 375,614,022 of CM050164.1, forward strand.
TTGTGTCTGCAATTAATCAAAATGGTGACACTGCATCCAGCGCTCTGACTTGCTCAGGGGATATCCTCGCTCTACTCGCAACTGTTTGTTTACTCGCCAGTACTTGTCTCCCTTGAAGAAATACGTTTTGCCATTCTTCCAAGTCAGAGCTGCATCCAGCTGAGATGGGACCCCAGTAAACAAACTGGAGATTTTCTTGGGATATGCAGAGAGGTTACTCCAGCCTAGTTCGTCCCACTGCCAGTAACCATCCCCCTAACAAAGGAGAAATAAATTAGGAAGAGGTTAACTCTTTTGAGTCACAAACATTTTCAATACATTATAGAGAATACTCCTGGTGGCAGGCAAGTTCTAGACCCTACCTGTTTAAAAGCCCCTGATGTTTTCAGTATGGCGTTTTGAAAAACTAGAAAGGTATTACTTTATATATTAAATTAAATATAGTGTTGGAAAGCTGCTTTACTGACCTCTATGTATTTAGTTCTTGGAAAATTAAACATTTAATTTGCTCTTTTTAAAACTACAGAAATATCTGTTACAGTACTATAAGTTTTGGATTTCTGTATAATTTCGATTAGCTTGCTACTTGCTAATTTTGCTATCATTGACAGATAGATAGATAGATAGATAGATAGATAGATAAATACTATATAGGCACACAATTTATATACATATAAATATGGAAAATGTTTAGTAACGGCCATGAAATATAAAATCAAATCATACATGCAGAATACACAGTACTGCCTTTGATAACGTGGTCTAGGTCAGTACAAATGATTAATTTGTTTTTGCAAATTAGTAGTAATTGTTCTTCATAGCAAGGCATACAACACTGTCCAGTTGTGCTGCTGCCAACTTCAGGGCAATCCTTAGTTAAAGGGACACTACACTACAAGCACAATTAGTTGGATACTGCCTTATATCAAGGATAGGGCCTCAAATCCTATAGCATAGGTCTGTTTTACCATATATTCTCAAACTATAATGTATTTACTGTACTCTGATATGTTTGATACTTTCCAATTAAGATATATTATTATTATTGTTATTATTATTAATAATACTTAAAATAATAATAATAATACAAAAACAGAAGCATCTGATTAATCTTCTACACACTTTTTCACAGTGAGGGCAATAAAGAAGCGCATTTCCAGATGACATAGATTAGAATAATCTACCAAATGAAAATCTGTGTCCATTATTATTTATCCAACTGGGTATGCTCTTATACTTTATCAAACCCCACTGTGAGAATTAATGAATGGCTCTAGATAAAGAGAGTTACAGAGAGAAAGGTTCTTAATAGATCATTTGTTCTTAAGCGAGCCAACTTTTAAACTCTATTATCTAAGAATTTCAGACACAATTTTCAGCTCAAAAGGATCAACTATATTCAATTCTATGTGTAGATTTTGTTTTGGCAATAACTGGGACCTTTGCTCTGACACTTTTAAGTCTTACACATTTTAATTTGTTTTGGCATTTTATAATGTATGTTACTTCTTGCATTATATCTTCCCTTTACCTCCTGACGCGACTGAGGATATGTGAATACTTTTATATACACATGCATTTAGTAGCCTGAATGCATATATGCCTTTCTTACCTTAAACAAGAAGATCTTCTTATTCCCATTCCAGTATAGAGCAGCATTAATATTAGGTGGAACATTTACTAACAATTTAGGGTAACCATAGCTCAGTTTAAAATTGTTGTACCTCCAAACTTTGTCACCTACAACAGGATAGAAAGAGCATGAGTATCTAGTAAGAACATATGTAATGACTTAAAAGGTTATGGAAATCATACAGTCAAAAAAGACAATTTTAAATATTACCATGTAATTTTTCTTGCAATAGACATGTTGAAACTTGCAAGAAACATTTGCCTATGCACAGATCATAACCCCCTATGTTTTTTTTATCAGCTGAAAGGCAGGATTTATTCAGTTCTATCACTGCTCATTGGCTTACAGTGACAGGCCCCAGTGCATTTATACATTCTAATATGTTTTCAGCATTTGAGACATTAGCTTAAAAACACATTCACTTTGACAAATTGTCATGTAACAAACACATTGTCGTAAATTGTGAAATATCTTTCCAACTCCATAGTTGACTAACCTACCTTTAAAGAAATATGTTCTTTTTGTGCGGTCTGAGTGTACTGCAGCGTCCAAATTTCCTGGCAGTCCTTTCCACAGGGATTTGATCTTCATAAGGGGGCTTATTCCGAAATCAGTAACTGTCCACACATAGTCACCTTTAAAGGCATATGTCTTCCCATAGGGTCCTGCATGTAATATGGAAGAGGTAAGATGTGTCCAATTTTCTTGAATACATTTTTGAACATGACTGATAGCTGTATTCAGGATGACACATTTAGGAACCATACCCATTTAATTTTATCTGCTAGCCGTTAGTATGATCTAGGAAATGATAAAGTATGCTGATAGAAAAACAACACTGATTAAAAAAATAACATAAAAAATGCATACTGTCCCTCCTTCAGATCCATCTCTCACCTGATTAAAGGAAATACTCTCTCTCAGAAGTGCTGTAGATACACATAATGGAACATTATATACATAAGAAGAGTCTATTCTAATATTTTAAGTTTGGTACATGCTTCCCAAATGTGAAGTCTTTAAGCTACAGTCTTTTCTTTTCAGTGGAACATTTTTGTTTTTTATTCGACTTCACTACATAGTTGTTCTTTGTCCTCTTATGTTTGCTGATATATAACCTCCAGTTTTAGCTTTTGCTTGCATACACAGGCTGCTGTGTGATCTTAAATTACTGTTACCCTTACCTAGCATGATGGCATCCAGATTGTCACTGCACGGATCAGGGATTGGGCTGGTGGGAGAAGGGATTGTGGAAATGACTGGCACCTCTGGTGTTGTAGTCTTTTCATCCTCCTCTGTTTGTGCCTTTTTACCTACAAAATGTCATTGTGTTTATTTATTTACAATTATTCAAACTAGCGGAAAATACGTATCTATGTGCAATAAAAAAAAATAATTAAAACTACTGCATGGAATTGAATTAAAACAATAGCATGAATAGCATAAACATATTAAAGTAATTTCAAATAATAATATGGATTTACATTCAAGTTATTAGCAGATAATACTATATCCTCTTATGGTAATGCAGCACAAGGCAGCAGCAGTGTCGGTGAGCATCCCTAGATGGCGCTGTTGATATTCCGGTGCCATATCATAGAGTCAAGGCTTAGGTAAACAATTAGGGTTAGTTCAAGGGTTAGGCTAACATTATAAGCTTAGAACTTCTCTCACATATCAGCAGTGCAGCAAAATATCAGCTACACCATCTATCGGTTGGAGGCCGCACTGCAGCGGCGGACCTGTCCCAACACCATAACAGGATAGATCCCTATTGTATATTACTGTGTTTAATTTGTAACAGACCTTAATGGATATGCCAAATGAGAAAACATTTAAAGGGACATGATTAAATGACCACTACAGTCATCTAGCAAGAGGAGGTAGTTATTTTAATTGTTTATTTATCATTAAGAAAATTCATAGTTAATAATTTATAATAGCAATATTCAATATTAAATACATTTTGAATTTTTAGAGCTTCAACTTCTAGTTGAGTATTTATCTTGATCCTGGATGGTGGGGGATTTGGTTGATAGACAGGTCTAAAAGATTTTAAGAATGATCAGAAATTGATAAGAAAATAAAAATATTTCCTAGGTTACCATCACTGCACAAGCTTGGAGACACTTTGATACACTTTGTACCTGGAAGTTTATCAGATGCCTGCAAGACAAAGTGACCCCCATTGACTTTATAGTGGGGTGTGGACCTGCAGTAGTTGTATTTGAGCTTACTGAAAGGAAGTTTAACATTGAATATTGTTTTTATAATTTTTTTATATGAATTGTGTTAATGCTCAATGTCTATGTTAAGGACCACTGTAGAGCATTTTAGTGTATATGTTTGTTTGCTGGGCATTGGCTATGGAAAGAGGTCATCGGAGGGTGCTGTCATAGGAAGGGGTCTTGGGGGGCAACAGGGCCCTTTATTCTCCAGTTCCTCCGCTGTGCAGATCATTGGTCAGACAATATTTTTAGTTCAGCGCACAGGAAGAGCTGGCCATGCCACTGATAGACACAGGTAGGAGATATGCAGTTCTGCATGAGGAGAAAATACAGTTTAAAAGCTAAGAAAAAATATTAACTTTTATTTATTGTAAACTGCATACTTCTTAATAGTCTATGACCACCAAACATATGTGTGTTACTTGTAAAGGTCCTTTAAACATCTAGCTCTACTATATTTGTGTTGCTCTTCTTATTGTACTACTATTGAAATCGTATGCATAAAGATTTATAGATGACTAATTCTTTACCATACAAGGCCTGGATCCCTCTCACATCATCGTCATGGAGACGGAAGTTTGGTTTGTAGCCAGCATAGACAGGCGCCATGAGTGCACTGCTATATCGTGAATGCCCCAGGCCCAAGGCATGTCCCAGCTCATGTGCTGCAATGATCCTCAAGTTTACACCAAGGTATGACCCTTCTGTCCAGTGTTCATCCTCATCAAAATGGACGGTGCCCTCCTCAGGGATGTCAGCATGTGCTAGCACCTTCCCTGCAATACCAAACAACATCAAGAGTAATATTTTAATCTGCACTTATGAAATAGTCAATAGTCTTTAAAATCAATATTCATCAACATATAGCTATCGAATATATTTATATACTAGCGAATTGCCCGTCAAAAAATGACGGCAATGAAATTGTAAGTGAGCTAAAGGTGTTTGGTGTATATAATGTGACTGATTTAGCGTCCTTCGTTTTCTATGTTGTGCGACTTTTTCTGAATATCCGTAGCTGTTTGGTGGCGTTTTGCGTGTTTATAGTGGTGTTTTGCGTGTTTAGGAACCTTTAGCCTCGTTTTCGTTTTGTTCGGCGGCCATTTTTTTTCTCGCTTAGGTGATTTTCAGGTCTCTAAACTTCGAAATTTGTGCTTAAATGGAGGTGTAACTTCACTTGCAGAGGTCCTTGGTGCCCCCCTTGCTGTGAGTCACCTTTTTATGTGTTTGTTGTTTGTATTTATTGTGTTTGTAATGTTTTTGGGGTGTCGCGGGTTGCTTCCTTGTTTTTTAATCTCGTAGGTGTTTTTCGGCAAATACGTAGGTGTTTGGTGGTGTTTTGCGTCTTTAGACTGCTGTAGCCTCGATTGCGTTTTTTTCGGCTGCCATTTTCTCTCTCGCTTAGAGAATTTTTTAGTGTCTAAACTCTTTTAATTTGAGTTAAATTGAGGTGTAACTTTAGTTTTCGAGGTCCTGGATGCTCGATCTTCCTGTAAGTAAGCTTTTTATGTATTTGTTGTGTGTATTTCTTGTATTTTTCATGTTTTCATGTGAGCGTGTTGCGACCGTTTTTTGCGAGGTCGTAATGGGTTGTAACGAGTCTCGTATTTTCCTTGCGTAACGGCGTAAATTTTGCGAGGGTCGCAGTTGCTGGCAAGGAGCACCTTCAAGGGCCCGCAAGCGTTAGCAACAACTCGCATGCTCACAACTATATATGTGATGTAAAATGATCTCAACAAATTATTTGAATTCATGACACTAAGCAAACTGGTTTTGACATAGTGAGGATTTTTGGGCTAAGATCAGTGGTTGACAACTAGGTCCTACAAGAGCCTTCAACAGTCAATCATTTCTCAATACCCCCGTAAAAGTGTGTATTCAGGAGCCCTGGTGTGTTACTCAATTGTATTCCTTGCTAATTGATCCACCTGTACTCAAGAACAGAGATATAGAAATGTTGGACTTGTAGGAATATTGTAGGAATATTATTTGGAATATACACTAAATATCCTCTCTCTCCCTCTCTTCTCTTTCTCTTTCTCTGTTCTATCTCTCTGCACAAAATCCTAAATTACATCTTTGTTTTGCACATACATACCAGGACCATCAAATGGGCGGGAGCAGCTGATACCACGACGGTGGAATGAAATGCGTATGTCTGCTCTGCCATATTTGACCTCCTTGAATGTCAGAGGTGTGACATCACTCCAATATTTGAAGGCTGATTGGATGGCGGCCCTGACCTCAGAAGATGTCATGTCCGGAGTGTAATTGTATATCCGATAAGTCAGATTCTTTTTTCTCCATCGTCCTTTTAAAATGTAAGAATGTTATAAGAATCATTACATCTTTATGCACGGCATATCACATAAAAATACATTGACAGATAACATAGATACATTAATGAGAGTTGACCATATATTAGTCCTTGGCAGTTAACAAGATAATATAGGCATTTGCCAGTACCATACCAACGTTTTTAATGGCCATTGACTTTGTAAAGCTCTTCTCTGTGCATAGCTTACCTAATAGTAGGTATCTGAAAGTCTTCTGATTAAAGGGATCTTCAAGCCCACATCGTGGCTGTCTCATCTTCTCCAATGTGTTGTCATCCAGGACCCCTGTTCCAGGTAATTGGGATGCCAGCTGGAAAATCCTGTAGGGACATATATTAATTTAAAGCAAGCGATAGGCGAAAAGGAAAAATAGTGTATAGACTCCTCATTGAAATATTTTATAATCTATCTGGGCAATATTTAGTAAGATTAGATTGTAAGCTCATTAAGTGAGATAATTTCATTATAATGCATACGTCTACAATATATGTAAAATACATTTATTTCCATACCTCAGAGCTTCCTCTACTTCCTCAGGACTGAACTCATCAGTGTCACTTTCCAAGGGCTTCTGTAAATATCCAAACTTCTTCAGATATTTCTGTCATATGAGATATGGAGATAAGAGCAGTCACAACTGTGAAATAAGCAGATCTCAAACGACACAAACAATAAACTAATTACACACCACATATGATCAGTTACCTGATGGGATAGGAGCAGCAACTAACCTACAACAAAACCTCTTTTTGGTTCCTCTTAAAAATGTCTTAGACCAGTGCTATGCATATGGGGGCAGATATTTATTGGCCAGCCAGTCACTGGACAGGATTTAAAATAACATTTAAAAGGAACATAAATACCTAAATATATAAATGTATATTTTTGGGTAGTATGACATATTTAAATGTTTGGGAATGTATATATAATATCTGAGTGTTTATTTATAATGCCTAATAGATTTATTTTGATAAAACTGAGGAGAATTTCAATTGCATTGGCTTATTGTGGAAATAGTAATGTGGAATGTAAACAGTTGGACAGCTGCACTTTTACAACCAAGCAGCTATAACATTTTCCATTTGTGAGTCAATAATATAATTGTATTTATAGTTAAATGTACACTATACAAGAAGAGACACCTAGCCCACAAAAAAATGGGTTGAAGAAGTCAAATCTTAGTAAATCTTCACATTTTGATACATTAGAGGTGTTCTCCAAACTTCTTCTTGCTTCACACTTTGGTAAATCTGGCCCAGTGTTTGTTCCATGAGCCCAGTTTACCTAAGATTCCTTTATAGTGAAATGCTGTACCCAAATAGTGCATTTTTCAGTGCTACATTAATAGTTTTTTTTTATTTAGCAAAAACTTCTAACTATAGTCCAGACCTCAGACATGAAAACTCATCATCTCCATAAAATCCAGGAAAAGCAGTGTTAGACATGGTTTATCTCATAGGAGATTATGTGAATTATGTGGTACAATGAAGTGCATTTCATATGGACACAGGTAACAGAGACAGGCTGTGCTGGAGTAGAGGGACAATGGTAATTTCTGAACTATATGGATCAATCTCAATCTAAAATGATGGACCAGTCCACTGGATCATGGATTGGTAGTGTGTTGTTGCTAAAAGACTCCAGTCAGCAACTGCAAAAGCCAAATTAAACAGAGGGGATGAAATGTGGTATTTTTAATGTATTTGTCTACATTGGATTCCAAACTGAGTCCTCAATCTATTATATTATCGTTGTCAAACTGCTACTTGTCGTCAGGCTTGTTCACCTCGCAAATGCACCGTCACACATGCAAGCCTTGCTAAGTGAGGCAAAGCAGCCGCACAGCAGCACCTAGGCTGCAGTGAGCGCCGAAGGTTTAATTTTGGTTTAATTTTGAATACAAACTCTTCTTTCGGTCTCTGAGCAGGCGCTGCAGTTGTTGGATATTTTGATCATTTTCGAACGGTTTAATCTCTGCCCAACATCAGCTCATTTGTCTGATATAGGTGATATATAAAAGAATGGAGAGCTTTTCTAACTGAATGTAAACACAGTAGAACTTACACATAACACAGTAACCTAACTGTGCTTTCAAAAAACATATTGCTCATTGTAAGTACATTTTAAAAACGGCTTTATGGTAGTCATGCAGCAGTGTATAATGCACTAATGTCTTTTTCGCTCTCAAGCACTGTATTATAACAGCATGACATGTAACTTTACTTAGTTGCAGGCTTAAAAATATGTTACTGGTTAAAGAACATATGCATACTGGGTTTCTGACTTCCTGTATTCCTGTATGTGCATGTCATTTCTTAATTAACTTTCTGGTTTATAGGGACTTTCCAGGGATTTGTGTTTTTACGGTATCTATCTATCTATCTATCTATCTATCTATCTATCTATCTCTCTCTCACACTATCTATCTATCTGCACTAATATAAATATAAATAACTGTCTGTAATTTGTTACTATCTCTACATACACATTAGCCATCAGATTTATACTTATACTAACATGTTTGATTACAATTACATTTACTTTCAGTACTTATTTGGTTCATATAGCCATCATGCATATCTGAGAAATTCTTTAATTATTTTACAGTATTTGCCCCAATCACCTCTTTGGGAAGGCATCTCCACTTTCACTTTTGTAAAACAAGTTTATGCAGGTGTTATCCTATTCATAAACTTTACAATACCAACCTACACAAAATTGCAAAAATGTTCCAATTATTCGTATTGGTAGAACATGTAGCAATATAAATAGCATTATCCATAAACAATAACAAGCAATGTAATACATATGAGTAAATAAATCAATAAATATTAATGCCCCAAATTACATAATGTCATGTTGCTTTTATTGAGACAAATCAAACATACACTGCTTCTATCTTGCATAATTTGTGTATAAAATGCATACAACTCATTGTTCTAAAAATGGAATTATTGTTAGAAATTGACTGCTATTTATATGTATTGCTTCAATACTAAAATAAGCTCCTTGTTCTAACAATACCATTTTGCTAAACTTGAGCATAAAGCCGAGCAACTATAACATAAGTAATACAGCTATTTCAATTGTATTGCACAAGATCACAGAAAAAGAAAGATATCAACTTACCAGAGCCTCTTCCTCAGCAGTAGGATCAGTTTGTATTGCACAGACAGAGAGGGCCAAAGCCCCAAGCAGTGGCAGCAGCAACATCATGTACAGGAGTTCAGTCTTCGTATGTAGGATGGCCCAGCTGAACTGTTTAGTTGCTGGCTGTTGGTCTAGGTCCCCCCTCACAAGACTTTAAAAGCTTTGCCAGCATGACTCACAAAGTCTCATCACCCCCCTCCCTGCATCTCCCCTCTTGAGAAATGGTAATGGAATGCAGCATTAACCCTCTGCTGCAGACTCAGCATGAATAATTTTTAGGCAATTCCGTAAAATCTTGGATTTTAGTCATTTGCAAATGTTATCTAATTGTTGTCATTCAGACACATGTTTGCAACATAACCACACTGAAATAATGAGTCACTGCCCTGAAGAACTCACAATGTACTCTTAATATTTGAGAAGAGTAAGATAAATTGACATCTCTATAAAAGATCTGCAGTGGTTTGGGGATTTCATAACACTCATTACACATTTTTACATTTGCTTGGGTAGTAATCCTTAGGTGATGAATATTGTATAAAACTGCCATGAATTTGGTCTGTACACATACATAATCTATATACTATCATTTGAGGGTACAACTCCCACCTGATTATTAATACCCATAAAGAAGCTACATGCTCTCATCCAAAGCACAATTAATATTGCTATAATAACTGAAAAAGTAAAGAAACAAATAGTGGAAGTAGTGATCTGTATTCAGGGACAAACCCAGCGTTGTATATTTTTAGGGGATGACAGTTTGCAAAAAGTTACATATCAGCATGTCCATGTGCATATACAGTACACAGAAATGTCTACATGCAACAGTCAATAATCAGCTACCAGCCATCACATCACACACCATAAACCAATCTACCAGAAATGCCCTCTGAATACTGGTAAAGTACCTAAAATCGTAACCAACATTGATATTTCCTAAAAGCAAATCACATTGTTCCAGTAGTGAAATCTAGAATTATTTGTAGGTCCTTACAAAGGCTGATATTTTTTAAAAAATCCTATGTGTACTCTCAACCACCCATAGAGGCAATAAAATTCCTCTGAAAAGCATACACGCTTAAAATCTGACTCTGTGAACATGCTAAAACCCTAATATTGTTAGATTTGAAGCATGATTTCTGAAAATTGACACAATTAAGGGGTTAATAGGCCCTCATGAGCCAGGGGATCCCCAGGATCTCCCTCAATACTGGCTATCTACTATGAAGACTTCCAACTGCTACCTGACATGAACCAGGGGATTGCCAAGGATTCCCCTGCCTTCTCCTTAGAGGCATATATATTTAACTCCAATACCACATGATCTTTAACAGACCCCCATGGCATTTAAAATAAACCTATCAGCCATACCATGGGAGTTCTCAACCAATCCCCATAGTATCAATATCTATAGTCTCATGCAGCCCCATGGCACCTAAAATTCACCCCTGTAAGGGGGTAAAATGATACTTTATCTCCATCTTCTGCCCTGCATAAGCAAATCGTCCATGTTGATTGAAGAATCCGCTCGCTCTTTCTTGATTGAAGAATTTGGTCCTCATCTTCAGCCCTAAAAAAAACAGGGGCAAAAAAAACTTCTATTGGAGCTTGTAACGGAACCCATCACTGTTTTACCCTGTTTTATTTTTATGGTTAAAATATGATCCTACTGTTATACTGTATGTATGTTGGTTTATGCTCTGCAGAATATTAGCCCAGACTATTGCAGACCTTGGCATAATAGATAATCCTATTACAGAGACTCCTCATAAGATAAGGAAGTCTATTGTATAAAGTGTTTTCATTATCAGACATAAGAACAAAGACGTATAATCTGATCAATGTCTGATTGTATCAAAGTAGCCAGGTAACCTCCGGGGGGTGTGACCACACCTATTGTCTCTCTATGTGTATTGTGTGGCCAACTATGGGGGATGTGTATTGCATGTGGGAAGAGATGGGTATATATATTTCTGCACAACAAAATAAAGACAGTATTCTTTGACTCCCAAGAAAGTGTCGTCCAATATGGGTGGTCTGGGCTTCTGAGACTGCGCAGTGCTTCTATATGGATATTTAATGCTGAACCTGACTCTCCCTCTGGAACTCTTGGATGGGATTATACCAACTTCACTTTTACACAGCAGCTTGCCAGGGAAAAGGACGTCTCCAACGGCTGGTACCCTCTCACTACCGGGGTAGCCGTTTCAGAGCTCCCCTCTGAGAAACTCCTGCGCTGACTAATGCTTTTTACTCACTTTCTTGCCTTAAATAGAGATTTTGAGGATTCTGCTTGGCTGAAATATGTGTCATATTTTAGTCAATCAGAATCCTGTATTCAATATCACCCTGCTCATTATTTCCATGGTTCAATTTCTAACCAATTTCTAAGCAATCAGAATGAATGGATTGTCATTAGTCCACACGGGAGCTCCTCAGAGGAGGAACTCCATTAGTAGAAGTTATTTTTTAAGGGCGGCAGGTTTTTTAGTTGGAGGCTCATTTCAAAGGCCCGAAGATGAGGACCAAGGGCTTTCTATCAAGAAAGAAGAGGACGGATTCTTCAATTAACATGGATGGCACGCTTATCCAGGGCAGAGGATTGAAGACAAGGGATTTGATGATGTATGCGGGCGTCATAGGATAGTATTTTTTATTTTTGTAATGATTTTTTTGTGTCATTGTTGAGGACTCCCATGGTATGGGGATAATGATATGTGCAACAAAAGATCTGTTAAGACTTTTAACCTCACAGCATCTTAGTTAGGTCTAGATGAAAAAAGTACCACCATGGCCACCACCCAACCTGCTTCTTGCTCGGTTTTGAGGTTTATAAATGTTATTTGGGGGGTTTGACTTGTATGAGGAAAACTTGGTTTTTATAACGGGATATTTCTGTTTAAGAATGTAATACGAGCGTGTGGCAATGTGAGAGTGGAAATTATGTGTCTCTTTTAAGTTGCTTGATAATGAGTTTATGTATCCTAGTGGTTTCCATGTACAGAGGATGTAGGAAGCATGTGTTCCTAATATCCTTGATGTAACTGAGCAGTAAATTAATGCAATTTATGTGAGACAGTGAGTGAAAAGAGATTAAGACACTGCAAATGTCGAAATGGGCAATGGTCATGACTTTATTTCCTGAGGGAAAATATGATCCCATATGTTTTTATGAGCAAATATAATAATATATTTCTTCATGAGACTTCTGTAGCGTTGCTGTATCTTTTACTGAGTTTTAATGGATTATGCAAAGCTGCTTAGAAGTTAAAAAGCATGAGCTATATTCAATTCCAAGCCCACAACTCGATCGCAGACAGCCGAATGTCTGCGTGTGTGTTGCAGGCTCGCACTGTGCTACAATTCCGGGGGTATTGAATTGAACAAGGCCGCAACTCGCTGCCCGATATCCAAAATCGCAAACCCTGGTTCTATGTGTAAGCAGAGCAGGACTTGTGGGAACTCCTGCAGGCTCACTAAAGGAAAGCTTGCTGCAGGGTCCCCACATGATCCCCATGATACATGGGTCCCAATCGGGCCCCCCCCACAGGGTCCCCACATTAACCCTTGAAAAAATGGCGTTTGTTATACCCGTAACTTACAGCCTCCTGAAGCCTTTGAGTTCCGATGGCTAAAATCGCAAATCGCTAATCAATTGCTCCAATTCCCCAAGGCTGCACTTGCTTACAAACCCGTAAATGGGAAATGAAGCCTAAAATCCGACGGGTACTAGAGAGGACTTGCAAGGGCTTTAAAAGCCCTTACGTATGCTCCCCTAATCGTCCCCTCTGCTCCTACCCCCGACTCCTAAAGTAAACCCCCTTGATGCAGGGGTCCCTATCGGGACCCCTTAGGACCCTACATTAATTTGTTGCTGTGGGGGTCCCAATTCTCCTGAACAGGAGAAACAGCAAACTACAGACGCGTTTCGGCTTCTGTGGGTCTCTACAGTGAGATGCAGCTTTACTCCCTAAGGCACAGTGAGCAAGGAGTCCATGTCTGGTTCCCCCTATCACCCTCAGGGTGAGAAAAAACCCTAAGGGTCATTTGCATACACAACAACAAAATTAGAGGTGCTCAATCAGAGAACTGACAATACCTGAAGTAGGTTTGTCCTATAGGTCTGGTTACCTACTCAGAGAGCAACCTCTTTTAGCTCACTTGTCCCCTTCACAGGAAGAAAAATCCTGAAGTATATCTGTCTGGTCTCACTCAAAAGAGTGACGCTGCCCCGAAATAACAGGCAATTCTACCCTGAACAGGAGAAACACCAAACTCCAGATGTGTCTCAGCCTCTGTGGGCCTTGTCAGTGAAGTGCAGCTTTACTCCATAAGGCACAGTGAGCAAGGAGTCCACGTCTGGTTCCCCCTATCACCCTTAGGGTGAGAAAAACCCATAAGGGTAATTTGCAAACACAACAACAAAACTAGAGGTGCTCAATCTGAGAACGGACAATAATTAACCCTGACATTAACACTATAAGTGCCATGAAGGTCCTCCAGGACCCTCATGACACTAAGTCTACGCACTACCCTTCACTACACTATTACGCTGCAATATACTAATACACCTAAATCAACCCCCCTCTAACTAATTAATCTCCTCTTAGCAATTAACCCCCTCTAAGTAATTAACCCTATTTAACCCTCACCATACCTAATTTACCCTATCACTAACCACTTATCCCTATCTAGACCCAGTTATCCCTATCTAGTCCTACCTATTTAACCCTAACTGTACCCAATAAACCCTAACTATACCTGATTTACCCTACCTGTACCTAATTAGCCCTACCTGTACCCAATAAACCGTAACTGTACCTAATTACCCTTAACTATACCCAATAAACCCTAACTGTACCCAATAAACCCAAACTATACCTGATTACCCCTGACTGTAACCAATAAAACCTAACTGTACCTGATTACCCCTAACTGTACCCATTTAACCCTATCTGTACCCAATAAATCCTAACTGTACCTAATTGCACCTAACTGTACCTAATTACCGATAACTGCACCTAATTACCCCTAACTGTACCTAATTACCCCTAACTATATCCAATAAACCCTAACTACCTAATTTCCCCAATCCTATTAACCTGTACCCTATCCTATTAACCCCTATCCTATCTATTAACCCCCCTCTACCCTACCCTATTAACCCCTACACTACCTACCCCCCTAATAAATCTCTAACACCCCAGTAAGTAAAAAAAATGAAAACCCCCACATTACAGAAAATAAAAGTACACTAAGTACAAAAAAATAACAGACTACTAATTACATGAAAATAACAATAGCATTAAAGTAAAAAAAAGATTTACACAGAAAATAAAAAAAGATTACATAAAATTAAAACCACTATTAAAATAAAAAAGACTTACAAACTGTAAAGGGTTTATTGGGAACAGTTAGGAGTAATTAGGTACAGTTAGGGTTTATTGGGTACATTTAGGGTTATATAAGTACAGTTAGGGCTAATTAGGTACAGTTGGGGTTTATTGGGTACAGTTAGGGTTAAATAGGTACAGTTAGGGGTAATTAGGTACAGTTAGGGCTTATTGGGTACAGTAAGGGGTAATTACATACAGTAAGGGGTAATTAGGTACAGTTAGGCTTTATTGGGTACAGTTAGGGTTAATTAGGTTCAGTTAGGGTTTATTGGGTACAGTTAGGATTAAATAGGTACAGTTAGAGTTAAATAGGACTAAATAGGGATAACTGGGTCTAGATAGGGTCAAGTGGTTAGTGATAAGGTTATGATGAGGGTTAAATAGGGTTAATTACTTAGAGGGGTTAATTACATAGAGGGGGTTAATTAAGATGTATTCGTTTATTGGGGTGTATAATAGTGTAGTGTAGGGTATTGCTTAGACTTAGTGTCATGCGGATCCTGGAGGACCCGCATGGTATTTATTGTGTTAATGTCAGGGTTTATTATTGCCCCATAAGGGTCTATATAGACCCTTAGGGACTTATGGGGTTAAATAGAGGCTCATTGGAGTCTGTATAGAGTATAGGGGACCTTGTAGGGGTCCTGATTGGTAACCCAGCATCATGGGTAGGGGTGTAGGAGCCAGAATAATTCTGAGGGGGGGGCAGCTTATTGTTTACAAGGGCCGTTAAATAGCTAAATAGCTTATTTATATGTACATACCAACATAGAAAAATATGGGGGGATTTGTCACCCACCATCCCCCCCAGTTACTACACCAATGATCCTAGGGTTTACTTTAGGAGTGGGGTGCGGATTAAGAGCAGAGGGGAAGTTTAGGGGGAACATACATATAGGCTTTTAAAGCAATTGCGAGTCCTCTCTAGTACCTGTCGGAATTTGGGCTACATTTCCCATTTACGGGTTTGAAGTCCAGCCTTGGGAAGTTGGAGCAATTGAATAACGATTTGCGCCTTTAGCCACCGTAACTCTTGCAAAAGTGATAGATCAAAGGCTTCGGGAGGCTGTAGGTTACAGGTTTAACCATTGACATTTTTTCAAGGCTGTGACTTGTATCCCGTTTGGAGCCCGCAAAAGGACGCCTATTAAATAGCAAATTAACTTGCAACCTCTCTTTCCACTATCTATAAAATCCTTGTGAATAGTGAGAGGTTCATGTCCCAGAGGAGGCTTTTGAACATCTTAAAACTGTGAGACTAAACTAATAGGGGTTATTTCCCTGAAAAATCAGAGCAGGAAAATGTGCAGTAGTATTGTCAACATGATGAGATATATTAAAAACAGTTTTATTACAGAATATTTAATAAAGTTTGAAAATATAGCAGCTGCAAGCCTCTGAAATCAATAGTTCTGTAAGGTTATTTCAGTACAAGCCTCATGTATATTTGTTCCATTGTATGTGGATAAATAAGTGTACAGACCTGTATAACCACAAAAACTAACAAAAATTGTGTGTACCAGTATGTGGTTTCAATAACGAGGTGTGAGAATGTGTTCTGGCGTGGGAGGAGAGGGCAAAAATGATTACAGTGGACAGATTGTTCTCAGGGTCATTATCTTGCTGTTCCTTCAAAATAAATATTTGGTTGATAATTTGAGAAAGAAAGGTTGAACGGGTGAAGCAGTGTTATTACTAGAGCTGAAAAAGATAACTGTTTTGGAGAGGATGTTGACGAGTATATGTGTTCCAAAATATGATTTTATTTTTGAAGAGGAAGCTCCCAGCACAGAAGCAGCACTCAGAGCAAAGGTAGTCCATTAAGTTTTAGGAAATTCACAGGATACAAATGTAATTATGAAGAGTAAAAAAGTAAAGGTCCAGAATCTGTGCACTGATAACCTCTTCTATATTCCTAATGTATTTAATGAGGACTCAATTTGCTCAGAGCACAGCTTCTTCTTAATTTTTCTATGTTTATTGGAAGCTTATTAAATGATGTAACTTATAACTGCCCATACTTCTAATTACTGCCCACAATCCTGGCCGGCGCGGAGACAGCCCAGGCACGCCGGGTCTGAGGCAGCGCTGCGTGACCCGGCGGAGCCTGGGCGATCCGGATTGGCTGGGAGGAGGAGGAGGGACTTAAGCTGGTTTCGCTGGCTTCCTCCTCACTTCGCGCCGGCTATTGATCTGATCTGAGGTCTGTACGCTGCGCTCTCTGCAAATAAGGGTAAATAGAAGTAAAATAAAAGGCCTCAATATATAAGTGACCCCCGATCCCTCTCTCACCTACCCTCTCCCCTTTAAGTTGCCCTGAGCACCCCACTAGTAGCCCCCCTCTCCCCCTCCTGTCACTTGGTCCTGGTAATAGGGCTCCAGGCTCTTATCTTTAACCTTTAATTCCCCACAGCAGCATTCCCTGCTCTATAGGTCCCAGGGGAGAGTGTCACATTTGTCTCAAGTGGGGTGGCAGCTTAATATGGACCCTGGGGAGTTTGAGGCCTTGCTGACCATGGTCAGAACTAGGGCATTGAGCCATGGGGTTAGGTGGGTCCAGGACAGAATGGACTCAGGTCGTCTAGGGGGGGGGCTGACGCCACTGAGGCACAGGCCCAGCCTGCAGTGACTGGGCCAGGTGGACAGACCTCATAGCCTAGATAGCCTGGCGGAGCAGCGTGCTACCTCTGATCGGAGCAATAGGGCTAGAAGCAGCGTGGTGGGCACGGATATGGTTCTGGAGAGTCAGGAGCTTATCCCCCCCACCGCAGAGAGCGTGGTGCCAGCGGGAAGCGCGGGCGAGGGCCTAGACATCTGGCCACCACCCAGTGTCTTGTCCCATGGCCCACAGCAGAACCAAGGTTCCGGCGACACCAATGATCAGCCTCAAGGCTCCAAGGGGAACAGCAAAAATACAAGGAGCTCTAAAAAAGCTCCTACAGGTTCTCACCGGTTGGCCCCTGCAGTCCCCACTGCCGCACCCACTGCCAGCGCTGCAGGTGTTTCACAGGGACGACGCAACGCCAAGAGAGAGGCCGAGAAGAAAAGAGAGACGACCAGAGGAAGAAGGGATCAGGTGATGGAGGAGATGGCTGCAGACGACAGCATGGTGGTCATCAACAAGGTTCTGGTAGCGGCCAAGGTGGCACGGCAGTCGCGCCCCACCAGGGTCCATAGTGACTCAGGGGCAGGACTGGGGTAGGGATAGCATTGACCGCCATAGGCCGCCGAGCCGGAGGGAATCCTTATGCCCTAGCGTAGCGGCCGAGTCCGAGTACTCCTCTGGGGGAGAGCGGACTGCGCGTTCCATAACGAGGGATAGACGCAGGAGAGCTAGTGATTGTTCTTCATGCTTCCCCAGAGCCAGAGGGAGATCCAGGTCTCGGAGCAGACGGTCTTGCGGCTGCAGCTGTGTTTGCACAGGTGGGGGTGAAAGGAGCCCACAGCGGTCGAGATGTGCAGGGACTCCCGCTCGTCCAGACCGGCAGGTCGCACCCAGGATGGCAGCCGCACCAGGGCAAGGAGAATCAGGTGAGAAGCTGACAAATTTCAGGAAGACGGGGGTGGCAGTACATGGAGCCTCTCCCAGGGAATCTCAATTCTTGTCGTCCCTAAAAGCCCTTATAGAAACCCATAACATTGCCGTCTCCGATGCGGAAGTTGGTGCATGGGTGGGGGGCTTGGCTGGGAAGGCGTGGGCGGAGCCATCCCTTCCCGCTAGGTCGCCCCGAGTGGAGCTTACCAACCCCACTACAAACACGACGATCGTGGTGCCGCACACCGGAGGAGCAGAACAGGACAGGGGCAGAGGAAATGTGCGGGATGTGGCTTCAAGGCCGTCCATCGTTTGCGGCCAGGACAATCTGGGGGCGTATTTAACCTTGGATGTCAAAGAAAAAATCTGGCGATGGGAGTACATAGAGATATTTTCCTTGTTGCCAATGTCTCGGATGAACGAGAATCCAGAGAGGTTTCACAGGGAAGGAGATGACCGGAGGCACACTTTCAGGCGCGTGCCAAGAACGTTCGACAACTGGTTACAGGCATTTGCCATCATGGCCTGTGTCATGGGAGAAAGACACCTGGAACAAAGCTCCGGGCTGTTCGTGTATATGGAGGAAATCAGGAACGCATATCGGACGTATGGTGGAATGGCGTGGTGGCGATATGACGAGAAATTCCGGCAATACATGTCCTCCCGTCCGGAGATGGCATGGAGCGACAAGGCGGTGGCCTATTGGCTGAACATAATGACACCAATGCGGGCAGTGCCGCCCTTTCGCGGGAACCCAGGCGGGGCTAGAGGCCCTGCCGCTACGAGCACAGCACGTCGAGGCGTCTGTCACTCATTCAACGAGGGCAACTGCAAGTGGGCACCAAACTGCCGGTTCAAGCACGTCTGTGCGAGTTGTGAAGGGGATCACGCGGCCTCAAGATGCACCAGACAAAAGGATGGATCCAGGGCTGGAGAGCCCGCTCAAAAAGGGGCGGACCCCCATACAGCTGGGCGCAATGCTGCCGTGGTTAGAACGCTACGGTAGGTTGGCAACAAAAGCCGGGCGGCCGCCCTACTATGGGAAGGTTTCCAGGAAGGGTTCAAGATTCCATGCTCTCTCGTCCCGCTCGAGTCACGTCTAAGAAACCTGAAATCGGTAAAAGAGTTTCCTGGGGTAGCGGCGGAAAAAATCCGGACCGAGGTAGAACTGGGTAGGATGGCGGGGCCCTTTCCCTTTATCCCCTTCCAGGGTCTGGTGATTTCCCCTGTGGGCGTAGTGCCGAAGAAGGAAGCAGGAAAATTCTGCCTCATCCAGCATCTATCCTATCCTCTAGGTGGTTCCGTCAACGACGGGATTGACAAGCAGTACTCGTCAGTGTCGTATGCCCCTTTCGATCGGGCCACAGACCTGGTTAAGCGGGCAGGCGTCGGGGCTAAGATGGCGAAGGTGGATATCAAATCTGCGTTTCGTTTGCTCCCAGTACATCCTCAGAGTCATTGGTTCCTTGGGTGCTTCGTGGACGGACAGTACTTTGTGGATCTGTGTCTCCCCATGGGATGTTCTATTTCTTGTTCCTACTTCGAAGCCTTCAGTACGTTCCTGCAATGGGTAGCACAAACCGAGTCGGGCTGCCAAGGGATTACCCATTACCTCTATGATTTCCTTTTCGTGGGACCGGCAGGCTTAGACCCATGCGACTTCATACTGCGGACCTTCGCAAGGATATGTCAAGATTTCGGGGTTCCACTGGCAGAAAAGAAGACAGAAGGACCGACCACAGATCTGACTTTCCTGGGGATTTGGATCAATTCAGACAAGATGGAATGCAGCTTGCCGATGGAGAAGGCGTTGGACCTGTCTGCAGAACTGGCGGCCCTGGAAGGCACAAGGCGAGTGTCACTGCGGCGGCTGCAATCCATCTTGGGAAAGCTGAATTTCGCGTGCAGGATCGTTCCCATGGGCCATATATTCAGCAGAAGAATGTCGTTGGCTACAGCCGGGATATCTCAGCCACATCATTTTATAAAGGTGTCCGGTGCCATAAGGGAAGATGCACGAGTGTTGACGGCGTTCCTACGGAACTTCAATGGGAGCACCCTGATCCAGCCGAGCAGGGTGACGAATGGGCAGCTAGAACTCTATGCGGGTTCAAGTGTGGTCGGAATGGGAGCCTATTTTAGAGGCGCATGGTGCGCAGCACTATGTCCCGAATCATGGGTCAAAGGAAGGCTTACAGAAGATCCTACGGTTCTGGAGACAATCACCATCACCACAGCGGGTTCATCTGTGGGGCAGGGGCTTCAGGAACCGGCAGGTCCTTTTTCAATCAGGCAGCCCGAAAACGGTCCGGGTAGTTAATAGCCTGACGGCTGCATCTGGGCCGTTGATAAGGGTCATACGGCACTTGGTTCTTTGTTGCCTGCGGGCTAATATCTGGGTGAGGGCGGAGTGTATTCCTGGCCTTAATGTAGGGATGGTTGATGCCCTTTCTCGGTTACAGGGAACCTGGTTTCGCACACTGGCACCGGTGGCGAAGGACCAAGGAGAGGACATACCTTTAGAACTCTGGGAGCTTGGAGTGGTACGGTAGCTGGTTACATCAGGCAGTCGGTAGCGCCAAAGACGTGGGTGGCCAACAGGAAGATTTGGAACATGTGGAGCGACATGGTTGAGGAGGCCGGTGGCGAGGGTTCAGAAGAGAAAGCCATAGGAATTCTGCTGTGGTTTTTACTTTGGAGCGCAGAGAGAGGTGCTTCCAGGGCAACGGTGGCTCGGCAGTTGACGGCCCTAGCATTTATGTTCAGGTTTGCAGGACGGAAGGACCTATCAAAGGAGCTTGTGGTTTGCCGGGTGGTAAAAGGCATGTTCAACGGGAAGCACCGGATGGATAGGAGAAGCCTGATCACTTTCTTCCTGTTACTACTCCTGGGGGAGGCGTTGGGTGTGCTATGCAAGGACTCCTTCGAATCCCTGCTTTTCCGTCTGGCCTTTTCCTTAGCGTTCTTTGGTGCTTTCAGGATCGGGGAACTGGTCTTGGAAAACAGGCACGGTTTGGGGGGCTGCTGGCGGAGGACATCTGTCTGGAGGGTGACAGAGTGTTGGTATGGCTGAGGAGGTCAAAAACTGGTCAGGCCGGAAAAGGAAGGGAAGTGGTCATATACAAAACTGGAACGGAGTGTTGCCCCCAGGCAAGTATGAGGTGGTACTTGGAAAAAAGGCCAACGGGGCCAGGCACACTGCTATTGCATGCCAATGGCCAGGCCTTGTCACAATTTCAATTCGAAAGGATGCTGAAGAAGTCCTTACGGCAGTTAGGCTTGGACCCGGCGGACTTCGGCACACATTCTTTTCGGATCGGAGCCGCTACGGAGGCGGCAAGGCTAGGTCTCCCCGAGAGTATGGTTAAAAAGATTGGGAGATGGGAGTCTCATCGTTTTAGGTCATACATACGGCCAGAAAGGGTTGTCTAATTGGAATTTGTTTTATGTGTTGCAGAAGTTAAACAGCTGTGGATCGTCGGCCATTCCTACATGTATTGGGCTCACCGGTTAACCGCAGTCACTGGCGACAAGGTCCAACTGGGCTTTCTGGAGACGAGCATGCAAGTAAGATGGTTCGGGTTTCGCAGCTTGAGATGGACACAGGTGAATAGCCTGTTGGAGAGCAACACTCAGCATCACGGTAGCCCACACATTTTAATTATACATGCTGGGGGCAACGATTTGGGGGTAATGCCTATGAGAAAAATGCTGAAAGAGATGAAGAGGGATGTGAAGTGTTGGCTAGAATGGATCCCAGGCTTGTTCATAGTGTGGTCCGAAATGATCAAAAGGAGATCTTGGTGGAACGCAAGGGATCCGGTTTCCTGGATAGAGCAAGGCAAAAGATAAACAAGCAGATGGCCAGTTTTGTAAGGAGTTTGGGTTTTATTACTATTAGACACCAAGAATTCGAAGGCGTAGGCGCCGATGACTTCTTTCGCCCAGATAAGGTCCATTTAATGGAGATAGGATTAGAGCTGTTTATCCTGGAGCTTAAGGATGGGGCTAGCTGGGCCTTGGCTTTATTAAGAGAGCAAGAGGGGGGATCACAGCCTCAGGAGGTATCCATCGCCTGCTCTGTGGCGGGAGGTTAGGAAAGCACTGGGAGGCTCTGGGCGCGGGCCAAGGGCGTGAGGTTACTGACCGGGCCGGGCTCCTCCTCCAGTATGTTATTTGAGCTGTGATTTAACAATGTTAATTATGTTAATTGGTTACTGGTTTATGGTTGCTTTAATAAAGCTGTGGCCCGTAATTTTCCCAAGAAATGCTGTTTCAGTGTGTTTATTTATTCTAAAGCCCATTGGATCTTGCCAGAGTCATGGCCGGCGCGGAGGCAGCCCAGGCACGCCGGGTCTGACGCAGCGCTGCGTGACCCAGCGGAGACTGGGCGATCCGGATTGGCTGGGAGGAGCAGGAGGGACATAAGCCCTTTTCGCGGGCTTCCTCCTCACTCCGCGCCGGCCGTTGATCAGAATCCCTCCCTCCCCTAAAATGGTGGTTAGATAGGAAGGTAGCAGATGGGAAGTAGGGGTTGTCTAGTGGGCGAGGTTGGTTGAGCAAAGTTCAGGAAGTTTAAACTATGTAAAAAAAAAAGGGGTGGAAAAGAGTTGAAGGGTTAGGATTCTGTGAATTCTAAGTTAGGATGAAAATAGGAATGTCTTTGGTTGGCGGGAGGTGAGGCACCCGGCCCACAGGCTTAAGTGGGCGTTGCCCTGCCTCAGGGGCGTGCTTAGGAAAGCACTGGGAGGCTCTGGGCGCGGGCCCAGGGCGTGAGGTTACTGACCGGGCCGGGCTCCTCCTCCGGGATGTAATTTGAGCTGTGATTTAACAATGTTAATTATGTTAATTGGTTACTGGTTTATGGTTGCTTTAATAAAGCTGTGGCCCGTAATTTTCCCAAGAAATGCTGTTTCAGTGTGTTTATTTATCCTAAAGCCCATTGGATCTTGCCAGGGTCATGATTACTATCCTTCTACTGTCTGGCACAATAGCTTTAATCACAACTAAATATTTGACCATACTGCACACAAACTCATACAAATGCAGTATTGGATCCTGGTATTCAGGTGGATGGTATGAAGGTGATAAGGCCCAGTATTAAAGAAAATAGAATGAGTTTGGGTTTAGACGGAGCCAATAAAATAAAATAAAAGAGAGGTTAAATTTCAATCACTTACAGGAAGTCTGAGTTGCGATCTGGCCCGCATTCCATAAATAATAACACAGAAATGAAACATCATTTTTTTTATTGCAGATTTGTGAGCTTGAGAGTGTTGTGCTATAAATTTTAATAACTTTCATCGCTTTCCCTGTAATTTAAAATACTGTAGTGTGTTTATAGTTGCTTTTACAAGGCTATGGACAGGACTTCAACCCCCTTGCGGGTCGTCTCTAGTACCCGTAGGATTTTTGGCTACATTTGCAATTTACAGGTGTGAAAACAATTGCGGGCTTGAGGACTTGTAGCAGTTTAATGGCGATTTGCGATTGTAACATTTACGTGCTTGAAAGATCAAAGGCTTAGCTGGGTTGGAGTTACAATTTTGGCAATCGCAGTTGTTTTTCAGCCTGTAGCCCGCAGATCATTTGCGGGTAGCTAAAAGAGGCCAATTGAATAGCCGTAACTTTTGCGGCCTCCTTTACAGACTTCAGTAACTACAGTTCTACTGGAGGAGTGGTAGGGCAGAATAGGCAGAGCAACAGACAGGTTTTGGAACATTAATTCACACAGTACATATGTAAACATATATAAACTATCTAAAAAATAAATATATATGTACATATATATACAGTTGCAAGCAAAAGTATGTGAACTCTTTGGAATGATATGGATTTCTGCACAAATTGGTCAAAAAATTTGATCTGATCTTCATCTAAGTCACAACAATAGACAATCACAGTCTGCTTAAACAAATAACACACAAAGTATTAAATGTTGCCATGTTTTTATTCAACCCACCATGTAAACATTCACAGTGCAGATGGAAAAAGTATGTGAACCCTTGGATTTAATAACTGATTGAACCTCCTTTGGCAGCAATAACTACAACCAAACGTTTCCTGTAGTTGCAGATCAGATGTGCACAACGGTCAGGAGTAATTCTTGACCATTTCTCTTTACAGAACTGTTTCAGTTCAGCAATATTCTTGGGATGTCTGGTGTGAATCGCTTTCTTGAGGTCATGCCACAACATCTCAATCGGGTTGAGGTCAGGACTGGGCCACTTCAGAAGGCGTATTTTCTTCTGTTTAACCCATTCTGTTGTTGATTTACTTCTATGCTTTGGGTCGTTGTCCTGTTGTAACACCCATCTTCTGTTGAGCTTCAGCTGGTGGACAGATGGCCTTAAGTTCTCCTGCAAAATGTCTTCATAAACTTGGGAATTCATTTTTCCTTCGATGATAGCAATCCGTCCAGGCCATGACGCAGCAAAGCAGCCCCAAACCATGATGCCCCCACCACCGTACTTCACAGTTGGGATGAGGTTTTGATGTTGGTGTGCTGCGCCTCTTTTTCTCCACACATAGTGTTGTGTGTTTCTTCCAAACAACTCAACTTTAGTTTCATCTGTCCACAGAATATTTTGCCAGTACTGCTGTGGAACATCCAGGTGCTCTTGTGCAAACTGTAAACGTGCAGCAATGTTTTGCTTGGATAGCAGTGGCTTCCTCTGTGGTATCCTCCCATGAAATCCATTCTTGTTTCGTGCTTTACATATCGTAGATTCGCTAACAGGGATGTTAGCATATGCCAGAGACTTTTGTAAGTCTTTAGCTGACACTCTAGGATTCTTCTTCACCTCATTGAGCAGTCTGCGCTGTGCTCTTGCAGTCATCTTTACAGGACGGCCACTCCTAGGGAGAGTAGCAGCAGTGCTCAAATTTCTCCATTTATAGACAATTTGTCTTACCGTGGACTGATGAACAGCAAGGCTTTTGGAGATACTTTTATAACCCTTTCCACCTTTATGCAAGTCAACAATTCTTAATCGTAGGTCTTCTGAGAGCTCTTTTGTGTGAGGCATCATTTACATCAGGCAATGCTTCTTGTGAAAAGCAAACCCAGAACTGGTGTGTGTTTTTTATAGGACAGGGCAGCTGTAACCAACACCTTCAATCTCATCTTATTGATTGGACTCCAGTTGGCTGACACCTCACTCCAATTAGCTTTTGGAGATGTCATTAGTCTAGGGGTTCACATACTTTTCCCACCTGCACTGTGAATGTTTACATGGTGTGTTCAATAACAACATGGTAACATTTAATTCTTTGTGTGTTATTAGTTTAAGCAGAGTGTGATTGTCTATTGTTGTGACTTTGATGAAGATCAGATCACATTTTATGACCAATTTGTGCAGAAATCCATATCATTCCAAAGGGTTCACATACTTTTGCTTGCAACTGTATATATATATACCCCTGATGAAATATTCAGAAACGTGCGTCGGGTTGCACGTTCTATACCGCATGGCCACGTCATGACGTCACACGCAGACGCCTAGACCTCGCGCGGATAGCTTAGGAACACAGGAGCTGTGCTAATCCGACACTAGATAGTATCTATAATACGATTCCTACCTGCTTTAAATGTACAATATACTTCTTAATATGATGCAAAGGTGGAATTTAATAAACCACAGCTCCTAAGTTCGTGTAGTGACTCTGATAATAACAACGATACTGAACTTCCCCACATTAAATTATACTGGATTATCTTAACATATCCTCAAGCAAGCACTGGCACTTGATATATATTGTATCCACTATTATATCAATTTATTATATCAATTTATTCTATTGATACTGGCACTTAGCACTTTAGAATATCATATTTATATGAAGGTGCAATATTTACAAGTGATATAACATTTATTTACATTTGTAGCACAAGTCACTTTATGTATATGGAATACACATCAAGCAAACATATAGGCCTTTGAATTTCAGGACCTATGTTTCTGCTATTTATTAGGATTCCACTATTTATTTGCACTTTAAAATCACTAAGCACCTTATATAGGAGGATCATGTGTTTATTCCCAGTTTACAATTTTTCCCTATTAAATTAGGTAGTCCTTACTATTTCATATTTCAGATCTCATTATACATTGGATCTCGTCAGTCTTTCAGGATTTTAACAATTATTTTATTATCGATTATTAAATGTTAAGTTTTAATTTTGCTGTTCTATATTGTTATTAGGGCAGAGGGTGTGCACTTTAATACAAAAGGATACTTTTCTTTCCTTCTTCAGTCATTTAAGTTATTCATATCCTTAAGGAGCACCCCTTGTGTATTTCCCAGATTCTCTCTTTCACCTAGAGCCACCCATTTTCTTTGTATTATATATATATATATATATATATATATATATATATATATATATATACTTATATAAATACTATTACCTGCCTCCGATGCTGTACTCCACTTCCTGGGGTGAGGAGGGGCTACGGCAGGCTAGGGGGCCGAGGGGGTCACCAGCTAAGCATGGTCAAGTTTTATTAATGGAAGATTTTAACTACCCTGAAATAAACTGGATGAATGAGACCAGTAGTTATTGAGTACACTCAGAGATCATTATCTGGCCCAGGTTATACAAAAACCTACTAGAATGAGGGTATGTTGGATTCAGTTATCACAAATAATGTTGATATGGTATAAAATATTGAAATGGGGCAACATTGATCATAACACAGTCTCATTTGAGATTGAGCTAAAAAAAACAAAACTGTAAGGGACCAACAAAAACTCTTAATTTTGAAAGGGCAGATTTTAACATTCTAAGGGCAGCAATACAAGGGGCCTTATTCAGTTGAGCAATTGTTGGTTACTGGAGCCCGTAAAATAATTTGCTATTCAAATGGTGTATTTTTCTTTACCCGCAAGTCAGCTAAAAATCCCTGCAGTTGTTAAAATCGTAACTCCGACCCAGCTAAGCTTTTTATCTTTCAAGCCCGTAAATGTTACAATTGCAAATCGCTATTCAATTGCTACAATTCCTCAAGCCCACAAATGTTTTCACACCGGTAAATGTAGAAGAAAATTCTACGAGTACCAGATAGAACCTGTAAGTTGGTTAAAAACCTGTTCGTAGCACTACATGCAAACAAAAAATAAATACTGCACGAGGAAAGTGATGAAAGACATTAAAATGAATTCCACAAGCTTGCAAATATGCAATACATTTTTTTTATGTTTCATTTCCATATTATATCAAAGGAATCAATGAGTTAATACATATCAGGCCACCCACATGGACTAGAACAGTATTGGCATTCATTTTTATTATTTTGTACATTGCCGGATTACAATTGAATAAGGCCCAAAGTCTAGGATGGGACAAAGAACTGATGGGTAAAACGACTGAAATCCTTACTAAATATACATACTTATCACAATATACCATATGGGAATAAAAGTAAAAGGAGTAAATCACATCCCATGTGTCTTAGCAATGATTTAAACATCAAGATACGGAGTAAATAACAGGCATTTAAATTATACAAAAAAGAGGCGGCAGGCTGCTTCATGTGAGTACATGGAAATCAACAAGGCTTGCAAAAGGGCTTTTAAACTGGCTAAAATTGAAAATGAAAAGTTAGTTGCAAAGGAGAGTCAGACAAACCCTAAAATATTTTTTAAATATGTTAGTGGGAAGAAGGCCAGTAAGTAAGCTATTGGAACATTACAATGTGAAACAGGCCGTCTGATAAAGCAGATGCGCTAAGTAGATTATTTTCTTCGGTATACACAAGAGAGTTTGGGACACTGCAACAAAATAGGGCTACACTACCTTCACCAAATAATTGGTTAATGCAGGAAGAAATCCAAAAGAATTTGGAAAAAATAAATGTTAATAAAGCCCCGGGTCCTGATGGAATACATCGAAGGGTACTGAGGGAACTGGTTTCTGTAATAGCCAAACCATTATACCTAATTTTTCAATATTCTCTCAACATAGGGTCGCTACCAGATGACTGGAGAAAAGCAGATGTGATACCTGTATTTAAGAAGGAAGCAAGAGTAAATCCAGGGAATTATAGACCAGCGAGCCTCACTTCTGTAGTGGAAAAGCTTTTATAAGGATTAATAAGGGATAGTATACAAGAATATGTCTATTTAAACATGATTATAAGTAGGAATCAACACAGATTTATGAGGGATAAGTCATATCAAACAAACCTACTTCGATTCTATGAAGAGTTAAGTAGGAACTTGGATTAAGGCAACTCAATGGATTTTGATACAGGGCCACATGGAAGAATACTGTGCAAAATATGGGATACAGGAATTGCAGGAAATATCTGCTCATGGATTGAGAGCTGACTAAAAGACAGGAAGCAAAGGGTTGGACTAATGTGGTAAGTGGGGTTCCTCAGGGTTCAGTATTATGTCCTCTCCTTTTTAACATATTTATTAATGACTTTGAAGTAGGACTGGAAAGTATTGTCTCCACTTTTGCATAAATTAGAGAAATGACCAACTAATGGCAGATGAGTTTTAATAAATGTAAAATTATGCATCTGGGAAGGAAAAATAGCCATGCAATTCATAACCTAAATGGAGCAAATCTATTTGGAAGTG
Source organism: Discoglossus pictus (assembly GCA_027410445.1). Lineage (NCBI taxonomy): Eukaryota > Metazoa > Chordata > Amphibia > Anura > Alytidae > Discoglossus > Discoglossus pictus. The sequence goes on from CM050164.1 coordinate 375,642,893, forward strand.
TTTGTGGACAACAACCTAGGTAGTGCTCAATGCCAAGCAGCAGCTGCTAAGGAAAATACAATATTAGCATGTATTAAGAAGGGTGTAGAAACCAGAGAAGAAAATATAATTCTGGCACTATAAAATCCCTAGTACGCCCTTTTTGGGCACCACTTCCTAAAATGGACATTTTAGAGCTGGGCAACAAGTATTATTATTAAGTATAGAGAAGGGCAACAAAGCTAATGAGTGGAATGGAGGGCCTAAGTTATGAAGAAAGACTAACTAAATTTAACTTATTTTCTCTAGAAAAAACATGTCTAAGAGGGGGTCTATAAATATATATATATTTATAAACCTTATATAAATATATCCAGTGTCAATATAAGGCTTTGTCAAGTGAACTTTTTGTGCCAACTGACAAGAGGGCATCCATTGTAGAAGTAAAATGATTCCACCTTAAAGAAAGAAAAGGGTTCTTCACAGTAAGGGTGGTTAAACTCTGGAATTCTCCACCAAAGTAGGTGGTAACAGCAGACTCGATAGATTGCGTATAAAGGGGTTGGATATAGTTTTAAATAAAAAGGGCATTCAGAGATATCCTGGATTACTAGAGAGGGAGTATTGATCCTGGGAGATATCCATTCGCCAGATCCTGGGGTCAGGAAGAAATGTAATTTTTTTCCCTTTTGAGACAATTGACAAAGTTTCACTGGGTTCTGTTTGCCTTCCTCTGGTCAATTAACAATTGCAGATCAGAGTAAATCTAAAAAGTTTGAACTCGGTGGACTAATATTCTTTTTTCAACCTTAATTACTATGACCTTTATTCAATTGCTGAATCGGGGGATCCAGGCTCGCAAATGGAGGTTGCAAGTTATTTTGCTATTCAATTGGAAAAGAGTTGCGGCCTCCGATCATGGGCCATATTAAATTCCAGCCTCGTAAGTCCAACATTTAGCACATAAGGGATGTGTGCTTCAAATTTGTCCAAGTTGCGTTGTTATTAAATTAGAAAGGGCTGCGAGCTACAAACAAGAGACACTATTTCGTAAACCAGATCGCGGCTGTTGGACTTGAGTGCTCGCACGCAAACAATTAAGCAGTCTCGTAGTTACAGGTTCAGATGAAGCCAATGGATAGAGAGATAGTAAGCGTTACGTCACTGAAAAAGGGGAGGGGAGATTTCCAAGTCCTACGTGCTTCAAATCCATTTTGCGGTCTGTCCAACAGGCCAGAAATAATGCAATATTAATAAATCCGTAAATATGATATGCTAGTTACAGTATATGCTGCAACACAATGAATGCAGGGTTTGATATTACACAACAAATAATCATAAAATAAAGACTTTTCTGAGCCAATTTGCGGGTTTGAGAATGTTGTGCTATTAATTCTAAGACCTAATATCACTTTCCATTTTAATACATGTACAGTAGAGTGATTTTTCATCTACAGTACAAGTGCTACGTATTGTACTTCACACCCTTTGCGGGTGCTCTCGAGCACACGTTGGCCTCTGGGCTCCATTTGCGTGTTACATGCTTGCTCGCTAGTGACCACGTAGCACTTTAATAGCTGAATTAAACAATTAGCGGTTACGGGCATGAAAGACCAAAGGATTTACGTGCACGAAGTTCAACGTAGTTCTCTACGTAGCCTATTCTCGGCCGTCCTGCGTGTTAACACGCAAAGCCTGCTGCGAGCAACGTTACGAGGCATCTTAGCACGCAAATAGCCCTAAGATGACAGTTAACACGTAGCTCCAATTTATTGAGGCTGCAAGTTACTGGCTCCGACCTGTGATTTATAGCGATTAAAAAATCGCAAGTTAATGCCCTCCACGCCTTTGATCTTTCACTGTCGCAAGGCTAAAATCGCAAATCGATATTCAATTGCTCCGATTCCTCCGATTGGGACCCCCGCTGCAAGGTTTATTGTGGGGACCCTGCATCATATGGGGTTTAATTTAGGAGTGGGGAGGGGAGCAGTGGGACATTTAGGGGAAGCCCTGCAGCATTTAAAATTTACATTTCCTTAAAGGTCCTTAAAGGACCTGCGCTACAATTCTAATTAACCCCATCACTCATGGGGCTCTATACAGACCCCCTTAAGACCCTAACTAACCTTATCAGTGCCATAAGAGTCTATATAGATGAAACAATATGGAACAATATTTAACCTTCACATTAACACTATAAGTGCCATGAGGGTCCTTTAGGATCCTGATAACACTAAGTCTAAGCACTACCCTACCCTATACTATTATCCACCCCAATAAACTAATACATCTAGATTAACCCCCCTAAGTAATTTAACCCCTCTAAGTAATTAACCACCCTCCTCTAAGTAATTAACCCCCTCTAAGTAATTAACCTCCTTCTAAGTGATTAACCCTATTTAACCCTCACCATACCCAATTAACCGTATCACTAACCACCTAAACCTATCTAGGTCCAGTTATCCCTATCTAGTCCGATTTAACCCTAACTGGACCTATTTACCCTAACTGGACCCATTAAACCACTATCCTATTAACCCCCTATACCCTATCCTATAATCCCCCCTCTACCCTATCCTCTTATCCCCTACACCACCTAGCTAACCCCCTATTAAACTCCCCAACATCCCACTAATTACGAAAAATAAAAACACCCACATTACAGTAAATAACCCTCCCCCCACTAATTACATAAAGTAACAAGCAACTAACTCCAGGAAAATAAAAAAGCACTACAGAAAATAACAAATTCAATTGGCCAAGTATGTCTCCAGACCTACACCCTATTGAGCATCTGTGGGGCATCCTCAAACGGTAGGTCGGGGAGTGCAAGGTCTCTAACATCCACCAGCTCCGTGATGTCATCACGGAGGAGTGGAATAGGACTCCAGTGGCAACCTGTGACGCTCTGGTGAATGCCATGCTCATGAGGGTTAAGGCAGTGCTGGAAAATAATGGTGGTCACACAAAATATTGACACTTTGGGCCCAATTTGGACATTTCCACTTAGGGGTGTACTCACTTTTGTTGCCAATGGTTTAGACATTAATGGCTGTGTGTTGAGTTATTTTGAGGGGACAGAAAATGTATACTTTTATACAAGCTGTCTACTACTTTACATTGTAGCAGAGCTTTATTCTTCAGTGTTCTGACATGAAAAGATATAATACAATATTTACAAAAATGTGTGGGGTGTACTCACTTTTGTGAGATACTGTATATATAGTTCTAACCTTGACTACACTTGCTGAGAAGGGGCGAGTAAATAACAATAAGAATTAAATTATATTTGTGTTTTGGTCCCCATCTTGTGGCGAGGAGTAGATGTAGAAGTGGCCAAAGCTTTTTTAACCTAGCCTTCTTGGAGCACCAGATATTTAACATTGGAATGTGTGTGTTTCCAATGTGGTCTTAGGCAAGAAGGGATTGCGACTATGTTGTGGGAAAGGAGGTTGCAACAAGGTCATGTGAAAAGAGTGTCTATGATTGGAATGACATGTGATAGCCACTTGAGTCATCCAAATGTGATGGAATACGAACATGTTAGATGGGAGAGGCTATGGTGAGAATAATGCCAATGTACACCAGGGACCTGAAGTCGGTGAGCTGTGAAAATGTAGGCTTGATGAGAGCCAATAAAAATAAAATGTAGGGCTAGACGAGGGCCAAATGGGCAAAATGTAGGGCTTGATGAGAGCCACAGCCAATGCAGAGGAGACAGAAGCATTGAAGATGACAGTCTGTAGCCGAGGAGCGTGGGCATGCCAAGGGAGAGGCGATCAGCACAATGCTGATGTGCACCAAGGCCATGAAGCCACTGAGCTGTGACAATGTAGTGCTTGATGAGAGCCACGGCTAGAGGCAAAATGGGAGCCTCAAAAGTGGAGCCTGATGAGCGGAGCAGGAGAGTTACGGGGCTCACAGAGGAACACATACGAAGCACAGACTCAGAAAGCAAAGTCAAATGTGCAGGGAAGAGGCAGGCTGGAAGAGCTTAAGTACCTGGACATAAATAGATTTTTAAAAGATGACCTTCCCCAAAAAGCTCATATGAAGATCCTTCACCCTTGATTGAAGAACATGCATTTAGAATACAGTATGAGTTTATGAAAATTTGTATTCAGGAAAATAACCACTGTTCCCCCATATTATAAGACTGGAAAAAAACTACACTTAATAATGGTTAAAATGTTTTTTTTTTCACGTATGATTTTATTTATTAGCTAATATATGGTGGCCATATCATGAGAAGACAGTATTCCCTAGAGAAGACTCTGATGCTGGGAAAGATTGAAGGCACACAAAAGAAGTGGAGGTGGGGATGGATAGATGCGATGAACAGGAGCTAAGAGGGGCTGTGGATGACAGATGTGCCTGGCGTGCTGCGATCCCTATGGCCATGGAGAGTCGGACACGACTAAATGACTAAACAGCAACAAATACAGGGTCGACTTACATTATTATGATGACTGCCTACTTTTGACATCAGCAGTGCATAGCCAATGAAATACAGCACACATCGTGAGCTGGCTTGGTGGGTATATAAGGTGACATGTTTCTGCAAAAATTTTAACCATCGCTGTCATGGTTAAAATGTGTAATTTATCTGATTTTCAATAGGGGAGGGTCAACTGTCCATGAGTGGTTGGAGGAGTACGACAAAGACTTCCAAGTACTTCCACAGCCTCAAAATTTCCTGCACTTGAACCCTATTAAGCACCTGTTTGCAGTATGGATCATCCACCACACACTCTTCAGCAGATATTGGATGCACTGCAGTCTGCATAGCTCCAGATACCCTTGGCAACCTTCAAGCATCTTATTGACTCACTACCACACAGTCTAGCTGATGTCCGTCTTGCCCATGGCTGTTATCCGGGATTATTATATTATTCGGTCACAATAATGTGATTCATTTATATGAAGTTATGCAGTAGTGGGATTCACATATTTCTGTTTACATTTTTCTGCTTCTACAAAGCTCTAGAAAGCCATTTCTGTACTTAGAATTGTATATTTCAGCTAAAGTGCTAGTGCTTATAATAGGACTAAGGGAAATCGAATTAGTTTTTGTTAAATCCCCTGCCTGCTTGATTATTAGTTCAAACACACAGCTCAAACAAGACACTGGCTGCTTCAGGGGCATATTTTTTTTAATGTTCCCTAGGCTCATTGAGATTTGTGTCCCCTAGGCTCCAGTTACTACTTTCTTATCCTATTACTGTGTCTGCATACTTACATTACCACACACATACACACACAAATGAAAGCTTTGAAATAAAATGTCAGATTTACTTTCAGACAGAACTCTCACTGCATATATACATTTCTGTCCATATATACACAGTGTTCAGTGGTACTGTAGTGGTAAATTGAGGCAGTCTGCAGCCATCTAAAAATGTGCTGTCCTAGGTCTGAACCTTGTTGACCTAGGCTGAGATACACCACAGGCTGCCAATGGTAAAGAACATTGTGTATAAATATAATTAATAAATTAGAGGCTGTATTTTTCCTTTATCAATCCTAACTTCCAAAAATAATGTATGGGGAATCAGTGGAAAAGTTATTTCTCCATATTTTACAGGAATGTACAATTATTTTTATTTGGTTTTATAATTAAATTGTGCAAATGCTGTAGTTTTGTTTTCAACACTCAGGGCCTTATTCAATTGCAAGCCCGCAGATTACGTTATACAGACCACAAGTCTGCTTGAAACTTCCTACAATGACAGAGCGATTCAATTGAACAAGCCTGCAACTTACGCGCTGAAAGCCGATACCGTAAACCATGCAATCGTAAGTAGCATTTCAGAGCGTGATCATGATCAATTAAGCAAGACCGTAACTACTGATTTAGGAGCAGCCAATAGTAAATTAGACCATCATCATGACATCAGTAAAACATGGAGGTTAAAGGTCAATCTATTAGCGTTTAGAAGTCCAATAAGTGATCAGACTTGCAATCCAGCAATGTACAAAATAATAAAATGAATGGCGATACTGTTCTAGTCCATGTGGGTGGCCTGACATGTATTAACTCATTGATTCCCAAGATTGATATAACATGGAAATGAAACCTTAAAAAAATAAATGTATGCAGGTTTGCGAGCTTGAGACTGTTGTGCAATCAATTCTAATGTCATCGCTTTCCCTGTCTTTTAAAGGTCAGAATTGATTTTTTGTTTGCATTTACAGTGCCACGAACAGGTGTTTTAACCCCCTTGCGAGTCCTATCTGGTACAAGTTTTTCTTCTACAAATGCCATTTAGGGGTGTGAAAAAATTTGCGAGCTTGAGGAAAAGAGGGAAAATCATTAGACCAAGCAGATACAACTAATAATTTCACTTGTGAATATGCAGTTGAGGTAAAGAATACTTTTAAGGGACTAGACATGGAAGATAGAATACTTGTGGAGCTTTGGACCAAAGTTTTCCACATTATTCAGGAAACAACTAAACATATTATCCCCAAAAGAAAGAAAACAAAGAAGACCAACTGTCTGACTGATAAGGCTTTGAAAGTAGCCCAGGGAAGAAAGAAAGCGAAAGGTTGTGGAGACATGAAAAGGTTTGTCCAACTGATTGCAGAATTCCACATAATAGCAAGAAGAGACAAGGAGTCATTCTATAATCAGCTGTATAAAGATATAGAAGAAGATAATATAATGATCAAGTCACAAGATTTCTTCAAGAAAATTGTGGATCTCAAATTAACTTTTCATGCTAAAGTGGGAGTATTAAAAGATAAAAAAGGGGCCTTACAGAAGCAGTTCAGATCTGAAGAAGAGGTGGCAGGTGAAGATTTATACAGGAAGGATCTTAAAAGTGGTGATGTCCTCAAAAGTTTGTCCAATGAGCAGGAGCCAGGAATTTTGGAAAGTTAGATGGGTCATAGGAAGGTGTACTGATAACAAAGCCACAGGATGTGATGGAATCCCAGCAGAACTAGTCAAAATCCTACAAGATGATGCTGTGAAAGTGTTGCTTGCCTTATGCCAACAAATTTGGAAAACTCAGCAGTGGCCAATAGACTGGAAAAGGTCAGTCTACATCCCAAAACCAAAAAAGGCAATGCCAAAGATTGTTTCAATTATCAAAACTATTTCACATGCCAGCAAGGTAATGCTCTAAGATCTAACAAGCTCAGCTCCAACAATATATGGACAGGGTACAACCAGATGCGCAAGCTAGGTTCCACAGAGGAAGAGGCACAAGAGATCAAGTTGCCAATGTCCGCTGGATAATAGAGTAAGCAAGAGAGTTCCATAAAAGCATTTACTTCTGCTTCTAAAGCCTTTGACGGTCTGGATCACAACAAAATATGGCAAGTTCTTCAAGAAATGGGCGCACCAGATTATCTCATCTGCCTCCTGGGGAATCTGTATATGGACCAAGAAGCCACAGTCTGAACCGAACATGGAACTACAGAATTAATAATATGTCCGGCCTAGCATACAGGACCGCCTCAATTAAAATGCTTTCCCACTTCAGTCCTCTCTTGCCAAACTACCTTAACGCAAACAAATCCTTTATAAACACCAACTGTAGACCACCGACGGTCACAGCTGCTTTTCTTCTGGCCCAGTACACATAGAAGTGCCCCATTATCCAAGCATAGGTTAAGCAGTACCTGCAATTTAAATAGATATGGTGTAAGTAGGGCGAGAAGGTTGGGGGGTGCCTATTGTGTGCCTACTCTGACCACTACACTACCCATAAACTTAACACAGAGGGAATTCAATTTTAACACTTAACAAACCAATAGACAGATATACATACCGTATATACTCGAGTATAAGCCGACCCGAGTATAAGCCGAGGCACCCATTTTACCACAAAATACTGGGTAAAATGAGTGACTCGAGTATTAGCCGAGGGTGGGAAATGTGCTGACCCCTGTGTCCCTCTTGTGCCCTCTGTGTCCCCCTCTCTCTCCGTGTCTCTTCTCCCCTCTCCCTTCCCTGTGTCTCTTCTCCCCTCTCCCTTCCCTGTGTCTCTTCTCCCCTCTCCCTTCCCTGTGTCTCTTCTCCCCTCTCCCTCCCTTATCACCCTCCTCAACCCCACTCATCAACCTCCCTCTTCATCCTCAACCTCCCTCCTCATTTTCCCTCCTCATCCTCCCTCCTCATCCTCAACCTCCCTCCTCAACCTCCCACCTCATCCTCCCTCCTCATCCTCAACCTCCCTCCTCATCCTCAACCCCCTCCTCATCCTCAACCCCCTCCTCAACCTCCCTCCTCATCTTCAACCCCCATCCTCAATCCCCCTCCGCAACCTCCCCATACTCAATCCCCCTCCTCAACCCCCCCATCCTCATCCTCTCTCCTCAACCCCCATCCTCAACCCCCCATCCTTATCCTCTCTCCTCAACCCCCCTCCTCAACATCAACCCCCTTCCTCAACCTCAACCCCACTCCTCAACCCCTCCTCCTCATCCTCAACCTCCCTCCTCAAACCCCCCATCCTCAATCCCCCTCCTCAACCCCCATCCTCATCCTCTCTCCTCAACCCCCATCCTCAATCCCCCTCCTCAATCCCCGTCCTCAACCCCCCCATCCTCATCCTCTCTCCTCAACCCCCCATTCTCAACCCCCCATCCTCATCCTCAACCCCCCATCCTCAACCTCCCACCTCAACCTCCCTTCTCAACCCCTCCTCCTCATCCTCAACCTCCCTCCTCATCCTCAACCTCCCTCCTCAACCCCTTCCTCATCCTCTCTCCTCAACCCCCCATCCTCAGTCCCCCTCCTCAACCCCCCCATCCTCATCCTCTCTCCCCAACCCCCCATCCTCAATCCCCCTCCTCAACCTCAACCCCTCCTCCTCAACCTCAACCCCTCCTCCTCATCCTCAACCTCCCTCCTCATCCTCAACCTCCCTCCTCAACCTCCCTCCTCAACCCCCCCTTCCTCAACCTCAACCCCACTCCTCAAGCCCTCCTCCTCATCCTCAACCTCCCTCCTCAAACCCCCCATCCTCAATCCCCCTCCTCAACCCCCCATCCTCATCCTCTCTCCTCAACCCCCATCCTCAATCCCCCTCCTCAATCCCCGTCCTCAACCCCCCCATCCTCATCCTCTCTCCTCAACCCCCCATCCTCATCCTCAACCCCCATCCTCAACCTCCCACCTCAACCTCCCTTCTCAACCCCTCCTCCTCATCCTCAACCTCCCCCCTCATCCTCAACCTCCCTCCTCAACCCCTTCCTCATCCTCTCTCCTCAACCCCCCATCCTCAGTCCCCCTCCTCAACCCCCCCATCATCATCCTCTCTCCTCAACCCCCCATCCTCAATCCCCGTCCTCAACCCCAGCCCCCCTCAACCTGCCTCAACCCCAACCCCCCTCCTCAGCATAAACCCCCCTCAACCCCCCTCCTCCTTAGGGGGGTTTAGGTTGAGGAGGGGGGAGGGGAAAAGACACGGGGGGTAGAGAGACACACGGGGGGTTAGAGACACACGGGGGGGGGTAAAGAGACACTGGGGGGGGTTAGAGAGACACGCGGGGAGAGTGCCTCGAGTATAAGCCGAGGGGGCCCTTTTTTGCCTTAAAAAAAGGGCTGAAAAACTCGGCTTATACTTGAGTATATATGGTAACTTTCAAAGATTAACATAAACAGGCAACTTGGTCACTTGTTCTCTACCCATGCATGGTCTGGTAATAAAAAAAAACCCTCTTTTTTTTTAATTGTTATTGTACATCCAAATTCAAAGGTGTCAATCAAAGCCAAGACTTCAAAGATGGTCCGGACAAGAAGTTACGCATGCTGCAGCACCAGGTGCATTTTCCGTAAAATGCTGCCATTGCCTTCTCGACAGAGCATCAGCTCATACATCCGTGAACATGTACCGCTCTACAGAAGAAATTCCTCTCCATGCAGCCCAACACCATGTGTCTAAGTAAGCATACAACTGGCAGGGATGAATATGTTAGATTATTGACAGCCATAACGGCAGACATGTTATCATAGTTGAAGACTACATGTTTATCTCTCAAATGATCTCCCCAAATGAAAATCGCTACAATAATTGGAAACAACTCTAGGAAAACCATGTTCTCAACTAGACCAGATGTGATCCATTCCTGCAGCCACCTTTTGGCATACAATTGACCTTTTAAGTATGCCCCAAAACCTACACTTCCAGATGCATCGGTGAAAAGATCAAGATCACTACCTTCTTGGCTTAAAAGAATAACTTTGCATTAAACTGATCCAGAAAAGATGCCCAAACTTCCCAATCCTCTTTGATTGAGCTTTGTGAATATCTGCTTTCTTCAGTCGGGCTTGATAAGGCTGTTGTAGCCAAACCTACCCAGCAGACCATTCAAGTTCTTTTGATCACTTCACCAAGACAGCTAATGTCTCTAAAATGCTCTTACTCAGATGCAATATTTAGTAATATGAACGCAGTCTCAGCATTAAAAAATAATAATCAGGAACTGATTTTATTGCTGTGGAAGCTTCATAACAGGTTCAATGGGTGAGTGTTTAAACTTGAACCAATAACATCCTGTAACAGCCTGGGAGTTTTCTGGATTTTGTATAAATTGCTAATACAGTCATTAACAATGTTTCATATGCAAAACATGGTAACATCCAATCCAGTCAGACAGTCATATCTCTTATCTTATTTAAGGATCTTAATATATATATATATATATATATATATATATATATGTATATATATACAGTATATAAATATATATCCTCTATTAGATATTGTTCCATATGCATATTCACCTATTCAGAGATTGTGAGATCTGCTCCCCTCATTTTATGAAGTCTGAAGCTTAACATCCACTTCAGTAGTATATACTCTAGGAATACTGACACATACATATATCTTCAAGATATGTTACCTCCCTTTTCTTTTTGGAGCATACAAATTCTTTATATATCTTCAAGATGTTACCTCCCTTTTCTTTAGGAGCATACACATAGTTCATATGTCTTCAACATGTGTTACCTCCCTTTTCTTTAGGAGCATACAGATACTTTATATATATTCAATATATATCACCTCCCTTTTCTTTAGGAGCATACACATACTTTATATATCTTTATTCAGAGCAAATTCTTCCACACAGCAGGATACCAACTGGCTAAATACATATATGAATTTATCTGGCAGTTACTGACATCACAACATTCTAAATTATTTCACTGTTCATGAACCAAACATGCAACATAACATACATTAATTAACATTCATAGGGTAATCAATATAACATAACATATTACATAACTATAAAACATACTGTAAAATTACTGAGCCCTTAAGGATGGTCAGGGGAATCTTGACAAGCTAGTTATCTGTGTAAAGTGCTAAGGTTTTTTAACTCCCACCGTGTCAAGGAATAAACATCTGCCAAAGATTCTACCCATAGGGATCACCCTATAGGCAAAGTTTAGCTTTCCTAACAGGGACTATAGATCCAGCAGGGTAAAAAGATGATTCAGGGGAGATCCCTAAAAACTGAATAACAGTTACTGGGCCAACAGTTTTTCACTTTGCCATGGGGATGCCAAAATCCAGTGCATCTCGCGTAAAACAGCTCATGAAATACTGGCATTGTTCACAAAAAGGAGCTACAAGTAAGAAATCATCAAAGTAATGAATAACTGTAACTGTGACATGCTCAAGAACCCATTGAAATATTGAACTGACTATCTGAAAGTATGCTCAATAAATGGAACATCCCATAGGAAGGCATAAGTTCACGTAGTACTTGCCATTACATTTACATCCCAAGAGATAATGAGAGGTTGGATGAACCCAAAGCCGACTCAATCTCAAATTTTGCCAAAAAGTCTTGCATCCAGCTTTCTAACCAGTTCAATAGCCTGAGCAAAAGGTGCATTAAGAACGAAAGCCAAAGATTTTTCTATTCTATTTTTCTATTCCATCGTTAATAGAACCTCCATTGGAGAACGGCAAATGGTGGATAAGCCTGTACTTACCTATTTCTTTCTTTGGGCCTACACCTAAAGGTGAAATATGTAAATGCTGAAACGGAGGATGATGGAAAGGGCCAGCCATCCTACTTGAAGACACCTCCTTCCTTATTTTTCCTGAACTACAAACGCATGTTGTTTGAAGTTAGTTTAGATGAAATAGTAAAGTCCAAACTCTATTCTTGTACCTCTATCCATGTAAAAAAATTAAATGACATCATTTTTACTGTAGTATTCCGGTATTTGTATTTCTAGGATAATAAATGAAACAAATGTTTTCAAAACACAACTGTTTTATTTTTTTTAATTTGTTTTATTTATAGTTTACAAATATCACATGATATAAATATATTGCCAACTCAGATTGTGACAGTTTGTTTATCCATCTCTTAAATAATACAGGACATTTTCCTGTCACAAGCCCTGAATAGAAAAAAAGAAAAAAGATCCACAAAAAACAACAACATTAGACAAACAAATAACATACATCCTGACTAAACTCCAGAAGCCCCTCTAAAACAAACAAGAAATCCAAGTGAGGGCTACAAGTCTCCTACTGGTATTTTTGAAGTCTTTATTAGCGAATCCCAGACTTTCCATTTTCTAACCGGGACTTCAATTACTCCTATTTAATGAAAATTATTTTCTATTCCTGTTCATTATCACCCTAATTTCGTTCCAACTAGGAGGGGACGGCCGGCACCACTTAGAAGCTATAACCCATTTAGCGGTCATAAGAATTTGTAATACACATGCTCTAACATCCAGGGCTAAGTTATCAGGTAAAAAGTGAAAGAGAACTAACTCTGAAGATAACGTGTCAATGATTTTTATAAATCTCTTTCCCAACTTCTCATTTTAATAGATGTATTTATATTCATTTCATTGGTCAGACATGCAACACATTTTGTTATTAGATGATTTTTGTTTTCATTCATTATAAGTGTTTCTAGTTTTGTTATCTCTCTAATTTAAATAAAAAGTTACATTTTTGCTAGGCTTTCAATATAGGCTTTCCCATAATTAATCCAAGTAATATTTGAAAAAATATATTTTTCCTGAAGTTGCTCTAATGAGGCTAATGTGCCTTTGACAAATAAGTCTTTAAAAATTTTGCTTCCTCCACCTGACCATTCTGAAAGAAAAGGAACGTCTAAACACAACTGTTTTCTGAAGCAGTTAAAAGAGCACAGTTTAAACATTACAAAATATTTTTTGCATGAAAAAGTATTTAGTAAAACCCTGTTTAAACTGAATTGAAAGTAACAGGAAATGCAGATCTCATAATTTAGTCTGTAGATCTCATTGGCTGTCAAAGGGCAAGCCCTCAACAGCAGTTAAACACCTGAATACGATTTTTTGTTCTGCAGGCCTTTATTTGAAAAAAAGAAAACACACTGTGACGCATTATCAAATAGCCTCTATCTGTTGCAACAAAATAAATTTTTTACATGTGGTTACATTTTGTGGTTTTAGAGATTATTTAGTGAGAAGTACCTCATGAACTTGAATGTGGCATGTGTAGCATGTGGCATGTGTAGTGGATTTAAATATTTTGATACCATCTTAAGTCTATTCCGCTCAAGAAGCCCTCATAATAAAATTGCCTTAAGGTATTGTTTTTTTTCCAGTTAGATTATACATGATATTCACATGATGGCCCCAGTTTAGTAATTAGAATCACCTATGGACATGCATTTGTGTTTTAACTCTACTTACCCCATATATCCCTACTTTTATCCTTGATTGGTACATGCACTTCACCGAGCTCACTTATTTGTATAATGTTTTCTAACATTATATTACATTATAAAAGCTGTTATCGAATCCCATTGCAGATAGCATTTGGAACAACCATAAGACAGAATCTAATTATAATGACTGGGTGCTGCATAGTTATATAGGTCTATGGAGATATAATGTACTCCAGACTTATTTACTGCACCTGATAGTCCCAAATGACAAATTGTCTAAGGGATGTACTGACAATTCTGCAAAGCTGCGGTTAATCCTGTTCCAACTACTTGGAGAAGTGATAGAAAATGTGATACTCTAAAGGTGTTTAGCAGGACAATGGATGACTGTCTGCAGTAGAGAGCCTATAATTGTTTTATACAATTTGAAATCATTCTTTCTTTATTTTATCCTGCGCAAGTACTGCAACAACGGGAGGGATTCAAACACATTTAAACTACAAAAGAAAAAGACTTTAACTTCATCAATTCAGCTTTAATTTAAAAAAGGAAAACACTTTTTCATCTTAGTTTATGATCCTCCATATGACGGTGCAAAGCACAACTGGTGACTCCAGGGCTTTTTATGTATTGGAAAAATATGTATAGATAAAGCACATTGCAGAGCTATCACATACCCACAACTGGATTTTAAAACAAATAAAATGTAGTTACATACTGTAAATACCACTATGACACTTTAATATTGTCTCTCATAAAATGTTAAGTATACATTTGGTTTAAAAAGAAATGTAACAAAGTCTAATAAAAACTATAGGCTGGTTTTGTATGCCGTGATTACATTGATGTGCTTGAAAAATGGTCATATGTTGCTCCAGTTAATTACTTTAATTAAGTTAAAAGTTAATTTACTTGCTAAAACAACAAGATCTTATTTAAACTATGTATTAATGTGCAAGTAATTAAATGCTAGGCCATTGCTCCGATTACGTACATGCTTGGTGTCAGAGAAATACTATGCAATCTCCAATGTTTATGTTGTATATCTACCCCATAATTTTAAATAATACTGTGAGATAATTCCCTGTCTGTTTCTTGGCTGCAGTTAAAGTATTGTAGGCTTTACTATTCTGTGGGAAAACTAGTTTCTTGATCCTCTTGAGAAATTTTACTTATGGGTGTGTACTCCATTGTGTATACTTTTTCCTTGAACACTTTACCCAAGTACAGTATTTGTGAGCAAGTTTTTACTGAACCAAGGCTTATATTCCTTAAAATAAGAGCAGGTCAACTGCAGTTTCAAAAACTGATGGGGCTTTGTTTTATTTACTATTTGTAGAATATTAGTTGCAGTTATTAATAAAACATACTTGGCTATAATAATGATTGTGCGTGGGAGAGTCAGTGGAAGGAACAAATACATCCATTCTAACATACACAAACATTTATAATGCAGTTCCTGGCTGTTAATAGTCTAGTCAAAACTTCTGTATATAGTGAAAACTAATGAAAAACTTCATACCATCAGGAACTCGAAGTAGGCAGCTTTGGGATGACTTGTGATTACTCTTTCAATCCGGATATATATAAACATTTACCAAAACGTACCAATTGCACCTGCAAAATATCCCAAATCAGTCCCTTTCTCACAGGAGGAAAACCAAACCCTAATTCAATCATTTATTATCTATCCCTTTCTGGTCTATATGGTCCCCCATGCATGCTATACCCCAAAGAGGGTCCATGAGGGCCTTTATAGTGCCTAGCACTAATCCCTCTCTAAATAACCTAATCTAAAATAACCACAGAAAATAACAAAATATTCATGTTACAAAAAATTCTTACAGAAAAAAGTTACAAACAAAACAAATTACTTGCTATTAAAATGTAAAGTTTATATTCTCTTCTCTGATTGTTTTTTGCAAGAGCCAGTCAGATAGGGACAACTCTTTTATTTTATCATATTCTAAATGGTTGCTATGTGAACAAATCAGAATAGTGCAAAATAGAGCTCTTTGGTTGGTTAAACATATCCCAATCAAAATAAGTTGGTGTCAGTAAATTCATTTTGACCAGTTGGAGATAGCCTTGTCCAATTGATTACTAAGTAGACTGAAATGATTAGATTGAATTGTAGATGCTGATTTTAACAAATTTGATTGTGCTATTTGGTATCAATGCTTTTCTGAGGCTGAACTCTGTTAGTTTAGCATTTTTTTTAGAGCTACGCAATATATTAATTACTTATTTTCTTCAACAGATTTAATATTTTTCTTATTTTATTTCTTTTTATGTAACTTTTTTATTTAGATTTTTTTTGGTAACATAGTTTTTTTTTGTTTTCTGTAGTTATCTAAACATTTACAGTCTTATTAAATTGCGATTTGGCCAATTGAATAGGGCTCTATATAAGCACAGAGCATATTTTTTTACAGATGTTTTTAGTTAGTGAAGATCTTGCTTTTGAATAGAAGTTCACTAACTAAAAACTTCTGTAAAAAAATAGGCTCTGTGCTTATATAGAGCCCTATATAATTGAGCGAATCGCAATTTAATAAAGCTGTAAGATAGGGGTTAATTTTAGTGGCAATTGAGGTGTCTGGAGACCCCTATGGGGAAAGTTGGAGGGTGGTTAATTAGTGAAGTATCGTTAAGGTGGTTTTGGGGTACCCCAGTTTTTAGTTTATTGATTAGGGTTGGCGGGGCATAGTATTATAAACCCACTGCGTTTATTTTAGTTATTATTATTTGCTTCCCTGCAGGCTATAAACTATGTTATACAGTAACAGCCTTTATGTGCAGCTGTTTAAATTACACATAGGGTTTCTGGACCTAGTGAATGCTCACAAATCTATGTAAGCAGACACAATTTTCTTGTAATAATAATGTAATAACCGGGATGTTTGCACATAGAGCAGGCAACATATCACTTATAGCAACCTCTCACAATGGGTTACATGCTAGGGTTTGTTACAAGCAGCATGTAAAAGCAAAGTTAGGGCTTATTTTACACGTAAAAAAGAACTACTTAAACCCTGATATAAGCCATTCAAACAAGACTGTGAACTCCTCCTAAGCAAGGACCTAGCTGCCACACTGGACCATCTACAAGCCATACTCTCCTCTTTTGTCTCCAGTAGTCTTTCCTGCTTTGATTGTAAGCTCTTATGAGAGCAGGGTTCTCTACATCCTCTGTACTAATTTGGACATGTTTGTCTTTTGGATTCACAGAATCCTCCGTACTTAGCAGGGATATGTTGGTGCTTTAAATTCAACAAGTTTGTAAAAAGCTAAAGTAAAATATCTGATAGTTTAACACTCAAATATACATATTTGTAGTAGTATTACTAAATTTGCATCAATGGATCCCAGTATTGTGGCCATTAGAGCACTACTACTCTGGTTATATACAGTTGAGTTCATGTATTGTTCAAGATCCCGGTTGATGTCTAAGGACGAAACACATCAGATGATAGAGTTTGCTTTACCGGTTCACCATGTACTCACAATGTAGTGCCCAGTGTAAATTTGCAGTGTTTTCTAAATAAAAATCTTATTTTACTACACTTTTTTTCTATTTTGTGCTCTCTTATGTTTCCCAGTATGTACTTGTTATTTTTTCAGTGGGATATCCCTATTTAACATAGGTATACCTTGATATGTATATGAAACCTTGGACTTTTAAATTGAAAGTTTCATATTTTGGTGACACATATAAGAATTGCAATATATTTAATTTGATAATATTGCCCTGCTAGTCTCCCAAAAAATAAAAGCATCCATAGATTGTAGTGAAGACATTGCAGAGAGATTGCACTGGGTCATCAAGAGTAGCTTAATACATACAGAGAACACCTCATAGTAAGCAAGAACTAGAGAGTGCTCTGGCATTAGATATTTCACTTCAAATATCAGGAAAAAAATCAATGATTTTTCAATAAGTTTTTATAACATTACATACAGTGCCTTGCAAAAGTATTCACCCCCCTTCACTTTTGACTTATTTTGTTACATTACAGCCTTAAGTTCAATGTTTTGTTAATCTGAATTTTATGTGATGGATCAGAACACAATAGTCTAAGTTGGTGAAGTGAAATGAGAAAAATATATACTTAAAACTATTTTTTAGAAATAGAAAACAGAAAATTGGCATGTGCGTATGTATTCACCCCCTTTGCTATGAAGCCTATGAAAAGCTCTGGTGCAACCAATTACCTTCAGAAGTCACATAATTAGTGAAATGATGTCCACCTGTGTGCAATCTAAGTGTCACATGATCTGTCATTACATATACACACCTGCAACACCTAAGCAGGAGGCAACACTAACCAAACACTGCCATGAAGACCAAGGAACTCTCCAAACAAGTAAGGGACAATGTTGTTAAGAAGTACAAGTCAGGGTTAGGTTATAAATAATATCCACAACCCAGGAGCACCATCAAATCTATCATAACCAAATGGAAAGAACAACAGCAAACCTGCCAAGAGAAGGCTGCCCACCAAAACTCACAGACCGGGCAAGAAGGGCATTAATCAGAGAGGCATCACAGAGACCTAAGGTAACCCTGGAGGAGCTGCAGAGTTCCACAGCAGAGACTGGAGTATCTGTACATAGGATGACAATAAGCCGTACGCTCCATAGAGTTGGGCTTTATGGCAGAGTGGTCAGAAGAAATCCCTTACTTTCAGCAAAAAACAAAATGGCATATTTTGAGTTTGCGAAAAGGCATGTGGGAGACTTCCAAAATATATGGAGGAAGGTGCTCTGGTCTGATGAGACTACAATTGAACTTTTCGGCCATCAAAGAAAACGCTATGTCTGGTGCAAACCCAAAACATCACATCACCCAAAGAACACCATCCCCACAGTGAAACATGGCGGTGGCAGCATCATGCTGTGGGGATGTTTTTCAGCAGCCGGGACTGGGAATCTGGTCAGAGTTGAGGGAAAGATGGATGGTGCTAAATACAGGGATATTCTTGAGCAAAACCTGTACCACTCTGTGCGTGATTTGAGGCTAGGACCGAGGTTCACCTTCCAGCAGGACAATGACCCCAAACACACTGCTAAAGCAACACTTGAGTGGTTTAAGGGGAAACATGTAAATGTGTTGGAATGGCCTAGTCAAAGCTCAGACCTCAATCCAATAGAAAATCTGTGGTCAGACTTAAAGATTGCTGTTCACAAGCGCAAACCATCCAAGTTGAAGGGCCCGGAGTAGATTTGCAAGGAGGAATGGGCAAAAAACCCAGTGGTAAGATGTAGCAAGCTCATAGAGACTTATCCAAAGTGGCTTGGAGCTGTGATTGCTGCAATAGGTGGCTCTACAACGTATTGACTTTAGGGGGGTGAATAGTTATGCACATTGACTTTTTCTGTTATTTTGTCCTATTTGTTGTTTGCTTCCCAATAAAAAAAAATTTATATCTTCAAAGTTGTGGGCATGTTCTGTAAATTAAATGATGAAAATCGTCAATTCCAGGATATGAGGCAACAAAACACGAAAAATGCCAAGCGGGGTGAATACTTTTGCAAGGCACTGTAGATTGTCAGAAACACAAGAGTTATATGGTCAAGGTACTTTAAAGAAGATGTTTTAATCCTGATGAGCGAATATTTCATAGTCTTTATTTGTAAACCTATTACTTAGATGGCACACTTAAGATTGCATTTGTTATGCTTTTATCCATAATGTTCCTTAGGCAATGTATACAATTAAGGCATGCATGTATCTGCTTGTAAGATTTGCCATGACTGCACCTACATTACACTCTTTCTTCCTTTATGTCTTTTGTAATTGTTTTGTTTTGTATTTTTTGAAAAAAGACAAAAAGCTTGATAAGAATATTGTGAAAAAACTTAGAAACTGAAGAGCCATCCTCAAAAGATGTTACAGTGTGTGTTTAAAAGCTCAGTTTTGACTCACTGAAGCCTTCCAAACAGTCACTGCAAAAGTCTGCCCCCTGTAGTTCTTGCATACAATGTTGCTATAGTACATGATGTACAAGCCAATAATAGACTATCTCAGCAGCAATTCAGCAAAATGCTGCCGAAACACAGACTGTCACTGTCTAGATTATCCAGTAATATATAATAATTTGTTTCATATTGTTATTGATATCACTTACTAATCACCAATGAGATGAGTTATATGAAATGTTAATTAAATTAAGTTAAATTCTGCTTTTGAGGGTGTATAATTAGTGTCCTGTCTTTGGTAAAACTTTTAAAGAATAAATAGGATGTGGTTTTTGAAGATCATGTTGTTGTGGATACATGACCAACAAATGTACCTATAAGAAATGATCACGCACTTCTATGGACATACCTTACATATAAAACGTTTGATAAATGCATCAAGAACAATGCCACCTGTTCCTGCCACAAACACTAGGTAGCTAATAATGTTAATGACTCTTCAGTTAAATCCCCATTGTTAAATAATGGCAGATGGATAGAGAAAATAATTTACGGAGCTGGGCAAAAATGACCAGATGTGAATAGGAAGGAAAAAGTAGAATAGATTTCGGAGAGAATAGAAAAAAAGTCTAGTAACCCAAAAAGGTGGAACAGAGGGATGAAAGAGGATGAGTGGAGGGAAAGATAAAAAAGGAAATAGATTATACAAAAGTGATGTAAAGAGCCTGTAGGGAAAGATATGTAATGGAGAAAGTAAACAAAATAGACATAACCTAACCCTGACAAGTGATCATACACCACAAGTTAATATACCGTAAGTGATCCTTGGTAATAATGAAGTACCTGCTGTATTCAAAGACCTAAAGGCGCTGGTCTCCTGGAATAACCCTTAATAATGCATTACTTATTGTATAAGAAAGTATTTGTGTTGCATACTCTAAACAGTATTGGCAAAGACTGAAAACGTAGATGTACTTGCACTCAACTGACATAATTTTGGAAAGCACAGTACTGATAAAAGAACTTTGTGACTCCTTATTCAGATTAAAGCTGGGGAAAGTTTCTGCTCCAGTACTTGTACAAAAAGAAACTCTGAACAAAAGCTTTTCAAGTACAGCCAGATGCATCACAAATGGGCTCTGAGAATACAGTAACAAATGGTCTCAGATTACTAATGTGACAGCCCAACTGCCAGTCTGGTGCCAGGAACTGCAGTCAAGGACCTGGAAACAAATGCCAGTCCCCAGACTATACTAATGGCACATTTGCCATATGTTGGAACCCAGAGAAAATGGAATTAACCTCTTCACTGGCCTGTGTCAAAAGGTCAGGATTCACTATAGCTCATATAATTGTACACCATTAATGGGTGGAGCGAACTACTCACTAGTAGTGATACCAAATGGGCCCTATTAAATTTGACGATTTTGAGTTCCCATAGCCTGCAAAAGTTACGGCTATTAAATCGGTCTCTTTTAGCTACTCGCAAACGATCTGCGGGTTACAGGCGGAAAAACCCTATGGGCCGTCAAAATCTGAACTCCGTCCCAGCTATGACTTTGATCTGTCAAGCCCATAAATGTTACTATCGCAAATCGCTATTAAATTGCAATGTTTCCCCATAGACCCACTGGCATTCAAACCTGTAAACAGCAAATGGAGCCAAAAATCCTAAGGATACTAGAGAGGATCCACAAGGGGGTTAAAGTCCTGACCGTAGCACTGTAAAAGCAAATATAAACACAATACAGTCCGCAAATCTGCAATAACATTTTTTTTATTTTATGTTTAATTTCCGTGTTATATCGATGCCGGCAATCAATGTGTTAATACATATAATAGAACTTGCATTGACTAGAATATCATATTTATTGATCATTTATTGATTATTTCATATTGCATTATTTCTGAAATGCAGGTCTGATCGTAATTCAAACCCGTAAGTGATTGAAAGCTAACCTCTGTTTAGTGACGTAATGATAACGATCTCTTTGACTATTGGCTCAGTCTAAACCTGTAACCGGGTTTGACTAAGTTATCATGTTTACAGCCGCAAATGGAATGTGCGGAAGCATGGTTTACAGACTTGGCCACGTATGTTGTGGGCTTGTCGAATCTAATCGCTCTGTATATCCGCCAAATTTCAAGTCGGCAGGCTTTGCGGCTGTACTACAGCCGCTGTGGGCTTTGAATTTCATAGGGCCCTATGTGTTGTATACTATACAGGAATTTATGCAGAACTTTTCACTGTGAGAGCTGCTATATAGTGATATGGCATTGATTAGTATGGATGAATTAATCACAGGTATAGTGGTCCTATATAGTTAGTCCACCATATAGAGACAGCTATGGAACCATTACTGCCCATGCAATCTAGTTTCCTTTACATTTTTTCCCCTCCACATGTATTTTACTGCTTTTTCTTATTTTATCATAGACAATCAAATAATGGTTCAGGAATCAAATGATTAATATAAGGTAATTAAAAGATTTCAATGTTTCATTACTTTCTACAGCAATTATATTATACTAACGACTTGCCCGTCAAAAATGACGGCAATAAATTTTGAAGCCTGGCAATGGTGTTTGTCACACCCCCTCTACTTTACTGGCCTTGCGATGAGTGTCTTTGGCGCTCATCACGGGCCTCGCAATGAGCACCTTCGGCGTTCATTGCGAGCTTCTCCACGAGTGCCTACGGTGCTCATTGCGAGCCTCTCCACCCCTCTACCTCTCCCACCCTCTACTTGATGGAAGGTGCTCATTGCAAGCCTCTCTTCCCCTCTACTTTACTGGCCTTGCGATGAGTGCCTTCAGCACTTATCACTGGCCTCGCAGTGAGCGCCTTTGTCTCTTCCTCCCCTCCTCTCCCTCCCCTGGGTCTCTCTTACCCCTCCCCTGGGTCTCTCTTACCCCCTCCTCTCTCTCCCCTGCGTCTCTCTTCACCTCCTCCTCTTCCTCCCCTGTGTCTCTTCCCCCTCTTCTGTGTCTCTTTCCCCTCCCATGTGTCTCTCTTCACCTCCTCCTCTCCCTCCCCTGTGTCTCTCTTCCCCCCTCCCCTGTGTCTCTCTCCCCCATCCTCTCCCTTCCACTATGTCTTTCTTCCCCCGTGTTTCTGTTCCCCAGTGTCTCTCTTCCCCGGTGTCTCTCTTCCCCCTGTGTCTCTCTTCCCCCGTGTCTCTCTTCCCCCTCCACTCATGTCTCTCCTCCACTCCTCTCCCTCCCTTGTCTCCCCCCCACTCCTCTCACATGACTCTCCCCCACTCCTCTCTCACGTGTCTCTCCCCCACTCCTTCCCACCTTAATGCTGTGGGCGCAAGCGTCGTCCCGTGCGCGCGTGCCACCGGATCAGGAAGCAGGGAGTATGGAGCAGGGAGTATGGAGCAGGGAGCAGGGAGGGCCGCAGGGCTAATGTGGCGCGATGAGTGTCATAGGTGCTCATCGCGAGCGTCAGTGGGGCTTGGCAGGGGGAGTGAAACTGCGAGATGTCGCCAGTTGTGGCCCTCCCATTGCGAGGGCCGCAAAGCGTGACGACAACTCGCAGTTTGACAACTATTATATGTGATGATGATTAACAACTAAACATGGCAACCAACATGTTTAATTGTATCTGTAAGGTATACTTCAAAATGTATGTGTGTTTCTTCACTTGTTTCTGATTGTGTCTGGTTCTTTATTTTTTATTATTTTGATCCTTGTCTGCCAGCTGCTGTAAGCTTAGATTTTGATATTTGTCTATGAATTAACTCGCCACTGTGTTGATGTTGCTTTAGCCATCTACTACTACTAATACTATAGCCCAGCAGGCCTATTCACAAGTAGTAATGTGACAAATACTAAACAATAAAACTTTTTTTCCAGTTAGTTTCTGAAATTCTAAAGAAAATGAGTAGCAAATGTTTCCTCTTATGTAAAATTACAGTCATAATACATTTTGTAATGAGTTTGTGAAAGAAGAATACTTTAGTGGGAAAATGCATCAGCCTCTGCTCTGTTTCTTGACCTCATTGTGTTTATCATTAGCTGTTCTGTAGTTACTAAGCAGCACACAGACAAGATTCCAGGAAGTGAGGAACTCATATAACATCTGGATGTCTGCCCATGTGCTCCATCTACTCTAAACATACTGCAGTAGGAAACTTCACAGGCTTCAGTCCAGCTGTGATAACTGGAGATCAGTCATATTCATTAAACTGGACATCACATTTAAGGGCATCCGCTACTCACCAAGTTATGGAACGCTGCGTAATTCCACATAATACTAAGAAAACAGATTCCAGAAACTATGAGCATTTTGGAGTGGTATATTAGAAACATTGAAATTACATTTATACACAACTTCCTTTTTACAAAAGTTTAAAATGTTACTACTGTTGTACATGAAAACAATGCTCCCTATAACACTACTTTCCTTTTTCCTGGATTTGACAGAGCCATAATCTAAGCACATTATGACTCCTTCCTATTAAAATTGAAGCAGGAGGATGGTTGTGCTATATTACTTGTATAGCTTTATAAAGCTTATATCTTTACCTGTCTCTCATCACCATGCCATGACCTCACCACACCCTCTTTCTTAGTCATCCTCATTTACCTAAATAAAAATACAAGTCCCATTGAAAGGAAAATTATTTTGTTGTTAAGGTTTCTAACTACATGGGCAAAATAGAGGGAAATGCCAACTGTAGGCCACCAGGAGACGGGCTTCAGTGATCATTTACACTTTTTGTGTGGCTAAAAGATTGTATTAGGAGAATGTATCGATGGACAAAAGGAGGGGGCATCAGACTGAACATTGGGGTTCTCTAACAGTAAGAAGGAGTGGGGAAGAAGAGGTGCCAGAAAAGGAGACACAAAGAGCCACACTCAATTCCAAGCCCACTCAATTCCAAGCCCACAACTCGATGTCTGTGGGTGTGTTGCGTGTTTTATCGTATGTTTTATCCCATAGCATATTTTCAAGGTCAACGTTAAGGGATATATCCTTCTCTATTGTCAAATATTTAGGAGCATCAGGCTTAACAGTATATTTTAATATATGGGTCAGAGGTACTGCCCTTGAGTAATCGATAATATTAGATACTACCAGTCCACATCTAAAATAAGCTTTTGTTGTAATGTCTTTTTTTAATACTAGGTTTTTTATTTGTATATATGTACCAGTCTATTTTGTTCTGCAACTCTTTTGGTCTATAATTCTTCATTTTGATTTTCTGAACACACTTTATGTATGCAAGTGAATTAGGTTACATATTCCATGATTTAATGCATCTGTATACAGGAGCAGATGAATGTCCTATGTGCATTGCTGGTTACTTCTATTATATGGAGTTTTAAATGATGAGATTTTAATTCAACGTATTTTGGTTACTGTAGTGTAATGACCACATGTGACCCTAGTCGATAATATGCATAATTTTATTATATAGTATTAGCACTATTTTTCAGCATTTTGTCCTTTTGGACTCGCACACATCACACCCATAAAATGAATGCACAGTTGAATATGTTTATGACTGTGCTCTGTGTACACAATAAACAATTATATTGTTATACTGTTATCCATGTTTCTGTGTGTTTCTCAAGGTTAATGATTTGAGACATCAACATACATAACAATTACTTAACTATTATGTTTTAGTATTTGGTCATCATCCTGTATACACATCGCTTCATGCATTTTTATATGATTACAGTACATTCCAGTGACACAAACTGGGTTACAAGTGATCACAAGTCCTTATATATTGAATATGTATTCACACACTTATTTAAAGGTTATCATCACTATTTT
This sequence comes from Discoglossus pictus, assembly GCA_027410445.1. Lineage (NCBI taxonomy): Eukaryota > Metazoa > Chordata > Amphibia > Anura > Alytidae > Discoglossus > Discoglossus pictus. Next base: position 375,668,235 of record CM050164.1, read on the forward strand.
CTAGAGCATGGCTAAAGAACATTAGTAATTATTGGGAGTTAATACTTTGATACATACACATTGTGACACTGATGGGGCTCACCATTCCACTGAAGGTTTATTAACATTATGGCATCCCTAATTATTTCCTTTATTATATACATTAAGACTATCACTATTTGTTACATAATCATTATTTGTATACATGTTGCCACATGAACAACAGCAATGGTGTGAAACTTGCCAGGACAGGTGTTTCCATGATTCCTGTTGATGGAGGTAAGATACCTTGTGCTCCATGTGCCTCTCCACAGCCTACTCTTGTGTTTGTAGGCCTCCTGAGCAACATCTTCACATTTGTGTAATCCTACTTGTCATTATATGTCCCTATATGCCCATGACCCTGTGCCTATAACAGCCAGTTCCTTACATGCTCCATGTGAAATTATCTAGTGATGTACCTGTGGCGTTCACCTCCATATTTATCCAGCATCATTATCAGCCAATCCTCTGTTTAAAGCCTCATCATGCCCATTATGACATATATCCCTCTAGGTGTCTGAGACCCCAGGTTATTGCGTTGATGATATCCCTTGCCATGGATGTGCTATAGATGATCTATGTGAGTACTGTGCTGTGGTGAGGATCACTACTTTTGCTGAGTATTGTTTGGGGTGTGTCTATCCCTTTAATAGTGAGCAGCTACTGTAGTCCATTTGTGTTTGATGATTCGTAATAATCTCTTGCGTGCTGTGGTCTATGTTCCGCTTGACATTGTGATATGTTACGTGGGCGTGTGTAATATTGGGAATAGTTGCCGTTTCATTATATATGTGATGAGTCAAACATATTAATGTATATACAGTGTATGTATATTTTTCACATTTGTGCCTCTGTGACTGTAACATTATTTCTAATGGAGTTATATGACTTCTGAGGCAATTTATCAATGTGCTTTCACTTTAACAAATTTATCCAGCTGTTAGCTCAACATTTTCTGTTTCCATATGTCTGGTGAGTGGGACATGGAAATGAAATAGTTTTAAATTGCACATATGTGCCGATAGCAATGTACAGCATTAATTTTTGATGATATAGCATGCTTTTCTATTGCTTTTGAGTACTGTACTATTTATTTAACTGCCGCTCCAGATGTCAGCAATAGTTTTAAAAGCATTTACAAGTGCTATTTAGTTTCCATAACTTTTTTATCGATTTTTTCCCATTAACTGATCTGCCCTATTTGCTAGTGCACAGTAATGTCAATTGAAAAGGCCTTGGGAAAAGGGTCACTTGTAATATTTAGAATAATAATAATGGACAATGTGCATACAAACTTTTCGGTAATGAAAAAGAATACAACCCAACAAGCTCATCACCTCTCTCTCCCTCCTTCACCACACACAATATCTTTAGGTTGTAAGTCTGCGAGTTTCAATCCTGAAGGGTGCTTTGGGGAAAGCACCATGGACACTGATTTTGAGGCTCAAAGACAGGGCTCCCATTGCTTTGTTATGTTTTGTTTGTATTTAACTTTGCCCGGAACTTATCTTATGTAAAGCGCTATGGAATATATTGGCGCGTTATAAATAAACAATAATAATAATAATGCCTGTTGATTCCTATAATGTTTAATTTATCCAAAGTGTGTGTTTTTTTCAAGTAAGGTTAATTTTTTTTAATCCAATTATTATAGAACACCAGCATAGAAAAAGAGGGGGAATAAATGAGAGAAAATAGACATCTAACAAAGAAGTAAGTTGATTGATGGAACTTTAGGGGAGACAATGTATGAACATTTAATGAAAGGGGATTTGATAAGAGGAATAAGGGGTTGATATTGGAGAGAAAGAAAGGAAAGCACATATTTGATTGATTAAAAGCAAGATAGTAAGGGATTGAATAAAAAAATTGAGTGTTTCTGTGCAAATAATACACAAAAAGGCTGGGGAACAGCAATACAGGGGGTATTTTAGAAGAATAAAGTGTAGAGTAGAGCAGTGTTAGAGTAGATGAAGTGGAAGCAAAATGGCATAAAAAAGTAAGAGAGGTATGAGGGAATATAAGAAAGTAGTGGGGCAGGAGGAAGAATTAACATAGAGGAGAAAAACATATATTACAAAAGAAAAAAGTAGTGTGAATGAATAAAGAGGAAATATGGGGAAAAGGAACAAATGGGGTAGGGAATAAGAAAGAGAGTAAGAGTTTTGACAGAAGAAATAGGGGTGAATGAGAGAACTAAATGGGGAGTGGAAGAGGGAGGTTGGAGGTGAGAGGAGATAGAGGAGAGAGGTAGGATGGAGCAGAGGTGTGATGGAGGAACAGTGGTACCGAGGGGATATAAGGGAGTGGTGTGATGGAGGAAAAGTTGTACAGATGGGATATAGGTGGGGACACAAATAAGATTACAAGATGATAAATAACCCATTAACTCTCAGCTTGTCTAGTCACACCATTGCAAAAGAATATAGAACATATTTGATATAGCTGGGGTCACATATCCCGTTGGCACAGCTGCAATAATTATGACAAATTAGCATATTTCCCCTTTGAGAGACCACATCCTGAAAACTACAGTGTAATCACCTCACAAGATGCTTACAGAAACAATAACGCTTCTTTATTGTGCAGGTCAGTCTGTTGCAGTAAGTTATATTTAGGACAGAAATTAAAATTAGCAGTTGCTCAATTATGAGCAATGCTCGACATTAACACCTGCTATAATGAAAAGGAAGGAAACAAGCAGTACTGCAGTGTAGCCTCCTAGTGGAAACAATTGTTGTAGCAGCAAATGAACAGTTGTAGTGGCACCAAACATCTATACAAAATGGATATATGCTTATTATGTTGACATTGCTTAGATAATTAATACTATAAAATGTGAATGTATGTCAGAAGTAAATGAACTACATAGATGCTTGGTTTAAGACTGATTAAATGCCCTGATACATTTTTACAGGCAACAAGCACATGTTAAAAATAATGGGGCTATTACATGCTGCTTATAGAAAAAACTAACGTTTACCCTTAGCTAGTAATCACTGCCTATAGCTTTCTCCCTACTCTATTTGCATTTTTGCTATTGTATTGCCTAGTTGAAATTCTATCTGTGCTTGCTAAGATCTGTGAACTCTTGCAATTGAACAAAAAATAATTACGAAAAATTATGAAACACATGCTAAAGCTTTAAAAGCCTTAGCAAGTGCAGCAAAAGACAGGGAAGTAGTTATAGATAAAAATAATGTGGGTATTTATGACCCCCTCCACCTATGCCCACCAATCTTTCAAAACTCCCCCATGCAGTCTCAATAGACAGCCATAGTGTCCATGCCTTATACAGGATCATAAGGACCTCCAAGGACCCTATAACTAGCCCCATGGGCTAAATTTTGACGCCACAGTCTCCTAATGACCCACCTTGGTTCCTATGGACTCCCATGGCCACTAACATTAATCAACTATCATGGGGGTCCTTTTTGGATCCCCAGTGGCACTTAAGGACCTCGATTGTCACTAACTCCCCTAAGCCCAATATACAACTACAAAAATAAAAAACATAAAAAAAAAATAATTACAGAAAACAAAAATAATATTTACAAAAATAAAAAAAATACATCACAATAAAAAAAAGCATTACATTAAAATAAAAATATACTATAGTTAAAATAAAAAACAATAAAACCTTTCTAACATACTTATATTAATTATTACATTTCCATCCATGGATCCAGTGTTATAAAACAATGCCCTGGTGCTCAATCGCTCAACTTGGATAAGACTGAAGATGAGAATAGATTGCATCTATCAAGAAAGAAGAGACCATTTCCATGAGGGCCCAAAGATGAGGACTATGGCTTGAAGCAACATGTATTTGGACATGCTTGCTTATCTAGGATTGAATGACTAGGTCTTTGCTTAACAACTGGATTCATAGATGGTAATGTATTAAACAAATTATTTTTTTTACAAGTATAGTTGTTTTACATTTTTAATTGCAATGTTTTTGTTTTATTTTAATGTAATGTTTTTTGTTTAACTGTCATTTATTTAAATTTTTGAAAACATAGAGCCTCATTCAATTGGCTGATTTTGAGATACGGAGGCCCGTAAGTGACATTGCAGTCAAATTTGCTATTCAATTGGCATCTTTTTGCGTGCTTGGATCGGGTTACGAGTTACGAGCTTGAAAAAATGTTGTCTGTTCAACTCGTATCTTACACCATCCAGAAGCCTTTGATCTGTCACTTTCGCAGGGCTAAAATTGCAATCAATTACTCCAAATCCCCAATCTCTCAAACGTATCCACACTTGTAAACCGCAAATGGAGGAAAAAATCCTATGTGTACTCGGGAGGACCCGCAAAGGGGTTAAACACCAATTCGCAGCACTGTAAATGCAAATAAAACAGTAATCTTGCACTGTAAATTACGGGGAGAGCAATGATAGACATTAGAATTAATTGCACAACAGTCTCAAGCCCGCACAACTGCAGGAAATTAGTTTTATTGTCATATCGGGGTTAAATTATCTTGGGCATTAATGAGTTAATACATATCAGGCCACCCATATGGACTAGTACAGTATTGGCATTCATTTTCATAATTCTTCATTTTACAAGTTGTGCGAGTCTGATCGCATATAGGACCCCCGAACCTGATTGATTGACACATAACCCCCATGTTTTACTGCCGTAATTATGTCTCACTTTCTATTGGCCGATTTGAAGTGGGCGGTAATGAAACTGTTCCTGCCCACAACTGCTCCGAAACAGTGCATGGTTTACGGAGCTGGCTTCAGGATCACAACTCGCCGCCTAGAACAATTGAATAGCATTGCAAACGGAGACCAACGGAAGCCCGCAACTCGACCGCAGACAAGCAGCCGTCTGTGATCTAGTTACAGGTGTGCAATTGAATGAGGCCCATAATTTTTTATTTACTGTAAATATTTGTATTTTTTTATAATGTAGTGGTTCTTTTTATTTTTGTAATTCTACATTAGTCGAGGGGAGGTTAGCTTTAGTAACTATGAATTTCTTATGGTCCATAGTAGGGTGTACTTAGGGTGGTTGTGAGTGACTTTTCACCCTAGTCCATGTGGACTGTTATATCAGACAACCATCGGATTTTCTACTGTAGTCAAGACTGCCACCGAAAAAATGGAGTAGCTCTCATAATCAATCAAATGGTGGCAAAACCAGTGCTCAGTTACAACCCGATAAAAGACTCTGCAGATGGTGACTGCAGCCATGAAATTAAAAGATGTTTACTTCTGGGGAGAAAAGCTATGGTTAGGCTTATTAAGCTATTAATAGTATAATATATTACACTATCAACACAATTCTTCATAGTTAGTAACATGAGGATGTGAGAGCTGGAACCTTAAATAAGGCTGAGCACCGTAGAATTGAAGCATTTGAATTGTGGTGTTGGAGAAATCTGCTTAGAATCATTTGGACTTCAAAAAGATCCAACCAATCAATACTACAGTAAATCAAGGCAAACTATTCACTAGGAGGTTTGATCATGAGGCTAAAGCTCAAATATTTTGCCATATAACGGGAAGAAAGGATTCACTAAAGACAACTGATACTGGGAAAGATAGAAGGCACACAATTAAAGGGACAGAAGAGGCAGGGATGGGTTAGATTAGGTCATTGCAGCAATGAAAATTAGCTTGAGTGAGCTCAGAGGTGCAGTGGCTGAAAGATATGTCCTTTGTGCTGATTTCCATATGGTCACACAGAGTTGGACACAACTTAATGACTGAACAACAAACATGGTCTGATATTGCCAATCAAATAATGAAAGGAAATACCCAGGGTAGATCTTATCAGGCAGAGTATGTTAAGCAAAGAAAGAGTAAACAAGAGTATGCAGCATGGTATGCACTATGGGGGACCATGGTATAGTGTCTGTGGATATCTTGCAGCTAGTTTAGTTTCTATGTGTACTCACCTTGGCATGTTGCAGTGTAGATGAGTAAAATGTCATGTTTAAACAGCTGTATTATATGGTAGAAGATACTGGAATTTACCATCATTTGAATAGCATCCCAGTTTAAAGGATCTAAAAAATATAACTGATCATGCAGGTTATCCAAATTTATTTGTGGTTTACGCAGACACATAGGGCCATATTAAATTCCATGCCCGTCGCGGCACCGGTACACCCACAAAGCCTGCGGGCTTGAAATTCGGCGTAGTTACAGAGCTATAACATTCAACCATGCCGTGACCAACAGGCCTGAGCCGCAAGCCCGTAAGCCCTTTCCCTGCACGCAAGCTGTTAGGTGGCTGGAATAGATGTGGGCAGCATTTATGATCAAAACCCGTAATCATGGAGTGCAATGCAGGCCTAACCTCTAATAGAAAGCAGGGAACTGCATTTAACGCCTCAGAAAGGGGTTTTAAAGGGCACAAAAAACGTAAATCATTGACTGTGTTGTAGCTGAGCAATGAACACACAGGTTTAGGCGTTGGTGGGTTTGGGAGCATTGGAAAAAGAGAGAGAGACAAGGAGCTTTGTAAGTTTTTGATATTTTGACCTCTAATATATATTAACCCTTAATTTACAACACACATAAATACTGATATCACATAATTCACACACATAGATTAATACTTACACATAGCTATACATAGCGGTAGGCCACAGCACATCTACACTCCCCATACCCTCACCTACTGCCCCTATACCTGACCTACCACCCCCATACAATTACTATACTAAACCTAATATTCACTTTCTTGTTTTACGACATACACATATATATTATATTTATTTATCCTTATATTTATTTAAAAAATTATAGGTGGGTAGAGGAGAGGTGGAGGAAAGTGAGGAGAAAGAGAAGAGGAGAGCGGTAAACACCGGGGGGGGGGGGGGGAGTGAGGACAGGAGGAGAGTGAGGACAGGAGGAGAGGATGAGAAGTAGAGGTATGGAGACAGGAAGAACCAGGTCAGGGAGGGGAGTTACAGGTGGAGGAGAGTAGGAGGGGGGAGGGATGTGCCCCAGATGTAGGCATACAAGCAGTAGGGGCAGAGGGTCAGGGGCATGATCCCAGGGGGGAAGGTAGTGGGGATAAGTGCTCCTAATCTCAGCTTGTTACCTGTATAAAAGACACCTGGGAGCCTGAAATCTTGCTGATTAATGGGAGATCAAATACTTATTTCACTCATTGAACTACAAATCAATTTATAACTTTTTTGACATGAGTTTTTCCTATTTTTTTATTTTTATTTTTATTCTGTCTATCATTGTTAAAATACACCTACCATTAAAATAATAGACTAATAATTTCGTTGTCAGTGGACAAACGTTAAAAATCAGTGGGGGATCAAATATATTTTTCCCTCACTGTACTAAAACAATGCAGCTCAGTCCTGTCTTCTCAAATACTGTAGTAACATCTTGTTGGCTCTATTAGTAGTTCACAAATGACTTCTAATACAGAAGAAAATTAAGGCATAGATCATCTCTCCAATCACTCAAGGGAGCCCATCATTATCAGTCCAAATGTCATGAGCAAGTGAGGGAACATGTCTGATACTTGAGCAGCTCAGGGTTTAGGCACCAGCAGTCCTAGATCTGGCCAAAGTACATGCCCTCTGCTTGCACTTAATATAATGTGTTACAAAATAGTTTTTGAGAATGCATATTTATATTAAAACCCATCAGTAATAGCTGAAAATGCTGAATATCTCAGAATAATACATGCTATACCCTTGGTTGCAACAAAATGTCCCAGGCTAACATAACTTCACTTATCCCCACCTGATAAATACAGCACATATTCTTGAAAATCATAACCATGTTTTCTCTATTGTTAATAGTTGACTGATCTTTGATTATACTGTATCTGTTGATAAATGTTAACAAATGTAAATTCAAAGGCTTGCATCTTCCACAGCATCATCTTCACAATCTATACTTTCTCCTTCTTACAGTAGTAACACGTTGTGGATGTCTATTAGTTTTGTCTTATTATGGTGACATTATCTGATAGAACGTTTTATTTCTCTTTACCTTATTTATACCATTACTATCTGTAACGGATCTACTGGCACCCCGACCGGGTACCTCCGTTGATGGACGCGTCCTAGCTTGCGTCGAGGCCTACAAGCACCAGACACCACACTACCACAGACTCCACAACCGCCGTAGCTTAAAGCTCACAGGGAGTATGCAGCGCATAGCAATCCCCAGTATGATATAGCGATCCCCTCCAATAACGAGATGAGACTACGTTTTGAAGGGTCAAGTAGAACTCCCTTTAATGACAGGGGATCTCCTTTTATGCAATGGTGCCCTCTGAAGGGCTACACCCACATAATTATCACAGCCAATTAGATACATGTTGTAGCGGAACCCATCACTGTTTTACCCTGTTTTATGATTATTATGGTTAAAATATGATCCTACTATATGTATGTTGGTTGATGCTCTGCAGAATATTGTCCCAGATATTTGCAGCTACTTGGCATGGGAGATAATCCTGTTACAGCGACTCCGCATAAGATAAAGGAAGTCTATTGTATACAGTGTTTTCATTCTCAGATAAGAACAAAGAAGTGTAATTAAATCAATGTCTGATTGTGACCCACCTATTGTTCTCTTTATGTGTATTGTGCGGCCAAATATGGGCATGTGTATTGCCTGTGGGAAGAGATGGGTATAAATATTTCTGCAATAACAAAATAAAGTCAGTATTCGTTTGACTCCCAAATTGTGTGTCGTCCAATATGGGAGGTCGGGAATGGTGAAACTGCAGTGCCTCTTGGGTATTTTACCGTATACCAGCGGAGATATTGGACTGCGTGTTCCAGCTCCGTTACATTTGTTGGCAAGTGGCGGGATTGTTCCCACGGTCAGAAGGACAGCTACAGGAGACACCATTCCGTGGAGTACAAATTGAGGGCAACGCTAGTATCCGTACAGCGCCCCTGGCTACAGCAGGATGGAACCGGCTAGTTTTCAGACAGCGTTCCATCATGAGGAGGAGGAGGCGGCCGCGGACTACAGGGATGCAGACAGAAAGGAACTCATGGTTACAGTACCTCTTATTACCCCACAGAATGAGTTTGGAAGAGAACTCCAAAGCAGACTGGCCTTTTTCCCAGGTACGCTTCCCATAAAAACCTTGGAATGGTTAATGACAGATGTCCACAAATTCATAATGGAAAAGCAGCGGACACAGGAGCGGTCCATCTTGGGAGCTGCTAACCCACCTCCCACCATTAACCCCCCCCCAGCACTGCGTCCGGGTGGTGGGAACTACCAAACCCCTCCACGGTACATCAGGTGCCACATGTGTAACCAGCAGGGCCACATGCAGAGAGACTGTCCCAGAAACAGAAACCACTCCACGTGGAATACTCCAACTAATTCCCCTCCCCAGCGACAGTGTGTACCCCAGGGGGCCGAAGGTGTCGTCCTTCCCCCAGCGGCAGTGTGAACCACAGGGAGCTGAAGGTGTCGTCCTTCCTCCCCAGCGGCAGTGTGTTCCCCAGGGAGCTGAAGGTGCCGTCCTTCCTCCCCAGCGGCAGTGTGTACCCCAGGGAGCAGAAGGTGCCGTCCTTCCTCCCCAGCGGCAGTGTGTACCCCAGGGGGCCGAAGGTGTCGTCCTTCCCCCCCCAGCGGCAGTGTGTACCCCAGGGAGCTGAAGGTGTCGTCCTTCCTCCCCAGCGGCAGTGTGTACCCCAGGGAGCAGAAGGTGCCGTCCTTTCTCCCCAGCGGCAGTGTGTACCCCAGGGAGCAGAAGGTGCCGTCCTTTCTCCCCCAGCGGCAGTGTGTACCCCAGGGGGCCGAAGGTGTCGTCCTTCCCCCCCAGCGGCAGTGTGTACCCCAGGGAGCTGAAGGTGTCGTCCTTCCTCCCCAGCGGCAGTGTGTACCCCAGGGAGCTGAAGGTGTCGTCCTTCCTCCCCAGCGGCAGTGTGTACCCCAGGGAGCTGAAGGTGCCGTCCTTCCTCCCCAGCGGCAGTGTGTACCCCAGGGAGCAGAAGGTGCCGTCCTTTCTCCCCAGCGGCAGTGTGTACCCCAGGGAGCAGAAGGTGCCGTCCTTTCTCCCCAGCGGCAGTGTGTACCCCAGGGGGCCGAAGGTGTCGTCCTTCCCCCCCAGCGGCAGTGTGCACCCCAGGGAGCTGAAGGTGTCGTCCTTCCTCCCCAGCGGCAGTGTGTACCCCAGGGAGCTGAAGGTGTCGTCCTTCATCCCCAGCGGCAGTGTGTACCCCAGGGAGCTGAAGGTGCCGTCCTTCCTCCCCAGCGGCAGTGTGTACCCCAGGGGTCCGAAGGTGTCGTCCTTCCCCCCCAGCGGCAGTGTGTACCCCAGGGAGCAGAAGGGGCCGTCCTTCCTCCCCAGCGGCAGTGGGAACCCCAGGGGGCAGGAGGTCTCGTCCTTCCCCCCCAGCGGCATGGTGAACCCCAGGGGGCAGAAGGGGTCGTCCTTCCCCCCCAGCGGCAGTGTGAACCCCAGGGAGCTGAAGATGTCGCCCTCTCCCCCCAGCGACAGCTTACCCTAACAAGGGGAGACACCAATCCCCCAGACGGCGCAGATGGGACCGTGGTCTCTGCGCCCACAGCCTGTCCAGATCCACAACTACCCTCACTGGGACAACCGGAGGAGGGGGTAAGTACAAATTCCCCTCCCCAGCTAACTTTTAATGTGGCCCCAGGGTTAACAGAGGAAATGTTAACCCCCACTGACCCCCACGTTTCCCTGGCTACTGAGCCGGAATATGTTCCAGGTACCCCAGCAGAAGAGCTGACAGTGGGGCAGAGTGCAGTCGGCCTCTGCCCTCCCTTTGTCCCTTGTACAGAGCAGGAGGTCCTGCAGGTTATACCAGCAGAAGAGCTGGCATCAGGGCAGAGTGCCGCTGGCCTCTGCCCCTCAAGTCCCCTCAGCGTGTTTCACCATCACCCCAGCGAAATATCCAGGTGCCTGTTTAGACTTCCCCCCAAAGGGGAGATGTGTGACGAAGTGCCCTTCGCCACTTTGGCTTGGAGAGGACTGTTTGCCAGCCTCCTGCCCTGCGACTATGGCCCTGGGACATATTGCCCTTTGGAACCAGTGTTCGGCCATACCAGAGTGTATGTCACTCATTCTGGCCCTTTACATACAGGGGGGTCATTCTGTACTTGCCCTGTGTGAACCATGATACCCCAGATAACTGTGTCATGAAGCCCATTCATATAATGAAAGACTATGGGAAAGACTTTAGCTACATGGCAATTGAACTGTGTGAATAGGATCTGAGCGCTATTCGGTAGTTTTGTGCGCTCAGATCCCAGCTATCTGGGGATATGGGAAATGTGAGTAAATGTGAATTGCAGTAATGCTGATGGGTTGTCAAACTAGAGAATTGACCAACAAATACTTTTGTCCAGACATCCCCAGGCCAATCCGTTGGGATCAGACCGTGTATGCCGGCTTATGGTCACGGGGGAGGTGTGTAGCGGAACCCATCACTGTTTTACCCTGTTTTATGATTATTATGGTTAAAATATGATCCTACTATATGTATGTTGGTTGATGCTCTGCAGAATATTGTCCCAGACATTTGCAGCTACTTGGCATGGGAGATAATCCTGTTACAGCGACTCCGCATAAGATAAAGGAAGTCTATTGTATACAGTGTTTTCATTCTCAGATAAGAACAAAGAAGTGTAATTGAATCAATGTCTGATTGTATCAAAGTTGCCAGGGAGCCCCGGAGAGGTGTGACCCACCTATTGTTCTCTTTATGTGTATTGTGCGGCCAAATATGGGCATGTGTATTGCCTGTGGGAAGAGATGGGTATAAATATTTCTGCAATAACAAAATAAAGTCAGTATTCATTTGACTCCCAAATTGTGTGTCGTCCAATATGGGAGGTCGGGAATGGTGAAACTGTAGTGCCTCTTGGATATTTTACCGTATACCAGCGGAGATATTGGACTGCGTGTTCCAGCTCCGTTACACATGGTTCAACCCCCACGTCTCCTCCCCTCAGATAACAGGTAACACAATTAAAACAGACACAATTTTAACCACATTCTGGATGTACCCCAAAAACAGGGGGTACACCTTTAAGTCCAGCACCGTTCAATATCTCTCACCCAGGGGAACAACATATTAAAAAATGGCATGAATCAGACCAGGGGTTCAAAAGTTAGTAAAAGTATGTTTTTCACATAACACACAGACATTTCACATATCCCCCACACAATACACATATAGGACAATAGGTGTGGTCACCCCTCCCCGAGGCAACTTGATATAATCAGACAATGATTAAATCAGCCCTCTTTGTTCTTATCTGAGAATGAAAACACTCCACACAATCGACTCCCTTATCTGTAACAGGATTATCTCTCCTGCCAATGTCTGCACTAGCCTGGGGCCAATATTCTGCAGAGCATAAACCAACACACATACAGTATATTACTAGGATCATATTTTAACCAAGAATTAAATAACCATAAACAGGGTAAAACAGTGATGGGTTCCGTTACAGCTGGGATCTGAGCGCACAAAACTACCGAATAGCGCTCAGATCATCTTCACACAGTTCAATTGCCATGTAGCTAAAGTCTTTCCCATAGTCTTTCATTATATGAATGGGCTCCATGGCATAGCTATCTGTGGTATCATGGTTCACACATGGGAAGTACCGAATGACCCCCCTGTATGTGAAGGGCCAGAATGAGTGACATACACTCTGGTATGGCCGAATACTGTGTTTGAAGGGCAATATATACCAGGGCCATAGTCGCAGGGCAGGAGGCTGGCAAACAGTCCTCTCCAAGACAAAGTGGCGAAGGGCACTTCGTCACACATCTCCCCTTTGGGGGGAAGTCTAACCAGGCACCTGACCTTCTGCCGGTCAGTGCCTCCGTTAGACGATCCACCAACCCACAATAAACCAGTGCTAGAGCAGCCCCCCCACAACAACAAAGTGCAAGAGCAGCCCACCCACAACAAACAGTTACGGCACCTGGATATTTCGCTGTGGTGATGGGGCAGCACACTGAGGGGACTTGAGGGGCAGAGGCCAGCGGCACTCTGCCCTGATGGCAGCTCTTCCGCTGGTATAACCTGCAGGACATCCTGCTGTGTACAAGGGACAAAGGGAGGGCAGAGGTCAACTGCACTCTGCCCCGCTGTCAGCTCATTTGCTGGGGTACTTGGGACATATTCTGGCTCAGTAGCCAGGGAAAGGTGGAGGTCAGTGAGGGTTAACATTTCCTCTGTTAACCCTGGGGCCACATTAGAAGTTAGCTGGGGAGGGGAATTTGTACTTACCCCCTCCTCCGGTTGTCCCAGTGACGGTAGTTGCGGGTCTGGACAAGCTGTGAGCGCAGAGACCACGGTCCCATCTGCGCCGTCTGGGAGATTGGTGTCTCCCCTGGTTAGGGTTAACTGTCGCTGGGGGGAAAGGACGACACCTTCTGCCCCCTGGGGTTCACACTGCCGCTGGGGAGGAAGGACGACACCTTCTGCCCCCTGGGGTTCACATTGCCGCTGGGGGGGAAGGATGACACCTTCTGCTCCCGGGGGTTCACACTGCTGCTGGGGGGGAAGGATGACACCTTCTGCCCCCTGGGGTTCACACTGCTGCTGGGGGGGAAGGACGACACCTTTTGCCCCCTGGGGTTCACACTGCCGCTGGGGGGGAAGGACGACACCTTCTGCCCCCTGGGGTTCACACTGCCGCTGGGGGGAAGGACGACACCTTCTGCCCCCTGGGGTTCACCATGCCGCTGGGGGGAAGGACGACACCTTCAGCCCCCTGGGGTTCACACTGCCGCTGGGGGGGAAGGACGACACCTTCTGCCCCCTGGGGTTCACACTGCCGCTGGGGGGGAAGGATGACACCTTCTGCCCCCTGGGGTTCACATTGCCGCTGGGGGGGAAGGACGACACCTTCTGCCCCCTTGGTTTCACACTGCCGCTGGGGGGGATGGACGACACCTTCTGCCCCCTGGGGTTCACACTGCCGCTGGGGGGGAAAGAACGACACCTTCTGCCCCCTGTAGGGCCGGTAGAGAGACCTCGGTCCCATCTCTACCTGCCATCTGGAGGTCATCCCAGGACCAGTCAATGAAGTCTGGTTCTGCTTGTCGAGTAGGTTGGGGCTGCACGAAGCTGAGCAGGTGTTGGTAGTCCTGCTCCAGCTCCCACTCTCTCGTTACCAGGTGGGTCATGTCTTTGCTCACCTCGCCTTCATCATCCCAGACATACATGCCCATCCGGTAGTCGTAGATGTCCCAAAACCTAGACTCCTCCGTGCTGCCAAGATCAATGTCGTCCTCCAAGGCATCCCATAATAAACCTGGGCCATCATAATCATCCCCCTCTGGTAAGTCGTGTTCAGCCGTCCAGGGGGTAAGTCGAACGGTATGCCACCAGAGGGCCTGGTATAGCGTTGTCTAGCCAGATCTCTCGCCGTACCAGGATCTCTAGTCTTGTCACCCACTCATCCAGGGGCTGCTCTTCCAATAGATACATCCGCATCGCCACACGCTCCTGTAGCCGCTGCTCATCACTGGGGAGACTCTCACCTCGCCGCCATTGGGCATCTTCCAGGGCATCATACCAGAGTTCCTTTCTGTCTGCATCCCTGTAGTCCGCGGCCTCCTCCTCATCCTCATCATGGAATGCTGTCCGAAAACTAGCCGGTTCCATCCTGCTGTAGCCAGGGGCGCTGTACGGATACTAGCGTTGCCCTTAATTTGTAACTCCAAACGTTACTAGTGTCTCCTTGCTGCTTTTCCTCTTACTAGGACGCCATCCCACCACTGCCAGCCAATGTAACGGATCTACTGGCACCCCGACCGGGTACCTGCGTTGATGGATGCGTCGTAGCTTGCGTAGAGGCCTACAAGCACCGCACCAGACACCACACTACCACAGACTCCACAAGCGCCGTAGCTTAAAGCTCACAGGGAGTATGCATCGCATAGCAATCCCCAGTATGATATAGCGATCCCCTTCAATAACGAGATGAGACTACGTTTTGAAGGGTCAAGTAGAACTCCCTTTAATGACAGGGGATCTCCTTTTATGCAATGGTGCCCTCTGAAGGGCTACACCCACATAATTATCACAGCCAATTAGATACATGGTTCAACCCCCACGTCTCCTCCCCTCAGATAACAGGTAACACAATTAAAACAGACACAATTTTAACCACATTCTGGATGTACCCCAAAAACAGGGGGTACACCTTTAAGTCCAGCACTGTTCAATATCTCTCACCCAGGGGAACAACATATTAAAAAATGGCATGAATCAGACCAGGGGTTCAAAAGTTAGTAAAAGTATGTTTTTCACATCACACAGACATTTCACATATCCCCCACACAATACACATATAGGACAATAGGTGTGGTCACCCCTCCCTGAGGCAACTTGATATAATCAGACAATGATTAAATCAGCCCTCTTTGTTCTTATCTGAGAATGAAAACACTCCACACAATCGACTCCCTTATCTGTAACAGGATTATCTCTCCTGCCAAGGTCTGCACTAGCCTGGGGCCAATATTCTGCAGAGCATAAACCAACACACATACAGTATATTACTAGGATCATATTTTAACCAAGAATTAAATAACCATAAACAGGGTAAAACAGTGAGGGGTTCCGTTACAGCTGGGATCTGAGCGCACAAAACTACCGAATAGCGCTCAGATCATCTTCACACAGTTCAATTGCCATGTAGCTAAAGTCTTTCCCATAGTCTTTCATTATATGAATGGGCTCCATGGCATAGCTATCTGTGGTATCATGGTTCACACAGGGCAAGTACCGAATGACCCCCTGTATGTGAAGGGCCAGAATGAGTGACATACACTCTGGTATGGCCGAATACTGTGTTTGAAAGGCAATATATACCAGGGCCATAGTCGCAGGGCAGGAGGCTGGCAAACAGTCCTCTCCAAGACAAAGTGGCGAAGGGCACTTCGTCACACATCTCCCCTTTGGGGGGAAGTCTAACCAGGCACCTGACCTTCTGCCGGTCAGTGCCTCCGTTAGACGATCCACCAACCCACAATAAACCAGTGCTAGAGCAGCCCCCCCACAACAACAATGTGCAAGAGCAGCCCACCCACAACAAACAGTTACGGCACCTGGATATTTCGCTGTGGTGATGGGGCAGCACACTGAGGGGACTTGAGGGGCAGAGGCCAGCGGCACTCTGCCCTGATGGCAGCTCTTCCGCTGGTATAACCTGCAGGACATCCTGCTCTGTACAAGGGACAAAGGGAGGGCAGAGGTCAACTGCACTCTGCCCCGCTGTCAGCTCATTTGCTGGGGTACTTGGGACATATTCTGGCTCAGTAGCCAGGGAAAGGTGGAGGTCAGTGAGGGTTAACATTTCCTCTGTTAACCCTGGGGCCACATTAGAAGTTAGCTGGGGAGGGGAATTTGTACTTACCCCCTCCTCCGGTTGTCCCAGTGACGGTAGTTGCGGGTCTGGACAAGCTGTGAGCGCAGAGACCACGGTCCCATCTGCGCCGTCTGGGAGATTGGTGTCTCCCCTGGTTAGGGTTAACTGTCGCTGGGGGGAAAGGACGACACCTTCTGCCCCCTGGGGTTCACACTGCCGCTGGGGAGGAAGGACGACACCTTCTGCCCCCTGGGGTTCACACTGCCGCTGGGGGGGAAGGATGACACCTTCTGCTCCCTGGGGTTCACACTGCTGCTGGGGGGGAAGGATGACACCTTCTGCCCCCTGGGGTTCACACTGCTGCTGGGGGGGAAGGACGACACCTTTTGCCCCCTGGGGTTCACACTGCCGCTGGGGGGGAAGGACGACACCTTCTGCCCCCTGGGGTTCACACTGCCGCTGGGGGGAAGGACGACACCTTCTGCCCCCTGGGGTTCACCATGCCGCTGGGGGGAAGGACGACACCTTCAGCCCCCTGGGGTTCACACTGCCGCTGGGGGGGGAAGGACGACACCTTCTGCCCCCTGGGGTTCACACTGCCGCTGGGGGGGAAGGATGACACCTTCTGCCCCCTGGGGTTCACATTGCCGCTGGGGGGGAAGGACGACACCTTCTGCCCCCTTGGTTTCACACTGCCGCTGGGGGGGATGGACGACACCTTCTGCCCCCTGGGGTTCACACTGCCGCTGGGGGGGAAAGGACGACACCTTCTGCCCCCTGTAGGGCCGGTAGAGAGACCTCGGTCCCATCTCTACCTGCCATCTGGAGGTCATCCCAGGACCAGTCAATGAAGTCTGGTTCTGCTTGTCGAGTAGGTTGGGGCTGCACGAAGCTGAGCAGGTGTTGGTAGTCCTGCTCCAGCTCCCACTCTCTCGTTACCAGGTGGGTCATGTCTTTGCTCACCTCGCCTTCATCATCCCAGACATACATGCCCATCCGGTAGTCGTAGATGTCCCAAAACCTAGACTCCTCCGTGCTGCCAAGATCAATGTCGTCCTCCAAGGCATCCCATAATAAACCTGGGCCATCATAATCATCCCCCTCTGGTAAGTCGTGTTCAGCCGTCCAGGGGGTAAGTCGAACGGTATGCCACCAGAGGGCCTGGTATAGCGTTGTCTAGCCAGATCTCTCGCCGTACCAGGATCTCTAGTCTTGTCACCCACTCATCCAGGGGCTGCTCTTCCAATAGATACATCCGCATCGCCACACGCTCCTGTAGCCGCTGCTCATCACTGGGGAGACTCTCACCTCGCCGCCATTGGGCATCTTCCAGGGCATCATACCAGAGTTCCTTTCTGTCTGCATCCCTGTAGTCCGCGGCCTCCTCCTCATCCTCATCATGGAATGCTGTCCGAAAACTAGCCGGTTCCATCCTGCTGTAGCCAGGGGCGCTGTACGGATACTAGCGTTGCCCTTAATTTGTAACTCCAAACGTTACTAGTGTCTCCTTGCTGCTTTTCCTCTTACTAGGACGCCATCCCACCACTGCCAGCCAATGTAACGGATCTACTGGCACCCCGACCGGGTACCTGCGTTGATGGATGCGTCGTAGCTTGCGTAGAGGCCTACAAGCACCGCACCAGACACCACACTACCACAGACTCCACAAGCGCCGTAGCTTAAAGCTCACAGGGAGTATGCATCGCATAGCAATCCCCAGTATGATATAGCGATCCCCTTCAATAACGAGATGAGACTACGTTTTGAAGGGTCAAGTAGAACTCCCTTTAATGACAGGGGATCTCCTTTTATGCAATGGTGCCCTCTGAAGGGCTACACCCACATAATTATCACAGCCAATTAGATACATGGTTCAACCCCCACGTCTCCTCCCCTCAGATAACAGGTAACACAATTAAAACAGACACAATTTTAACCACATTCTGGATGTACCCCAAAAACAGGGGGTACACCTTTAAGTCCAGCACTGTTCAATATCTCTCACCCAGGGGAACAACATATTAAAAAATGGCATGAATCAGACCAGGGGTTCAAAAGTTAGTAAAAGTATGTTTTTCACATCACACAGACATTTCACATATCCCCCACACAATACACATATAGGACAATAGGTGTGGTCACCCCTCCCTGAGGCAACTTGATATAATCAGACAATGATTAAATCAGCCCTCTTTGTTCTTATCTGAGAATGAAAACACTCCACACAATCGACTCCCTTATCTGTAACAGGATTATCTCTCCTGCCAAGGTCTGCACTAGCCTGGGGCCAATATTCTGCAGAGCATAAACCAACACACATACAGTATATTACTAGGATCATATTTTAACCAAGAATTAAATAACCATAAACAGGGTAAAACAGTGAGGGGTTCCGTTACAGCTGGGATCTGAGCGCACAAAACTACCGAATAGCGCTCAGATCATCTTCACACAGTTCAATTGCCATGTAGCTAAAGTCTTTCCCATAGTCTTTCATTATATGAATGGGCTCCATGGCATAGCTATCTGTGGTATCATGGTTCACACAGGGCAAGTACCGAATGACCCCCTGTATGTGAAGGGCCAGAATGAGTGACATACACTCTGGTATGGCCGAATACTGTGTTTGAAAGGCAATATATACCAGGGCCATAGTCGCAGGGCAGGAGGCTGGCAAACAGTCCTCTCCAAGACAAAGTGGCGAAGGGCACTTCGTCACACATCTCCCCTTTGGGGGGAAGTCTAACCAGGCACCTGACCTTCTGCCGGTCAGTGCCTCCGTTAGACGATCCACCAACCCACAATAAACCAGTGCTAGAGCAGCCCCCCCACAACAACAATGTGCAAGAGCAGCCCACCCACAACAAACAGTTACGGCACCTGGATATTTCGCTGTGGTGATGGGGCAGCACACTGAGGGGACTTGAGGGGCAGAGGCCAGCGGCACTCTGCCCTGATGGCAGCTCTTCCGCTGGTATAACCTGCAGGACATCCTGCTCTGTACAAGGGACAAAGGGAGGGCAGAGGTCAACTGCACTCTGCCCCGCTGTCAGCTCATTTGCTGGGGTACTTGGGACATATTCTGGCTCAGTAGCCAGGGAAAGGTGGAGGTCAGTGAGGGTTAACATTTCCTCTGTTAACCCTGGGGCCACATTAGAAGTTAGCTGGGGAGGGGAATTTGTACTTACCCCCTCCTCCGGTTGTCCCAGTGACGGTAGTTGCGGGTCTGGACAAGCTGTGAGCGCAGAGACCACGGTCCCATCTGCGCCGTCTGGGAGATTGGTGTCTCCCCTGGTTAGGGTTAACTGTCGCTGGGGGGAAAGGACGACACCTTCTGCCCCCTGGGGTTCACACTGCCGCTGGGGGGGAAGGACGACACCTTCTGCCCCCTGGGGTTCACACTGCCGCTGGGGGGGAAGGATGACACCTTCTGCCCCCTGGGGTTCACACTGCTGCTGGGGGGGAAGGATGACACCTTCTGCCCCCTGGGGTTCACACTGCTGCTGGGGGGGAAGGACGACACCTTCTGCCCCCTGGGGTTCACACTGCCGCTGGGGGGGAAGGACGACACCTTCTGCCCCCTGGGGTTCACACTGCCGCTGGGGGGGAAGGACGACACCTTCTGCCCCCTGGGGTTCACACTGCCGCTGGGGGGAAGGACGACACCTTCTGCCCCCTGGGGTTCACCATGCCGCTGGGGGGAAGGACGACACCTTCAGCCCCCTGGGGTTCACACTGCCGCTGGGGGGGAAGGACGACACCTTCTGCCCCCTGGGGTTCACACTGCCGCTGGGGGGGAAGGACGACACCTTCTGCCCCCTGGGTTTCACACTGCCGCTGGGGGGGATGGACGACACCTTCTGCCCCCTGGGGTTCACACTGCCGCTGGGGGGGAAGGACGACACCTTCTGCCCCCTGTAGGGCCGGTAGAGAGACCTCGGTCCCATCTCTACCTGCCATCTGGAGGTCATCCCAGGACCAGTCAATGAAGTCTGGTTCTGCTTGTCGAGTAGGTTGGGGCTGCACGAAGCTGAGCAGGTGTTGGTAGTCCTGCTCCAGCTCCCACTCTCTCGTTACCAGGTGGGTCATGTCTTTGCTCACCTCGCCTTCATCATCCCAGACATACATGCCCATCCGGTAGTCGTAGATGTCCCAAAACCTAGACTCCTCCGTGCTGCCAAGATCAATGTCGTCCTCCAAGGCATCCCATAATAAACCTGGGCCATCATAATCATCCCCCTCTGGTAAGTCGTGTTCAGCCGTCCAGGGGGTAAGTCGAACGGTATGCCACCAGAGGGCCTGGTATAGCGTTGTCTAGCCAGATCTCTCGCTGTACCAGGATCTCTAGTCTTGTCACCCACTCATCCAGGGGCTGCTCTTCCAATAGATACATCCGCATCGCCACACGCTCCTGTAGCCGCTGCTCATCACTGGGGAGACTCTCACCTCGCCGCCATTGGGCATCTTCCAGGGCATCATACCAGAGTTCCTTTCTGTCTGCATCCCTGTAGTCCGCGGCCTCCTCCTCATCCTCATCATGGAAGGCTGTCCGAAAACTAGCCGGTTCCATCCTGCTGTAGCCAGGGGCGCTGTACGGATACTAGCGTTGCCCTTAATTTGTAACTCCAAACGTTACTAGTGTCTCCTTGCTGCTTTTCCTCTTACTAGGACGCCATCCCACCACTGCCAGCCAATGTAACGGATCTACTGGCACCCCGACCGGGTACCTGCGTTGATGGATGCGTCGTAGCTTGCGTAGAGGCCTACAAGCACCGCACCAGACACCACACTACCACAGACTCCACAAGCGCCGTAGCTAAAAGCTCAAAGGGAGTATGCAGCGCATAGCAATCCCCAGTATGATATAGCGATCCCCTCCAATAACGAGATGAGACTACGTTTTGAAGGGTCAAGTAGAACTCCCTTTAATGACAGGGGATCTCCTTTTATGCAATGGTGCCCTCTGAAGGGCTACACCCACATAATTATCACAGCCAATTAGATACATGGTTCAACCCCCACGTCTCCTCCCCTCAGATAACAGGTAACACAATTAAAACAGACACAATTTTAACCACATTCTGGATGTACCCCAAAAACAGGGGGTACACCTTTAAGTCCAGCACTGTTCAATATCTCTCACCCAGGGGAACAACATATTAAAAAATGGCATGAATCAGACCAGGGGTTCAAAAGTTAGTAAAAGTATGTTTTTCACATCACACAGACATTTCACATATCCCCCACACAATACACATATAGGACAATAGGTGTGGTCACCCCTCCCTGAGGCAACTTGATATAATCAGACAATGATTAAATCAGCCCTCTTTGTTCTTATCTGAGAATGAAAACACTCCACACAATCGACTCCCTTATCTGTAACAGGATTATCTCTCCTGCCAAGGTCTGCACTAGCCTGGGGCCAATATTCTGCAGAGCATAAACCAACACACATACAGTATATTACTAGGATCATATTTTAACCAAGAATTAAATAACCATAAACAGGGTAAAACAGTGATGGGTTCCGTTACAGCTGGGATCTGAGCGCACAAAACTACCGAATAGCGCTCAGATCATCTTCACACAGTTCAATTACCATGTAGCTAAAGTCTTTCCCATAGTCTTTCATTATATGAATGGGCTCCATGGCATAGCTATCTGTTGTATCATGGTTCACACAGGGCAAGTACCGAATGACCCCCCTGTATGTGAAGGGCCAGAATGAGTGACATACACTCTGGTATGGCCGAATACTGTGTTTGAAGGGCAATATGTACCAGGGCCATAGTCGCAGGGCAGGAGGCTGGCAAACAGTCCTCTCCAAGACAAAGTGGCGAGGGCACTTCGTCACACTATCTTGTTTTATTTCTCCCACTTAACCATTTCCGCCTCCCATTTCAGTCCCACTAGAATTATCATTATCATTGCTCTATCAGACAAAGTTAAAAAAGCAAGAGAATAAGCATTTCAAATTAACAATAGAACTTTTAATAAAAAATGTCTTCCGATTATGTTTCTAAAAAGTTAAAGTTCGTGATTGTGATGTTGTTGTCATATCTGCTATATATGTCCCCATGGTTTTTCTTTTTATTGGGGATTAGATGTGAACAGGGGAGGGAATCCCTCTTCTTTCATTTCAATGCGTGAAAGGAGCAGTGGGTTCTTAAACCCCCTACCGATCATTTTGAATTTTAACTCCTTACCTGCCATGGGAAAGGGTTAATGCTGATGGATGATAGGAGGGAGGGTGTTTGAACAGTGCAGCATTGCTGCACAGGCAACTGCACTGACAAATCAGTGGCCTGTGTAACAGTGCTGCATGGTGACTGTAATAACATCAGGGCTCTGGTCGAATAGACCTAATGCGTGGGCGCCAGTTTGAAGTAGATGGGATTGTTATGGGTACGTTATCTGAACAAACAGGCCCTTAATCTATATGATCTCATCAAATTAAAGCTGGTACACACAAACACCTATATGCATTGATAAGCTCCTAAAATTTGTACAAATATAATGCACCCTTATAAAACACCTATATGCATTGATGGGCTACTAAAATGTGTACAAGTATAATGTACCTCTATGAAGCGTTTCACTAAGACTGCTAGAAACAGCTGGTCTGAATCCTATAAACTCTCAATGGTTAATACGTGTTAGGCTTTTTTTTTTACCATTCCAGCTCTGTAAATGCTGGTAAAACATTTAGGAACCAGTTTTAAAAAATCAAGGAGCCTCTGATCCCATGTTCCCAGGATTTATCTATATATATATATATATATATATATATATATATATATATATATATACAGAGAGAAAGAAAGAAAAACACAGAAAGAGACACATAGAAACGTAAGTGAGAGAGATACACAACAAAGGAGGGAAAAAGAGGGAGGGAGACAGAAACAATGAGACAGAGAGGGAATAAAAAGGGGAGAAAGAGGTTGTGACACAAAAAGAGAGACAAAGATATGGAAGAATAGAGAAGGTAGAGGAAGAGAGAAAAAGAGTAAGTAAAAGAAAGAGAGGAAAAGAGATAGGGAGATAGATGCAAACAGAGGGAGACTCACACACCCCATGCAGAAACTATGAGACACAGGGGGAGATACATAGAAAGACAGAAAGACACTGACAGTCAGAGTAACAAAGAGAAACTCACACACCAAGGGAGACAGAAACTGTAACAGACATTCAGGGAGTAACTGCAAAATCATTCCCATAAACTAAGGTGCTGCAATTTCATATTGTATTCCAAATATATATTTCTCGCTACATTTCACAAATATTTTAATCAAAATAATAATTATAAGCAACTAGAACATTCAAAGACTGCAATCTCCTTTGATATAAATACACTGGCAGAGCTAGTGAATGGAGAGCCCTGGTGCAAGAAATATGTTAGGCAGCCCCAGGTGCCAACTCACTCATTGCAAGAAATTGGAGGGACCTGTTTTTGAGTTTAAAATCAAATATACATAATGCTTGTTTCCAAAGCACCTTACAGGATTGAGAACTTGCAAACTTACAGTTTAAAGGGTTTGGGTGTGATTCTGGAGGGTGAGATACAAGATGGCAATGTGAAGGCAAAACGCTTAAGCAAGTGGAGGTGCCTGTATGCAAGATTGCTGCACTGTGGTTATATTAACTGAGTGGGGCCATGTCAGTTTAGTACCTCATGCTCATTGAAATCAGACATGAGGTGGTCGGCACCTCCCCATCCTGTCCGACTCAGCATGGAGCTTCTAGTTCTCAGTACTCTGACTAACTGGCAGCTCCACTGCAAAACAAAGCAGGCTTGCCCACCACTCAACTTTTCCTGTTTCTATTATTCCACTTATTTGTGAGTTCATCTGTTGTTTTAAGTATAGCAATTTATACTTACTCACTAATTAGCACAACTTTGTTGTTAGCACATTGGGCGGCATTACCCACTTCATGGGAGAGAAGGGAGGAAGAGAAACACAGGAGATGGAAGAGACACACAGGGGAGGAGGGGAGGAGGGGAGAGACACAGGGGAGGAGGGGAAAAACACACAGGGGAGGAGGGGGGAGACACGGGAGTGAGAGGAGGTGGAAGAGACACATGGGGAGGGAGAGGAGGGGGAAAGACACAGGGGAGGGAAATGGGGGAAGAGACACAAGGGAGGTGGGGTATGAGACACAGGGGGAGGAAGAGACACAGGGGAGGTGGAAAGAGACACAGTGGAGGGGGAAAGAGACACAGGAAGGACAGAGACACAGGGGAGGGAGAAGAGGGGGGGGGAGAGACACATGGTAGTGAGAGGAGGGGGAAGAGACAGGGGAGTGAGAGGAGGGGGAAGAGACACAGGGGAGGTCAGAGGAAGAGACACGAGGGAGGGCGAACAGATACAGGGGGAGGGGGGGAAGAGACACAGGGGAGGAGGAAAGAGACACAGGGGAGTGAGAGGGGGGGAAAGGCACAGGAGGGAAAGAGACACAGGGGAGGGGTTAGAGACATGGGAAGGAGAGGGGTTTAAAAACACAGGGAGGGAAGGAGACACAAGGGGGGGTGAGGAGGGGGGAAAGGAGACACAAGGAAGGGAGAGGAGGGGGGAAATGAGACACAAGGGAGGAAGAACGGCGCTCATTGCGAGGCCTGGCACTCATCACGAGGCCATCAAAGTAAAGGGTGGGAGAGGTGGGGGAGGCTCAAAATGAGCGACAAAGGCGCTCATTGCGTGGCCCGTGATGAGTGCCAAAGGCGCTCATTGCGTGGCCTGTGATGAGCGCCGAAGGCACTCATCGCGAGGCCAATAAAGTAGAGGGG
Organism: Discoglossus pictus; assembly: GCA_027410445.1. NCBI lineage: Eukaryota > Metazoa > Chordata > Amphibia > Anura > Alytidae > Discoglossus > Discoglossus pictus. The sequence goes on from CM050164.1 coordinate 375,693,379, forward strand.
GGAGAGGCTCCCATTGGGTGGCAAACAGCATTGCCAGTCTTCAAAATATTTGACCATTTTGCAGAAAAGTTATGTTGGATCTTGCTCAACATGAAAAGGGGCCCCATCATCATATTTGAATGAATTTATCTATATTGAAAGCCCTCAGGAGACTTCCACCAAGCCTATGGAAGTCAAACCCTCTCTTTACAGAACTCAACATGCCATTTGCCAAAGATAAAATAGAAGGCCCTTTGTATAAGTTGAAGTTCCTAGGGATAACTCGATATACTGAGTGCATGGTAGCATACTTAGTAGACTAAACAAAATAATTGTATCATTTGAAAAATCCAGATGTTTGCACGAAAAAGGACCTACAAACCTTATTAGGGCATCTCAATTTTGCAAGGTTTTTCATTCCTCACCTGACACATCATTCTGACTACTAAAGATATCACTAAGCGACCAAGCTTATGAAGACCTTAACCTATGGTTCAAGTTTTTGCCAATCTGGAATGACTCTTCCACACTAAGCCTACCTCTAATTCAATAGTCTTTATTACCTCTTTTAAGTCCTTCCTAAAAAGATTGTCCTAAAAGACCTCAGAATCCAAATCCCACCCTCAACCAATCTATAGCCCAGAATTACCCATCAAGAATTACCCATGTCACAAAAAAATCCCAGCTACATCACAAAAAATGACCTCACCGTCAGAAATTATTACATTACTACATACTGACCCTATACTACCAAAACAAGTAAGCAACCAGTTTTCATCAAATTCTTCCCAACACACAATGAATGGTGCCCTGTCACTAAAATCAGACCTTGCTATCTCAAGCCAACCAATATCAACTATCAAATCCATTCACTACGTTCAGCTAGCCCTTACCGGATTAAGACTCAACTCGCTTTTTGGCCTCTAAGCAGGTTAGGATGATGTAGCCAATTATGTCAACAGGTTAGCTACCATCCAAAAAAACGAAGGATTTGTCCACAAACAAGGTTTATCAATTATATTACCCATGTGTATGGAGGAACCTCACTAATGTGCACATACAGGGAGTCTAAGAAGGTTGTGTTTAATAGTGCCAGAGATGTAAATCCGGCTGTGTACACAAGCAATTGCTTACATTTAATTGAAATAAATCTCAGTGTCCTCTTCTTTATGGGGCTCCATAGATCAATACCCCTGGTCCTCCTGATTTCAGCCCTGGGTCTTTCCACTTCTCAGGAGAACCTTAGTTTACCCACTGCTAATTGTTTTCATGTAGCCGAATATCCCAGGTCATCAAAGAGAGGGATTCTTAAATGTTCTCTTTTGCACCATCTGATGGTCACAATCTACAGTGGATTTTACACAGCTACTTCTTCTCTCTCTCTATTGCATCTGATCGATATCTTACCTAATATGGCCTCATATAGGACCATACCCTGCAGCCAAATAGCTCACATAAAGAGATGTTCTATATTTTATGGATCTTGGTATACAAAGGATTTTACATATGACTCAACTTCACAAGTGTCTTACTGTGTACTGTCAAACACAGACACAGACTCTGTGATGCTGATTGGGCACTTTGTGTAATTGTCATAGTCTATATCAAAGCCACTTATGTAATATCATGCTTTTTGTAACAGCTGACCTTCGCACTTTTATGCTAGAATCACAAATTCCAGGCCACAAAATATTCTTCTTTAAACCAAATCATAAGTGAAAAACTGAAATCTAGTGAAACAACACCCAATACAACTAAGCCAGCTGTACTGTATTGTACTGATAACTTGTAAAATATGTTCTATACATTTTGCTTTTGTGTATCATTAATTCTGTGTGCATCAAGTTGCTTCAAAAGAATATGATTATTTTCCTACATTAGAGGTTTGTTTGCCATGCTTAGTAAATAGCAGTTAAAAAAATACAGCTCTTTCTCTGCAGGAAAGCTGGTCTTTTTTTATTAACTATAGTTTGTTAACCATAACATTTATGTGTCTTAAACAGATCAGAAAGTCCTCCACTATTAAACATATACATATAGAATGAATATGAATTTGATGGAGCTCAGAGGGGTAATGACTGACAGATGATCCTATTTTCCTGCAGTCTGTATGGTCATGGACAGTCGGATGTGACTGAACAACTAAAAAACAACAACAGAATCTTAACAAAAATCTATGTAGTGCTGTTAAGCAAAATCTCCCCAAAACTTACATGACAAGAAAAAACAGGCTTTGTCGGAGGAAAATTCTGAATAGGAGGTAAGTATATGGATATGTTTATGAAAAATTATTCATTTAATAAGGGATAATGTGATGTTAAAAGACCACTTTAGTGGTCTTTATAAAGGGCTCTCTAAAAAATAGCTCCTTTGGCTTTGATAAGAAAACATTTATTAAATCTTTACTGTGTTGTTAGATAATTCATATTTTTCAATCATATCCAGGCTATATAAGCTCCATATCTCTTCACCCACTGAATGAAGTATTGTGTCTGGAGAAGAGCCACCAAGGGATGTTGGTTATCTAAAATGGCATGCCACAAAAACATGGCAGTGGGTGGTAACTAGAAAGTGTGTTTGAACATGACTACCAGCTCAGGTTACACTGCTTTCTGCTAATAAGTTTTTCAGAGAGTGATTTTTACATTTGGGATGAAAATTACAGAAAATGGGCAGCTTGGTGGGATCGGTGAACACTCAGAGTGGGCTGAAACTGAAAAATAGCGCTGCAAAACCTAGATGGTACGGTGGAGAATATTTCTAAAAACTCCAGTATCCCTTCCCCTGCTTTTTTCCTCATATCTCCCCCTCCCTTTTTTTGTTGCTGTTGTACTTTGCACAAAACAAACTATTATTATTAAGAAATGCTGTAAGTTAATACAGATAAAAAAAAAAATGTAAAAATATGGACACGTGTAGAAGTTACTTATTGTAATGTACTGGAACATAAGTTATAACTGGACATTTTGTGCTTTCTCTGTGTCTTAATAAAGAGAATAAAAAAAAAACAGAGAAATGAGCAGAACCAGCTCTAATTCACTCTTCTCTTCTTTTTTCCCCCTCTCCCCTCTTTCAAATCTGCCGCGCAATGCCGGCGCACTATTTTTTTATTTATATTTAATTACCACTAAATGTGTCTGTATAAAAGGATTGCATTATTAAACACGTTAGTCACATTACAAATAATATTGGTTGTCATATACTTTATTTGGGTAACAACATACTGTAATTACCCCATTACCACTAGTGATATAATGCTCCACTCTGAAGAATTCCCCAATGTCTAGTGTGAGTTTTCACAGATATTCTTTGTCTGCTAAATTTTCAAATACAAGGTTATACCAACACAATGACCTCCATTGGCTTGAGTACAATGGTTTCCATTGACAACAAGCATTTGCTGTTGGACACCTATGAATCATTCACTTATCCTATTTGATTGTTCTTAAAAGCCATGAAGTCTGTCTCTTGGCCAACCCCCACAAGCTCCCATTTATGGCCATATCAGGGTGGAGACAAACACTCAATTGGAGACTGATACTTGGTTATTTGAAATTGAATTAAATATAAAGTATTGCTAATTTAGTTAATGATCATATTACATATTGCTAATTTAATCAATGATTAATGCATAATTAAAATGACTAGCTCCTTGAATTACTTAATTTTGAATAAGGCTTCTAAGATATCAACCTGTGAACAGCCAACCACTATTGATACCTCAGAAGTTATTTACAAAAGGAAGTGAATAATCCAGTAATGAATTAATCAGGTACTGATAAGACCAGTCTGATTGGATGATTTCTTAACCTGAGTGACTGCCAAGTAGCAAATGAAAAGCTTTTTTTCCATTACTAATTAAATGTTTTAATCACTTTTAGTTAGAAATATGAATATCTTTATTCATACTTTACTATCCTACCACAATTGAGACCTTTGTTGTGGCCCTTTAATGAGCTGTACCAGCTGATTAAATGAATTGCAGTACATGTTAAGTCAATGTGACTTAACATGTTAATGCATCATTAGCAATGTGATGCCCACATTAAATGTCTAGTTGTCTGAGATTTTGACATAAAAGCGATAAATGAGTCTGGAATAATATTTTGCTGTATTTTTCCAAGTCAATAAAAACATAATTTCTGAGCTGACAAATATACAGTATATCTCTGTAAATGATATTATATGTGACAGGGACATACTTGAAATTGGATACAAACTATTAGCTGCAATATATTCTCGAGACACAACTACTTAACACAGTACTAATTAATCAGCAATTCCGCTATTGAATTTCCTATCACATATATAGTTGTTAGCATTTGGGTTGTTGCTAACGCTTGCGGGCCGCAGTTGCTGGCCAGGAGCACTGGCGCTGGTGGAGACTTTCGGACTGCAAACGCGGACCCTCGCAAAGCAAGGGGCTGCATTTGCGGAGGTGGAGGCTCCCACGTCGGCTGCAATGAGCCGCAGGGGCCGCATTTGCGAAGGTGGAGCCTCTACGGCGCCTCACAACCAGTTACAAACGACCACACCGGTTACAAACGACCACACAATTTACTACTTATTTAAATAGGTTATTAGGTTGTTTGACCCAATGTTATTTTCCCTTAGTGGGTAGCACTAATATTTGTATCATGTAGGGGTATAGATTTTAATAAGGGAATTAGATTTTTAAAATATCAAAAAACACTGTGATGTGTGATCATGAAATAATAAGTCAAAAAATTCATCCCAATCTCTAGGATGAAGAAATCATTGATTTCTGATGTATGCACAAATATGGACAATAAGTAATAGGAGATATAATAGAAGATGTAATACTTACTTGTTTACTTATAATCCTCATATGGCAGTAAAACTGTTAATCATTGGATTATTGGATTACTCCAAAATTTCTTATAGAGTAATACAGGGATGTAAAGACTTAAAACATGACAAATCACACAGAATAATTTAAAAACAAAAAATAAGAAAAAGAAAGGAGAGGGATGATGTGCAGAGAAACAATATACTGAATACTAAGATTCACAATAAATGATGCGAGCAGGGAGCTGATATTTGCCAAGAATAGTTTACTAAAAAGTAATGATCATATATAGTGTATTGCCCATATACTTTCCATCATTAAACCTGTGGTAATGGTTTTACTGGATGGCAAAATACACAGATATGTATATATAAACAGACAGTAAACGACCAGTAGCTCAATACTTGCTGTTTTTTTGCTATCACAGCGCCTGACACATCATGTCCACCATTGGGTAATCTCTGCACATCTCTCTCTCCATGTCCCGACGGTGCCGTTTCGCTCTTAAACAGAGCTTCCTTTGACTTATTATTTCATGATCACACATCACAGCGTTTTTTTATATTTAAAAATCTAATTCCCTTATTAAAATCTATACCCCTACATGATACTTATTTAATTAGCAGCACAAAATACATATACACAAAAACAAAAAAAAACACTATCACAATAAACGCAAAAGACAATCACTGTGCGCCTCACAACGAGCGCCAACGCTGCTCATGCCACACAAACTACACCACGGGACAGCCTTCCAATAAACCCAAAAAACAGATCAGCGCCGACCTTACAATGAGAGCAAAAGGGCCTCTAATAAAAAAAATACAACAACCAAGAGGCTCGCAATGAGCGCCACCCAAGGCGCTCAGCATGAGCCTCGCAATCAGCGCCGAGATCTCACACCACCATACAAAATAATGTCTGGCCCAAACAACATTCCTTGCCGTAATTTTTTGACGGGCAATTCGCTAGTTACTAATAATGTTCTACCCGATTCTCTATAACGAAATGTGTGTAGTACAGTAAATGAATAATACATTTGTGATTTCATTTGAGGGTCTAAAAATAAGTTAAAAAACGTATTTCCTCTTCAGGTTTCTCAGAAATGCAGGGAAATATGCAAATGAGACCACAATGCATCCTTACTCTAAAACCACTGTTAGGCATATGCTCACTGTGTTACACAGATTTAAGCATAGCATAGGATGGATTATATATTTGTATATATCGTAACAAGTTGCTAGTCTCTCTTTGGATTTGTACCCTTCTTCCGGCACTGTGATTGAGGAACACTAGAATTCTTTCAAAAGTTTTACTAAAATGGTAGCCAGTGACATAATAATAATGAAACAAATCAAAGAAAATAACTGACCTAGCTCCCACCAAAGCACTACCTTTACATATTTACAGTTCCCTAAGTATCTAGCTCCCACCCAGCTAAACCTAGGTCGAGCAAAAACAAAAAAGGTCAATAGATAAAGATTACTGACCTTTATCCCTCAAAAACCCAGGTCTCTACTCTATTTTAATCATTCCTCTTCTTATATTCTCAACCACTTTTTGACATATACAGTTGTGCTCAAAAGTTTGCATACCCTGACAGAAATTGTGAAATTTGGGCATTTATTTTGAAAATATGACTGATCATGAAAAATAATTTATTTTATTGAAGGATAGTGATCACATGAATCCATTTATTATCACATAGTTGTTTGGCTCCTTTTTAAATCACCCAAATGGCTCTGATCACAAGTTTACATACTCTTGAGTGTTTGGCCTTAACACACGGGTTAAAATGGCAATTAAAGGTTAATTTCCCACACGTGTGGCTTTTAAATTGCAATTAGTGTCTTTGTATAAATAGTGAATCAGTTTGTAGGCTCTTACATGGATAAACTGAGCAGGCTAGATACTGCGCCATGGGTAGCAGAGAATAACTGTCAAAAGATCTGTGTAACAAGGTAATATAATTTCATAAAGATGGAAAAGGATCTAAAAAGATATTCAAAGCCTTGAAAATGCCAGTCAGTACTGTTCAATCACTTATTAAGAAGTGGAACATTTAGGGATCTCTTGATACCAACCCAAGGTCAGGTAGACCAAGAAACATTTCAGCCACAACTGCCAGAAGAATTGTTCGGAATACAAAGAAAACCCCACAGGTAACCTCAGAAGAAATACAGGCTGCTCTGGAAAAAGACGGTGTGGTTGTTTCAAGGAGCACAATACGACAATACTTGAACAAAAATGAGCTGCATGGTCCAGATGTCAGAAAGAAGCCTTTACTATACCAATGCCACAAAAATGCCTGGTTACAATATGCCTGACAACATCTTGACATGCCTCCCAGCTTCTGGCACACTGTAATTCGGAGTGTCGAGACCAAAATAGACCATAATCACTATGTTTTGAGAGGGGTCAACAGGCCTATAGTGAAAAGAATACCATCTCCACTGTGAAGCATGATGGTTGCTCACTGATGTGGGGGGGAGAGCTCTAAAAGCACTGGAATCTTGTGAAAATTGATGGCAGGATAAATGCAGCATGTTATCAGAAAATTCTGGCAGACAATTTGCATTCTGTACGAAGGCTGTGCATGGGATGCTTTTTGACTTTTCAGCATGACAATGGCCCTAAGCACAAGGCCAAGTTGACCCTCCAGTGCTTACAGCAGAAAAAGGTGAAGGTTGAGGAGTGACCATTACAGTCTCCTGACCTTAATATCATTGAGACACTCTGGGGAGATCTCAAACATTCGGTTCATGCAAGACGACCAAAGACTTTGCATGACCTGGAGGCATTTTGCCAAAACGAATGGGCAGCTATATCACCTGAAAGAATTAGGGACCTCATAGACAACTAAAGGGGGCATTTCACAGTATTAAGAACTAAGGGTATGCAAATTTTTGAATTGTGTCATTTTTTTTTTCTTTGTTACCATGTTTTGTTTTATGATTGTGCCATTCTGTTATAACCTACAGTTGAATGTGAATCCCATAAGAAATAAAAGAAATATGTTTTGCCTGCTCACTTATGTTTTCTTTAAAAATGTTACATATATTACCAGTTTGCAACTGTATATACTATCTAGGGCTTGGATTAATTGGATATAAGAGTGTTCTCTTTGTTTTGGAATATGTGTGGGCAGGTAGCACATGGAGAGGGACCCCTGTTGTTGTGGTGGGGAAAGCAGTTCCAACTGTTATCTGTTTCAGGTTAAGGGGTTATCTGTATGATACCAGAGGAGACTTTGTAAAAACTGTTTCTCATCTGTGTGTAGTATTGTTTGCAGTTCCTCTGATGTCCTGCACAGAGCCTCAAGTTGGGGTTTATATGTCACTAGCGAATTGCCCGTCAAAAAATGACGGCAATCAAATTGTAACTGAGCTTATGCTGTTTGGTGTATAATAATAAAATAAATAATAGATTAATAAAGTAATATACTTTACCTATTTTGAAGTAATATATGCAGGAAGCATTCTGTTGAAGAGCTGGCAATCTGTTTTGATGTTGCTGAAGCATTAGTGCTGTGGCGCTGCTGTGTAAGCGTGATGAATGTGTGGAGTGTAATAGTGTGCATGCGCGAGACAAATCCGTTAGCGTAGCTGTGTACTTCAGCATTGTATAAGTTATTGTTCTAAAATGGCAGCTAATATGTGGTATGCGGCTGTGGCTGATTTATCGTCTTTCGTTTTAAATGTCGTCCGACTTTTTCGGAATATCCGTAGCTGTTTGGTGGTGTTTTGCGTGTTTATGGTAGTGTTTTGCGTGTTTAGAGTCCTGTAGCCTCGTTTTCGTTTTGTTCGGCCGCCATTTTTTCTCTCGCTTAGGTGATTTTCGTGTGTTTAAACTCCGAAATTTGTACTTAAATCGAGGTGTAACTTTACTTGCAGAGGTCCTGGGTGCACCACCTTGCTGTGGTAAGCTTTTTATATGTTTGTTGTGTGTATTTATTGTGTTTCTAATGTGTTTGGGGTCGCGCGGGTTGCGTCCTTGTTTTCGAATCTCATATGTCTTTTTCGGAAATTGCGTAGGTGTTTGGTGGTGTTTTGCGTCTTTAGACTGCTGTAGCCTCGTTTTCCATTTTTCCGGCGGCCATTCACTTAGAGAATTTTTCAGTGTCGAAACTCTTTTATTTTTAGTTAAATTGAGGTGTAACTTCAGTTTTTGAGGTCCCGGAGGCCCCCTCTTCCTGTAGGTAAGCTTTTTATGTATTGGTTGTGTGCATTTATTGTGTTTTTCATGTTTTCATGTGCACAAGTTGCGGCCGATTTTTGCGAGGTCTTAATTGGTCGTAACGTGTCTTGTATGTTTTTGCGAGGTCCGCAGTTGCTGGCAAGGAGCTCCTTCATTAGCAACATCTCTCATGCTCACAACTATATATGTGATTCCAAGAGGAACCAGTAGGTTTCCTCTGGGGTGTTGGTATCTGTCTGAACTGTATTTGGGTAACTGTGACCCTTGCATTGCATCCCTGACAGATAAAGTCTCTCCTGAGGCTTTGGGGATGCTTATCTTGGTCTTTGCGGTCAGAAACAATGCAGTTGTACCTTATAGCTTGGCTGTAGTGTGTCTTGGATGGTAGCTATTATTTTTAAGATAAGTGGGTCTGATTTTTGGTTTGCGGTACAGGGATGTGAGGGTGGAGTTATTTTTGATGGCAACTGAAGATGCTGTAATCTCTCTTAGTTTCCCTCCATTTTATTTCCTGTTTTTCTCCAGGGCTAACACGGTACCGCCTCATTACCTACATGATACTGACAAAATAGATCCCCTGGAAATGCCTGGCAGTCCCTCCGATGTAGCAGCAGAGCTAAAATACGAACACTAGGGAAGCCACTTGAGCAGAATTTACTTGTTAGCAAGTGCTATGAATCTGGAAGTCTTGGAAGTAGTTCACCCAGAACACAGGAAGCCCCTCCCACTTCCCTACAGATCTGATGACAGCTATTTAATAGTAACTAACAATTTCTACAACTTTTGTGGAACCTCAAGGATTCATACACACACACAGATTTACCCAGGTGCTAGACCAGAGACATTGACTGGTCTGTAGACCTGCACAAAGGGACCATTGGCAAATTATTATTATAGTTTATTAATATTATATTTTATTTATAATGCGCCAACATATTCCGTAGCGCTGTACATAAATTAGGTTCAGGCAGTGACAAATACAGATTAACATTTAGCAAAGGAAGGAGAGCCCTGTCTTTGAGCTAGGAGTCCAGTGTCCATGGGGAATTCCCAAAGTACTTAGGATAGAAACTCGACTTACAATCTAAGGGATAGTGAGTGGTAAAAGAGGGAGAGAGAGGTTATAAGTGTGTTAGGGTGGAAGGTGATATGCTTGGTGGAGGGAAGCAAGGAGTTCCTGACACTAGGGGCAGTACAAGAAAAGTCCTGGAGGCGGGAGTGAGAGGAGGTGACAAGAGTTGTAGAAAGAAGATGGTCATTAGCAGAACGAAGAGGTCAGGGGGGAAGGAGTATTTGGAGATGAGAGCAGAGATGTAAGGGGGAGCATTATTATTGAGGGCTTTGTAAGTTAGGGTCATGATTTTAAATTTTTATTCTTGAGGCTAAGGGAAGCCAGTGGAGTGATTGACAGAGAGGTGATGCCGACACTGAACGTTGTGTATGGAAGATGAGTCTAGCAGAGGCATTCATAATGGATTGAAGTGGAGAGAGTTGGGTGGTAGGTAGGCCAACAAGAAGCGAGTTGCAGTCGTCTAGTCGAGAGATGATGAGAGAGTGTATAAGGATTTTAGTTGTGTCTTGTGTAAGATAGTGACGAATTCTGGAGATGTTTTTTAGATGGAGAAGACTAGATTTAGTTAGTGATTGTATGTGAGGGATGAAAGACAGGGCGGGGTCCAGTAGAACTCCAAGACAAGGGGCTTGGGGTGGTGGGGGTGATGATGTCATTGTTGACAGTGAGAGAGATGTGAGGAATTGACACTGTGGGAGAGGGAGGGAAGATTAGGAGTTCAGTTTTAGACATGTTGAGTTTGAGATGGCAGATCCCTCAGACTATCCACTGCTATATGACAACATCCTTCAACTTTCACCTGTATTGAAACAGGCTTTAAATAAATCTTTCACAGACTGATGAGGGTTAAAACATCTGCCTATCTTCACACTATTACTGACAACAGGTTTCTGACCTAGCCGGTGAGATTTATGGACATTGCATTCCTCTAAGAGCTTCTCAACTGAAAAGGTATTTTGTGACCTGTTTAGGGGTAAATTACAGGGGCAACATGGTTTCACATGCTCAGTCTGTAACCTTTCCCCTTTTACAAACATCACATGTACACTCCACTTACACTGTCTTTATGCACCTCCTATATTCTATCTATTCATATACCTGATTTGCTCAGGTGACCTTTCCTAGATCTTGTAAAATAATAATTTTTGTCACTTGTGATAATATCCATTGTTACTAAAGAATCTTGAATGAAGATGAACAGCTGCTAATTTGGATCTAAAAACTGGACCATTTGTAACGAAACCTATACATACTGTACATTACTCAGCCACAGAACCTCACAGTATGGAATAAGGCTGATGTCTGGTTTATCACTATTAAATCAACCTGCCAGTCAATTTGAGAGGCAAAAATAGAAAACCTCAAAATCCACCTGCCAACTCATGACATTTTATAACCCATTCTAACATTATCCCGACTAACCCCTCCCCGACCACCCCATTCCAACCATCCCTATCCCACTTTGTAACCCCATATACCACCTTCTTCAGGAAAAATAAAAATAAGGAAAAAAATGCCCTTCTATCATCATTACTGTCAGGTAGGTTTACAACATGGTTTATTATTGTACATTTATATGAAATGTACCTGAAGATGCTACCTCCAATTTCTTTCTAAATAAAAATGTTAAAAAAAGAAACCAAAATATTTGTTATATTTATAGAAAAAATTGGAAGAGAGAAGAATCAAATCCAACTGTGTAGCAACTTACACTTACTGCTAAACTATGTCTTATTATGCTTTCTAAGAAGTGAAAAAGAAAAAATCATATAGTTAATCATTGAAATGTGAGTTGTTTCCACAGCCTGCACATCTGATTCTAGTTAGTGCCACTGGGTTGTGCAAATTGTAATGACCCACTTTGTGGGGCCAGGGTTTTGTTTGCTTACTTGGCTGGTCATCTTGGAGTCTGATACTATTAAGTTATATTGATTTATTGATACGGTTGGAAGCTATGCTACCTCCTTCTCAGATATTAGTTCTCATTCTTTCTAGTAGTTAAAAAAAACACACCAAGAAGCACCTTCCAGGGCCAAAAACCCTCATGAACTCTTTTTGGATGACCAATGGAACATTGTGACCACTAGGCCATGGGACCACCAATCTCAAGGGGCTTTCCAATGATAAACTCTTCCCCACAAGAACTATGATATTTTGTCCAGTTACTTATAATGTAGGGCAATAGGCGCTGATTATGTACCCCATAACTCCAAGAAGTCTTATCTGGGAGTATTTGAGCTTAACAGGCTCAGGGTAATGTTTAATTAATTGATTTGTTTTCAGAAATATGCTCTAGGATATGAGTTATTTATTTAATATTGCTGGCTGAAGGGCTTCATTTAATGAGTAAACTAGTAGTAGCAACGTTGTTTACTGCACTGTATCCCAACAATGCTATTTTAAAGGTAACTAATAGGAATACATTGTTGCTAATTGGAAATAAGGGCCTGTGGAGGAAGAAAGGGATACATTTCTCTGTTTCTGCCATTATTGTATCCAGAACACCATGAGCCACATTTAATTGAGTTTTCGGGAGATTAGGAAACCTGTTAGTGAGGTCGCAAGCTAATTTGCTATTCAAGTCTTTTTGCGTGCTCCGATCGGCTTCCGAGTTACGGGCTTGAGAAAATGGCGATGGTTAAACTCGTAACTTACAGCCTCCAGAAGCCTTTGAGCTTTCACTTTCGCACGGTTAAAGTGCAAATCGCTATTCAATTGCTCAATTTCACCAAGCCCACAAATGTATTCACAGACGTAAACGGCAAATGGAGAAAATCCTGCGAGTGCTAGAGAAGAACCCGCATGGGGTTAAACACCTATTCGTAGCACTGTAAATGCAAATAAAAAAATCAATACTGAACTGTAAATAACGGGGAAAGCGATGACAGACATTAGAATTAATTGCACAACAGTCTCAAGCCCCCAAATTGGCAAGATCTTAGATTTTTTTAAAGTTTAATTTTGTGCATTAAATCGATCTCAGGTATCAATGAGTTAATACATATCAAGCCACCGATATGAACTAGAAAAGGATTGGCATTCATTTTCATAATTCTTTATTTTTTGGTTTTGTGAGTCTGATCGCATATCGGACCCCCAAACCTAATTGATTGACATGTAACCTCCATGTTCTATTGGCTGATTCAAATGGGAGCTTACGGGCTTGCTTAATTGATCAAGTTCCCGCCCTGAACTGCTCCGAACCAGTGCATGGTTTACGGTTTTGGATTGGGGCCCGTACTTGCGGCCTTGAGCAATTGAATAGCATTGCAATCGGAGACCAACAGTAGCCCGTAACACATCTGCAGACATTCAGCTGTCTGCGATCAAGTTGCAGGCTTTGAAGTAAATATGGCTCCATGTTGGTAGTGTGACTCTATTTTGCCACTGCTCCTGGCCACATTCTGCATGGAGGGCGTCCAATCTGACATCCTGGCTGGTATGCGGTTGGCGATGTGTTGCCTCATCCAGGGTCATGTAGCCTTGTTTTCATTTTTTTTGTCCGCCATTTTTTTTCCTGCTGATGCGATTTTTGAGTGCCGAAGTCCCGCGTCTCGTTATGTTTTTTTTTCTAAGTAGCGTGTTTGTCAACTGCTTGCAGCCTGACAGCCTTATGAAATTGCAAATTGGGCAATTGAATATGGCTCTATATAAGCACATAGAATATTTTTTTTTTTACAGAAGTGTTTAGTTAGTGAACTTCTATGCAAAAGCAAGGTTTTCAGTAACTAAAAACTTTTTAAAAAAGATGCTATGTGCTTATTCAATTGGGCGAATGGCAATTTAATAAGTCTGTAAGGCGATACCGCGTTTCCTAAGTGTTTGTAGGCTCATCGGCCAAGTGCTGGGAGTTGTAGTGCCTTAACGGCTCACCTCGCTTTGTGCTTATATAGAGCCCTATTCAATTAGGCGAATGGCAATTTAATAAGTCTGTAAGGCGATGATACCGCATTTCCTAAGTGTTAAGTCCTGGGGGTTTCATTGTATCCATGGCTCGCAGGGAACGAGTGCCTTTGGTGCTCATCGGCCAAGTGCTGGGAGTTGTAGTGCCTTAACGACTCTCCTCTCTACGAGTGGCTTGCAGGTGATAAGTGCCTTTGCGCTTATCTCTCAAGTGCTGTGCGTTGTAGTGTGCCTTAACGGCTCACCTCACTATGCGAGGGTCGCAGGGGATGAGTGCCTTTGGAGATCATCGCCCAAGTGCTGTGCGTGTTGGTGCCTTAACGGCTTGCCGCGAGGCTCGCAGGCGATGAGCGCCGAAAAGTGCTGTGCTGCGAGTTTTAGTGCCTTAACGGCTCGCATTGATATGCGAGGCTCGCAGGTGATGTTTACGAATCGCCTTGCTTCGCAAGGCTTGCTCATCGCCAAAGTCATATGCACCTCGCAAATCGTGACGATGTCTCGTAGTTCCACAATTATAATATGTGATTGGGGTGTCTTTGTTTGGTTTGCTTACTTGGCTGGTCACCTTGGAGTGCAAAAAAGTTGTTAAGTTGTATTGCTTTATTGATGTTGTTGGAAGCTATGCTACCTCCTCAGATATTAGTTCTCATTCTTTCTAGTAGTTAAAAAACAGAATAACATGTATAATTTACCCAGAACAGAAAACATCAACCCAATTCATGCACAAAAAAGATAAGAGTCTGCTTGAGCTTGAACAATATTTATTACTAGCAGCAATAACATTTGAAGCCATGGTAATGCTGTTTGCCTGGGAATGTGAGGTTATGGACCCTCTAAGCACCTTCGGTGCTCATCGCGAGCCACAGCGCTTTGGCGGTCATCGCACGGTCATAAAGAGCGCCCTTGGCGTTCATTGCGAGCCACAACTTGCTAACCTTTTGTGTTTAATGTAGGTATTTTGTGTATTTTGTGTACTAAGTAGTACAGGTCGTAACTGGCCGTCATTTTTCTTGCGTCCCGCGGCTCTTAGAGATGAGCACCTACGGCGCTCATCTCCACCAGGGCAATGAGCGCCTTTGACGCTCATTGCCTATTGTACGTTTTACAGGTCATAGGGATGAGTGCCTATGGCGCTCCTCTCCACCAGCACAATGAGAGCCTTTGGCGCTCATTGCCTGGCTTCAACCGTGGTTCTCGCTTCACGAGGGCTGCAGTTGCGCGGGCTCGCTGTGCGAACCCGCAATTTTAACATGGCGTTAGCACCAACTTTTTGCAAGACCGCAATTACGATAACTATATATGTGATAGAAAATTTAGAGATGGATTTTTATCCTTGTCAGGAAAAGGGATTTATGGACAAAGCATTGGTTGGGCCTCAATATTATTATAAGATGGTCACATATTTGTTTTTATGTCCACCTCTGGACTTACAAAGAGTCATCCTTGAGCACTCAGGAGGGAAAAAAAAACCTGTGGAGGAAACCTCTGGGGAACTGTTCCCTCTGGGCATTAACAGGTTAACCATAAACTTAAGATATTTAGTATACATTGATTCCTAACCTCTGGACTCACAAAGAGTAGTCCTCCAGCACTCAGGAGAGGATAACCCCCCTGTGGAGGAAACCTCTGGGGAACCATGGAATGAAGGATTACCCTTCCCTCGGGGCATTAAGAGGTAAACACAAGCTTTAGATATTTAGTATACATTAATTTCTACCCCTGGACTCACGAAGAGTCATCCTTCAGCAATCAGTAGGGGAAACCCCCCATGTGGAGGAAACCTCTGGGGAACCATGGGCATGAAGGATTACCCCTTCCCTCTGGGCATTAAGAGGGTAACACAAACTCCCTCCTTCTTTTCTATTTATTTCTCCCCATTTTGGCCACTTTATTAAACATAAAACCTCCCTCTTCCTCCCCATAATTTTATTAAACCCAACAACCCTCCCCTCTCCCAACCCATCATTTCACTAAACACAACCGCCCTTCTCCCACCCGACCATAATTTTATTAAACACAACCTCCATCTCCCTCCCATCATCACTCCATCCCACTAGATGATATTCTGCCAGTGTTACTGGTCTTGGGTTCTTGGGAACTGCTTTATGATCTGAGAGAGAAAAAAAGGAAAGGTTAAATTAGTCTCTGACCTAAGAAGTATCTTGCCTAAGTAAAAATTGGCATACAGAATATCAGTGAGATTCATACAGATATGAGACATGTGTGTGGGTGGTGTCCAGTTTGGAATATAAGAGGCATCTCTGTGTGTTGAATATAGGAGTCATGTCTTTGGCTATGTCTGTGTGTAGGAGGGGCAAGCTTTTATAATCACTAATCAATTATGGCATTAACCCTTTGAAGTCACTTATTATAAATTAATTAAAACATTTTTTTGCAGGGACAAGAAGGGTAGGTGTAGGTGGTGGGTCTCTAGATTACCCACTCAAGCACCCATATACTAGTCTAGTGGCGGTTTTCAAATTTCTTGCCACTCAGGAGGCAAAGGCAATTTGAAACAAATATTTCCTGTGAAATGTTTATCAACCATTTTTCTCCAATGCCAATGTGCCATTTTTGGAAAAAGCCATTTGCCATATTTTTTCTCAGAAGTTCAGTTAATATAAAAGCATCAGGTCTTCAATTAAAAAATATAGACTATACAAAAAAATACTAAGTAGTTGTGATAGCTTCAACATATTAAAAAGACTAACAATATTGTAAGTAAAGCAAACATTCAAGGGCACCAGACCTATATAGCTAAAGCTAAAATGATACAATAAATATTATACATGCATACTATTTCCACCCCGTCTCCTTTTATCCATTCTTCTCCTCAACATATTATTTCTCTTCATCCTCATTTTCCTACATCTCATTAAATCTCTTTCCATCACTTTTTCCACTCCTCTATTCCCTTCTTTATTTCACGTTGTTGTGTGTGTGGGATGAGTGAGAAGAGTAAGCTATTAAAAGCTGTTTCTATTTAGGATATCACCAATTGAACGCACTCATTATGCCTTCAAACACCCATCCACCTCCAAGTAGAGTTATGTGCATATTATTATGGCGACTTCTTTCACATTGAAAGTCAGATCTGGATGCCAAGGTGCCTTGAAATTCATTCTATTTCCTGTTTAATGTTTATAAATGTTTCAGTCCTCCCATACCTTAACATAATAATTCCAAGTCGCCAGAGCCAATGAATTGCAAAATCGTGGGATTGGAGTCCTTTCCATTTCTGCTGTGGGAGCTGCTTCCTGGAACCACCATCACTAAAATTGTGAATGCACCTGCTATTATATTCTTAACACCTGGGATATGATCATATGCCCAAATTATTCAGTCAGCAAAAGAATATAAAACATAGATTCTACACACTTGGCAAGAGACGTATAAAACTGAAGCTAAACTGATATAACAAATGTCCTACATGTAAGCGCTCTTCACCTCTCACCTCCACTTCTCCCCCTCTTTATCTCTAGTTCTCAATATCACACTTTAGTTACGGTACTTAACCAGTTCCACTATCCTCATTTCCCTACATTCCATTTTAATTTCTATTATTCCCTCCCTTTATTCTTCACACTCGTTTTTCCTTTCTACCTCCCTTTTCCTATTTTCAGCAGTACATTATCCCTTTCTCTCTAACATATTTTCTTTAATTTATTATCTGTTGTTCTGCTGTTAAATCAATAATTTTCTTCTAAGAACCCAGGCAGGGCAGTTTCTGGTGGACGATTGGCAAATAGGGCAATTGCCCTATAACGTCACTGTGAACCACAGCAATTGCCCTATATCATCACCATGAACCACAGAAATTGCCCTATAACGTCACCAGGAACCACATAAGGTGTACTAATAAATATGCTTAAGAAGAGCAAAAATATGCATAGCAGGCTCCCAGGGCAGTAGGGGACAAGATTTTAGCAGTTAGTTCTCCTGCATACCAGGCCCAAAAATCCTGTTCATCCTGTCCGTCCAAAGATCCTAAAAGAATAAAAAGAGCGATAAGCCTGGATAATGTATCCTATTTTAGTTAAGGAGTACCGTACTAACAAAGATATAATATGACTGAGATGTATGAGAGACATATTACTGCTGTATGTGGTGTTTCTATATGTAGGATGAGAGTCATATCTCTGTGAGTGTAGGATGAGTGAGATGGGTAAGCTTTTATGAGCAGTTCCTGTTTATGACATCACCAAATGAGCTCACTCATTATGATATCACCTCTCTACATCACTTGAGCAGGGGAAAGCCATGGTTGTGGCTCTGCTTTCTCAATCAAACACCCCCAACTATAGTGTGTGTATTATTATGGTGTAAATCTGTTCTTGATGCAAATATCATTTGAAATGCAATCTATTTCCTGCATAATGTTTAGAAATGTTTTACTCCAGTACCCCACTGAAGGTTTTTTTTGTGAAAAAAAAAATATTTACACTTACCTGACTCAGCTTTCAAGGCAGTAGAGGATGAGCCAGTTAGTTCTCATGCACCCGGCCAAGGACACTGTTCATTAATGACCATGTATGGGGTGTAGAGAATATGACTCTAAGTGTGAAGCGTCCTAGATGTATGGAAGACATATTATTGTTGTATGTTTGTGTGTGGTGTGTCTATGTGTGGAATGTAAGATGCATGTCTGTGTGTGTGGGATAAGAGAGACTAATGTCTGAGTGTGTGGGATGAGGGAGAGGGTTAAGCTTTTATAAGCAGTTCCTCATTATGACATGACCACATGAACTCACTCATTATGACATGCCAAATGAGCTCACTTATTATGACATCACCTCTCAACATCACTTGAGCAGGGGATAGCCATGGTTGGGGATCTAGCTTTCCCCATAAATCACCCCTAAGTAGAGTTTATGTGCAAATTATTACAGTGACTTCTTTCACATTGTAAGGTTGGGTCTTGATGCAGATATTATTTTAAATACATTCTATTCCCTGTATACATTTTTTGCTCCAGTACCCACCCCACTGAAGGTTTTTGCGGGAAAAAAAGATATTTTCCTTACTCAGCTTTCAAAGGCAGTAGAGCATGAGATTATGCCAGTTAGTTCTCCTGCACCCGACCAAGGATACTGCTGGATTGGAGTGTAGAGAATATGACTCTAAATGTGAAGCATCCTAGATGACATATTGTTGTTTTAATTGTGTTTGCTGTGTCTATATGTTGGATGTAAGGAGGCATGTCTGTGTGTGTGGGATGAGAGACTCATGAAGGTGTGTGGGATAAGAGACTAATGTCCGTGTATATGGGATGAGAGATTCATTTTTGTTTGTAGGATGTAAGAGGCATGTCTATGTATGTGGGATGAGAGAGTGATGTCTATGTATGTGGGATGAGAGACTCATGTCTGTGCGTGTGGTATGAGTGAGAGGGGTAAGCTTTTATAAGCAGTTCCTCTTTATGACATGACCAAATGAGCTAACTCATTATGACATGGACCAAATGAGCTCACTCATTAAGACATCACCTGTCATCATCACTTGTACACTGGCAGCCAAGGTTGGGGCTCTGGTCTTTCCTGTCAAACACCCCAAAGTACTGATATGTGCACATTGTAATTCAGGTCTGGATGGAAAGATAAATTTAAATTCATTCTATTTCCTGTATAATGTTTATAAATATTTTTACTCCAGTACCCCACTGAGCCCTTCTGGATCGCTACCTTGTCATGGTGAAGGGGCTTGTGCACATCAATGAAGCTGGGAGCTATACCATGCAGGGTAAACCAAGATGGGCAGTTAATAGCAGAAAGAAAAATTGTGGTCCACAGGAAAAGGAACTGTTAACCCACTCCAGTATCTTTGCTAAGAAAACCATTTGGACAACCAGACACATGATGTGCCTTGCGTGCTACAGTCCGTAGGATAACAGAGAGTGGGACACAACTAAATGACTAAACAACAACAACGCAACTGAAGGATTTTAAAATATATATATATTTATCTCACTCAGGTATCAGACGAGTAGAAGACTAGATTATGCCAGTTAGTTCTCCGGCACCCTGCCAATGATACCGTTCATTATTGACTTGGGAGTGAAAAAAGTAGTGAATTAAAATAACCCATGAGCTCATTTGTATTTCTCCTGAATAAGGATCACTAGCGTGTATAGAATATGACAGAGCCAGATGTGTAAAAGACATATTACTATTGTAATTGTGTTTGTGTGTGGTGTTTCTATGTGTGGGATGTAAGAGGTGGGATGTGTGTGGGAGGGACAATCTCTTATTAGCAGTTCCCATTTATGATACCACTGTATGAGCTCACACTTTATGACATCAACACTCAACACTCAGCAGAGGGCCTGCCGCGGTGGTAATGATGGGGCTCTAGGAGATCCCACTATAGAGTTATTTATGTCAAATTATTGTGGTTCGTTTCACATTGTTGTGCAAGTCTGATATTTTAAACATTTTCTCAGTTGGTGAGGGGTTGCAGAATATTTAAATTCTTCAATGAAAATATATATAGAAAACATATTTTATTTTATAATTTATTATATTCTTTCTTTTTTCCATTCTAACAAACAGTGGTTGTCTATTTCCCTTCCCCTTTTAATTCTCCTGCCCCCAAAAAACATATATTAACATTTTCTTTAAAACCACTTACTGTGTAGTGTGGAATCTTTTAACTTCTAACCTCAAAGGATGTCCTCTTGTCAGTTGAAAACCTCTTTGCTCAAAAAGTACACCTGGCAAAGCCTTGTATTGACCCTGGATATATTTATATAAGTATTCATATCCCCTCTTAGATGCCATTTTTCTAGAGAAAATAAGTTTAATTTGGTTAGTCTTTCTTCCTAACTTTGCCCCTCCATTCCCCTTATTAGTTTGGATGCCCTCCTCTGTACCTTTTCCAGCTCTAAAATGTCCTTTTTATGAAGTGGTGCCCAAAATTGTACGCCATATTCCAAATGAGGGCGTATTAGGGATTTGTATAGAATTATGTTTACTTCCCTTGGCTACCAGATCGTTCTTAATACATGCTAATATTTTATTTGCCTTTGCAGATGCTGTTTGGCATTGAGCACTGTTACCTAGGTGGTTGTCCACAAGCACTCCCAAATCCCTTTCAATATCTGAAACCCCTAGATTTGCTTCATTAAGAATATAAATTACGTGGATATTTTACCTTCACATAACTTTACATTTATTTGTATTAAATCACATCTGCCATTTAGTCGACTATTTCTCTAATTTATGCAAATTCCTTTGCAGGGAAAGTACATATTTTTCTGATTTAATTACCTTGCACAACTTAGTGTCATCAGAGAAAATGGAGACTCTACTTTCCAGTCCCACCTCTAAGTCATTAATAAATATGTTAAAAGAGAGAGGACCTAAAACTGAACCCTGAGGAAACCCACATTGTATTGGTGCCCTGGGACAATTAGAATCTGCCCTTTTCAAATTCAGAGCTTTTGTTGGCCCCATACAGGT
This sequence comes from Discoglossus pictus, assembly GCA_027410445.1. Taxonomy (NCBI): domain Eukaryota; kingdom Metazoa; phylum Chordata; class Amphibia; order Anura; family Alytidae; genus Discoglossus; species Discoglossus pictus. Next base: position 375,714,797 of record CM050164.1, read on the forward strand.
TTATTTTCTTAATTCAATCTTAAATGAGACTGTGTTGTGATCAGTGTTTCCCAAAGGCTGCTCTATTTTAACATCTGATAGTATATCAATATTATTTGTGATGAATGCAAATACAGGCAAGGCACTCAGAGGTACTGTTTGAACCTGTACATTCTGGTGGTATTGAGGCACCTTATAGCATCTTATGTCCTTTAAATTAGCAGACAGTATTGGCACATTCTTATTTATTATCTGTGAATAGCTGCATTAAATATTTTTACCTTATTTTAGGTCCACACTACTGCTGCAATTAGTACTCCATTTCATTACTACTACCACAACAATACATCTTATTTTCAATCTACAAGGATTGTCTTTTTACTACTACACAGTAATAAAGCACTAAAGCACTACCAAATTGGTACCAGCCTAATTGAATTGCAATTTGGCCAATTGAATAGTGCTCTATTTAAGCACACAGCATCTATTTTTTTACAGAAGTTTTTAGTTAGTGAACTTCTATCCAAAAGCAAGGTCTTCACTAACTAAAAACTTCTGTGAAAAAATGTGCTGTGTGCTTAAATAGAGCCCTATTCAATTGGCCAAATTGCAATTTAATACGGCTGTAGGAATTTTGCAGTTACTGTAGCACTTTATGTATATTACTAGCACTGTCACCTTAGCGATTTATTATCAATTGCTCCAGAAGTGAGGGACGTTTATTCGGAATATATACAAAGGAGTCCTAACACCTGCTCATTAAATAGCTCCCATTCCTTGTATCCTGTGTTTACACTATTTTTACATGGATTTTACCATTTAATCTTATCCTTAGGAGCACCCTGGTTAACAACTTGGTTCTTACTCATTATACCTGAGCCACCATTTTTTTCAATATTATGTATCTATCTATATGAACATAGTTCTATCTCGGTATTAACCCTAGTGGATTGAGAATAAATCTTTTCTCTACTATCCAAAACCTTTCCAAAGACTTTATAAAAAAAATGGGACCAGACTTTATTAAAATGCTCAAGTGAATTATTGAGTATGATTGAGTGGGAACAACATCAATTGGTAGAGACAGAAACCAATCTGAATGGTCAGATATAGATACTAGACCTATGGAGACAACTCCTATGGAGACCAGACCTAACATTGATTTTTTAGATGTAAGACCAAAACAAGGAGGGGTAAGAAAAGCACCAAAAATATTCAAACCATACAAGAGACCAAAAATTAATTGAATCCCCTACAAGTCTTTAATCTATCTCAGTTTCAACTATCAGACCATCATACAGTATCTCACAAAAGTGAGTACACCCTCACATTTTTGTAAATATTTTATTATATCTTTTCATGTGACAACACTGAGGAAATTACACTCTGCTACAATGTAAAGTAGTTAGTGTACAGCCTGTATAACAGTGTAAATTTGCTGTCCCCTCAAAATAATTCAAAACACATCCATTAATGTCTAAACCGTTGGCAACAAAAGTGAGTACACCCCTAATCTGAAATGTCCAAATTTGGCCCAAAGTGTCAATATTTTGTGTGGCTACCATTATTTACCAGCACTGCCTTAACCCTCATTGGCATGGAGTTCACCAGAGCTTCACATGTTGCCACTGGAGTCCTCTTCCACTCTCCATGATGACATCACAGAGCTAGTGGATGTTAGAGACCTTACACTCCCCTACCTTCCGTTTTACACCGGGGAGGGAAAATGGTTAATTGGGCCCAATTTGGACATTTTCACTTAGGGGGTGTACTCACTTTTGTTGCCAACGGTTTAGACATTAATGGCTGTGTGTTGAGTTATTTTGAGAAGAAAGGCAAATTTACACTGTTATACAGGCTGTACACTTACTACTTTACATTGTAGCAGAGTGTCATTTCTTCAGTGTTCTCACATGAAAAGATATAATAAAATATTTACAAAAATGTGAGGAGTGTACTCACTTTTCTGAGATACTGTATATCTGTATTGCAAAAAGGGTTGAACTACTCACAACTGATGATTTTAATTTATTTGAGTGGGTCAAAGATGTCCATTTATTAGCCAAGAAACTTGCTCTTGAAAAACATTTCCCAAAAAAAAGTGATAACAGCTACTTGAATAATTATGATAAAAAAAAACTTGAAAACATTAGAAAGTCTAATAGAAAATGAAAACATCGAATTAAAAGAACCCTTTTCCCAGCCTTAAACAGAGTAAATTCACTCCACTACTACATATAAGACCAAACATAGAACTATTTGTCCAGAACATGGAAAGCGATCTGAAATGACTATCTCTAACAAAACCTAAATCAACAAACTTAACTAGACAAGAAGAACAAGCCCTCCAAAAACTAAAAGATAATGATGAAATTATTATAAAAAATGCAGACAAAGGAGGCAATGTAGTCATTCTAGATAGAACATTCTACATTGAAGAGAATCTTCGATTACTTAATGACAAAAACTGTTATTAAGTCATGACCCAACAGAAAGAATCAAAGATGAATTTATAGAGAAACTCACCAAAGGTCTGGAAGATAAAATAATAAACAAACAGGAATATGACTTTACGAACAACACCCCAACACCCCCACAAGATTGCAACCTTCTATACCATATCTAAAATCCATAAGAACCCTTTAAAACCACCAGGAAGAATGATCGTGTCCAGTAAATATTTAGACCAAATCCTAAGAGAATTTGTATTTAGCCTTTCTTCCTATGTCAAAGATGGTATACAACCTGACAAACAAACCATCTTAGTATCATTGGATGTAGAGTCCCTATATACAAATATTCATCATGACAAAAAAAAAGGTAACCAATATGACAAACATAATGAATTTCTCTTAGCACTACTGGAATTAATTCTAACACGAAATTACTTTGTTTTCCTGGATAAATTCTACCAACAAGTACGTGGGACAGCGATGGGTACAGCCTGTGCTCCCACGTATGCAAATTAGTTTTGGGTTAGTGGGAAGAGCAAATGGTTTTTAGTGAAGAAATGGATGTATATACAACTCATGTGGAATTCTGGGTACGTTTTATCGATAACATCTTGATACTTTAGGATGGAACATTACAACATCTACAGAACTTTATAACAACCCTCAATAACAACAATTTGGGTCTGTATCTGACTGCTGAGATTAATTACGAATCTATCACTTTTTTGGGCTTACAAATATATATAACACAGAATGGCACTATAGGCACTAAGACCTACAGGAAACCAGCGGCAACTAATAGTGTGCTACATGCAAAAAGTAGTCACCCCAAGGCACTCATTGAAGGTATACATGTTGGCCAATACCTCAATGTGTAAAGAAATTGCTCAAGTGACAAAGACTTTGAGATAGAATCTCAAGATTTACAATCTCGCTTCTTAGAAAGGGGATATTCAAAGAATACCCTAAAAAAAGCTTATTATAGAGCCAAAAAACACAAAGAGAGAATATCTACTTAAAGATAAAAAGAAAGAACCAGACAATGTAGTGAGGTGTATTGGGACTTACAACAATAAATGGCATGAGTTAAAGAAGATATTTAACAAAAACTGGGGTAATCCTTTTGGAAGATAAAGATCTTAAATCCTCTTTACCAACACATGCAGCAATTACCAGCCGAAGGTCCAGAAACTTGAGATACTCTTTGTCTAGAAGTCACTTGGAAACAAATAAAACAACAAGTTTTGGTTGCAAAAAACCAAAGGGTGCTTTAGGTGCCATTCATGTAAAGCATGCCAATATGTAAAACCTACAAAAACTTTTTTCTCAAAATCAAAAAACAGACATTTAAAATAAAACACCTTCTTACGTGTAAGACTAAATGAGTTATCTATTTTATAACGTGCACTTGTGGAGCCAGAAAACCTGCAGAGAGTTCAAGCAACGTATTCTGGAACACATTTATAGTGTCAAAAAAGAATATGACACTCTAATAACACTGCATGTTAACAATATACATAAGGGTAATAATAAAGTTCTGACCTTTACAGCAATAGATCATGTTGAAAGAACAATAAGGATAGGGGACATAGATATAGAACTACTAAAAGAAGAAGCTACATGGATTTACAATCCTTCTAGGCACTAAAAAACCTAAAGGCCTTAATGAAGAGTTTACTTTCACTCCATTCAATTAAAATGCCCTTCTTGAATTCAAATGGTATATACTCTTAAATATGTCTCTACATAACCTACTTAATAGATGACCTACAAAGGTGGCAAACAGTGAGTAAGCACTAATTTCCTATAGATATAGGATATAATGAAATATCATCATATACATACAAAAAATGTAATGCCTCTGCTAGATCCGAGAGACGCTGTTGCAGGGGTGCAGAGGAGCTCATCATTATGAATTTAACGGCCGAACCACAGAACTCGAAAACCAAAAAAAACAAAACAAATATACCTCCAATTAACTTACACACACAGCACAGGGGGAGAGCCAGGCAGTATGTGAGTGAGGTTGCAAGTTAATTTGTGGCATATTTGGCATTTTATTTACAATTAAAAATCATTTAAGTGAGAAAAAAATGGCTGCCGAAAAAACTAAATACAACAAAAACGAGGCCTGAAGGACGTAAAACCAGGCCGCAGGACGTAAAAACGAGCCCTAAGCAGTAAGACTTAATGTTAACCAGTAGCATTTAATCCAAGCCAGTAACATTTAAACCAAGGCAGTTACACTTAACGCCAAAGGTGCTCAAGCACAAGGCCTATAAAGTGCACAGGGGAGAGGCTTGCAATGAGCGCCGAAGGTGATCATTGCAAAGCAGGAACATTGCTCATCATGGGGCTCGCAATGAGCGCCAAAGGTGTTCATTGAAAAGCAGGAAAGTTGTGGCTCGCCAATGGCGCTCATTGTGAGCCACGCCATGAGCACCAAAGGTGCTCAGAGGGGCCATAGCCTCGCATTGTCTGGCAAACAGCATTGTCAAGCTTAAAATTTTAGTGCGGTCATTTTTGATGGGCAAGTCGCTAGTATATATATACTGTATATATATATATATATATATATATATATATATACACGTTGATGATAGGCAGTAACCTTGAAACAGCTGTCCATGGGTAGGATTCCCAGCTTGTTTATAATCCAACCTTGGCTTTGCATAAAAGCTGTGTAATGCGTCAGGCATAAGCTTAAAGGAAGCCATGTTTAAAATGCTTATGAAGGCCCAGACCAAACATATGTACACATATGTCTATATGTGTATATACTGTATGTTTTCTATAATATGTTGCCTCCACTCTCTCTGCATCTCTGTTTACATTCAAATTGAGGGTTTCATCTCAAATCAGTGTTTTGTGCTCTTTGTGCCTTATCCATTTATCTGTCCTTTAGTGATTATTTCAAGTACCTTTCCTCAGTATAGATGTATACTTTTGGTGGTGGGAGTGTCATGGTCTGAGCCTGCATGAGTGCTGCCGGCACTGGGGAACTACAGTTCATTGAGGGAACCATGAATGCCAACATGTACTGTGACATACTGAAGCAGAGCATGATCCCCTCCTCTTGGAGACTGTGTGCCGCGGGGCAGTATTCCAACATGATTACGACCCCAAACACACCTTCAAGATGACCACTGCCCTTCTAAAGAAGCTGAAGGTAAAGGTGATGGACTGGCCAAGCATGTCACCAGACCTAAACCCTATTGATCTGTGGGGCATCCTTAAACGGAAGGTAGGGGAGGGCAATATCCCCAGCTCTGTGATGTTGTCATGGAGAAGTGGAAGAGAACTACAGTGGCAACCTGTGAAGCTCTGGAGAACTCCATGGCCACACAAAATATTGACACGTTGGGCCCAATTTGGACATTTCCACACAGTTTAGACATGAATGGCTGTGTGTTGAGTTATTTTGAGGGGATAGAAAATTCACACTGTTATACAGGCTGTACACTTACTACTTTACATTGTAGAAGAGTGTCCTTTCTTCAGTGTTGTCACATGAAAAGATACAATAAAATATTTACAAAAATGTGAGGGGTGTACTCACTTTTGTGAGATACTGTATGTGTGCCCCTGATCTAAGCAATAAATAAAATAATTCCTCAGAATTATCTGTAGGTCGTTTATTGAGTGAGTGCGATTGATACCTGATGATGTAGAATTCTCAACACAGTGAGATATACTGTATATAAAAAAGAAAAAGTCAGATATGTCACTAGATGGAGACAAAGTACATAAAATAATAAGTCAGAAATAATATTAGTAACATGACTGTTCATAGTTCCTGAAAATAGGAAGTGGAGAGATCATTAAAGGGCCAGTTAATTCAGTACAATGTGGAGCACACACTGTAAAGATCTCTTAACAGCATGTTTAAAATATTTTTACATTTTTGAAATATGTCTTTTTTTCACTGAGATATTTATTGATTAAATGTATGTTTACGTGTGTCACTGGCAAGCTGCCAAACTGACAGCAAGCTTTAGAGCAGAGCAGAGGAACTACAGTTAACCCTTTATAAATTCATCTGTGCATAGAAAGGAGTGTTACAATCTTTGAAATAAGTTATTTGTGGGTTAACTGCTGGGCTGTAGGATTCCTGAATGACAAGAAAAACATATAAATCATTCTCCGTTGTCGGCAGATGTTATTAATCTTGGAATTGGAAACAGACCTAAAACTTTAATTTTTTAACTGTTATAAGTGTAATTAAAGAAAAAAAAAGATAATTTTAACATACAATCTCGTTCTCTTTCATACCATTAAGAGCACTTATGGTGAGGTAACTAGCCCTTAAAGAGCTACTGTACTGTACCAGAGAATACTGTTGTCTAAACCATTTTACACAATTTATTAAAATAACTGTACTGTATTAGAACTCTACTAAATACTATTGTCTACCATAAGATAAACCATTTTAAACCACATTTTTTTTAAAACAATGCAATTTCCTTAGATGATTCTTGCTTAGAAAATTGCATTTCCTATTTACTATCAGTCAGCTCAATTGCATGACCACCGTAGGAAATCTTACAAGTAAAAATCCCATGTAAGCTTAGATTTGGATTTGTTTTACCAGGGTACTGAGGGAACTGGGTCCTGTAATAGCCAAACCATTATATCTAATTTTTCAAGCTTCACTCACCACAGGGTTGCTATTACATGACTGGAGAAAAGCACATGTGACACCTATATTTAATAAGGGAGCAAGAGCGAATCCGCAGAATTATAGACCAGTGAGCCTCACTTCTATAGTGGGAAAGCTTTTAGAAGGGTTAATAAGGGATAGTATAAAGAAAATGTCTATTGGATCAAGATTAATAACTAGGAGTCAATACAGATTTATGAGGGATAGGTCATGTCCAAAAAAATCTAATTCGCTTTTATGAGGATGTTAGGAGGAACTTAATTTAAGGCAATTTAGTGGATGTAGTCTATTTGGATTTTGCAAAGGCTTTTGATACAGTTCCACATGGAAGACTATTGAGCAAACTAAGGAATAGAGAAATTCCAGTAAATATCTGCTCATGGATTGAGAGCTGGCTAAAAGACAGGAAGCAAAGAGTTGTTGTAAATAAACCATACTCAGATTGGAGTAATGTGGTAAGTGGGGTTCCTCAGGGTTCAGTATTAGGCCCTCTGCTTTTTCACATATTTATTAATGACTTAAAAGTAGGACTGGAAAGGATTGTTTCCATTTTTGCTGATGACATTAAGTTGTGCAAAGTAATTAAACCAGAAAATAGTGTATTTTCTGTCCAAATGGACTTGAATTAGAGACATGGCAACTAAATGGCAGATGAGATTTAAGACAAACAAATGTAAAGGTATGCATTTGGGAAGGAAAAAAAACCCATGCAATGTATAATATTAATGAAGCAAATCAGTATATCAAGGTATCAGATATTTATTTCTTGCAATTAAAGTGTGTTATTTGCTGGGTGCACTAATTGTGTCCAGGTGAGAGGGGAGTGGTTTTGCCTGTGTTAAACTTGCATATAAGGGAGTTCAAAGAAAAGAGGGCAAACTTATAGTTTTTTTTAATCTTTTTATAAAGCTTTACACAAATATATTGTTTTCGTTATTTATTATTTATTTTTCCCACTGAATTTTTGCAGACGATAATTATGAGTCAGTCCAGTGGCAACCTCACTCAGTGTACATCCTGTCATATGTATGCTCTACTGGAACAGATGATCCAAGGTCCATACCTCTGTGACATGCGTGAGCATGTTGCCTCTCTGAAAGCTCAAATTTGAGAACTGGAGAGAAGTATTGCAGCACTTACTGATATTGCTCCACTGGAAAGGGAGAACAGTTTAGCTGGGCCTAGCATGGAGGGTGGAGATGGGGCTAGCGAGGATATCCATGGAGGTAGCTGGGTTACAGTTACAAGGGGAAGCAGGTCAGTCCTGAGTTGGCAAACACCAACAGATTTGCCAGATTGAGTGAAACTGTTGGGGATGTCCATCCAGGAATGGCAATGCCAGATAGAACTGTTCCCTCTAACAGCCGGGAGAACAGTTCTACTGGAGGAGTGGGAGGGCAGATTAGACAAAGCAAGAGAAAGGTTTTGGTGGTAGGGGACTTTATTATTAGGAAGGTAGGCAGTTTGCGGTCTCCCGGGTGCTCGGGTTCGGCATGTAAAGTAACTGGTGGTCTTGGTACATATTGGTAAGGGGTGTATAGGTGCTGTGACCTGGCTATATATGTCTTTATATATATATATATATATATATATTTTTATATATATATATATATATATATATATATATATATATATATATATATATATATAAGTATATAATTGTATTGTTACTCAATGTGTGTGTATATTACCTGGTATTAGGATTGTGTTAAATTTAACTTGACAGAATGCAAACAATAGGAAAAACACTAAGCTCCTTCTCTCTCTCACACTCCTGCTCCAAAACCCTCCAAACTCCTGAGACCTGTGTTATGGCTTGCCCAGTTTCAACACAGTCCAATTGTAAGCCTTTGAACAAGGCTTTTAAAGGCTGTACCTGGCAGTTCATCATCTCTTTTGTGGTTCCCATTGGTTCCTATGGCTGCTTTACAGCCATTACTTGTGTTGATTGCAATTGCAGCAATGATTTTGGCAGGTGCCTGTAGTTCCTTCGCCGCTACAGCAGCAAGCATGGCTTATGGATGTCGGCTGAGTGACGCAATTTGGAGGCGTGAAAGTTTTACATCAACGTGTATATTGGATTAAAAAATATCCCACAGCCTGCTGAGCTTTGCTGAGACCTGTCAAAAGCAGTTAAAGAGACATTTTGTTGTTTAGTCGTTTAGTCAAGGCCGACTCCTCGTGACACCATGGACCCCAGTATGCTAAGCACATTTGTCAACCATTGCCCCTCTGAGCTTCCATCATGTTCATTACTTTAATGACCTTATCTCTCCATCTACCTCTGTCCCCTTCTTCATGTGCTTTCAATCTTTCCTAGCATCAGAGTCTACTCTTGGGAATCCTGTCTTCTCATGATATGGTCAAATTATATGAGCTTCAGCCTCATGATCATACCTTCCAATAAACAGTTTGGCCTGATTTCCTGAATTATTGTTTTATTAACTTTAAGCAAGTTTCCTTCAACACCACAATTCAAAGGCCTTCTCTATGGTCCTGTTTTCACATCCATATGTTACTATTGGAAATACCATAATTCTAGCTATGTGGACCTTTGTTGATTGTGTAATATCTTTAGTTTTAACTAGCTTGTTCAAACTTGACATTGCTTAATGTTTTTTTTTTATTTCATGGCTGCAGACACCATCTAAAGAAATCTTGGAGACCGGGAAACTAAAGTCTGTCACTGCCTTCACTTCTTCCTCATCTTTTTGCCAGGAACTAAGATTACAGTTTGCCATGATCTTCGTCTTTTTCAGTTTTTTTTGCGAGCAGCACGTCAGGTTTTGCACTCTCTTCTTTCTCCTTCATTAGTAGGTCCTTTAGTTCCTCCTCAGTTTCAGCCATCAGAGTAGCATCATGCATGTATCTGAGGTTGTTGATATTTCTTCCAGCAATATTGATTCCGGCTTTGGATTCACCCAGTCCGACCTTACACCTGATGTACTCCACTTATAAATTGAATAAATAAGGTGATAATATACAACATTCTCACACTCCTTTTCAGATCTTGAACCATGGTTGTTCCATGTTCGGTTCTGACCATGGCTTCTTGGTCCACATTCAGATTCCTCAGGAGGCAGATGAGATGATGTAGTACTCCCAGCTTAGAATAGTCTATGAAGCAGAAGTAAATGTTTTTCTGGAACTCGCATGCTTTCTCTATTACCCAGTGGGCATTGGCATTTCATCTCTTGAGCCTCTTTCTCTGCAAAATCTACTACTGGGTGAAGCCTCTGCTTCAGTCTCAATGGAGACATGCAATGTCCTTTGAAATGAAATGATATATCACATATTAAAAAGGCACTCATTGCCGGCGAGCCTCGCATAGCGTGGCGAGCCGTTAAACTCGGAGCACTTAGTGGGACTTAGAAAAAAAATACGAGACGCGGGTCGCAAAAAATTACGTGGTTACCCCAAACAATTCCAAAAACATCCCAGGCAGCACGGGGCAACAGCCAGGACATCTGGGAGTGAGGTGGAGTGCAAATGTAACCCGATTGTCGCCACTCGAAAATCGCCTAAGCGAGGAAAAAAATGTCTGCAGAAAAAAATGAAAACGAGGCTACACGACCCCGGACCTTGCAGAACACTGCCAAACACTGCCACTTTACACATACAACTATAAACTACCAAATAAAATATTACAAAAGCCGGAAAATGCTCATGAGTCGCATAACACATAACACAAACCAACGGCTCCACCTTGCGCACGCAGCCTATTTATAATGCACACTTGCAACATTCACTACACTTTATCAGCAGGGCACCAACACTCTGTATATTCTGTATATTCTATAAATAACTGTATATTCAATGCTGTCGGAAAATACAAACAGCCTATTGATAGCTGCATATATTAATTATACTAACACTAACACTTAAATTATATTAATTTATTGAAAAAATAATTCATTATTACTTAACTACATATATATCTCTTTATCATGACTCATGAAGGTGCTCAGCGCTCCAAAAGTACACAACAGTAGAGGTTCGCAATGAGCGCCGAAGCCTCTCATTGCGAGGCACGCGACAAGCGCCACAGACGCTCAGCGCAAGCCTGGCAATGAGCGCTGAAGGTACTCACAGTACAAAACGCTTTACATTGTGTGTCAAACAGCATTCCCATGGCTTACAATTTTATTACCCCGTCATTTTTGATGGGCAAGTCGCTATATATACATATATCTATCTATATATATATATATATATATATATATATATATATATATATATATATAGTAATTTAGTAATTATTATTTTATTAATCCATATATATATATATAGCTTAATAATGAGTATTGCAATATAATTTGATACCTTTTGTATTGGACAAACGTCTTATTTATAATGACGAGCTTTCGAGAGGCTTAACCTCCCTTTATCAAGTCTCAAGCAATACAAACATGAGATGGAACCCGCAGGTTAAATAATAACAGCAGATGCAGATAGAGTGGAAACAACATCTGACATCATCAGGTAAATACATATATGGGGAATAAACACAACATAGCAAAGGAAACATATATACACATATTATATACACATATACATCAATATATACATGAAAAAGCAGAGTACTATAGTCCACAGTGATATCCTTCCTGTTGGACAAACACCTCACTAAGAGTGCTAAGTCTGTTATAGTATAAGAAGAAAAGAAAAATCACATGAAATTCTGATAATGTGTTAGAAAACCCAAGTCTATATTAAGTCCTGTGTTTTTACCGTTGAAGAATGTGATCATCTTTATTTCAAATGCTTTTCTCTCTTGGATGTTTTTAAATTTTCCTCTGAGTATTTTGACTTTTAAGTTTTGGATGGAGTGATCATTCTGGCTAAAATGGTGTCCTACTGGGCTACAATAACTGTCTTCATTATGTTTTCTTATTGAATGCCTGTGTAAATTCATCCTTAAATGCATTTTTTGGCCGGTTTCTCCAATGTAACAGCCAGTGTCACATAAAGTACATTGTATTATATAAACCATATTTGACGATGTACATGAATATGATTCTTTGATGTTATAGGTTTTCTTGTTATGTGTGGCTGTATCATCATTACAAATGTGTTGGCATAATTTACAGGCACGTTTAGTTCCATTTTTCGTATTCAGTTGTTCATTGGCCAATTTCCTGCTGACAAGTTTTTGTTTCAGGTTTGGTGGTTGTTTAAATGCAAGGATGGGAGGTTTTGGGAATATATATTTTAATTCAGTATCTTCAATTAGTAATGGTTGTAAATCTTTGATTATTTTCTGAATTTTCTCTAAAATTGGATGGTATGTGGTCACTAGAGGTATACGTGAAGTAGTTTCTTTTGTTTTGTAGTTTAATAGGTGTTCTTGGGGTATTTTGATGGCAGTGGTTATTTTTTGGGTAATAATACAGGGTTTGTAACCCTTTTGTTTGAAAGATTCAGACAGTGTTTTTAAATTTGTATCACAGTCTCCAGTGTTTGATTATGGATGATGGCTTGTTTGGTATGGGAGGGATGGAAACTGGAGTTGTGTAGGTTATTACATCTGTCTGTAGGTTTCCTATATATAGATGAGTGGAGAGTGCCATTGGTGATGGATATAGTAGTGTCTAGAAAGTTTACCTGTTCTGTGGAGAAATTCATTTTAAGTTTTATAAATGAATGGAAGGTGTTGAATGAACTATGAAAGTTTCTGAGTTTGCTTTCTCCTTCTGTCCAGATGATGAACAGATCATCTATGTAACGGTAGTATTTATATATATATATATATATATATATATATATATATATATATATACACACACACAAACAGTTGTGCTCAAAAGTATGCATACCCATGGCAAATTGTTAAAATATGTACCATTCAACTGTAGGTTATAACAGAATGGTACAATCATAAAACAAAACATGGTAGCAAAGAAAAAAATGAAATGACCCTGTTCAAAAGTTTGCATACCCTTAGTTCTTAATACTGTGTATTCCCCCCTTTAGCATCAATGACAGAATGAAATCATTTGTAATAGTTGTCTATGAGGCCCCTAATTCTTGCAGGTGGTATAGCTGCCCATTCATCTTGGCAAAATGCCTCCAGGTCATGCAAAGTCTTTGGTCGTCTTGCATTAACCGTATGTCTGAGATCTCCCCAGAGTGTCTCGATAATATTAAGGTGAGGAGACTGTGATGGCAACTCCACAACCTTCACCTTTTTCTGCTGTAACCACTGGAGGGTCAACTTGGCCTTGTACTTAGGATCATTGTCATGCTGGAAAGTCCAAGAGCGTCCCATGTGCAGCCTTCATGCAGAAGAATGCAAATTGTCTGCCAGTATTTTCTGATAACATTCTGCATTAGTTTTGCCATCAATTCTGACAAGATTTCCTGTGCCTTTAGAGCTCACACCCCCCAAAACACCAGTGAGCCACCACCATGCTTCACAGTGGGGATGGTATTCTTTTCTCTATAAACCTTGTTGACCCTCTCCAAACATATGGCTTATAGTTGTGACCATAAAGCTCTATTTTGGTCTCGTCACTCCAAATTACAGTGTGCCAGAAGCTGTAAAGCGTCTCAAGGTGTTGTCGTCATAATGTAACCAGGCTTTTTTTGTGGCATTGGAGCAATAAAGGCTTTTTTCTGGCAACTCGACCATGCAGCTCATTTTTGTTCAAGTATCGTCATATTGTGCTCCTTAAAACAACCACGCCGTCTTTTTCCAGAGCAGTCTGTATTTCTCCTGAGGTTTCCTGTAAAAAAAATGTCTTTGTATTCTGAACAATTCTTCTGGTAGTTGTGGCTGAAATCTTTCTTGGTCTACCTGACCTTGGCTTGGTATCAAGAGATCCCCGAATTTCCAACTTCTTAATAAGTGATTGAACAGTACTGACTGGCATTTTCAAGGCTTTGGATATATTTTTATATCCTTTTCTATCTTTATGAAGTTCCATTACCTTTTACGCAGGTCTTTTGACAGTTTTTTTCTGCTGCCCATGGCTCAGAATCTAGCCTGCTCAGTGCATCCACATGAGAGCTAATAAACTCATTGACTATTTATACACAGACACTAATTGCAATTTAAAAAGCCACAGGTGTGGGAAATTAACCTTTAATTGACATTTTATCCTGTGTGTGTCACCTTATGTGTCTGTAACAAGGCCAAACATTCAAGGGCATGTAAACTTTTGATAAGGGCCATTTGAGTGATTTCTGTTATCATAGTTAAATAGTTACATAGTAATTGAGGTTGAAAAAATACTTTTAGACCATCAATTCATCCTTTTAAGATCTCCTCTGATCTGCAATATGTGGATTAGTTGTTAATTGATCCAGAGGAAGGCAAACAAAAAAAACCCAGTGAAACTATGTCAATTGTCTCAAAAGGGAAAAAAAAAAATTCCTTCCTGACCCCAGATACTGGCGATCAAATTTCTCCCTGGATCAATACTCCCTCTCTAATTAACCAGGAAAACCCTGAATGCCCTTTTTATTTAAAATCTATAGAGAATTCCACGGATTAACCACAATTACTGTGAAGAAACCTTTACTTTCTTTAAGGTGGAATCTTTTTCATTCTAACCTCAAAGGATGTCCTCTTGTCAGTTGAAAACCTCTTGGCACAAAGACAATTTTTTATACCAACCCTGGATGTATTTATATAGGGTAATCATATCCCCTCTTAGACGCCTTTTTTCTAGAGAAAATAAGTTTAAATTGGATAGTCATTCTTCATAACTTAGCACCTCCATTCCCCTTATTGGTTTTGCAGCCCTTATCTGTACTTTTTACAGTTCTAAAATGTCCTTTTTATGAATTGGTGCCCAAAACTGTACTCTATATTCCAAATGAGGGCGTACTAGGGATTTGTATAGTGGCAGAATTATTTCTGCCTCCCTTGCTTCTATACCCTTCTTAATACATGCTAATAGTTTATTTGCCTTTGCAGCTGCTGCTTGGCATTGAGAACTGTTACGTAGGTGGTTGTCCACAAGCACTCCCAGATCCCTTTCAATATCAGATACCCCCAGATTTGCTTCATTAAGTTTTTAGATTGCATGGTTATTTTTCCTTCCCAGGTGCATAACCTTACATTGATTCGTATTAAATCTCATCTGCCATTTAATTGCAGATTTCTCTAATTTATGCAAATCCCTTTGGAGGGAAAGTACGTAATTTTCTGATTTAATTACCTTGCACAACTTTGTGTCATCTGCAAAAATGGAGACACTACTTTCCAATCCTACTTCTAAGTCGTTAATAAATATGTTAAAAAGGAGAGGACCTAATACTGAGCCCTGAGAAACCCCACTTACCACATTAGTCCAATCCGAGTATGTTCCATTTGCAACAACCCTTTGTTTCCTGTCTTTTAGCCAGCTCTCAATCCATGTGCATATATTTACTGCAATTCCTGTATCCCTTATTTTGCACAATAGTCTCCCATGTGGCACTGTATCAAAAGCCTTTGCAAAATCTAAAAAGATTACATCCACTGAGTTGCCCTGATCCAGGTTCCTACTAACCTCCTCATAGAAACTAATTAGGTTTGTTTGACACAACCTATCCCTCATAAATCCATGTTGGCTCCTACTTATAATACTGTTTGAATAGACATACTCTTGTATATTATCCCTTATTAACCCTTCTAAAAGCTTTCCCACTACAGAAGTAAGGCTTACAAGTCTATAATTCTCCGGGTTTGCTCTTGCCCCCTTTTTAAATATAGGTATCACCTCCACTTTTCTCCAGTCATCTGGTAGTGACCCAGTGTTGAGTGAATCTTGAAAAATTAGCTATAATGGTTTGGCTTTTACAGAACCCAGTTCCCTCAGTACCCTTGGATGTATTCCATCAGGACCCGTGGCTTTATTGACATTTATTTTTTCCAACCTCTTTTGGATTTCTTCCTGCATTAACCAGTTATTTGGTGAAGGTAGTGTAGCCCCATTATGGTGCAGTGACCCAACCACTGGTACCTCCCTTGTGTATACAGAAGAAAATAACCTATTTAGCTCATCTGCCTTTTCCTGGTCACTAATTGTCAGATGGCCTGTTTCACATTGTAATGCTCCTATAGATTCCTTCCTGGCCTTCTTCCTATTTATATGCTTAAAAAATATTTTAGGGTTAGTTTTACTCTCTTTTGCACCTAATTTTTAATTTTAGCCAGTCTGATAGCTCTTTTGCAAGCCTTGTTAATTTTCTTGTACTCCCGTAAAGCAGTCTCTGTCCCCTTGTTTTTATATAATTTAAATGCCTGTTTTTTACTCTGTATCTTCATCTTTAAAACATTGTTAAGCCACGTTGGATGTAATTTACTCCTCTTACTTTTATTCCCACATGGTATATGCCGATGTGTATGTATATTTAGTACGGATTTAAATGTTTTCCATTTATGTTCAGTATTTTTACCTGCCAATTCTCTGTCCCAGTCAATACTTTGTATCGCTGCCATTAGACCGTTAAAATCTGCCCTTTTAAAATTAAGAGTTTTCGTTGGCCCCTTACAGTTTTGTTTTTTTATTTCAATCTCAAATGAGACTGTGTTGTGATCACTGTTTCCCAAAGGTTGCCATCAATATTTTTTGTGATGACTAAATCCAAGATGGCCTCATTTCTAGTAGGCTCTTGTAAAACCTGGGACAGATAATGATCCCTGAGTGTACTCAAGAACCTGCTCCCTTTGCCCGTACTTTTGGTCTCATTCATCCAGTTTATTTCAGGGTAGTTAAAATCTCCCATTATTAGAACTTGCCCATGCTTAGCTGCATTTCCAATCTGTAACAATAATTGTATTTCCTCACTTTCAATTATATTTGGGGGTTTATAGCATACTCCAACCAATATTCTTTGGGAATTTACTGCTCCGCTATTTAACTCTACCCACAAACATTCAACATTACCGCTAGTTCCAGCATAAATATCTTCTCTGACTATAGGCTTAAATTCAGGCTTAACATACAGACAAATCCCTCATCCCCTTTTACCACTGCCCCTATCTTTCCTAAATATGTTAGTCCAGTCATGAAAATTCATCCAACCATGTCTCGGTAATGCCTATTAAATCCCATTTTCCGTTAATTGCCAATAATTCTAGCTCTCCCATTTTTCCTGGCACGCTTGTGGCATTAGTAAGCATTCATCTTATGTTATGAGTTTATAGTTGTGAGGTACCTGCCTCTGTACTTGAATTACTTAGTAATACCGCCCTATTGACTATACTAACCCCCCATCTCCTCCCCCATGAGTAGTTCATTCATCCCTTCTGCCCTCTACACTTTCTACCCCATTACTACTATCTAGTCCCTCCCCCCACCTATTAGTTTAAAAACTCCCCCAGCCGTTCTACCATCCTTTCCCCTAGCACAAAAGCTCCCTCATGACTAAGGTGCAATCCTTCCCTGCTATAGAGATTGTACTGAAGTGAGAAGTCAGCCCAGTGCTCTAAGAACACAAACCCCTCCTTAGTGCACCACATCTTTAGCCACGCATTAACCTCCCTAAGCTCCTTCTGTCTCCCTGGGCTAGCACGTGGCACTGGTAGTATCTCATAAAATACTACCTTGGAGGTCCTTCCCTTAAGCTTATTCCCTAATTCTCTAAAATCATTCTTTAGGACACTCCATCTTCCCTTAACTTTGTCATTGGTACCAATATGTACCAAGACCGCCGGTTCATTTTCAGCCCCTCCCAATAATTTATCTACAACATGCCGAACCCGAGCACCCGGGAGACAGCAAACTGTTCGATTGCTTCGATCTGGGTGACAAATCACGCTGTCTACCTTCCTAATAATAGAGTCCACTACCACCAAAACCTGTTGCTCTGCCTAAACTGCCCTCCCACTCCTCCAGTAAAACTGTTCTCCCGGGTGTTAGGGGGAACAGCTCTATCTGACATTGCCATTCCTGAATGGACATCCCCAACAGTTTCACTCAATCTGGCAAATCTGTTGGTGTTTGCCAACTCAGGACTGACCTGCCTCCTGCTCCTGTTCCCCCTGATTCCCCTTCTAACTGTAACCCAGCTACCTCCTTGGACATCCTCACTAGCCCCAGCTCCACCCTTCACGCTAGGCCCAGCTAAACTGTGCTCCTTGAGCACCAACCCCCTTTCCAGTGGAATATCAGTAAGTGCTGCAATTCTCCTCTCCAGTTCTCCAATCTGAGCTTCCAGAAAGGCCACATGCTCACATCTATTCCAGTAGTGCATACATATGACAGGATGTACACTGAGTGAGGTTGCCACTGTACTGACAAAAAAAAAAGAATACTACAATTTCACCCTTTCCTTTGAACTCCCTCCTGTAAACAGTCACACTCAAGGCCCAAACTTATGTGCAATTTTAACCCAGGTAAAAACACTCCCCTCTCACCTGCACCAAATCACTGCACACAGGAAATAAACACACTTTACTTGTCTGAGTAAATCAGATGTTGTCACACACTAGGCCCAAACTTACTGTATATGCAAGTGTAACGGCTACCCCGGTAGTGAGAGGGTACCAGCCGTTGGAGACGTCCTTTTCCCTGGCAAGCTGCTGTGTAAAAGTGAAGTTGGTATAATCCCATCCAAGAGTTCCAGAGGGAAAGTCAGGTTCAGCATTAAATATCCATATAGAAGCACTGCGCAGTCTCAGAAGCCCAGACCACCCATATTGGACGACACTTTCTTGGGAGTCAAAGAATACTGACTTTATTTTGTTATATGCAGAAATATATATACACCTCTTTCCACAGGTAATACACATGCCCATATTTGGCCACACAATAGAGACAATAGGTGTGGTCACACCTCCCAGGGACAAGCCGGCTACTTTGATACAATCAGACATTGATAAGATAATGCTTCTCTTTGTTCCATCTTTCACAATGTGAACACTTTACACAATAGGGCTCTCCTGCCTCTAGGAGACCCTAATAGGATTATGTATTATGCTAGGTGTCTGCAATGGTCTGAGCCAACATCCTGCAGAGCACAAACCAACATATCGACAGTATAGCAATGTGATCATATTTTAACCATAATAATTAAATAACCATAACACAGGGTAAAACAGTAATGGGTTCCGTTACACACCTCCCCCGTGACCATAAGCCGGCATACACGGTCTGATCCCAACGGATCGGCCTGGGGATGTCCGGACAAAACGATTTGTTGGTCACTTCTACAGTTTGACAACCCATCAGCATTACTGCAATTCACATTTCCTCACATTTAAAGAACAAAACAAACGCACACTTCATACAGCATTCACAGCAATAAACATTTCAAGGAGAGGGAAAATACTTTTTACAAACTGGTTTCAGACAATTAAATAATAAAGCAGAAAAGCATCAGCCTTCCAAATGAACTGAAGTCCTTTAGCTAAACCGTCCCAAGTTGCAGAGTACATTCCTCCCCCAGCTCGTGGTCGGGCCCCTATTGTACAGGGCCCACTGTTCTCCCCTGTACACCCACCCAAAAAAATCCAGGATCCCATCCCAACAGTCCAGGATCCCAGTGTCCAAAAGGTGGGCCACAATCTCTGTTCCATAGGAACCCCTTTCCATATAAAACGTTCCCGCTCATCCCCTCTATCGTCGGCTAATGCTCGGTACTTTTGGAGGGTGGGGTCCTGTCTAGTTTCCCTCACAAGCTCTTCAGGGGTGTCCCACGCTATGGGTCTCTCTGTGGCGGTAGTGCTAAGTGTCTGCTTGTGGCTTACCTGGGTCTCCCGACCTGTTGTAGGAACGTCCTCGGTACGGGTCAGTGAGCGGGTGGTCACGGGACAAGCAGCAGCAGTCGTGGGTAAAAAGGCTGAGGCTAGAGGGCCAATAGCGTTGCCCAGCACGACCTCAGCAGGTAAATTATCCATGATGCCTACTGTGGTCTTTCCCGACCCGACTCCCCAATCCAAGTGTACCCGGGCGGTGGGTAAGCGAAAAACAGCCCCCCCTGCGACACGAACAGCAACGGTACGATTAGATACATGTTCTGGTTTCACGAGATGTTTCTGCACCAAAGTGATGGTAGCGCCAGTGTCTCTTAAGCCTTGTGCTATCTGTCCATTCACACGCACCTCTTGGCGGTGATGCTGGCGGTTATCCGGGGAGGCAGCCTGTACGGGGTTGGCCTCATACAAGATTCCCAAACACTCCTCAGGGCTCCCTTTGATTTTCAGGCAGTGAGCAGCAGAGGGACGTGATGGCGGGGTCTCTGTGTGGGGTGTTGTGCGCCTCCATTTGTTATTGGCTGATCTCAAAGAGCAATAACGGGCAATATGCCCTGTGTTGCTGCAGCGATGGCACGTCATTTTGTAAGAATCCCGGGGTTGGTGGTTAGACCCCTGAGGACGTGGCGGTCCTGGGGGTACTGGGGCCCGAAATTCTGTGCATGCAGCGGGTATTGAAGTGCGGGGCTCTGCTCTAGACGTTGGTTGTGTGGACCCTTGGCTCACCTTTCTGGACTCTGCGTATTCGTCCGCTAGCCGTGCTGCCTCGGTTAAGTTAGCATGGCGACGATCTCTCACCCAATCCTGTATGTCTGCCGCCAGATCTTGGAAGAAATGTTCCATCAGGAATAGCTGTAGTACTTCCTCTCCTGTGTTGGCATTGCACCCTCGCACCCAATGTGATGCCACCCTTTGTATATTGCTGGCCCATTCCATGTGGGAGTCTGCAGCCTTCTTTTTAGACTCCCTGAAGCGACGGCGATATGTTTCCGGGGTGACGGCATATCTGGTGAGCAGTGCAGCCTTCACCCGGCGATACTGCGCAATATCTTCCTCAGTAAGCACCCGAAAAGCCTCATTTGCTTTTCCTGATAGCTTTCCAGCCAAAATAGTGACCCATTGGTCTGGTGGTATTTGATGTAGTGAGCACTGCCTCTCGAAGTCAGCCAAATATCCATCAATTTCTTCCTCACTTTCCACAAACGCTTTGAAGGCCGTGAAGGGTATTTTCTGCCCTGTAGCAGCGGGTGGGGGAGTATGAACTGTATGTGCCAGGGGTTGTCTAGCTCTTGCCAGTTCAAGTTCGTGCCCCCTCCTATTTTGTATCTCCGTTCTCGCTTCCCGGAACAGCTGATCTATTAGCTCCACGGATGTTGCTGGGTACATGGATAATCTCCGCTGAACCAGGTTTGTAATTTCCTCCTCCTCGCTGACAGGGGTAGGTTGGTCCACGACCTCCATGGTTCGATCCATCTCGTCCAGCTCCAGTAGGTCAGCTATCAGCTCTCTCCGTGGTCGGTTGTTGGCACTCCTTCCTCTGGTTTCCAAGAGATCCTTTAGTGTGGGTCTTTTCAGTTTAGCGTACTGGGATTCCATTCAGCACTTGCGTTGGGGATGAAAAGGACCATCCCACCGCTGCCAACCAATGTAACGGCTACCCCGGTAGTGAGAGGGTACCAGCCGTTGGAGACGTCCTTTTCCCTGGCAAGCTGCTGTGTAAAAGTGAAGTTGGTATAATCCCATCCAAGAGTTCCAGAGGGAAAGTCAGGTTCAGCATTAAATATCCATATAGAAGCACTGCGCAGTCTCAGAAGCCCAGACCACCCATATTGGACGACACTTTCTTGGGAGTCAAAGAATACTGACTTTATTTTGTTATATGCAGAAATATATATACACCTCTTTCCACAGGTAATACACATGCCCATATTTGGCCACACAATAGAGACAATAGGTGTGGTCACACCTCCCAGGGACTAGCCGGCTACTTTGATACAATCAGACATTGATAAGATAATGCTTCTCTTTGTTCCATCTTTCACAATATGAACACTTTACACAATAGGGCTCTCCTGCCTCTAGGAGACCCTAATAGGATTATGTATTATGCTAGGTGTCTGCAATGGTCTGAGCCAACATCCTGCAGAGCACAAACCAACATATCGACAGTATAGCAATGTGATCATATTTTAACCATAATAATTAAATAACCATAACACAGGGTAAAACAGTGATGGGTTCCGTTACAGCAAGTTTAACCCAGGAAAAAACATTCCCCTCTCACCTGTACCAAATCACTGCACACAGGAAATAAACACACTTTACTTGTAAATCAGATGCAGTCACACACTAGGCCCAAACTTACTGTATATGCAAGTTTAACCCAGGCATAAAAACTCCCCTCTCACCTGTACCAAATCACTGCACACAGGAAATAACACACTTTACTTGTCTGAGCAAATCAGATGCAGTCACACGCTAGGCCCAAACTTACTGTATATGTAAGTTTAACCCAGGCAAAAAACTCCCCTCTCACCTGTACCAAATCACTGCACACAGGGGATAAACACACTTTAATTGTATGAGTACTTGCCATGATTTAAAAAGGAGCCAAACAAATATGTGATAATAAATGGCTTCATATGATCACTATCCTTCAATAAGAATTCTTTTTGCATGATCAGTCATATTTTTAAATAAATCTCAAAATTTCACAAGACTTGCCAGGGTATTCAAACTTTAGAGCACAACTGTATGTATATATATATATATATATATATATATATATATATATATATACTGTATATATATATATATATATATATATATATATACTGTATATATACATATATATATATATATATATATATATATATATATATATCAAATATATAGTTCTCAGCAGCATGGGCTTACCAAAATCCATTGGTAATGCAACGTTAAAACTGCGGGCTCGCGGTTGTGGCCAAGCAAGGAGGCCATAGGCGCTCATCCCTACGACTTCGTATGACTTTGGCAGGGAGCATCGAAGGCGCTTACTGCGCTGGTGGAGATGAGCGCCCTGCACGCATTAAGACCCGCAGGGCTACAGAACAACACAAAACTCAAATACACAATTCTCTTGCGAGACCCGTAGCACTTTGAAAAAATTGCCTAAAAAAATTACGACCGTCCAGCGGGACTACAAAACAACAGAAAACTCAAATACACAATTCACAGTGCGAGACCCGTAGCACTTTGAAAAAATCGGCTTAAAAAATTACGGCCCGTAACACTTTGAAAAGGAAACCGGCACTTAGAGAAAACACAAAAAACACAACAAATACAAAAAAAAACATACAAAAAACATAACAGAACAGCCAGGACGTGCCGAAGGTGCTCAGACGACCAAAAGTTCATCAGAGAGTGGCTTGCAATGATGTTTGCCACCCAATGTGAGTCTCTGACACTCTTAACCTTTTTGTTATCTACGAAGTACAACAATTATAGTAAATGCGTTTATTTTTTCAACATGCAACTTGTAGTTCAAGATCCATCCTTGTTTTAACAATCTTAGCTCTTCAGCGTATTGATTCTTGGATATATTCATTACAAATAGGTAAACTATATTAATTTATGATTTAATTAATTAATTATTATAAAAATATATATTTATATTAAAAAAAACAGAGCAGAGGAGAGACTTGCATTGCCAAAGGCAGAGGAGCGGCGCTCATTGCAAGCCTTGCGATGAGCTCCAAAGGCGCTCAGTGCGGGGCCTGCAATAAGTGCCGAAGGTGCTCAGACGACTAAAAGTACTTCAGAGAAAGGCTCGCAATATGCTCCGAAGGCACTCATTGCGAGCCACGCGATGAGCGCTGGAGGTGCTCAGGGCAAGACTCGCAATGAGCGCCCAAAGTACTCAGAGGACCAAAATCCTTACATTGTGTGGAAAAACAGCATTCCCTGGCTTACAACTTTCTTGCTGTCATATATATATATATATACACTAGCGACTTGCCCGTCAAAAATGATGGCAAGAAAATTGTAAGGCTGGGAATGCTATTTGCCACCCAATGTGAGTCTCTGACACTCCTTTTTGTTATCTACGAAGAAGTACAACAAGTATATGTGTTTATTTTTTCAACATACAACTGGTAGTTCAAGAACTGGTAAACCATCCTTTTTTTAACAATCTTAAACTTTTGAATTATCAACTATGCAGGAATGATATAACAATGGATCGACTTTGTATGAATCAGTATTGTAAACCATGAAATAATGCTTTTTAACATGCAACTTGTAGTTCAACTACTGGTAAATCATAATTTTTTAACAATATTACCATTTTCAATTGTCAGCGATGCAGGAGTAATATAACAATAGGTCAACTTTGTATGCATGAGTATTGTAAACAATTACATAATGCTTTGTAACATGCAACTTGTAGTTCAACTCTTGGTAAACCACATAGGTATTGCATCCAGAGGAAGGCAAACAGACACCCCCCAGTGAAACTGATCCAATTGTGTCAAGGGGGGGGGGGGGTAATTCCTGACCCCAGTAACTGGTGATCAGATTACTCCCTGAATCAATACTCACTATTGAATTATACATTTCAATTTTAACATGCAACTTGTAGTTCAACTACTGCTAAACAATTGTTTTTTAACAATATTAACTTTTTCAATTGTCAGCTATGCATTAGTAATATAACAACAGGTCAACTTTGTATGAATGCGTAATGTAAACCATTACATAATGCTTTGTAACATGCAACTTGTAGTTAAATTACTGGTAAACCCCATAGGTATTGAATCCAGAGGAAGGTAAACAGAAAATCCCCCAGTGAAACGTATCCAATTGTGTCAAAGGGGGGGGGGGGGATAATTCCTTCCTGACCCCATTAACTGGCGATTGGATTACTCCATGGATCAACACTTTCTATTTCATTATACATTTCAATTTTTCAACAAATGATCATCCTCCTACTAACATGAACCCTTAATTACATACAATGAAACAACTTTCCACACCTTGTAAAATACAATTTTAACATTTCAAACATTAACTTAATGTATTAACACTTAAACTGGAATTTTATGAACATGTAACGTAACTGTTTTGTGGGGCCAATCCTGCCAAAAGGCCACTTCCAAGATATTCCAATATTTTAATTTGTCTATGGGATATAACCACTGTTTATTCATGTTCTTTTTTTTTTTCATTGTTTTTTGTTATTCTTGTAGTTATTGAAAATGGCACATAGAGATAAAAGCACTTTTACTTTTATTTATTTATTTATTTATTTATTTATTTATTTTTTGGTACATCTGTTGTAGTGTTATCCTTTTTTGTAATTTAAGTTACAGCACCTCATAGTAGACAATGTTTTTTGTATAAAATCTGCCATCCTCTAATAAATCACCCTGACTTTGTTTTTTCTTCAATATAAGCTTTAATTTCCTCTGGATTGTTGCATATTGGAAATGCTACATAGAGTTGTCCATGTGCAAATAAAGGTTCCTGTCCTTGGAATTTACAGTGCCTTGCAAAAATTATTCACCCCCCTTGACTTTTTACCTATTGTGTTACATTACAGCCTTATGTTCAATGTTTTGTTAATCTGAATTCTATGTGATGAATCAGAACACAATAGTCTAAGTTGGTGAAGTGAAATGAGAACAATATATACATAAAACTATTTTTTAGAAATAGAAAACTTTGGCATGTGCGTATGTATTCACTTTGTTATTAAACCCATAAAAAGCTCTGGTCCAACCAATTACCTTCAGAGGTCACATAATTAGTGAAATGATGTCCACCTGTGTGCACTCTAAATGTCACATGATCTGTCGTTAGATATACACACCTTTTTTGAAAGGTCCCAGAGGCTGCAACACCTAAGCAAGAGGCACCACTAACCTAACACTGCCATAAAGGCCAAGGAATTCTCCAAACAAGTAAGGGACAATGTTGTTGAGAAGTACAAGTCAGGGTTAGGTTATAAAAAAAATATCCAAATCTTTGATGATCCCCAGGAGCACCACCTTCTAACAAAAGTGCTGCAATTCCAGTTGTTGCAAATGGCAGTGCTATTTGACCCTGTGCTCGAATGAAACTCATCAATAAACTATATAGATACGGTCTTCCTGATCTACCAGGTTCATCTAGAAAGAAATAATGCTCGTTGAGTATGTCATCATGTATTGCATTTTTGATGGTGTTAAATGCTTGCAATTGTATTGTATTTAAAATTACAATTTCATGGTTTTCAAGCTCAGTGTCATAGTCTACAAAGTTTATTTCATCTATGAGTCCTGGATCAGGCAGATTAAAATTTGCCCAATTTAATCCATGACAAAGAAAAACTTCTTGAATTTCCATTATTGCTTTTAATTGTGTAATGGTCTCATTGTAAAGTTTCAAAAAGTTTTCACACATATTTAATTTAAATGTTTCGAACAAACCTAATGCATCAGGTACATTGCAAAAGATGAATGAATGCAAATGAATGCAAATTGTTCTCTCATTTGACTTTGGCATTTGACATAGTGCTGCTTCTTCTAGACATCTCTTCCATTCCGTATCCTCTGTCAAGAAGTTTGTTGTCTTGCGGCTAATTGGAAAGTATCATAAACTATGTCATTCACTGTGCATAAATGTTCATAAGTTTGTGCACCCGGAACATGTAAAAGAAGTAAACTTAAACTGAAATGTTCAATGTCTCTTGGACTAACAGTATAAATTCTGGGGATAATTTTATTTGTATCTTTTTACAAATACATAGTAATATGGAATCTCAATGTTTAAAAATTGTCTGGCATCAGTGTCCTCGCAATTTAATTGAAACCAAGCAGTAAGTGCTGTTGCTCTACGTTGGGCTATGGCATTTCTTTCATTCCCTGCAGTAAAGCAAATTAATTGACCTTGTGGCAAATGTACAGCTAACCGATACACAGCATGTGACCGATCATGCATCTCAAATTCCAGAAAATGCCACATTGATCCTAGAGCACTGACATAGCAAGCATCTACATAACATGAAAGTTCATTGTCATGATTTAATTGCTTAAGGACTCATATTGCCAGTACCTTATGAATATGGCCAAGGGAGCATGACATTGTTGCATTGGGATTATGTGTTATTGTGTGTGGTTATATGTTGTCGGTACATGGTTATTATGTATCCTAGGTATAATATATAATGAGGGAAAATGTTACATAGAACATATGGGGAATTGTAAAAATGCTCTGAATAGAAGTTAGCTGCAGATCATTGCACACTTACACATACAGACCTTGAGTCAAGGCAGATGTACTTCAAGTAGTCCTAAGCAAACACTTGAGTTTAACATATAGGTTTTTTTCACTAGCCAGCTATAGATATCAGGTGAATTTGATCTCAAGAGCTTTGATAGCTCAAGGTTGCAAGCCAGATGTATGAATATGTTGTTTTGATCATTCAATAAAGGTTGAGAGATTGTTTTCACATATTTACAGTGTGAGACTATTTGTGTGTGTTGTATCCTGACTTGGGGAGTGGTCTTGTCATGGGCCACTTGTAACCTGTATGCAGTATTCTCTGCCTGTACCTCTTTAGAAGCCATCTTTTGTGCCACAGAGAACAAGAACTACATGATTCTGCTTGGGTAGGTTTGCACTAGGTTCATATCAAGCCCCCTTGAAGAAGCAGATCTTGACATTCATCCTGTAAAATTGGATTGTCTTGTTCATTTTGTGCACCTTGCACAACAACAGTTGCTGCATCATATCCTTTGTATATCTATTTATAAACATATTTTAAGGATTTGATAGAAGTGCAAACTTCCACATTTATGTGGGCATTGTACTTCATCAGCAAACGTGGATTGTATGGAACTACATATTTATTATCAACCTTTTGGCCATGAATAATAGCAGTTTGTCCTTTTCTTTTATTTAAAGGATACCCATCACAATTAGCATACATTTGCATATGAAATTTCTGTAATCTCTGGCCATTGTGAATTACATGTGAATTTAATGAATACATCTGTTTTTCCAAATTCCTAAATAGCCATGGCATCATTGTATCTTTCTCCCATATTGCGAGGAGATCCTTAGAAAGAGGATGGCAAAATGATTGCTCTTCCAGCTGGAATGTCTCTGTTTGTAGCCAATTCAGCAACATAGTCCATCAATCTACAATATTGTTTTAAGCAAAGCTTGCTTTGTTGAAATTTTATAAAATTTAGATTGTTTGCTGGACTTGTAGATATGAATCAAAAATCCATTGTTGTGTGAGTTTCCCCACACATAAAATAGGATTAAAATGATCCCGAATAGCAGTTTGTGCAACTTTATATTCCAGCATAGAAATATTGTTCTAACACAAACTTTACTATTGGGATAACTTTGCAATTGTAATTTTGGTTGCCATCCTGGCTCACCATTTGGAAAGAAAATGGGATATGTCATTGGATCCAAATTACTACTTGATATATTTATGTTTCTAAAAGGTTGCTCTTCATTGCGTGGATATATTCTAATATCCTGCTCAAATGGTGGTTCACCATCATCATTTTTAAAGACCATGGTACCTCATTTACTGTTGGTAAATTATAACGTCTTTGATCAGATCCATATGGCGATCTCTTTTCAGAACCATATTTACTCTTGGCATTAGCAATTGAATTATTTGATCATGTGCCTGTTGTTCTTTCCCCACCTCTGCTAATTTTTTGCATGTTTGACTATATGAGTTGTTAGCCATAATGTTATTCAGCTGTTCAAAGACTATGGGTAAGCATTTTTTATTTTTAGGAAGCATCATCCGTTGTTCAACAGTTTCCATTGTATCTAGGACATATAACTGTGCAAATTTCCTTTGCTCTCTTGCTTGTGAGTGTAAATGTGAAGTCCGGTGGTAAATTTGTCCTTGTACTTTAAAACAGTAAGGGCCAAGTCCTGGCACATTTTCTGCTAATATAGCACCCATTTAAGCAAATGTTTTTTTACTTTTTATTTCTATAATTTGGAAATGTTGGATCACTCATTATACTTTTTAAATATTCTGGAAATGTGTGTCTTTCTGGAAGTCTCACCTTTCCCTTCTGACAGCAACTAATAAACTCTCCATCAGTTGGTATTTCCTTCAGAAAATTTTAAGCCCCACAAAACTGACAAACCACATTGAGTAATCCACAATAATGACTCTCTACTGGGAGTGCTGTAAATAAGGGACTATCCTGAGCTTCCTGAAAACAGATATCATTACAACTTTGTATATCACCATTGGTGTCATGTACAGTATATCAACATCTGTGTCATTAGGCAATATTTGGTCATTAGGCAATGTTTCACAGACATTATGTTTTTCTTCTTTTCTTTGTAGCTCAGTCACACTCAGTTTGTCCTTTTTCAGTCCTTTTTCTTTTATTGTCAAGTCTCTGTTGGTCTTCTTCTCTTAATATTCTTGAAGTTTCGGGTGACTGTACATCTCTCCATCTTTGCTTCTGTTCTCTTGCCATTCTTGTTTTCCGTTCTTTTTTTGTTTTCGCCATTGTAATCTGTAATTGTAAATACAGGCGTTTTAGTTTCAATTGTAATATTTTCTTATATAGCAAACAATAGCAATCATAACATTACTAATATGTATTTTTGACTTGCCTGAAGTATTAATGAATTAAGTTATTTTCCACTTTCTGATGGTCTTGTAGTTGTGGCCTTTTATTTCTTCAAATCTGTAAGATATATTGTGCTTTTTTATTGTACATATTGTTTTTAACTTTCATAAATGCAAAACCAAAAGAGCTGTAATTAAACACCCAAATTATCTGAAAGGCATGTGTAATTTTGTCATTAAGTGAATTCATTAATCAATAAATGTCTGATGTTTAATTGGGATACATGAAAACATAAAGATCTAAGCATATAGGCATTGATAAATAAGGTCAGTGTAAAATTGAAAACATTTTTTTGTAATAATTAATTAAGAATTAATTAATACATTAATATACGTTAATTGAATAATCACAAACTGTCATCAATGCAAAACATGAAGAGCTAATCATGTTTTCCTAAAGAAGGGCATCATTGCAATAAATATTTCATATCCAAACACAAAGAGCTATGAGCAAACTGTAAAATGACCTGAAAAGGATTTAAAATTTTTGGATTAAATTAATTAATTATTCAATCAATGTATGATGTTAAGTAAATAGCTAAGCATCTATGTATTTATAAATAAGGTCATTCTAAAAAAAATAAAAAAATATTAATTATTAATTAATTAATTAATTAATTAATATACGTTAATTAATGAATCAAAAAGACGTATGGCCTCATTCAATTGTGGTTTGGTCAATTGAATAGGGCTCTATATAAGCACATAGCATATATATATTTTTTTATCCATTCTTTTTATTATTGAAGACAGGTTAACAATATAACATTGCATAAAGTACACAGAGAAAGAAGAGGACAGCAGGGCATTCAGGTTTTACAGCAACACAATTCCCCAGCATTTTAACGAAGAGACTGCGTGCAGTTTTCACAATAATCTTACTGGTACATTACTTCATTATTATCCTGTGCCCTGTCTATCCCTCTATGTCTTCAAACATGGTATTTTTTTATTTTTTTATTGTCTACCTCTTAGCAGGAGATAAGAGTACAGAAAATGAAAAATATTAAAATCAACTATGTCAACTTGGAGGGGTAGGAAAAAAAAAAAAAAAGGGGGGGGGGGTAGGAAATACCTGGCATACTTCCAATGCCGCACTGGCTGAGATTCTATTGGTATGAGTGGTCATCCGGGCTCCCCCACGACCGCCATCCTTCGGCACGAGCTTCATTCCCTACTGTCTTAGTCATATCCCCACCTTAATGCTGTAGGCCGAGGTCAGACATGGAGTCCAAATATTTTGGAATAGGGGGACCGTGTTCTGCAGAGCATGGGACAGTCTCTCGTTTACCATAACATAGTTCATTTTCAAAATGATCTCTCTGGAGGTCAGTGTTGCAGCTTTCCAGTTTTTTGCAATACAACTTTTGGTGGCGAGAGCCATGAATTGCCATAATTTGTTTTGGCTTTTAGAGAGACTGGGTCCATGAACCCCCAAATGACAGGTCTCAATCTCTGGCCCAAGTTTGGTTTCTGTCACTTGCGAGAATAAGTCCGTCATCTCTTTCCACACCCTCTGCACTAATGGACACGTCCACTATATATTTAGAAAGACTCCCCTAGCTTTGCACCCTCTAAAACAGTCCTCGCTAAGACTATTGTTAAGCCTGGACATTAGGTAGGGCGTATAATAGGTCCTGTGCAAAACTTTGACTGAGGTCTCAAGTAGGCTATATGTGTAGGAACCTTTTGTTAAGTTGATACAAATTTCTCTCCAGGTTGCTCCATCTAGCTACCTACCTAGGTCTTTCTCCCATTGGAGCATATTTTTTGGCTTCCATTTGTTCAGAGAGCCATTCAGAAAAGAATATAGAGACCCAATGAGGCCTTTGACAGAGGGCAGTTTTGCACATATAAACCACCAGGAATGCTTAGGGGTCCCATGTACCGGGGCTAGTGAGGACATCCAATGTCTAATTTTTCTGTAATTCCATAGTTCACTCTCTGGTATGTGAAATTTAGTGATAACGAAGGTGTGGGATAGCAGAGCATCTTCTGAAAACCCGGTTCCTACTCTTTCCATTGGGCTGCTAATCCACCATTGTCTAGAGGTGAGCCTAAACGCCGTCCCAAATTCTGGGAAAGATCATATGGACAACAATGGCGATAGGAGGGCAGCCAAGCCGCTGACAGCCCCGGACCGAGTTCATTCCGCTAAAGTTGAAGATATTATGGGATTAGAGTGTCGCTGTTTGACGCCTGAGGGGGACCCATCCCAGACTATAGTATCCCACGAGTGGGGTCTCATTTGCCAATTTTCCACAAAGGTCCACAGCGGTTGTAGCTTACCTGAGTGGGCCAGTGGAATGAACGCGAGCTGCGCCACTCTCAAATAAAGTCTCAAGTTCGGACATGAGAGTCCAAACTGAGACTTCTGCCGGAGCATAGTCTTTCTTGCTATACGCGACGACCTACCTCGCCATATAAATTTAAAAATAGATGCCTGGAGTTTATCTAGTTCCTTCATATCTAGCGGAATCGGGAGAGTTCTAAATAAGTACAGTATTCTTGGCAAAACCGAATTTATCTGCCCTGTCCACAAAATATGGTATTTCGCCCAGCATCGCATTTCTTCAATTAGTTGTTTAAATAAGGGCGGGAAGTTGGCGGTATATGTGTCCGTCAGTTTCCTGGTGATTCTAACTCCCAAGTATTTAATAGTGTTTGTAGGCCATTGAAATCTATACTCCGATTTCAAAGCCCCCAGGACCGCATGTGGTATGCCAACTCCCAAGGCCTCTGTCTTTTCAACATTGATTTGTAGGCCCGATAGGGCGCCGAATCTGCCTAGGGTTGACAGGAAGGTGGGAATCGACGTTGCCTGGTCCGTTAGTGTGCAAAGAAGGTCATGCGCAAATAGCGAGCATTTCAAGTGGTGCAGACCCACCTGCATTGCCTTTATCTCAGTGTTGCCGCTAATCTTTTGAGCCAGAGGCTCGATCGCCAGAGCAAATAGCAGTGGAGACAGTGGGCATCCTTGCCGGGTTCCCCTCTGGATGGCTATAGAGATGTTTTCCGGTCCTGGGAGTTTCAGACAGGCCTGCAGATTTTTGTACAGTGTTCTGATAAGTTGTATGAATCTCCCTTAAAAGCCAAATTTAGCTAGCACTGCATACAGATAAGACCACTCCAGTGTGTCAAAAGCTTTTTCCATATCAAGAGCTAGCACACAGAGGGGGGTCTCGCTCTGGAAAGGGCCAAGTGGATGACATTCATAGTCCTCCGTATGTTATCAGCTGTCTGTGTGTCGATGTCAGACAAAACCCGTTTGATCCTTGTGGATCAGATCCGGAAGGAACCCCGAGATCCTATCTGCAATAATTTTGGCTAGCAGTTTAAGATCCCTGTTCATAAGGGATATAGGCCTATAATTCTGTGGGTCTAGTGGGTCCCTGCCTTCTTTGGGAAAGACAATTAAGTCCGCCCTATTTAGCTCTGGGGGCATCGGTTCCCCATTTAGGATGGAGTTGAACAATTGGCAAAGGTATGGTGCCAGGATATGCGCAAAAGACATGTAGTAGGAGTTGGTAAAGCCGTCAGGGCCAGGGGCCTTCCCTGATTTCAAGCTGTTGATGGATTCTAGTATCTCCCCGATACGTCTGAGTTAAGTGTAGCCGTGCTCTGGTCTGAGACCTTGGGGAGGTCGCAGAAATCTAAGTAAAACTGAAGAAAATTTGCATTTGGTTGCAGCTTCGTGGAGTATATTGAGATATAAAAGTCAGCAAACGTTCGCTTGATGATATTTTGGCTAACCGTTATCTGTTCCTTTGTAGTTCTAATCTGCAAGATCCTAGACTTTGCTATCTTCGACCGAAGCTTCTTAGCCAATAGAGAATCCGGCTTGTTGGCCTTGGAGTAGAATAGTTGCTTGGTTCGTCTAAGGGCTTTTCAGTTTTGTGGGAAAGTACTGCGTCTAACTCAAGCTTACACTGATATGTCATCTGGTGAAGTCTAGAGGAGGGGCATGACTGGTTCCTAGACTCTAGGTCCTGCAGCTTAGTGGAAAGTTCCTGCTCTTTGGATTTACATTGTTTTTTAAAAGCAGAAGCCAACTTAATGCTGGAGCCCCGAATAAAGGCCTTGTGTGCCATCCATACCCAGCCTACGCTCGAGTCACCAGGTCTATTACATTCAAAGTAAAGGTGAAGATCTTTTTCAATTTGTTCTGACAGCTCTGGTTTAGCGAGTAAAAGCTCATTCAGTTTCCAAGCATACGGTGTGGATATATTCACCCCTAAGTCAATGTCTATGCTCATCGCCGCGTGATCCGACCAGGGGCATAGCCGTATTTCCACCCTCTTTGAGCAATCAAACAATGACGAAGCGATCAAGAAGTTATCAAGTTGCAAATAAGATAAGTGGGTGTGAGAATAGTGTGTATAGTCCCTTTCATAGTTACATAGTATTTGAGGTTGAAAAAAAGACTTTCAGTCCATCAAGTTAAACCTTTTAAGATCTCCTCTGATCTGCAATATGCGGATTAACTATTAATTAATTAGTTGTTATCCATGATAACCCTGAATTCCCTTTTTAATTAGAAATAAATCCAGTCCTCTTTTAAAGTTATCTATCGAATCCGCTGTCACCACCTCCTCTGGTAGAGAATTCCACAGATTAACCACCCTTACTGTGAAGGACCCTTTTCTTTCTTTAAGGTGGAATCTTTTTACTTCTAACCTCAAGGGATGTCCTCTTGTCAGTTGAAAACTTCTTGGCACAAAAAGCTTCTTTGACAAATCTTTATACTGACCCTGGATGTATTTATATAAGGTAATCATATCTCCTCTTAGACGCTTTTTTCTAGGGAAAATATGTTTAATTTGGTTAGTCTTTCTTCATAACTTAGTCCCTCCATTCCCCTTATTAGTTTTGTAGCCCTCCTCTGTACCTTTTCCAGCTCTAAAATGTCCTTTTTATGAAGTGGTACCCAAAATTGTACTCCATATTCCAAATGAGGGCGTACTAGAGATTTGTATAGTGGCAGAATTATATTTGCTTCCCTGGCTTCTATACCCTTCTTAATATATGCTAATATTTTATTTGCCTTTGCAGCTGCTGCTTGGCTTTGAGCACTGTTACCTAGGCGGTTGTCCACAAGCACTACCAAATCCCTTTCAATATCTGATACACCTAGATTTGCTCCATCAAGATTAAAAATTGCATTTTCTTTCCTTCCCAGATGCATAACTTTACATTTATTCGTATTAAATCTCATCTGCCATTCCTCAATTTTATGTAAATCCCTTTGGAGGGAAAGCACATCATTATCTGATTTAATTACTGAGCCCTGAGAAACCCCACTTCCCCACTTACCACATTAATCCAATCGGAGTATGTTCCATTTACAACAACCCTTTGCTTCCTGTCTTTTAGCCAGCTCTCAATCCATAAGCAGATATTTACTGCAATTTCTGTATCTCTTAGTTTGCACAATAGTCCCCCATGTGGCACTGTATCAAATGTCTTTGCAAAATTCAAAAAGACTACATCCACTGAGTTGCCTTGATCCAGGTTCCTACTAACCTCCTCATAGAAACTAATTAGATTTGTTTGACATGACATATCCCTCATAAATCCATGTTGACTCTTACTTATAATCCTGTTCAAATAGACATATTCTTGTATGTTATCCCTTATTAACCCTTCTGAAAGCTTCCCCACTACAGAAGTGAGGCTCACTGGTCTATAATTCCCTGAATTTGCTCTTGCTCCCTTTTTAAATATAGGTATCACATCAGCTTTTCTCCAGTCATCTGGTAAAGACCCTGTGTTGAGTGAATCTTAAAAAATTAGCTATTACAGAACCCAGTTCCCTTAGAACCCTTGAATGTATTCCATCAGGACCCGGGGCTTTATTAACATTTATTTTTTCCAACCTCTTTTGGATTACTTCCTGTGTTAACCAATTATTTGGCAAAGGTAGTGTAGCCCCATTATGTTGCAGTGTCCCAACCACTGGTACCTCCCTTGTGTATACAGACGAAAAGAACCTATTTAGCTCATCTGCCTTTTCCTGGTCACTAATTTTCAGACGGCCTGTGTCACATTGCAATGCTCCTATAGCTTCCTTCCTCGCCTTCTTCCCATTAATATACTTAAAAAATATTTTAGGGTTAGTCTTACTCTCTTTTGCAATTAATTTTTCATTTTCTATTTTAGCCAGTCTAATTGCGCTTTTGCAAGCCTTGTTGATTTCCTTGTATTCCCGTGAAGCAGTCTCTGTCCCCTCTTGTTTGTGTAATTTAA
Source organism: Discoglossus pictus (assembly GCA_027410445.1). Classification (NCBI taxonomy): domain Eukaryota; kingdom Metazoa; phylum Chordata; class Amphibia; order Anura; family Alytidae; genus Discoglossus; species Discoglossus pictus. The sequence continues at coordinate 375,750,469 of CM050164.1, forward strand.
ATGCCTGTTTTTTACTCTGTATCTTGATCTTTAAATCATTGTTAAGATACATTGGATAGGATTTACTCCTTTTACTTTTATTCCCATACGGTATATTGCTGATGTGTATGTATATTTAGTAAGGATTTAAATGTTGTCCATTTATGTTCAGTGTTTTTACCTATCAGTTCTCTGTCCCAGTCTATACTTTGTAGTGCTGCCCTTAGACCGTTAAAATCTGCCCTTTTGAAATTAAGAGTTTTCCTTGACCCCTTAAAATTTAGTTTTTTTAATTCAATCTCAAATGAGACTGTGTTGTGATCACTGTTTCCCAAAGGTTGCCCTATTCCAACATTTGATGCTATATCAATATTATTTGTGATGAGTAAATCTAAGATAGCTTCATTTCTAGTAGGCTCTTGTATAACCTGGGCCAGATAATGATCCCTGAGTGTACTCAAGAACCTGCTCCCCTTAGATGAACTGCTGGTCTCATTTATCCAGTTTATATCAGGGTAATTAAAATCTATCATCATTAGAACTTGCCCATGCTTAGCTGCATTTCCAATCTGTAACAATAATTGTATTTCCTCCCTTTCAGCTATATTTGGGGGTTTATAGCATACTCCTACTAATGTGGGTGATGCCCCCTCCAGGCGTCCACCAGACCCAAACCGTTTAGTGCTTTCTTAGTTTGTCTTAATTTGTTCGAGTACCGGTCTGTGGCCTGAGTACCCGAGCCGTCTAGGCCTTGGTCAAAAGTAAGGTTAAAATCCCCTCCCATCACCATCATGTTACCGGAGTAAGGTTCTAAAAGCCTCAGGATATGCAGTAGTGATTTATGTGGTGTATTGGTAGGAGCATAAAAGGAAATGAGGGATATTTTTGTCTCGAGAACTGTTCCATGGAGTATAACATAGTTTCCTACTTTATCCACTGTTTTAGACTCTACCTGAAAGGGGAAGTTACGATGAATCAGTATAGAGGCCCCCGCTTTCCTAGTAGCTTGGGTAGAGGAATAACTGGTGGGTAGTCTCTGCTAAGATAAGTTGGTATATGATTGCGGGCAAAATGTGTTTCCTGCATGAATATAATCGATGGCTTAATATCTTTATAATACAGAAGGGCCTTCTTTCTCTTGAACTGGGAATTAAAGCCCTTAACGTTGTGAGTCACAAAAGTAAAGTTTGCCTCAGCCTGTCTAGTCATTGCTAATGTATAGTGTGTGGCTGTAATGTCCAGTCATCTTACCTTGTCCTGTAGAGGGCCAAACAAGGAGAGAGCGGTCGGGAGGGAGCCTAGGCCACCCTTGAAAGCCAAGCACGGCCCACATTGAAGCGTAGGAGGAGAGAGTACACCAGGGGAGAAGGGAAAAAAATGGACACAAATTAAATAAGTAATAACAACTTTGTAAATCTTTACAATTTGTAAAACTAAACATTCTTAGTAACACAATGGATCCTTCAAACACATCTTCCTACACCAGTCGTCTATTCTGACGCCTAGGGGAAGGATGAGTGAACCTGCCACTCTTCCAAAAAAAAACAACAGGAAGGGGTTGACGAATTCCAGGGGAGGGACAAGAGAAAAAAAAAACAAATCAACCTATGAGGGGGAGTATCTCCGGATCTAGAAATCATAGTGTAGGAAGAACAGTATAACCAGCAACCAGTTCACCAATTAGAGAAATAAAGCATTGGTGCTTAAAAATAGGTAGGAAGAAAAAGAAAAAAAAAACCCCAAAATTTATATTCTGTCCCAGAAAACTTGGTAGAAAACAGTCTATAGTTCAAAAAGGAGCAATACTCAACACAGCCGCACTCATGTCTTTTCTGGCTTCTGCTCTGTCACAAGCCGCTTCAGTCTTGGCCCTCTGAGGCTACCTCGATCCGCGCCTGGGTGGGCCAGGTCCGGGGTGAGGATGTGGGGCCTAAAGCTGTAATCTCAGTTGACTGGGTCCGAGCTTTATACAGGACAGTAGACCATTGCTGCTTGGGGTTGAGACTTGGCCCCTTCCGCCGGTGCTCTGATCCCCTGTCCTCGCTCATCCGGGACCATGTGAATAGATTGGAGGATTGCCCAGCCATCTTCAAGTGAGCGGGCAGAGTATGATTTGCCCTTGTGCTGGAATACCAGGGCAAAGGGGAAGCCCCACCGATATTGAATGTTGTGTTGAATCAGCTCTCCCAAGACCGGTTTCATGTCTCTGACCGTTGCCAGCGTGATGGGGGAGAGGTCTGCAAAGACAAGAAGTGGAGCATTATCAGGCCCCTTGATGTCTGGGGATTTTTGGGCTGCTGCTAACACCAAGTCTCTTGATTGTTGCCAAGGAAATCGGATGATAACATCTTTGGGCACCTCCAAGTTTCTTGTCGCCCCTAGGGCTCTATGGGCCATTTCGATTTACAGCCGGGAGGCCGGGACCTCCGGTAGGATCTTGGCCAGTGTCTCTGAGACCTAATTCCTTCAGATTCTGCACCGCTATGGGAATCCCTCTAATTCTTATGTTGTGGGGTCTCGAGCGGTTCTCTAGGTCTTCGTACTTATCTTCCAAGGCCATTATGCGAGAGGAGTTCCGATGAATCTCCCGCCTATCCCGCTCTTGTGCCTCAATGATCTGATCGGTGGTCTCCTCAAGCAAGTGGGTCCTTTGGCCCAGGTCATGAATATCTTCCTTGATGGCCTCAACAGTTTTGGTCATGTATGCTTGGAATAGACCCTCGATCTGGGCTAATGAGCTTTTAGAGAGGTTCATGTCGGGTTGAGGCGGATCAACCTGGCCCTCATCCCCCGATTCTCCCGAGGGGTCTGATGCCACCTCCTTCGTTGCCCTTGAAGGTTTGCAGGACTCTGTGATTCTCTTTGTTGATAGGGCTCTCGTTTCTCCCCATCTCTTGCTGCCGTGTTTTGTGCAGTGAGTTGAACATAGGATCAGATTTGCTGGTTGTGCGGAGTCCCGGCAGGCGGTCTGAATCTTTTAGTAAGTCAGCTGTCTAGTGATAGTGAGGTTGACAGCTATAGCTTTTAGTGTTGCTGTGCTAGCGATCCATTAGGGTACCCCCCTCAAAATGATTTTTAGTCCCAAATGCGCATTGCTTTAGGCATTGGCCTTAATGGACAAGTGCCCTTGGTATAATAAATGCATGGTATACAAGATGTTGAGAAAGCGGCCAATCAGGGTCCCCAATGTCATTGTAACTGGATATAGTCCTGAACAAGAGTGATAAAGAAAATGACTCTTTTGGTATTTTGTGTAGTCCCGCTGCAGTCAATGACTATAATGGTTGTAAGCAGGCCAGTAGAGGTGTTGGCAGCGCAGATGTTATTCACTAGATGGCAGCAGTGCCCCTCTGGTATTCTTAATACTTGAAGATCTTCTAGAGAATCCACATTAAATTGCTTATTATTCTTATCTATAGTTTTGAATTATGCCGCTGTATCCCTTCCAGCCCAGTTACATGTCAGAGGGTTCAGGCACCGATCAGGTAGATGATATTATTTATTTATTCATGTTAGTTGGTATGAGGGCCTCTGTAGTAATAGCAGGGCAAGCAGCCTCCTGGAAAAGGAAGCACCCAAGATGGGTACTAAGCTGAAATTATAGTTGACTCTTTGCAGGATCTGGAAGAATAGATAAATACGCCCCAATTCTTTTTATAAAAGGCTCCAGCAGCTTGCCGCTGTCACAGGTATTTGTTGTGTGTGAGTTTTAAAATTGGACAGCAGGTGGCAGTATTGTATTATGACGCTTGCTTACCAGGCACAGCCCCATGATGTTGTATAAACAGAGTCTTTCAGAGTTGAGATTTTATACTTAATAATTGCCCAGCTATGTCCCTTTGGAGGAACCAGAATATGAATCCAGAAGGTCCCTTAGTTAGAAGGTACACAGTCCAAGCGCAAAGTCCCTTAAAGATTACTTGTATTGAATAAGGGGAGTAGGGCTTGGGAGGCACCAACTCACTTTTACCCTTATGCTGGGTATTCTATGCCTTATCTTCCCCTTTCTTAAGCGTTTGAGAAGGGTTATAGCTGTAGGGTGCTGGGGAGGGTTCGCATTGTAATGTGTGTAGAAAGTTCTTTGCCTCAGGGAGCACTTAGTTGCACACTGCCCTCAGATTTTATGTGTGCTGGCTTGTTGGTGCTTGCTGGGCCAGCGCCCCAAGATGGAGGCTCCGCCGGGTCAGTGTCTCAAGACCCGTCTCCCCTTCCCTCTCCTGCACTGCCCCCTAGCCCCACCAAGGGCCCACCTGGCTCCCGGAGAGCTTGCCCAGGGACTCACCGGCCAGTAGACAGGTCCGCAGGTGGCATTGAGGTGCAGGGGTCGCTGGGTTGCTCTGGTCTCCGCAGGGGCAGCTCCCACTGCCTCGCCCCATCACTTTCCCTTGTCTGTCTGCTAGGGCGTTAGGGTCTGTGTTGGGAGCAGGGCTGGGTCCTCCGATCTGCAAGGGCCTTCCTCCTCTGCCTTTGTGACGCTGGGCCAGGGGAGAGACGGGCACTGCGCCGAGTGCTGCAATTGCCTCTTAGGCCTTGTAGGCCTGGAGCTCCGTGGCTCCCGAAGTGTTGCAGAGCCCCTGTCCCCCCTTGTGTCGCATCAATCTGCTCCGGGGGCAAAGCAGGTGAGAAGGTTGCTAGGCAGGCGCCAATTGGGGTGACTTTCCACCCAAAAAATGAAAATTAAGTACTTTCAAGAGCAGAGCTCTTCCCTGGCACGTCTCTCAGTGTGCCTGGTGGCCACGCCTCCCATAGTATATTTTTTTAAAATAGTTTTTAGTTAGTGAACTTCTATCCAGAAGCAAGGTCTTCACTAACTAAAAAATTCTGTAAAAAAATATGCTCTGTCCTTATATAGAGCCCTATTCAATTGGCTTCATTGAATTGCGATTTGGCCCTTAATCATGTTTTCCTAAAGAAGGGCATCATTAAATCATATACCTGTAAAGTTGATGTAATTGCCGATGAAATGCTGCAGAGCTCACACTTTCAGCCTTATTAAATTGCGATTCAGCAAATTTAAAGGGCTCTATATAAGCACAGAGCATATTTTTTTTTACAGAAGTTTTTGTTAGTGAAGACCTTGCTTTTGCATAAAAGTTCACTAACGAAAAACTTATGTAAAAAAAATATGCTATGTGCTTATATAGAGCCCTTTAGATTTGCCGAATTGCAATTTAATAAGGCTGAAAGTGTTCAGGCAGGTGCAGAGATGAGCAAACTGTAAAATGACATGAACAGCATTTTTAATGTTTGTATTCAATTAATTCATTAATCAATACAAGTATGATGTTTAAATGGCATACATGCAAAACCTAAAGGCCTAAGCACTTATGTATTCATAAATAAAGACAGTATAAAATATGAAATGTAGCATGTGTCAGAGTAAAATAAACTGATGAAAATATTTAACTGCTTTGAGGGTTCTATCCCTGTCAGCCAATGAGCAGTAATACAAATACATATGTGCAGTGTAAAATATATATTTTTTAGTGCAGTGTAAAATATGCATTATTACTAATTAATAAATTAGTAAATGTTAATAATTAATTAATCAATAAATAAATGTATTAGAAAGAGCAATGTTTCTCTTTTTTACAGTGAGATTATTTTTTAATTAATGTGCCACAGTCCTCCCCCAATGGAAGTCTCAGAGCATAATAAACTGATTTAAATATTGAACTGCTTTGAGGGTCCTATCCCTGCCAGCCAAGGAGCAGTAATACAGATATATAAGTGCAGTGCAAAATGTTCCGTTTTTTTGTGCAGTGTAAAATATACTATTTTTTTTTGTAATTGCTAATAAATAAATTACTGTACATTTATGTGTGTTAATAATTAATTAATCTATGAATAAATGTATTAGAAAGAGCTAAGCATTTATGTATTCTTAAAGTTAGGGCAGTGGAAATTATAAGATTTAGCATATATATATATTTTTAATAATATTTCATTTATTTTTAATAATAATTAATTAATAAACTAATATACTTTAGTGTAAAATATACAAAAACAATTCTAATTACTAATTAATAAACTAATGTACGTTTATATACATTAGTAATTAATTAATCATTGAATAAATATATTAGAAAGAGAAGTGGAAAATATCAGCTTTAGCATATTTTTTTTAAATAATTATTTTTTTAATAATAATTAATTAATTAATAAATCAATCAATATACTTTACCTATTTGTAATTAATATCCAGCTCCTGAAGAGCTTATAAACTCTTTGGATTTTCCGGCAGCAGAAAATGTACAGTTGGACTGTTCCTCACCTAAGGAGGAAGTGTTAGAAATTTGCACACTGCAGTATATATAGCCTGCATGCTAGAAGCAAAACCTTTTGCAAAACCGCCAAGTTAGTGTTGTAAAATGACGGCGAGCATTTTGCGTCTGTCTTAATGGTATATTTTGAACATCGTACATGCCTGGCGGTGAGTTGCGTGCTACTGCCTCGTTTTCATTTTTTTCAGCTGTCATTTTATTTCTCGCTTAGACGATTTCTAGTCTTTACAAAATGCAAATATATGCCTCGAATTAACTTTCAACTTCACTCACAGGCTTCCTGGCTATCCCCCTCATTTCAGTCTAAGTCCCGCGTGCTTCAATGCCCAAGCCCTGTGAGCTCGAAATGCTTCAATGCCTCAACGTCTAACTTTGCAAAGCTCGCAAGCGTGACAACAACTGGCAGTTTGACAACTATTATATGTGATATATATATCACATATATAGTTATGAGTGTGTGTAACGATTGCGATGTTGGTCACGCTTTGCGAGCCCGATTGAGGCCCATAGGGCCACAATTACGAGCATCACAAAGCGAGGAGAGCCGTCGACCATGCAGGACTTAGGCTACAATGAGCGCGAAAGCACTGTGAGCCTCGCGAAGCGAGCAGTCGAGGCACGCAGGATTTAGGCTGCAATGAGCACCGAAGGCGCTCATTGCACTGCGCGCCTCGCAAAGCGAGGTGAGCAGTTGAGGCATGCAGGACTTACGACCCGTACGACCAAAACCCGTACATGCACTGTGTGCCTCGCTAAATTACGACATTAACTGCCGAACCACGGAACTGAAAAGACATGAAAAAAAAAAACAAATATGCCTCAAATTAACTTACTTACACACACCGCAGGGTGAGAGGCAGGGAGCCTGTGAGTCAGGTTGCAAGTTAATTTGATGCATATTTGTCCTTTTTTCATGATTGAAAATCGCCTAAGCGAGAAAAAAAATGTCAAAAAAATGCAAAGCGAGGCCCAAGGACGTAAAACTATCCCGAAGGATGTAAAAAATAGCTGTAAGCAGTAACACTTACCGAAAGACAGTAACACTTAATCCAAGCCATTAACATTTAACACTTAACCCAAGGCAGTAACACAACCCAAGACAGTAACACTCAAGTGCAAGGCCTACACAGGGGGAGAGGATTGCAATGCCCGGGAAAGACGCTCATTGCGAGCCATGCGATGAGCGCCAAAGGTTCTCAGAGGGCCCATAGCCTTGCATTGTGTGTCAAATAATTTTACTCCCGTCATTTTTGACGAGCAAATTCTTAGTTTAAGTATATATATATATATATATATATATATATATATATATGTGTGTGTGTGTGTGGTGTATAACTATATTTGTATGTGATTTATTTAATGTCAGTAATATATGTGTTAAGTAAATTAAGTATACTAAGTATACAATAACTTGATAGAAATAGCAATAAACAGAACCTAACAGACTACTCTCACTCTCATCACCTCTCCTATGCACGTTAAGACACCCACCAACTCCTAAACCTGCATGTTCACATAGGAAAGGTCTTTTATGACCTGTTCCTTCCAATTAACATGACATTCGCATTTTCTATTGGTTCCTATGGCACAACTTGAAATTCAGCAAACCACTCAGATTGGCTAATTTGCCTATACGTCACATAACCCACCCCCTACTTATGCTAGGCAACGGATGATACATGGGTTTACATATAGCGAGGACAAACTGAGGATTGGAATGGGGCCCTAGTTTTGCCACCAATAATATGATCTATCAGAAGATGGAAGGGGCTGCATATTCAATGAGTGAAGAAATAATTAATTCCCTATGTATGTTTTCTCACTAAAGTTTCTATTTGGTTTTAAATTACAGGAAATATACTTTTTCATACTGAACATTTCACTTTACTTTTAAGTTCTGTGGTTGTGAAAATTTTTCAGTTTTCTTCCAACAAAATCCATACAGTGCACTTTCACTTGAATGTGGAATCATTTACATTTGCCTTTCTTATTATTTCAGAAGTAATTTGTAGAAGTATGACTGGAAAGAAAGTGTGGTAAATAATTGGGATAACCTTCCAGAAAAAGAGGTAATTTAGGAATGAATATAAGGACTATCTTGTTTTAGCTTCATGGGAGTGTGCCATCTAGATGAGACTATTGACAAATATCTAGTCTCAAAATCTGTATTTCACAAGGCAAGAACTAATATTCAGCTTCCAGATGAGCCTATTGATTGGTATCTAGCATAAAATTCTGTATTTCACGGGGGGAAGAATTAATATTCAGCCTTCACTGAAGAGGATGAATCTCATGGTGATTTTTACTAGTGGACAGTAATATGACAGAGATATACATTTAGATTGAATTTCCTAAGAATTTCTTTTGGCATAATACCCTTCCAAAATGAATTGTGCATAGGGTATCCTTCAACTGTGGTGTCAAATAGGAACTGTAGACTTCTTTTATATTAGCTTAAGGACTGAATTTCAACAGTGTTAGCCTATATAATAATTTGTGACCATATATACATTTTCCTACTTTGGGGGTTGTACATTTCCTATGTCTAACATATGAAAAGGAAAACCTGAGTTTGACAAAATCCTATGACTGTTTTTGTCCATGTTTCCTTCTTTCCGACTCTTACAAATCTGCCATTCCAACATAGAAAGCTCTTAACACTGAACTTTAACCTCTCTTCTGTATCATTACTTCCTACAAAATTAGTCTACAGGAATTTACTTTACACCAGTTCTGTAAATTCCCTATCTCACTCTCTTAAGACACTTTCAAACTGTAAAAAGTTTCTATTCACTAAAAAGCTTTGATTTTGTAACATACAAATGCTAATAAGAACAAGTGTCCTGGTTTATGCTCAGTTTTTGCTTTTTCTGCCCCATGATAAGTTTACAAAGCATGACTGAGATTCTTTTATAAAAAAGGTGGTCCTACAGTACAATTTTATAAGTTATGTAAAGATGTCACGTTTCTATGGGAGCATTAATATCACAGCCTGAGATTTTCTATATAATTCCCAAATGTTTTAAACATTCTTTACTGTAAAAGTGGCTCTTTTTGCCTCAAAGGGAAAACCGATCCACTTTCCATTGAGAAAGCATCCTAGTTTTTATTCAGCAAGTACCGTGCAGTGGAGTATTCAGACTGATCCAATGACCGCTGTGGGTGAATCTCCTAGAAATTAGATACAACATCAATTTATAACTCTACCAGTTTTATTTAAAAAACAAAACAAAAAAAAACAAACAACAAATAGCAGTAAATGAGTTAAACTAAAAGTCTTGTAATGGTATATCTCTATCGCCCATATAAAAGACAATAGGGGTTTAGAGAAAGAAGCGAATACAAGAAAATAAAGTGGAGTACAATGGAAAGCCTACACTGAATAAATAAACAAGTTTACGTGTACATATTTGTATACGCAGAGAGTTCATATCAACATGATCACATACTTCTGTTGTTGCTCATTTCAAAGAATCTAAAAAAAATTCTATGACAAAAAATATTTGGTGGGCTAAATCCTTGTGAATGTTATGTGTACCCTAGAATCAAACACTGAATTCTTTTAGACTAAAGTATAATTGCGTTGAGCTACTCTGAAGATAAGATAACGATGTGGACATTTCCAGAGTGGTATCTTCAAAGACAAACGGGCCCATCACAAAGCACCATAAACTAGTAACTTTACCTTACAAGAGTCCATCCATAATAACGCAGAGTATTAAACAGACAGAAGAATCAATGGTCATTAAGAAAAGTCATTATAAAGTATAGAAACATGACAGCATCTACAAAACAGATATATAAAGTGATATTACAGCACCAAGTTACACCTCGCTATCCTTTCTGTATATTATTGTTTATTTACTTTGTTCATGGTATTATACTCAGGACCAGTAAGTACTCAATACTACCGACTCTCTATCCTTTTTTATATATTAAAAATGTTTGTGTGTTGTATTATATTCTACAACAAATGTGTCTCCGTTTAAAACTGACTATTATTTCTCTAGAATTCCAAACAAGGGCACCATAACTTATCACGTATACTTCCATCCTTTTTTTTATTTTAAACAAAGATACTTTTTGTAAGCTCTAACTGGGATGTTGTAAGGTGTTACCCCCTCCAAAGACTGCTTTTCTTTCTGAATATGGTTTTGTACAAAATGTATATATTAATATGAAATGCACAAGTCATAAGGAAGCAAAATAAAATAATAACAAGTATTTTATGTTAAAGGGATGTTAAAACCATGAACCCATTTGCTGGTGTAGGAGTAAAGATATCAAATACTTATTGATTTGGATAGCATAATTTAAAGGGCCACTGTAGTATTTTACTCTTTTGAAAAACTGCATGTGATAATGGGGAAAAACACAGCCTTTACCTCATTACCTTTTACATGCAATTTTGCTGCATTGAGATCCACCATTTTGCTTTCAAATGATAAACTTCCTGAGGTAGGAAGAGACTTTCTAAGCAGAAAAAAACTTCTATTTGTTCTTAAAAAAAGTGGTAGCTTCATCTGTCGCTGCAATCATTAGTTTTATTGGAAGGACCATTATTTCCTAAGTAAAAAACATGGGACCTTGAAATAAAGAAGTATTGCACCTAAAACTGAAGTATATAAAGTCTGCTTATTTTTGCTTTCTAAAAACATTTAACTCATTATCCAATGTATGTATTTAAAAAATTACTACAGTGGTCCTTTAATCATTTACACATTTCTCTTATTCAGTGGCCAACACTTTGCTCAACACTCCACTTTTTGGTTTCAGGAATTTCTGTAAAACATGGAAAGATGGCATATCTATCAAATTTATCAACAAGTTTACCAAAATAAATCTCAGTAGATATTGTTTTTAGGTAAAACAGCTGTTAAATGTATCCAGAGCTATGTTATCTAGCCCATACATAACTAAATCCTCTAGTGCTGAATTAGGATATATCTGAACAAAAATCTTGGTTGATGGATGCAAAATAAGCTAAAATATGATTGTAATTATCCAAAAAAACTGACAATATTAACATATTTTCTGACAAATTAATAGTTTTCCTTCCATATTATGAATTGGGTTCTTGCCATTTTAACAGTCTTTGTTTACAAATCTGCGGTACCTAGTATCATAGCAGTAATAAGTGCCGATCTTCTATGTTATATTAACACTTGATGAATTATGGACTATATATAAACATTAGTGCCAAGCATGAACAGATAAAAAGAACTACTGGAGCGCCCATGCAAAAGAGTTTCATTTGTTTATTGAATAACTGGTAAGCAAACAAAATCAGTATTGACGAAGAAAAATCTAAAATGTTGTGTTTTCGACTGCCGCAGATAACATGTGTTGAGGTTGGACTTGCCGAAGCGATCATTCCTGATAAGAGTCTGCATCTGTTATCGTGATAATAGTCTGCAGTGGCTATTGCAGGCAAACTTACACCTGTCAGAAAAATGTATGACAGCCTTCTGAATTGACACTTTTTTAACTCACTTTACAACTAACATGGGGTGGAGAGAATTTGCTGGAAGCTATAATGCTAAGTTAAGATACTGATTTAATTTCTATACAGTTACTGAACAAACACATAATTGTTGGACCAATACAATGGCCCTTTAAGTACATAATTGTTTTCTTGAATGAGGTCCTAATAGATTTAAATTGTGTTCTTTGCTCAATGATGTCTACAACAGAATAAAAAAAGGAAAATAAACGTTACTAGAAAAACGGGATATTTGTCAGGTTACATACTTGTGCACCGCTCATCCGAGAGCACTGGAGAAATCAAGACAACACATATAATAAAACCAATTCTAGCCTCCTTATATTACAAGAAATGTCTGAACAAACATCCAGGAAAACACGAATGGCTTCAAATTTAATTTATGGAAAGAAAGGGTGGAGAAATGAAAATTCCCTGTTGCTCTCAACCCTTTCTAGGACAATAAGGTTGTTGGACATAATAAACAGGCATTCTACACTGATTTTTCCAATATCACATGTAATAGGTGGACAACAAACATGTTATGGCTCTGCTCCTGGACACAAACACACCAAGTGAACATCACTTTTTACTTTGCTCTTGCATTAACATAATCAAAACAGTGGTTTGTGTAAGATCACATGGCACAATGGTGTTACGTGCACTTAACATTGACATTAACCCTATGGTATCTCCAAAGAACAGTTAACAAAACAAACCATTATTCAACAGGATGAAAAAAAATCAAATTTTTCAACAATTAGCTTTGTTTAGAATAATGTGATAATGTGTGAAGTTTAAAAGTAAGCACAAAGAATATTAAGTTAGGGAGTCTAAGTTTTTTCCTTGAAGTAGCTAACAATGGTGATCTAGCCCTAAGCACCAACAACATCAGTAAGTATGTATATTTTGGTAGGATTCTAATATACTGAAATTATTTGTATCCATTCTCTAAGATGGACTACACAAAGTAAATTGTTCATCTTATTATTGCTTTACACTTCATTGTTTTCATGGAAGTGATGCTCTGTAACTTCCAGTGCGCTCCTGAACCTGTTTTTCTAATATATTAATTGTAAGAGAAAATATGAGTAAAATTCTGAGAGAGTAAGGAACAGAGGATGGGCAGTATTTTTTAACAGGTACAATTTAAAAAAAACAAAATAGTCCCATTGCCCCAACTAAACATTATATATCATTCGCTTGAACATAATGTAAAATGTCTTTTGGAACTGCACGCATTATAGATGGGTCACAATTTGGAGATCGAAGCTGTATGAAACTAAATTTAAGGTAGTCTGAGCTAAACCCAAAATATACCATTCTCCTTTTTAGAACCAGGCAGAGATAAGACATACTAGTGTGAGGTCTTCATCCTGGTAAAAATGGAGTATTTTCTGCCCCTACCTTTCACCACAAAACAGAACTGGGACGTGTATTGAAAAGGAGACACAAAACCAGAAATCAGCTAAAAAATGTCCCTGGTGATCTCATCTACTGCTATAACAAATATTTAAACACCCTATAAGTCCAGCTCCAGATCCTCCAGCTCTTCTTCTATTGCTTTCCTCCTCCCCAGCTTTTCTAACTGCTCTTTGGATGGCTGCTTGATCTCCCCAGAGTCTATTTTCTGCTGTAGGTCCTCCACTTGACGCAGCTTCTTGCGCAGGTTCTTGATTTTTTTGGCCCTCTCACCTGCAGCATTATCATTTGCCAGTGATCCATCACTGATCACTGCAGGCTGTGAAATATTGGTCTGCTCTAATTCTTGCCGAATCTCTTCGACAGACTCTTTCTCGCCCTTCTCCTGCTTCCTCTTCTCTTTGCGCTTCAGGTTCCTCTTGGCTGTTTTGGATAAGTTGGTGTCTGCATCAGGTCTGGAAGGCTGCTGGGTTTTGCCTGTTTGGTCATCTGTAGGGCTCATACCAGGAGGTAAGGAAGGCTTGCTTTTGAAAAATTTCACATATTTATTTTCATAGCTGCAAGAAAGCAAAACCAGAAAGACACTCAATTAATCAGAGACACCTGGACTACACTTTGAAGTTACATACCAATGATCCAACCTGAAAAGGACTTTCTTAACAGAAGCAGATGCATGTCTTGGCTATATATATCCAATACAGACAATATAATTGTGATTCTCCAATACATACCCAGAGCTTTAACATTAACGTGAAAGCTCTACACATCTCTAATACTAATGGATGAATTATTAAACTAGTTTATTACTGTAGTTTTAATTAAAAAAATAGAGTACTCAGCAGCCATAAAATACTGTTTAATGCCAAAATTAAAGCTGTTCATTATCGCTTAAGAAAACAATGTTCAATATTAAACATTTTATTTCAAACATTAGCTTCTCAGCCCCCAGCCAAAATTCTGGGCATTTTAATAATGAAAAGAAAAAACATACTTAGAAGAAGGTAGTTGTCAGGCAAGCTGTTGGATTCAAGTTCTTCCGACTAACTTTCTGTTTCATTTCAGAAACAGTGTAAGCTCACAATGGAGCTGTGCTAGGCTACAGAAGTGAAAGAAACGTATTGACTATTCAATTCATATATAGATCTTAATGGATAGAACAACATGCTAGGTTCTTTCCTCTGAACTAAGTTTATTTATCATTTCCTTTTTTTAAAAGGAAGTTAATATATAATCTTTAATGTACTATTCTATATTTTACCATAGAAAAATAAAACCCAAGTAGTGAAGTTAAAAGACTATTTTATACGATCTAGACATGTTTACATATTAGTGTTAGCAGCAAAATACAGCATCTATCTATCTATATGATGAACCTTCTTGTTGAAGTAATATAGGTATTATAACAGATAAGAAATGTACTATTAATCTTGTTCAAACAAAACTTCAGAATATAGAAGTCTAATTAAAAGCACAAAATTGCAGAGTAGTTTTTGCATTGAAAAATACGTACACAGGAACTTCCTCTTGAGGCACATATCCCTCCTTCACTTTCCTAGGTTTCCTCCAAGTGCCGTCTGGACGCTGAGTGGCTGCTATGTACTTTCCTAAAAACAAGATAATGTTGTTAAAAATAATAATGCTAATCACAAACTTCACAAATCCCCCTATCTATGTAAGGAAAAATAATGGTAATTATTTTTGTAATCAACAACCTTTCCGCTTGAAACTCTACAAATGTCACTAAAAGGATATGTCTCCTAAAATAATGTTATATGTTAAAAAGATCCCCCATCAAGAGCAATCATCAAGGGCCCCACCTTGTAATCTAGAATATGAGTCTGAGCTTTAACCTATTTGGCCAGGATACGTTCAATATATATATATATATATATATATATATATATATATATATATATATATATATATATCTATAGTAAATAAAAAAGTACATCTGTGTTCACACTTGAATGTCTAAAGCAAGTTAAAAAACCTGCTTCCAGCTCAGAGTTCCGAGAAAAACAGTTATTACACTGTATTCTGGGAAGTTGAGCTGGGACACACAAATATGCCCACAAATGCCTCGCTCTTCATTCCGTAGCCATCATCAATCATGGCTTCCTTTAAGCTTATGCCTGCTGTATTACACAGCTTTAATGCAAAGCCAAGGTTGGAATAAACACAGACTGAATATCCAATCCATGTACAGCTGTTTCAAGCTTACTGGCTATCATCAGCATGGAGCGGGATCTCAGCCTGTGTTGTGGAAATTATGAGTAGGTAGAGTTCACCACAACATTATATATATATATATATATATATATATATATATATATATATATATATATATATATATATATATATATATATATATATATATATATATATATATATATATATAATATGTGTGTGAGTGTGGGGAATAATCAAAATATTTATGAGCCAACAGTAACACTTTTATTGTATCTCCCTGACTGCCAGGATTCGTCAAGCCCAGCTTTAAGGGATTTATTTTACAAATATTTACATTATAGAATTGTATTAAGCACTGAACACAGAGAATGTGCTGGTCTCTGGAGTAACACTAATAATATTCAGCTAGAAACCTCCTCCCTCTATATCTTCTTAAGTGCTCAAATGCAATTTCCTTCATGTAACAATGTTAACTAAATGCTGAATATATCTCACAAAACAACATATCTAACACAGCAAAGATCCGGGATATAAATACAAATTCTCTGACATGGAACAATGGAATAAAAATCCCAAAATCTAGTCTGAATCATTTTGGCAGAATAATACAAATCAACATAACCAAAGTCGTAAGGGAAAAAGTCATAGTAATAACAAACGCGTAACAGTAGTGACCACACACTATTTCTGCTTTAAACTGATCATAGGTCAAAAATTTACAGACAAATGACAAATTGAAGAAATATTTCCTACACTGTCAAAACTCATGCAGGAGTCACAGAAACAAGTATATGAAGCTCCCACGCTATTTACCTAGAGAAGAATACAATGCGGTACTTAATTCATTGTAATAAATGTGATATATCATCAAGAGTAAAAAAGAACCCACAATTAATTTTGCAGAAATATAACACCATTTCTCTTTGTCACTTTAATTAATCTTATTTGTGGTTGTAGCTTATGGCCGAATAAGAGATAAGTAAAAATGGCAGAAATTATATGATGACAGTGGTGTGATCAGATACATTAAGCACTGGCTAGTCTGAGGCAATGGAATATGAGATGTTTGTTCTCTTTTACTAAGAAAGGAGCAGAGTGTGGATTTTGGATTTGCAAGTGGACATGTGAGGAAATGTCAAGACTACTTGTTAGTCTTACAGTGAGTGGTCTCTGTTATTGGGTTATACATGAGGGTATAATGTAATGTAAGGAATATTTGTTTTAGGGGACCTGCCCTGCAGGAGGTAACAGGTTTCAATGTAGTCTATTGTGGCAGAAATAATCTTACCTAAGCCACAGCATTATATTATAGAAAATCTAGCATATTACCAGCAATTAATCTAGTTTTTTTTTAGAGTGATGGACACCAACATTGATTGATGCCAAAAAGGTCTGGACTGTATTGACAACGCATTGAGCTTTCATGAAGAAATAATTGGATTCATCTGACACTTCCACATCACAACTTGACAGAGCGAGGCGGTGATAGCTTTGCAAGGATGTCTTTGCACTGTGTTTTATCCGCTGAAAAAAGGTATTTTTTTCCATATCATAAAAGACTCCAGTAATGTAGGTGCACCTACATTTAATTTGTAATAAAAATCAAAGTAAAGTATTACGGATTAGTAACTTACAAATTAAGGATTATTTTATGAGACAAACCATGAGCTAATTTAGAAAAAGAAGGAAAGACACCCTTTTAAAAAAAAAAAATCCAGATAAACTCCTGTATTAGATAAATTATTCAAATAAAAAAAGAAGATTTTAGATTAAAAAGTCAAGTTTTTATTAACACATTTAAAATAGAAAGTTTAAAACATGTGCCATTAGACTGTGCCATTAGTATTTTAAATATGTTTTAAACTTTCTATTTTAAATGTGCTAATAAAAACTGACTTTTTAATCTAAAATCTTCTTTTTTGATTTGAATAATTTATCTAACACAGGAGTCTACCTGGATATTAAAAAAAAAAAAAAATGGTTTAAAACCACATCCTTCCAGTAATCGGCCTATATTATTAATAAAAATATGGATAATAAGGTTTTCGGCCTTACTTTACTTACTTTACTCCCTAAGATATTTACCTTCCGATATTTTAAAAATTAAACCATGAGCTAAGTAAAGGATAGTTATATGAATAAAAAAAAAGAAATCCCATACCAGCAAATGTATCTAAAACTGCTAAAAAAATTAACCAATGAACATGTGTTTGTGGTAAGCAAGTATCACAGATTACGTTGTCAAGACTGATTTGTGAAATAAAGAAGGATGTGTAAATTGAATTTCCAAACACAACAGTTGAACAGGTAAAGGTGAAAAGGAAGGTATTTGTTGTTTTCAGTGATTTTAAGTCTTTTACATGTATTTTATATTCCTACGGACTAGCACTTCACAAAGAACAATAACGATCTTGACAATAAAGATAGGTTGGTTCTAGGAAAGGAACCAACCTATCAGTGCTTTAAGTGTTTTGTATGTCATTTACATCCCTATGGACAGGAACTTCACAAAGAAGAATAATACTAATAATGATCTTGATAATAAATAATAGGTCGGTTCCAGGGTAGGAACGTGAATAAATATTTTGCAAAGTGCTGAATACATTTTTGTTGAGGCAGGGACTCTAAAGTATTGGAATAGAGTGATGTCTGCCATAGGACGGAGGTGAATTTAGGATATCACTGTAATAAAAGCTTTACAGAGTGCAGTTCCCATACTGCTTAATCCGGAAAGTATACCCCTTCTTTGTTTGTTGCCCCACAAAAAAAATAAATCCTTGTAGTATATTCTTCATTATTTCCACTTACTACCTACCACAGCGAGTTAGTTATGCCGTCTCTGTATACATACATCAAACAGGTTAAGCATACGAGAACGGTCATTAAATAAGGTGCATTCACTGACACAAAAAAAAGGCCATTTTGATATTAATTGCAAAAAGTCTGTTTAAATGACACTTTAAAGGGACATGGAACATTTCTCGATTGACTAGGAATATAATATATTTATTTACTTTTGTGTAATGTGCTTTATTGTGAAGTCCTTAATGCTCTGTTTCATACTGCAATTTCCTTGATACTCAACACAGCAAAGCAAGGAAGTATCACTGCACATGCTTTGATACTCCTACACCCACGGGACAAGCGCTACTGTCAAATGATATATTGTATTATCCCAGCATAATAAGATTGAAGATCCTGTGCTGCCGGTTACATCACGATTTACCTATAAACACTTGAAGATCTACATTCCAAAGGATGATTATAAGTCACAGCCTTTCTATTTATCTGTATTATAGAACAAGCCACAACAAGAGGATGACTAAATAATACAGAATGTCATTTTACTTAAAGTTTTCTACACTATAGTTTATCACAGATAATTTGGGATTACAGTGTCCTAGAGTGGCTACATTAATGATAGTGCCTTATTGATAAAATCATGAATACGTGACGCAATAAGTAAATGTGGACAAAGGAGAGGCACCACACAATGCACAGGACAGGATGATAGAGAAGGGTGACAGTGTGCAGAAGGCAGGATGATGGAGAGGTGCCACATAGTGCACAGCCAAGGATGGTGGAGAGGTGGCACACTGTACAAAGACCATAATGATGGATAAAGTGTCATGTAGTACACAGAACATGATGATGATGGCTACCATGTTGGAGTGGTATCAAGCAGTATCAAGATGGAGTGATGCCAATGAGTACACACAGCAAAACATTAAAGAGCCATTTGCCTCACTGTGAGTGCTCTTCATGGTGTATGTTTAAATAATCATTTTTTTAGTACACTAATAACAGCTAAGAAACCTACAGTTTTAAGTCTGTTTACATAAAGTATATCCTGCCTATTGGCTGTTTCATGGTTAATAACAGATGCTGAGCCGAGGGTGATGACTCTGATTTAGAGCAGGTTTTTTCTGAACTCAGTAATGGAGAGAAAAGTTAACCTATAACTCACCTGTTTAGGTGACTTCCGCATCCCATACAGAAAGATGCAGTAAGAGCTAATCCCGGGTTTTTCTTTTGCTCACTACACAGAGTGGCAGCTGTGGCAAACTAGGGGCTCGTGTAAACACAGATTTAAATTGGTTTGATTTCTTAGTGAAAACGCTGGTATTTAAAAAAAAAAAAAAAGTATTTCAACATGCTTTTAGGCGATGTTTACTGTGATGTGGTCCAAATTGTACTGAATTAATTGGCTTTACTGAGGGTCACAGTATAGTTTAGAATGGCATAGGGTGACTAACACTATATAGGGCAGGGTAATGGCACAGAGCAGTAGGAAGGTGGGTGTCACACACTACCAGATAACGAGGAGATCACAGCACACTATGGTATAGGGCTGTGTACACTATAGCGTTATATAATGGGGATAATTATAGTTTGTCACACAGTACATGGTGCAGGGGTGTCACACAGTACATAGATAACGATGATGTCTGGGCTCAGCACTTTATACCCGACATGATGGCTGTGTGTAATTGTCACTGCTCACAGAAACTGCTACACCATAACGTGATCAATATCATATTACACAGAGTCAGACGAGTGCGCACATTATGTGTTTGACCGCGCTGTGCTTTGTGTCCTCACACTGTACTTCTCCCCGTGTTACACTCACCGGATTCATCGGTAACATAGGGAGTCGCCATCTTGGTCCTCTCACCACGTTAACTACCCTCCCCCATGCGTGACGCTAGATCGAGGGGCGGAGCGTCCTACAGAAACAAGACGCTGGTGTGATTGACAGGTTGGGTGCTTTGTAAGAGAGCTCCGCCCCCTTCCTCGTGTAGCGTCACAGTCTGTCAGCTCCATAGCTAGCGAGTCTGTCAGCTGCATTTGGTTTATGTGTCTGTACAATGATCTATTATAAAACTAGGAATTTTACTGCTGCCTTTTATCTTGCTGTTTGTTTGTTTTGTTTCTTATGGGGTAAAACACCTAACATTATATATAACATTATATATATATACAAGAGATTGCATTTATTCCTGCTAAAGGGACTCTGTCACCTCAAAACTAAGTTTTATGTTATTTCTATAGAGCATAAGAAACTGTTTACATAGTATTAGCCATTTGTTTCCAAAGCGAACAATTCCTGAGACATTCCATATTGTTGGTCTTGCATTTTTTTGCAAATAAGCAGCTCCTCCATACTAATTAGCAGATCGGTCCAGTTTTGTCCCCACCAGCAGTGGCGTGCAAAGGCCAGTAGGTGTCGTGAAAGGGTTTCTTCAATATGTTGTTAGAGTGACGGCTAAAGTTAGGGTTTAGGGTTAACCTAGTGACCTGTACTATGTATAGCTTAATATCTGCCATTACCCTAACCCTAAACCTTAACACTAAGAACAAACTGAACAAAGTCTTGGCATGCCACTGCTGGCAGGGACAAAACAGGAAAGATCCTAATTAGCTGCTTTTATGTGCTAAGAAAGTTTGCAAGTTTTCCATCTTGTACAGTGCTTTGGAGAAAGCGCTATGGACACTGGATTCCAAGCTCAAAGACAGGGCCCTCCATCCTTTGCAATATTAAAATATTGTTTTTGCCTTTAACTTAACCCCTGTATAGCGCTGTTTGTCTATGGTGCATAAGGTCTAAACTGTGGTATAAACACCAATGTTATCATACAGTTCAATCCCATCTTCAAGCATAACAAGTGCACCCAACAACAAATTAGCATATTGTGCTGAATATTAGCCTAAATGAGCAGTATAATCAATGCTATTTGGAAAATAGAGAAAAATATGTTAGTACAATTTATAGACTTTAATAGAATAATAAAAGGCTCACAAAACAATGAAAATAAAATAAACCCTTTAAAGCTGGGCTTGACAAATCCTGGCAGTCAGGGAGCCACAATAAAAATATTACTATTGGCTCATACATATTTATATACATCCATATACCACTCCTTGTTTTCTAAGGAATGTTAGTGGCTCCTACATTTGTCAATCCCCCTGCCTTTAATGGATATAGGAAATCATGTTTAAGGATCACTTTAGTGGTCCTGCTAAGGGCTCTCTAAAGAACTGTTACGTTGTACTTGATAAGATATATATAAAAAAACTGTATTACGTGTTTACATTCCCTTTAAACAATGATTACTTTTTTTAAGTCATGGCCCAAGCTCCAAATCTCTTCACCCTCTGAATGATATATTGTCTCTGGAGCAGTGGCAGAGCTAGAACTTTTCCTGCCGGGGCTATCCCTGAGCATGGCGCCCCCTCTCACCATGCAAATGTTATACTATATATATACTAGCGACTTGCCCGTCAAAAAATGACGGTCAATAAAAATTAAATGTTGTGAAATTTGTTTGCAACACAAAATGAGTCCGCTCCCTTTGTCCCTTTTTTTTTTTCTAAAAAGAAATACACATTAATTTTTTTTACTTTTTTTTTTTGTAACTTTCAACTTATATTCACATTTTTTTTTATTTTCAATAACAATATAATA
This sequence comes from Discoglossus pictus, assembly GCA_027410445.1. Lineage (NCBI taxonomy): Eukaryota > Metazoa > Chordata > Amphibia > Anura > Alytidae > Discoglossus > Discoglossus pictus. Next base: position 375,772,292 of record CM050164.1, read on the forward strand.
ATGTCTTAATTTTTAATGCATACATATTGTACTTTTTAATGCATACATATTGTAAAGTCTAACATTACATTTTGTAACAGGCAACTTGTATATTAAACAATCTTTCAACATTCTTTTAACAATACTAACACTTTTCAATTGATATTTATCATTTAGTAACTGCAGACTATATTAACTTTGAGTAAATATTTTTTTTTTCGGAAGAACATGTTTTTTTTCATTGCTAACATTTTTCTTAAACTCTTGTTAAACTAAATTAGCATTGAATCCAGAGGAAGGCAAACAATAAAACCCCCCATTCAAACTTTTACAATTGTATCTTAGAGGAAAAAAAAAAAATTCCTTCCTGACCTCATTAACTGGCGATCGGATTACTCCCTGAATCAATACTTTGTCTTTAATTAATACATTTCCAATTATTATGAAATGCTTCAACTTTATACTAACAATACCTGTTTGCCTATACCACATATATATTTAACAAACTGTTTTCAAACTTTAAAATACACATATTTAACATCTGAAATTGTAACATCAAACAATAACATTTAACTCTTGCAAGACATGAAAATGTGAGATTTTTTTTTGTGGGGCCAATCATATGAATATGAAACTTGTAACCCATTCCAATATGTTTAAGGATGTTTACTGTTTTTCTTTTTTGTTCTGTTTGTCCTTTGTGCAAATGTCACATAGAGTTTCCTAAGTGAAATAGTGGTCCCCTATTTAAAGAGTCCCAGAGTACTTACATTTTGTACTGGAAGTCAAACCATTGTTCTCTATGTTTTTTTGTCCATTGTATATAGTTGGTTCTTGAAATATTGTTTTTGTGCAATCATATTGAGTACCTTAAAATGTTGTCATGGAAATGAAACCACTGTGCTCTATGTTTCCAACACCTCATAGTAGACAATGTTTTTGGTGTAAACGCATCCATCATCCAATAAATGACCCTGACTTTTGTTTTCTTCAACAGTCACTTTAATTTCGTTTGGATTCGTGCACCTTGAAAAAGCAACATAGAGTTGTCCATGTGCAAAAACTGGTTCCTTTAAAAAAATCCCAACAGACTTAAAAGTTTGGCTTTGAGATTTATTGACGGTCACGGCAAATGCCATGATAACTGGAAATTGTCTCCTTTGAAGGTCAAAAGGCAAACCACTCTCACTTGGAGCTAAATCAATTCTTGGTATAAAAACTCGTTCACCTCTATGGGTCCCAGTTATAATTTCTGCATGTATAAAATGATCTTTTAACTCATGCACAATTATTCTGGTGCAATTACAAAGTCCTTTTTTTGGATTCATATTTTGCAATAACATGACAATTGCACCTTTTTTCAATTGTAAAATATGTGGTGGCATTCCAGATGGTGTTAACGAATTAATAAATTCGATACTAAAATTCGATTCACTCTTTTTATCATCAGCCAGAACCGAATCTGCACTGTAATAATTATTTTGTGGTGCATTGATGTATTTTAAAACTTCATTATTTACATTCAAGGCGTCGATATTTTTAGATGTTAATATCACTTTGTTTGCAATGTCTGAGTAATCCTCGTTATTAAGAGTATTTAGAAATATGGCTGATATGAGTGATTCATTGCAATCCATTTCTGATGGAATTTCAATGGTATCATTTGGTAAATGCTGTATTTCTGGATGTTTTCCTTCTCCGATTTTAATAAGCCAATCATTGAATTCATTTTGGCCTTCCGATCTCATATTTAATTCTAATTTGAGATGTGTAAATATTTGCCACAGTTTACTGGTCTTGATACATGTTTCAATGATCTCTGTTCTATTTCCGTGTGGCACAACAGCAGTGGCGGCTGGTGACTTTTCAAGTTGGAGGGGCGACAGGGCGAAACATAGCCACTCCCCCCTTTTCAAACCACACCCATTTTTATAACTCCTCCCCTGACGTCATAATGACCTTTATAAGCCCCGCCCAATGACCTTATGCTTGTGAAGCCCATTGAAATACATGATCTGCAATGCAGAAATGTCAAGAAGTAAAGTAACAATGTGTTAAATTCATTGGTATACAATATAGATTGAAAAAACTCATGTGACAAGACTACAGCAATATCATAATTGCACCTATACGTATTAACAGAAAAATTAAAGGAGTGACACCTACCATTAGTCGGCTCTTCTTCTCAGGGTATTCATGTTCATTAAGTTGACCAATGAGTAGAAACAAATCTGCAGCCACATAGGGTTTGCACCTGGGGTTGAAAGAAAACAAGTAAATCAATCAGACCATTCAAGAACAAAACCATACTTTCAAAACCTTAAAAGACCAAGTGGAACCATATAGGCCCCAAACATACCTTAGAAGACCAAGTGTGACTATATAGGCCCCAAACATACCTTAGAAGACCAAGTGTGACTATATAGGCCCCAAACATACCTTAGAAGACCAAGTGTGACTATATAGGCCCCAAACATACCTTAGAAGACCAAGTGGGACTATATAGGCCCCAAACATACCTTAGAAGACCAAGTGTGACTATATAGGCCCCAAACATACCTTAGAAGACCAAGTGGGACTATATAGGCCCCAAACATACCTTAGAAGACCAAGTGGGACTATAGGCCCCAAACATACCTTAGAAGACCAAGTGTGACTATATAGGCCCCAAACATACCTTAGAAGACCAAGTGGGACTATATAGGCCCCAAACATACCTTAGAAGACCAAGTGTGACTATCTAAGCCCCAAACATACCTTAGAAGACCAAGTGTGACCATAGGCCCCAAACATACCTTAGAAGACCAAGTGGAACTATATAGGCCCCAAACATACCTTAGAAGACCAAGTGGAACTATATAGGCCCCAAACATACCTTAGAAGACCAAGTGGGACCATATAGGCCTCAAACATACCTTAGAAGACCAATCAGCACTGCATAGGCCCAAACCAGTGGATCTTGGGATTCAAGAAAACAACAACATTTCACTTCTGTTTAGACCACACAATAATCAATGTCAAACAAACACGTTGAATTAGCATATGGATAACCATATGAGCAGTAACGCCACGCCAAGGCTTCAACAATTGTTACTGACCATTCACACACCTTTCATAGCTCCTTCAATATGCACACCCACACACCATTCATACTTTACTTACCACTAGTTATTTTTGGTAGTGAGGTGGTGCCATTTCTGAGAACTTTACGTACCCTTGAAGGTGCCTCCAATTCCTTCAAACCAATGCATTTAACCGCTACAGGGCCATGGTGCTTTTTAATTACTTTTTTGATCCTCTTCAATGTGGAGAAGCATCTTTCTGGTTCTTTAGTAGTCTTCGTTGTTGTAAGCAGGATTCCTTATAGCTTCACTCACTCTGTTAAATTATGTAGATTAAATTGATGCTAAAGTTGCTGCAGAGCAACAGCACTTGTACAGACATGGAATTCTTGCTTCCTGTACACAAGTGACAGCTACCCTTGGAAGTGCCTCCAATTCCTTCAAACCACGCCAAGGCTTCAACAATTGTTACTGACCATGCACACACCTTTCATAGCTCCTTCCATATGCACACCCACACACCGTTCATACTTTACTTACCACTAGTTATGTTTGGTAGTGTGAGGTGGTGCTGCTTAACGCAGTTTATCTTTGCACACCTTGGGGGTATGCATTCTTCTTTGCTTCAATCACTTGTATTTTAATTTTGCACGGCGATCTTTCAAAGAACAAAACTTCTCAATGGTTTTTTCATTGAAGTGTGGGATCTCGGAAATCAGTTGCTTTTCCATTGAGAGCATCGCCAATGCATTCAACCGCTCCAGGGACATGGTGCTTCTTAGAAAGGTTTTTATCCTCTTCAATGTTGAGAAGCATCTTTCTGATTCTGCAGTAGTCATTGGTGTTGTAATCAGGATTCTTAATAATTTTACTGTCTCTGTGAAATCATTCTGCAGATTAAATTGATGGAAAAGTTTGTGCAGAGCAACAGCACTTGTACAAGTATGAAACTCTGTCTTCCCATACAGAAGTGACAGCTCAGTGCGTAATTGTTCCTTCTTCAGTATTGGATATGCTTGCACGGTGTCTTCCAGAGCTTGGGTTGGAAAGCAAGTGCCATGGGTTTTATACAAGTCACTTTGAACAAGTTTGGCACTGACTAGGTGATTTGAAAATGAAAATCGTTCTTTTGCATGAACCACCACTATGTCACATACCTCTCTTGAAAGTTGTCTCAAGGTTGAGATCTCCGCACTCCGTCTGTTGACTGTTAGATCGCTTGGCAAACTTGCTTCTATCTCTTCCACAGAATTCCGGATTTTCTGGATGCTGGCGACAAAGTCTTCTGTGACTTTTTTGATATAAACAGTATCCGTGTCTCGCTTCTGAAGCTGACTATAGAGGATGTCTACATGTGGCATTATTAAATGAAATAATTTAAGGAAGTAAAGGAACTCCCTGTCTTCCAGCATTCCAATGAAACCTGCGGCTTCCCGTATAGATGTTGGATCAAAGTTTAGACATGCTTCAATTGTCTGGAAACACTCAAGTAGCGCATCTCTGTTCTCGTAGATCACGTTCACGGTCCTAACGTTGAAGTTCCATCGTGTCGGTGCACCTCTTGGAAGTCTTCTACCAACTACCTCATCCAGAACTCCAGTCCTTTTTGGAGAGCGTGAAAAAAAAGATGGTATGCCGCCTATGTTTGAAAAAAAAACTCTAACTCTTCCAATCCTTGAAACTGCTTTCTCCATTATTAGGTTCAGTTGGTGAGCATAGCAATGGACGTAGTGTGCGTTCGGGTACACGTCTTTTATTTTTCTTTGAACTCCTCCTTGATCTCCACGCATCACACTGGCACCATCATAGCTTTGAGCTATGAGTTTCTTCTTGTCTTCTGGCTCTGTGAGAACAGTATTCAGACTTTCCAGCACAACAGCAGCAATCGAGTCTGCATCCGTTGATTTCATTTCCGTGAAGCCATCAAATCTTTCCACCACTTGATGCTTCTTGTCAATGTAGCGATAGACTACAACGCACTGTGTCCTAGCGGAAATATCGGTTGTTTCATCCGCTTGGATTGCCACAAACTGGGCTTCCTTAAGCTCTTGGTGAATCACTTCCTTTATAACTTCATGCATGCAGTCCAGTAGCTCATTCTGCACGGTTTTGGAAGTGCCCTTAAACACAGTTGCAGTCTTCAAATGCTGTTCCATTGCACTATCGATACTGCCAACCAAATCCACCAGGCCTCTAAACACTCCTGGATTTAGCGATGTTTCACTCTCGTCGTGTCCTCTTAATGCCAGTTCAAAGGCGCCACAAAAGCGAACACAATCAATTATCTTCGAAAGGATGTACCGGTTCTTAGCCACTTCTTCGTTGTGTTTTTGAATGCTGACTTGGTATCCTTGGTCCAGTTGAACAGCAATGTTCGCCTGTCCAAGCATCTCAAACTTGATCCTGTTATCCAAGTGAGCTTTAGAACTTTTGTGTTTTGCCAATTTGTCAGCTAGATGTTTGACGTCAGTCACTCCAGTTTTGGTCCAAGCAGCGTCACCACCAAATAGGATGCATGGGAAACAATATAAGGACTTCCTAGAAACGCTTCCAGAAAGCCAGTCGTTCTTCTTGTACCATTCAGTATTGAAATTACGGACATATTGCTTCCCTCTATCTCTTGCGATTTGCTGCAGATTTATCTCTGGTTGGTCAGCTCCTAACCGTTTTACTTCCACCTTCTCCTCATAGGTTAGGGTGGCGAAAGGCTTCACAAGTAGAGAGTCAATAGTATTCATTTCTGATATTGATACCAATAAAAGAAAGAGATCACGGTATATTAATTTATATTATGTCACAAAATTACTTAAAAATAACAGTGTGTTGATTTCATTGGTATACATTACAGATTGCAAACCCTCATGTGACAAGACTACATCACCATCAAATTTGCACCTATACACATGGACAGAAAATTAAAGGCAATGATACTCACCAACAGTTGACGCTCCTTCTCGGGGTATTCACGTCCAGTAAGTCAACCAACGAGTCCAAAGAAATCTTATTCCACAGATAGTTTGCACCTGGGAAGTTATAGAAAACAAAAAAAAAAACATTAGAACGTTTAAGACCCAAACCGTAACGTTTAAAACCTTAAAAGAGCAAGTGTGACCATATAGGCCCCAACCGCACCTTAAAACCTTAAATAACAAATTGGGACCATATAGGCCCCAACCGCACCTTAAAAACCTTAAATAACAAATTGGGACCATATAGGCCCCAACCGCACCTTAAAAACCTTAAATAACAAATTGGGACCATATAGGCCCCAACCGCACCTTAAAAACCTTAAATAACAAATTGGGACCATATAGGCCCCAACCGCACCTTAAAAACCTTAAATAACAAATTGGGACCATATAGGCCCCAACCGCACCTTAAAAACCTTAAATAACAAATTGTGACCATATAGGCCCTAACCGCACCTTAAAAACCTTAAATAACAAATTGGGACCATATAGGCCCCAACCGCACCTTAAAAACCTTAAATAACAAATTGGGACCATATAGGCCCCAACCGCACCTTAAAAACCTTAAATAACAAATTGTGACCATATAGGCCCTAACCGCACCTTAAAAACCTTAAATAACAAATTGGGACCATATAGGCCCCAACCGCACCTTAAAAACCTTAAATAACAAATTGGGACCATATAGGCCCCAACCGCACCTTAAAAACCTTAAATAACAAATTGGGACCATATAGGCCCCAACCGCACCTTAAAAACCTTAAATAACAAATTGGGACCATATAGGCCCCAACCGCACCTTAAAAACCTTAAATAACAAATTGGGACCATATAGGCCCCAACCGCACCTTAAAAACCTTAAATAACAAATTGGGACCATATAGGCCCCAACCGCACCTTAAAAACCTTAAATAACAAATTGGGACCATATAGGCCCCAACCGTACCTTAAAAACCTTAAATAACACATAGGCCCAAAAAAAAAATAATAATAATATATATATATAAATATATATATATATATATATATATATATATATATATATATATATATATATATATATATATATATATAAATTGATATCAATATATCACAATAAATAAATATATATATATATATATATATATATATATCAAATTGTTATATATATATATATATATATATATATATTTATTTATTGTGATATTTTGATATTAATTTTTATATATATATATATATATATATATATATATATCCAAATATATATATATATATATATATATATATATATATATATAAAAAATTACACATAAATATACATAAACATATACATACAACAATATATATTAATTGATATTTATTATTTGATTAATTGATGTTCTTTATTACATGGTATCTTATATTGTTCATGCATTTCTATTACACTTTATTTGTTATACATATTACAGTGCTATTTTTTGGCTATACATGTTACAGGATATTATCCTGTAACATGTATATCACATAAAATAGCCCTGTAATATGTATAATACATACAGGGTCAAACAAGTTCACACTAACCTTTTTTACCCTTACAGGCTTCCATACCTGCTTGCTGATTTGCTAATTTTTTAAAGACTCTCATTGGTTGAAATCGATGTCAATCAAAAATTTCAGCCAATCAGAGTCCTTCAAAAATTAGTATATATAGCAGACCGTGGGAAAAAAACAATTAATCGCGGGAGGGGCTCCTAGTAGGAGGAGCTCTTTTAGTGTGTTGTTTTTTTTTTTTTAGAGCGTCGGTTTTTTTTTGTGGAGGCCTCTTTCAATGGGCCAGAATGGATGGATGGACAATGGCTTCAATCAAGATTGGATTATTTTTGATCATTGGCTTCAATCAACATGGATTATTTTATTTTTGATCATTGGCTTCAATCAACATGGATTATTTTATTTTTGATCATTGGCTTCAATCAACATGGATTATTTTATTTTTGATCATTGGCTTCAATCAACATGGATTATTTATTTTTCATCATGACTATATCCAGAGAGGACAGAAGGCCAACGCTGGAGGGGTCAATTTTACAGGTAAGTATGTGCTGTTGTTTATTTTATTTTTTATTAATGTTTGTTTAAAGCTGTTTATTTTTGTATACAAAGTGTTGTGTTACTAACTGTACTAACAATGTGTGTATGTGCTGTTTATTTTATTTTTTATTGTTTGTTTAAAGCTGTTTATTTTTGTATACAATGTGTTGTGTTACTAACTGTACTAACAATGTGTTTGCTTACTGTGTGTTTAATTGTAATAATGTTGTTACTGTATTTTTTTTTTCCCTTCCCTTATTTTTATTTTATCTTTAGAAGTGACATGCACATATACATGCCTGTTACTTCTAAAAATGGAATAAAAATAGGGGGGGGGGGGGGGGGTAGGTAGTTTGTTCATCCAGGGTGGGGTCGGTCACGGTCAGGCGCCCATCGGTCGCCCATAGGCCACGACCAGGGGTGGCACAGGCCTCATGGGGGTGAACATCCACCCCCATGTGGCCTGGTCAACCCCGCTCACTGCCCGAATACCCGGGGTAGCATAGGCCGCATCGGGGTGGTGCCGGGGGCCCGGTGGTGATCGGGCCTCGGGGGTGGCATAGGGCGGCAACATGGAGGTCATCAGGGGTGGCACAGGCCTCATCAAGGGGGTGATCCGATCACCCCCATGTGGGCCTGTGCCACCCCGCTCACCACCCGACTACCCCGATCCCGTGATCGGTGTAATCCGGTGGTGGCATGATGGCATAGCTAGGCTAGCATAGGGCAGGCCTGATCGGGGGTGGCACAGGCCACATGGGGGTGATGGCTGGGGTCGTCGGTGGTAGTTGGTGGGTGGCTGGGTAGGTGGCACTTGCAGGCTAGGCAGGCATAGTGGGGGACTGGGGGTAACTGGTCACCCCTAACTTTTATTAGGGGCTACTAGGGGTTTTGGTTTGGCCAGGGGCAGGGGCAGGTGCCAGGCAGAGGCAGGTGTAGACTTACTGTGTTAGGCAGGCAGAGCAGATGAGTAGATTCAGCCAGGGAGGTCTCTCAGTCTCAGCGTGACCAGGGTCAGGAAACAGAAAGGGGGAAGGGACAGGGAACTGGTGGTTTTATTGACTGTATCAGTCAATCAAAATTTAAACTCGAGGCCCTATTTGCTGGCGGGCGCTCAGGGCTAACGGTCTGGGTGGGTTTAGATTGATCACTTAGTAACTGGACAGCCTTCCATCATTGATTGGTCAATGATGGAAGACTGTCATTTATTAATTGATACATTTATGACCGCCCATGCATATCGTCACTGTGATGGTGGGCGGCATGCATTAACGGTCAGTGGGCCAGGCCAGGACTCATTGAAGAGAGAGAAGAGTCTAAAGGTTAGTGTACACAGTGTAACTATTGTAATTTGATCACACAGGGTGCAGGCAGGGGGCGATAGATACACAGCATTAGTTAATGTAGCGCAAGGGTTATTTTAAAGTGACAGTGTCCCTTTTCTAACTTTACTTCATTTTTAATACTATTTAGACTTGAAATGATGATGTACACCTTATATTTATTTGTTTTTGGGTTATACTAATACATTGTTGTGTTTTTTTTATTGCAGGGTGAAGAAAATATTTGGGGGGGCGTTTGCCCTGACGCCCCAATGGACGGGCCGCCCCTGCACAACAGGTAATGTTTGCCTAAAATCGCCTCCTAACAGCATCACCTTTCCACCAAATGGCAACTTATTATCCATCACTTCTTTTAAGAATCTGTCAATACATTGCAGTGCATGACATGACATCATTGTTGCCTCGTCTATGATAATTAGTTTAGTTATGTGACGAGATCAGTCTCGTCACTGCGAATTGGAGAAGTCTGGTTGCCCACATTCTGCCGTTTGACTACGGCCCATGTTGATTTCCCCCCTACAAAGACATGGAAGCCATGCTTCATTTGGTCAGAAAGGACTATGATCTAACTTTTGAACCACTGGACCAATTTGTATCATTTTGACACATGTTTGTATTTGGAGTATGCTGATTCTGAAAATGTACGTTATGTGATGCATACTTTTAAAGTTATGAAAAATGTGTAGAAATGTGTTACAGATTCTGACCACCCCCATCTATGAGTCACTAAGGCCAGATGGTTAAGAGCAAAGGTTATCTACAGGCACAGCAGGGGAGATAGCTGAACAAAGGCAGACCAGACATACCGGCTCCAAAACCCCTGGGGTTTCTCAGCTTTCTTAGCAGGGGCACAGGGGACAGCAAAAGGCCATGTTTCCCCTCCGGTGGTCAGAAGCCAAATTACTCTATTAGCCACACCTAGTGGGCGGACCTGGGAGGAGTCTCATATTTCCCACGGTGTGACACTATGTGATTGGCCAGAGGCCATTAGGGGCTGACCTCAGGTAGCCCCACCCTCTACTGTGTATGTGGAAATGGTTTTAATATGTCTTTTTGTAATTAAAAGAAGAGAGTTCACTGCTTGACCCTCAAACACAGAGCTTAAGTCTCGTTCTTGGGGGGATTCATGGGATGCTGTTACAGACTGACTGCCAGGAGTGTAAGCATCTTGGGGTGCTTTTCCTGCTCAGCTGCTAGCAGCTATTCGTGAGGTTCCAGCTCCAGGCTTGAGCATATTCCCCTTGGATCCAGTTTTGGGGAAATGGGTGTCCTGCAGTAGCTGTCCCTATATCACTGGATGGGCAGATCGACTAAAACGGCTTGGCGCCCCCTTATATGTGTGGGGGTACCGTAACAAGTTATTTTAAATGTTTTTGCTTGTATGGAATTGAGTCGAATATCTGACACTGATGTTTCCAAAATGGGAACTGGCAGCTTAAATCAACTATGCACAGTTCTACCACCATCTAACAAAAGTGCAGCAATTCCAGTTGTTGCAAATGGCATAGCTATCTGACCGTGTGATCGAATATAACTCATCAAACAATTGTACAGATAAGTTTTTCCGGATCCACCTGGGCCGTCTAGATAGAAATACCGGTCTTTGACCATTTCAACATCTTTAGCATTTGTGATGGCATGAAATGCTTCTAACTGTTTAGTATTTAAAGTTGACAGTTTTTCTTGTGTTTTTTGTTTTTGTAGCTCAGTGTCATAATCATCAAAGTTGATGTCATCTATAAGTCCTGGATCTGGTAAATTAAAACTTGCACAATTTAATCCATGAGCGAACAATATTTCTTGTATTTCCATGTTTTTAACAGAGCTATTGGTTCTCTGTAACGTTTCAAGAAGTCTTCTGACATGTTTAATTTAAATTTTTCCCACAAAGTGAAAGCATCAGGTACATTGCAAAATATGCATATTAATGCAAATTGTTATCTCATTTGCTTTGGCATTTGACATAGTGCTGCTTCTTCAAGACACCTCTCCCATTCTGTATCATCAGCTATGAAATTTTGATGTCTTGCAGCTAATAGGAATGTATCATAAACTATGTCATTCACTGTACGTAAATGCTCAAAACTCTGGGCACCGGGAACATCTAGCAGAAGTAATCTTAAGCTGAAACGTTCAATGTCCCTTGGACTGACGGTATAAATGCGTGGTATAATTTTTTGTGCATCTCTTCTTCGTTCTTGCCATCGACCATTTACAAATACATAGTGATATGGTATCTCTATGTATAAAAATTGTCTGGCCTGCGTATCCTGACAGTTTAATTTAAACCATGCAGTAAGTGTGGTATCTCTGTCTTCACTTTGACATAATGCAAGTCTTTCATTTCCTGCGGTAAAGCAAACCAACTGACTTTGAGGCAAATGTACAGCTAAACGATAGATAGCATGTGACCGATCATGCATCTCACATTTCAAAAGGCGCCACATTGCTTCAGGAGCACTCACATAGCGAGCATCTAAATAATTTGATAGTTCATTGTGTAAAATTGGATTTTCGTTTTCATTTGCAGCACCTTGTACAACAACAGTAGCTGCGTCATATCCTTTGTATATATATTTATACACATACTTAATTGATTTAATTGAAGTGCAAGCTTCCACATTGATGTGTGCATTGTACTTGATGAGCAAATGTGGATTGTATGGAACAACAAATCTATTATCAACCTTTTGGCCACGGATAATAGATGTTTCTCCTTGTGTTCTTTTATACAAAGGATATCCATCACAATTTGCATAAGTTTGCATTTGAAATTGTTTCGGAAATTGTTTTGTACATTTTTTATTATCCATACATGGTGAATTAGGATTCATCTCTCCACATGGTCCATGAATCATTCTATGTGTAACAATCTCCCAAAGTTTTTTATATTTTTCTTGGTCTGGCAATTCTGCAGAAATGACTGAATCCTCTCTCTCTGCAGTGTTCAACTTATCTTTTTCCTGCAGTATTAAAAGTATGTGAGCATGTGGCAGTCCTCTTTTTTGAAATTCAATGGTGTAAACAAATGCCATACATTGTCCAAATAATTTTGCTTTAGTGATATCATGTATTTATGAATTCAGTTTGATTTTGAATACTCTTGCCACTAAATCTGGTCGGTCAGAAGTAGTTTGTCCCAGATACAAATTTTCCTTGATCTCTGGCCATTGTGGATTACATGTGAATGTAATAAATAAATCTGGTTTTCCAAATTTTGTGACAATAGCCATGGCATCATTATACCTTTCTCGCATATTGCGAGGAGATCCTTGGAAAGTGGATGGCAAAATAATTGCTCTTCCAGCTGGAATGTCTCTGTTGGAAGCTAAATCTGCCACATAATCCATTAATCCACAATACTGTTCAACTCGTAATTTATTTTGTTGAAATTTAATGAAATTTAGATTATTGGCTTCAACTTGTAGATATGAATCAATAATCCATTGTTGAGTGAGTTTGCCTCCATGTAAAATTGGATTAAAACAATCCCGGATAGCAGTTTGTGCAACTTTATATTCCAGCATGGAAATATTAGATCTAATCCGAAGTTTAGTATTGGGATAACTTTCCAATTTTAATTTTGGTTCCCATCCAGGTTCCCCATTTGGAAAGAAAATGGGATATATCATTGGATCTAAATTACAGCTTAATATATTGATGTTGATAAATGGTTGTTCTTCATTGCGTGGATATATTCTAATATCCCGCTGAAAAGGTGGTTCACCATCCTCATTTTTAAACACCATGGCAACCTCATTTACTGTAGTTAAATTATATCTTCTTTAATCAGTGTTGCGATCTCTTTTTAACACCATATTTACTCTTGGTGTAGGCAATTGATGTCTTTCAGCATGTTCCTGTTGTTCTTTTTCCAGCTGTGCTAATTGTTTGTATGCTTGACTATATGGGTTTTTTTGCATAATTTTATCCAGCTGTTCAAAGACTATGCGCAAACACTGTCTATTTTCTGGAAGTGTCATTCTTTGTTCCACAGCTTCCATCGTATCCAAGACATATAACTGTGCAAATTTCCTTTGCTCTCCTTCTTGTGGGTGTAAATGTGAAGTTCGGTGGTATATTTGACCTTGAACTCTGAAACAGTAAGGACCATGTCCTGGTACATTTTCTGCTAATGTTGCACCCATTGAAGCAAATGAAATTGCACTATTATAAGACCTGATGTTTTGTTTGAAATTATTATAATTTGGAAATGTTGGATCACTCATAATACATTCTAAATAATATGGAAATGGATGTCTTAGTGGAAGTTTGACCTTTCCTTTCTGACAGCAACTAATGAAATTTCCGTCAGTAGGTCTTTCCTTTATGAAATGATATGCCCCACAAAACTGACAAAGCACAATAAGTAACCCACAATAATGAGTATCTAATTGTACTGAAGTATTAAACACATTGTCATGCATTTTTTGAACATAGATATCAGACCCACTTTCTATATGTACATTGTTGTCATGTGTGTCTACATTTAAGTCATTCTGCACAATAGAATCATTAGACACTGGTTCACATAGATGTTTTTGTTTACTTTTACGTTTTTTGCAAGGCCCAACAGACTCACTTTTGGCTTTCTTAGTCATCTTTCTTTTATTTTAAAGTCTCTTTTGATCTTCTTGTCTCAAGCGTTGTGAAGTTTCCGGTGTCTGAGCATCTCTCCACCTTTGCTTCCTTTCCTTTGCCAATCTTCTTTTGCATTCCATTTTGTCTTCTCCATTATCCGCCATTTTAATCTTGTAAATAGAAATACAATTTGTGTTTGTTCTTTGTTTTGTGTACATATTTATTTTTACTTTTTGGACTGTTACATTAAAGTTGATGAATAAACGTACTTTTTTTCAATAAAAAAAATGAAACCATTCTTCAAAGTATTTTATTGACATATATTAAATAGGAAATAACTGCACATATATATATTAATATCAATTATTAATCCTTCAATTCAATTCAAATCCTTCTTGATTGACTTCACTGCATACATTGAATGTTTGTTTTTGGCAAGTGTTCTAAGCTTCTTCTTTTTGTTAAATATTCGTATTACTTCGTATTGTCTATTCAACTTTACATAAGTGCATGTTAAAATTTATTAATATAGGCTTTTTTGATGCATCAGTATAAAATTAAATGTTTTACCTGTGAAGATAATCTTGATGTTGTTCAAAGGCTGCAAACGTCACGCTGTGTGTTTATTCACTTGCAGATTGCAATAAACTGTAAAATAAATTTGAGAATCTATGTAATATTTGGATTCATCCATATCATTAAATGAACATCAATCAAGAGACATATATTTGTATACATTTAATATGTTCCTATAGTAATATAATTAAAATTCTATACCTGTACAAATTATCTTCCTGAAGTTCAATGGTTGCAAGCGTCACTTTCTGTGTTCATTCAGGTCCCGCTCAACTGCAAATATAGCAAATTGTAAAATTAATGTATAATATGTTGCTTCATCCGTATCAATCAATCAGGCTGAACATAGACATTTTTGCATAGATTAAAACATAAAATAAATATATCAATTAAAAACATAAAATAAATATATCAATTAATCATCATGAACACAGTTATTTAAAGCTTAAAAACATACAATCCATATTGCTGATAGTCTTTAAATCACAGTCAATTAATGTCTATTAATCTTAAATTAATGTCTGACTAAATATAATGTCAAGATGTAAGCATGAGTATATTCGTTTTTTTTTGGGGGGGGGTGTTATTTTGAAATGAGTCTGTTACAACTGAATTATTAAAATAATGTACATTACTAATGAAATAACAATCAATTAATGTTCATTAATATTAAAGTAATTTCTGACTAAATCTAACATCAAGACGTAAACATGAGTATATATATATTTTTTTTGGGGGGGGTTATTTTATAGTAAATATCTAAGAAGTGAATTATTAAAATAATGTACATTAATAATTAATGTGCGAGGCTCGCCGGGGGTGATGAGCGTCTGCGGCGCTCATCGCAAAGTCGTACGCTCAACAAAGTAGTATGGTTTAACGGCTCGCCTCGCTGCGTGAGGCTCGCCGGGCGATGAGCGCCTGCGGCGCTCATCGCAAAGTCGTACGATTGGCAAAGTGGTGCGGTTTAGCAGCTTGCCTCGCTGCGCGAGGCTCGCCGGGCAATGAGCGCCTGCGGCGCTCATCGCTAAGTCGTACTCACCACGCAACACAGCGTGACGACGATTCGTAGTTGCACAATTATAATATGTGATATATATATATACATATATCCCGTTCTCTCTTTCTCACTCCCACTTCCTCTCTCTCCCTTCTCTCTCTCACTCAGACATTTGTTCTCTTTCCCCTCTCTCTCCCTCCATCCATCCTCTCTCTCCTTCCAATCTCTCCTCTGTCTCCCTCTCCTCTCTCTCTAACCCTCATCTCCCTCTCCTTTCTATCTATCCCTCCTCTCTCCGTCTTCTCTCTCGCTCCCTCTCCTCTCTCTCTCTCTCTCCCTTCTGTCTCTCGCTCCTCTCTCTCCCTCTGTCTCTCTCGGCCCCCATCTCTCTCTCCCTCCCCCCTCTTTTTCATCCCTTCTGTCTCTCCCTCTCTCCTCTCTCTCCCCTGTCTCTCTCTCCCCTTCTGTCTCTCCCTCTGTCTCTCTAGCTCCTTGCTCACTCGCACCTTCTGTCTCCCTCTCTCTTTCCTTCTTTCGTTCTCCCTCTTCAATCTCTCTCTCCCTCCCTCATCTGTCACTCCCCTCTCTCTCTCACTTTCTCTCCTCCTCTCTTTCATTTTCCCTCTTCTTTCACCCCCCTCCACCCCACTTCCCTTCCCTTCATGCCAGTGGCGGATCTAGGATGGGGGCGGGCACAATTATTTTTTGAGCTTCCCGGTCCCCCTTAAGCATCAACTCACACAGTAGATATATATATATATATATAAATATATATATATATATATATATATATACAGAGTGGTACCTTGCTTTTCGTCCTTAATCCGTTCCGGACAGCAGGATGAGTTCAAACAGTTTGAAATAATCCGTTCCAGACCCCAGACCCCAGATTTTTCTCATTTTAGTTTGAACTGATGGTCTTGTTTTTTTATACAAAACCTAAAAACTAAGCAGACATAAATACAATATAATAATTACATATGTTAATAATAACATAGAATTTAACATAGAATTTAGCTTCACTTTAACTGTACTGAGAGGAGTTAAGGGCCCAATGGGATGGTGGTGATGAGGTTATTGCTTGGAACTTTGGTTCTTATAGGCAAAGGCTGGACTTTAGTTCTTTTAAGCACCGGCTGCACATTGGCTCTTACAGGCACAGGATGCAGATTGGTCTTTACAGGCACAGGATACAAACTGCCACTTACAGGAATAGACAGGGTGCACATTGACACCTACAGGCACAGAATGCACATAGGCACAGGCTGCAGATTGGCACTTACAGACACAACTGCACTTTGGCTCTTAAAGACACAGGATACACATTGGCTCTTAAAGACACATGCTGCACATTGGCCCTTAAAGGCACAGGCTTCATATTGGCACCTAAAGGCACAGGATGCAAATTGGCTCTTAAAGACACAGGCTGCAGATTGGGGGGCCAAGTTGGGCCGCAGGAGGCAAAGTGTGGGCCACAGGGGCTACAGGAAGAAGAGCGGAGGGAGAAGGGAGCCTTGGGAGGCTGATTAGGGGCAAGGGGGCTGCGGGAGGCCAAATGGGGGCTGTGGGAGGCCGCGTGGGGGCAGCAGGAGGCCGCAGGCGGTCCATGTGGGGCTGCATTCGGGGTTGCGGGAGGCTGATTGGGGCCGCAGGGACCTTGCTTCATGCTCCTGGCTCCTCTCCCTCTAGTGATTCCTCCCCTGATTCTCCTCCCCCTACTGGCTCCTCAACTCCTCCACAGGTAAGAGGAAAGAGCAGCAGCCAGGGAGGTATGGGGGAACTTGAAGCAGGAGAGCCAGGGGTAAAGTGCAGTAGGTGGGGACATTTTTGGGCATTTTTGCCTCCCCCAAACAAGTGGTGTCCGGGGCGGTGAACCCCTCCCTCCACTCAGGGGCTAGTACCAAATTTAAAACCTTTTAATACTGTGTGAAACATACATTAGTAACATGCAGTAAAGTAACTTGTTACTTCCCACTGTCATACTGCAAGAACAGTACACCCTTGTGGCAGGATCCCACTTTAAAATGTAATTCAGGGGTTTGGGAGATATGGAGCTCATTGTGCCTGGGGGCATGATTTAAAAAAGTAAATAATTGTTTAAATGCATAGTAAAAGTTTAACAACATTTTTTTTTCTTATCGGGCCCTGCCTAACTATTCTTAGAGAGCGTCCCTTTAAAATAAACTGTTTATTCTGTTAATTTCCCCAAATGAACCACAAAGTGTTTTATCATTTTTGTGTGAAAGTAAATGTTAATATTGGAAAGACAGTTTATAATTAATACATTTTTAGCCTCATGATCAAACCGTCCAGTAAACAGTTTGTCTTAAATTCTTGTGGTATTGATTGATTGGATCTTCCCGCAGTCTAAGGACAGACAATTTTCTCTAGTACAACAATTCTACATTGCTAAACTTTCTTTATGGTCTCAAATCCATATGCTAATATTGGGAATAGCATAGTTCTAACTATGTGGACCTTTGTTGCTAGTATAATATATTTACTCTTTAATAGCTTTTCCAGACTTGCCACAGGTTTCTTCAAACACATTTGAATGGAATGCTTTTGGGATTGTTTTTGTGACATACTGGTGGGATCCAGTTCTGGCCCAGGTTGCTAACCCTATTGAACTGTTTCTGCTGTCTATTAGAATGCGTTACCTCCATTGTTCCACACAATACAATTAATGTTTGTTGCTGAAATGCAAAGTAAACATACAAATAAACATAACTGGTTGTTATTAATGTTTTAGTAGTCATGTTAGACAATTGAATTTGTAAGTTGCGTATTGTGAGCAAAAACTACATGAAAAGATCCCCTTTCTTGATGATTATTTTAGTGAGGATAATCAATTAACCCTTACAGTGGGGAAAAAAGCTGTTAAATCAGGGTAATCAAAGGGGCCTGTAAGTGATAAAGCCCGTGTCAGTATGCATGTGTGTACCAATGGATATGCTCTTCACAGTTCTCACCTTCTACTGCAGCGGTTCTCAACCTGTGGGTCGCGACCCGGGGGTCAAATGACGATTTGCCAGGGGTCGCCTAACACCATCAGAAATTTGTTGTCTATTTTAATCTGTAAAACTTATAATTGTAAAAAAATTTCCACTGGTAGTTAGTACTTCCTTACTATAATTGTCATTCGATAGATTTAATCATAATGATTACAAACCATTTCCATTCTCATAACTTTACTATTTTTACCGTTCACATATTGTTTTTGTGATTAATCACTACGTTTTAATTATGTAAAATTTGTAAGAATGGAAATACATCCTGCAAACCAGATATTTATATTTCCATTTTTAACAGTTGAAAGATTACAGCGATGAAGGAGCAGCAAAAATAATTTTACTGTTAGGGGTCGACACAACATGGGAAATGTTATTAAAGGGTTGCGGCACTAGAGAACCGCTGCTCTACTGTGAGGGTTAATTAATCATTTCAGATAGGATATATGTTATGCTTAAAATACCTAACTTTCAAGCTCTATTGTCTGACATGTCCACTCAAGCTTTTAAATAACAACTACTGCAATTTCCTTTACTATGGATAGATCTCATTTACAGTATGTTGTAACTGTGCACTAATAATAAGTATGCAATAACTGGGACCCTTGCTGGGCTCTTTTATATGAATATCTCAAGTGTTGCATTCAGCAACTCAAGTGTTCTACCTTAAAGGGACATGGAAGGTTTCTGAATTTCACTAACAATATAATGTTCCTATATATCTATTAACTTTATGTACGGGTTCCCTGGTGGTTAGGATTTAGTTCTTTCACTGCTGCAACCTGGGTTCGATTCCAGTCAAGAAACCAAGAGGTCACACTACCCTGAACCCGAGCAGTTGGTGGATGGGAGACCACCTTGGAATACCAGGAGCTGTATGCTGTGGCCCACTGGATAATGAACTGGCAACCCTCTCCAGTATCTCTGCCATGAATACTAAGTGGATAAGCATGGTGTGTTGTGGTCCATTATTATTATTATTATTATTATTATTATTATTATTAATAAACTTTATTTATAACGCGCCAACATATTCCGGAGCGCTATACAGGGGTTAAGTACAAGTCAAGAACAATTTCAAACATTGCAAAGGATGGAGGGCCCTGTTAATGAGCTTTCAATCAGACATACACAGTGCTTTCCATAAAGCACCTATCGAGATTGAAAACTTGCAAACTTACATTCTAAAGGGTGTGGGTGGTGTATAGGAAAGTGATAGAGTAATAGAGCATGTAAAGGCTAAAGATGATAGGCTTCTTTAAATAGATGCATTTTTTTAAAAGAGATTTTGCAGGATTTGAGGCAGGAAGATAGTCTGGTGGAGAGAGGCAAGGAGTTCCAAATTATAGGGGCAGCACAAGAAAAGTCTTGTAGGCGGGAGTGAGAGGAGGTGGGAGTGAGAGGAGGTGATGAGAGAGAAGTAGAGAAGAAGGTCATTAGCAGAGCGAAGAGGGCGGGTGGGAACGTATTTTGGACATAACTGTATAATGCAAACACGTTATACTATTAAGAAGTCTCTCTTTCTGAAAATCATAGAATTGTACATGTATCTGACCTCCTTAGTTCATGAAGCTCATGAATACGCAGAGTCTGAAGTGCAGTGCTTCAAGCTAGCCAATCAGTGACCTGTCTCAAGTAATATGTTGCTGAATGTTGCTACTGATTGTTCACTATGAGACAGTGCAACCCCTGTGCTTAGAAGTACACTGTCTTCATGAGCTGCAGAGCAGAGAAACCAGCCAGGAGCTATTGATAAGATTTTAGGCAGAACAAAGCTTTTAAGCACTTCTTTATAAAATATAGCACATGCAAGTAAAGTGATAGATACATATATTATATTCCTAGTGCAATCCAGAAACCTTCCATATATCTTTAATACCCCAGTCCTGGAGATTAGATGGATTTTTGTTTAGCCTGTTTAAAAATGAATCCTGCTTAGTTATTTAAGCTTTTCAAGATAAATATATATTTTTTAAATTGTTATGGAATTGTATCCATTTTATTTAATTTTTTTTGCCTTTATTCTTCCTGTGATGTTTTTTTTTTTTATGTCTGTGCTACAAAGATTCAAACAAAAAGAACAACGAAATATTGGTGGGTTAGATTAGAAAAGCCTCTGTCTGTAGTGGCTTCCTCTAGTATTCTTTGTAAAAAACATGTGGTTAAAGCTTATTTCCATTTTTTGTAGATAGGCGTGCACTGTGTGTATATATATATATATATATATATATATATATATATATATATATATATAGTCAGGGAAAGTAAAATGCTTTAAAAACTTTGGACATAAGTCTGTGACATTATCCGTCTGGTGAGACTTTGAAAGTAGCTCAGGAAAAAAGGAAAGTGAAAGGTAGTGGAGATGGGAAAGCTTTGTCCAACTGAATGCAGAATTCCAGAGAATAGCAAGAAGAGACAAGGAGACTTTCTACAATGAGCGTTGTAAAGAGATAGAAGAATAGAACAGAATGGGAAAATCAAGAGAGCTCTTTCAGAAAATTGGGCATCTCAAAGGAACCTTTCACATAAAAGACAAAAATTGCAGGGACCTAACAGAAGCAGATCAGAAAATGAAGGGGTGACAGGAATGCACTGAAGATCTATACAGGGTGGATCTTAACAGCAGTAATGCGCTCAGTAGTTTGTCCAATGAGCTGGAGCCAGACATCTTGGAGAGTGAAGTGAGATGGGCCCTAGGAAGTCTTGCTGATAACAAGGCTGCAGGAGTTGATGAAATCCAATTTCAACTGTTCAGAGTCCTACACGATGATGCAGTGAAAGTGTTGCATTATGTCAACAAATTTGGAAAACTCAATAATGTCCAGTAGACTGGAAAACATCAGTGCCAAAGAGTGGTCCAATTATCAAACAATGGCTCTCATTTCACATGCCAGGAAGGTAATGCTTAAGATCCTGCAAACTGGGCTCCAACCACAGACAGAGCTACCACAGGAGCAGGTGGTACAATGCATGGGGACCCTCCTCTGGGGGGCCCCAGTGGAGCAAAGGACACTCCATTTTTTATTTTTATATTTATTTTATTTTAAAAAAATCTGTAGTTTAAGTGCCCCTGGCCCTTACTCTTGACATCACTGGTCCCCTATCACCACCACCTTGAAAGCTTATTATAGCTGAATTCTGCAGTGCGGGTGGGGAAGATGTTAGCCATTGGAAGAGAGAAAAATGATGGTGTTGATCTCAAAACTTGCCATTTCAACACATTTGTTTGTCCAATAAAAAAAGGTATCACTATATACGGCAAAACTCTATATATATATAACAATGGCGTGCCCCCAGAGGCCAGATGAAAGCATTGTAAGATATATCCCCAGGAGTGAAGGGGTTAACCACAGTTTAAAAGACACACTCAGAGGAATGGGTGTGGCTCCTATTAGAGACTGGCTTGAAAGAGCTGAAGTGTTTGCAAGTTGTGCAGGGCTGCTGCCCGTGGCTGTACTGAGAGATGGTGGAGCAAAGCAAGGAGAGAGCCTGCAGATGTCAGTTGACAAGAGGAACTGAAAGACCCAGAAGGTGTCTACCGAAGAAGGGATCTGCTTTTTAAACAGAGGCCTAGGATACAGAGCCTGAGAGACAGTCTCAATTAAGAGGTGAGAAAGAGAGAGAGACACCTCTGCTGCCTGAAGGACTGTGAACTTTATTACTAAGACAGTGAGGGAACTGTAGTTTAATTATTCAGGGTTTCAAAGAGAAGCTAAGTTTTATTTTTATATCTGTTCTGTATGTTATATGTTTGCTAAAAGCAATAAAGCCTGTTAAAGTATTTAAAGGCGTCCTGGTTCACTATTATAGTGCCGGCTACTAGGGCACCGATCCTGATTGAGTGTTGGAGAAAACTGGTTAGAGTTCCCTGAAATGCAAGAAAACCCAATCAATCGATACTACATAAAATCAAGCCTAACTATTCATTGGAAGGTATGATCATGAGGCTAAATTACTACATTTTGGACATATCATGAGAAGACAGGATTCCCTAGAGAAGACTCTGATGCTGGGAAAAGCTGAAGGTACATGAAGGGGACACAGAGGCAGAGATGCATAGATGTAGTAATTGAAGGAATGAATATGAGCTTGATGGATCTTAGAGGGGCTGTAGCTGACAGTTGTGCCTGGCATGATGAGATCCATAGAGTTCAATACAAATGAATGACTAAACAACAACAAATATATATGTTTGTTCCAAATCTGGAACCAGCCCCACACTGATGAGGGGCAGAAACCCCAAAACCGTGCTGTCTTTGAGTAGGTTTCCTTGTTTGTGCATAATCCACCCTGTTCTATGGTTAAAGCTATATTATAGATGTCTCCGCCCAGTGTCTCAGAGTGCCGTGCTTCAATTGTATTTCTGGGAAACATGAGCAGGAAATACGTTTTTAACAAATTTTTACACATTTGAATGGAATTACAAATTAACTATTTTCTCTACTACTGTACTGTATGGTGGAGGGCCTCTATCACTCTTCGGCCCAGGGGAAGGGGAAAAAAAGTATTTTAATGGTTGGTGTATTTTAACAGTGAGAGACAGAATAACAACCCCCCCCCCAAGAAAATGCATGTCAAAAAGTTATAAATTGATTTGCAAGTCAGTGAGGGAAATAAGTATTTGACACCCTATCAATCAGCAACATTTCTGGCTCCCGGGTGTCTTTTATACAGCTAAAGAGCTGAGATCAGGAGCGCTCTTTTAAACTGAGTGCTCCTAATCTCAGCTTGTTAACTGTATAAAAGACACCTGTCCACAAAAGCAATCAATCAATCAGATTCCAAACTTTTCACCATGGCCAAGACCAAAGAGCTGTCCAAGGATGTCAGGGACAAGATTGTAGACCTACACAAGGCTGGAATGGGTTACAAGACCATTGCCAAGCAGTTTGTTGTGAAGGTGGCACAAGTTGGTGCTATTATTTGCAAATGGAAGAAACACAATATAACTCCAGGTCTCCCTTGGTCTGATGCTCCATGCAAGATCTCACCTCATGGAGTTTCAATGATCATGAGAACGGTAAGGAATCAGCCCAGAACTATAAGGGAGGATCTTGTTAATGATCTCAAGGCAGCAAGGAGCATAGTCACCAAGAAAACAATTGGTAACACACTACGCCATAAAGGATTGAAATCCTGCAGAGCCCGCAAGGTCCCACTGCTCAAGAAAGCACATGTACAGGCCTATCTGAAGTTTTCCAATTAACATCTGAATGATTCAGAGGAGATGTGGGTGAAAGTGTTGTGGTTAGATGAGGACAAAATCGAGCTGTTTGGCATCAACTCAACCGTCAAACAAGGAGGTGGAAACATTATGCTTTGGGGGTGTTTATCTGCTAAGGGGGTAGGACAACTGCACCGCATGAAAGGGACGATGGATGGGCCATGTACCGTCAAATCTTGGGTGAGAACCTCCTTTCCTCAGCCAGGGCATTGAAAATGGGTCGAGGATAGGTATTCCAGCATGACAATGATCCAAAACCCATAGCTAAGACAACAAACGAGTGGCTCAAGAAGAAGCACATTAAGGTCCTAGAGTGGCATAGCCAGGCTCCAGACCTTAATCCCATAGAAAATCTGTGGAGGGAGCTGAAGGTTCGAGTTGCCAAACATCAGCCTCGAAACCTTAATGACTTGGAGGAGTGGGACAAAATCCCTCCTGAGATGCGTGCAAACCTGGTGGCCAAGTAGAAGAAACGTCTGACCTCTGTGATTGCCTTACTACTTGGTGGCAAAACCCTTGTTGGCAAAGGGGTCAAATACTTATTTCCCTCATTGACCTGCAAATCAATTTAAAACTATTTTGACATGCGTTTCTCTTGTTTGTTTTTTTTGTTTTGTTATTCTGTCTCTCACTATTAAAATACACCTACCATTAAAATTATACACTGATCATTTCTTTGTCAGTGACAAATGTTCAAAATCAGCAGGGGACCAAATTCTCTCCCCCCCCCCCCCACTGTATATGTATGTATATATATATATATATATATATATATATATATATATATATATATGTGTGTTTGTTTTTGTAATATACCTGTCATACCCATAACCTTGATTTACACAAAGCAATCAAATTAGACAAATGCCTGGCTTTCTTCATGACTCCATGACAGGGCAAGTGATTGTCGTTTTTACTGACGGGATTTTTATGTTTCTACAATGCAACCACTAGGTGACACTGTCAATCTTCCTATGATGAGAATTTCATAATAGAAAATTATATAATAAGGCAAATGTGCTATGTCGGTTTGCTTCTCAAACTATAGTTTGTTGAATCTAATGAAAATATATGAATATATATATATATATATATATATATATATATTTTTTTTTTTTTATATATATTAATATAAATTAATATTTGTAATTTCAACAATATTTTTTCCAGTTAAATACAGAACTTATTTTCCCAGTTAAATACAGAACTGGTTAATATGTTATATATATGCTTTGCAACACAGACCTCCTTAACTTTTTTATATAACATTTAAGCTATACATAACAATACATTGGAGAATAATTATAAATTCAGATACTGTAATCCAGTATAATATTTGTTTTGTTACTTCAAAAATAATGGAAGTATTTTGTCACTTGTTCGTCTACTAAAAATAGTTGTCCTTTCACTGAATGAAATTCACACTTCAAATATGTTTCATATATTTATTGATATTTTTAGAGGTTTTACAGCACATAATCTTACTCTTAAAGAATATTTTCCTGTGGCCCTCTAAAACATGTCTTGAATTTTCAGCAATAGATTTATGGCGTACTTGGATCTCTAATTGGCAGTGGGAGAGTTAGACAAATGGTTTCTTGGGTCAATAATAGTGAATGCTTACACCTACAACACCAACAGCCTTATTAAATTTCTATCTTCACTAACTAAAAACTTCTGTAAAAGAAAATATGCTATGTGCTTAAATAGAGCCCTTTTCAATTTGCCGAATCGCAATTTAATAAGACTGTTGATGTATTTGTATGTCACAGTCCTTCTCATACATTTTAATATCCTCAATCTAATGAAGCTGAATCACTTACTTACATTTAATAATATATTTTAATATATATTAAATATAATATAATTTTTGTTTAGGACTTATCTTTACTTTTATTTACATTGTTCTATTTAAAATAAAAATGTTTTTTAATTAATAACATGAGAGATTTTGGCACCATTAAAGAATAAATATATCGGTTTGCACATAATGTGTATATTAAATTAAAAAAGAGAAGAACAAACATATATTGGTAACACCCTTTGGCCATGTAATTACCATCATGCCTACACTGCCTAAAATGACACAACTATGGGCAACACTTACACGTGTAAATGACAATTATAGGTGTAAGTACATTTTAAGTGAAATAGAACCCCCTCTAAATCTTTTATCGAGTGCTATTTCTTCCTTGATAAAAGTCGATCATATAGTGTATTATTTGCATTATATTGTACTGGATTAGAGTTGGTCACATTGGCATCAGTATAGTTGGCAAATAGTTTAAATTAGATAGAAAAAACAACTGACTTTTTCATATTTGTGAGAAAAAAAATAAAAATAATAACCAATGGAAAAGGAAAATGCAAAGAAAATTATTTAACAACATTTTTTAAATGAAAATGGGTCAGAGGTGAGGGTTATATTTGTTGTGTCAACAAATATAACCCTCACCTCTGACCCATTTTGATTTAAAAAATGTTGTTAAATAATTTTCTTTGCATTTTCCTTTTCCATTGGTGGTAGAAGCAGCACCTTACTTTCCACTACTGAACTAAGGTTACCCTGCCAATTATATTGAAACTGTCGACCTGAAACTGTGGCAGAATGCAGAGCGTTTTGAAGGACCATCTATCACAAGCGATTTAATAACCGCAAAATAACTGAGGACTCTCAAGGTGAGAGTCTTAACAACTGTCTGTGAAGATTGATCAGTGTTGATCTAACTGTATAAAGTGACCTGCACCAGGTTCTTGTGCGCTATGTCTCCCCCTCCCTTCTTCTTTTCATACACACATATAGACGCTCCAGTGGACAGAGTTGACATGGAGACAGCAGCACATAACCGAAATTGCCAAATCATATGGGAATTGACTGATCCACCCAAGATACAGTTATAATTACAGACTTAAAAGTTCCATAAATAACTGTACCATTACAACTGGATTAATAACTTAGGCAGTAAAGCTAGAAGTAAAACCTGGGAACGGTTTATTATGGACCAAATAATTTCAGAGCGTTAACAACCATACTGGGATCTATAAATCCCAGTATTGTTTCTACTCTATAGATAAAATAAAAATTAAATATGTATTTAACCCATGGAATTTGTTGAGCAAATTTATAAAAGACTTGAAGAACAAGTGTTAATTGTAAGTAAAGAACATTTAAAATCCTGTATTCACCCACTAGTTTTTATACATTCAGTCAGTCCTGCATGCAGTCAGACATGCAGCAGCCATATTCAAACATTCTTCTTGAATTTGAACAAGGTGGAAGACCTGAGCAAAAGAAACATTATTTGGAAGTTTATGGGTTTTTTTAAGAACAACACCTCTGACTTTTTTGTAGTTCTCATTCATGAGTTTATACGTGAGCTATTACATGGTTGCAGGAACACCCAACAAATGACTAGTGATCAGTGGTTGAAACACATGTAGGGTGGTCCCTTTTTGATGTAATAGTTGACATCAACCAGGGACCTCCAGTGTGGAGCAAATGTTCTATGACATTTAGGGAAGCCAAGTGATATTTACAAACTAGATGCATTATTATACACTTAAACATCTTACTAACCATCAACATTCCTAAGCAAGGTATAAACAGAAACATTGGTACGGTGTGAAATCAGTTTCAACAATTGTAGACTTAAGAGGTTGTGATATTTGAGTTATTTCTACACGGTTTAAAACTAACAGGTAGTTTCAGCAAAATATTAATCCGTCGAAACTGTCTCAAAAATTGGCAACATTAATAGATATTTACTTAAAAGAACAATAACAGCTTTATTGTTTTCAGTTGCATTACCAATTGTTTGTGATATGTTTGTGTAGAAATGTTGCATATAAAGTATATTGATATTAGTTTTTTTTCTTGGGCGATATTCCCTGTATAACTTATTTTGAACAATTATTGTTTACTTGTATATATGCTGTACAAGGAAATTAATTGCTATTTTTTTATGTTTTTCTCTGTTTCCTTTACACATAGTATACCTGTTTATGTGTTACATTCAGGGGTGTAGAAGCCAGAATAATTCTGGGGGTGGGTGATACAGCTCATTGTATACACAGGCCTTAAATTAGCTATAAAAAATAGAAAAACCTGTGGGGGTGGGGTGGGTGGGGGGTTTGTTTGTCCCCCTCATCCACCCAGTTGCTACACCCTTGGTGACATTTATATTTGCACATGTTTTCAATAAAGTTATATGTCTTACATTTTGTGATTTGAAAGGTATACATTCTTTGAAATATACCTGTATTTTAAATAGGTAGATACATTATTTAACTTCTACTTTGATCTTATAAATAATTAAAGAAGACTTTATCCTTATTATTCATTTATTAAAAAACACTTGTAACGGAACCCATCACTGTTTTAACCTGTTTTATGATTATTATGGTTAAAATATGATCCTACTATTATACTGTATGTATGTTGGTTTATGCTCTGCAGAATATTAGCCCATACTATTGCAGACCTGGGCATAATAGATAATCCTATTACAGAGACTCATAAGATAAGGAAGTCTATTGTATAAAGTGTTTTCATTCTCAGCCATAAGAACAAAGAAGGATGATCTAATCCATGTCTGATTGTATCAAAGTTGCCAGGTAGCCTCAGGGAGGTGTGACCCACCTATTGTCCCTATATGTTTATTGTGTGGCCAACTATGGGGGATATGTGAAATGTCTTTGTGTTATGGGTAAAAGATACTTTTACTAACGTTTGAACCCCTGGTCTGATTCATGCCATTTTTTAATATGTTGTTCCACAATTTATGTTGTTCATAAAAATGTAAGATTTATTTATGTACTATGTAAAATCATAAAGTTATAAAAATGTATAAAAATGTGTAAGTTTTAGCTTGGAGATAATTGAGTAGATACAGTAATAAACTCAATTATCTCTCAAGTAGAGGGGAGGGAAACTATGGGCGTTACTATTGTGTTATTGGTTGTTTATACCTTCCCCTGGGTGTGTTCTGTTTACCTGACTGTAATAAAAACCAGTCTGGGTGTGCCAGCAAGAGAGTTCGACTTGACCCTTCAAAACTTAGCCTCGTCTCGTTCTTGGAGGGGATTGCTATATCACACTGGGGATTGCTATGCTTTGCATACTCCCTGGAGCTTTAACTACTGAACCCTTGTTCCTGATGTCCTCTCCTTGGAGGAGAGGTCTTCCCCACACGATCCTGGATGCTGGAGATTCATACAGGGTGGAAGGAAGACGGCGCGGCTCCAGTTAAGCCACATCGGTTGTGGAGTGTGTGGTGGTTGTGGTCTCGGTGCGGTGCTTGTAGTCCTCGGCGCAAGCTAGGACACGTCCATCAACGGAGGTACCCAGTCGGGGTGCCAGTAGATCCGTTACATTGGTGGTAGTGGTGGGATGGCGTCCTAGTAAGAGGAAAAGCAGCACGGAGACACCGGTAACGTTTGGAGTTACAAATTGAGGGCAACGCTAGTATCCGTACAGCGCCCCTGGCTACAGCAGGATGGAACCGGCTAGTTTTCGGACAGCGTTCCATGATGAGGAGGAGGAGGCGGCCGTGGACTACAGGGATGCAGACAGAAAGGAACTCTGGTATGATGCCCTGGAAGATGCCCAATGGCGGCGAGGTGAGAGTCTCCCCAGTGATGAGCAGCGGCTACAGAAGCGTGTGGCGTTGCGGATGTATCTATTGGGAGAGCAGCCCCTGGATGAGTGGGTGACAAGACTAGTGACCCTGGTATGGCAAGAGCTCTGGCTAGACAACGCATACCAGGCCCTCTGGTGGCATACCGTTCGACTTACCCCCTTGACGTCTGAACACGACTTACCGGAGGGGAATAATTATGATGGCCCGGGTTTATTATGGGATGCCTTGGAGGACGACATTGATCTTGGCAGCACGGAGGGATCTAGGTTTTGGGACATCTACGACTACCGCATGGGCATGTATGTCTGGGTTGACGAAGGCGAGGTGAGCAAAGAAATGACCCACCTGGTAACGAGAGAGTGGGAGCTGGAGCAGGACTACTCGACAAGCAGAACCAGACTTCATTGACTGGTCCTGGGCAGATAGCAGGTAGAGATGGGAACGAGGTCTCTCTACCGGCCCTACAGGGGGCAGAAGGTGTCGTCCTTCCCCCCCAGCGGCAGTGTGAACCACAGGGGGCAGAAGGTGTCGTCCTTCCCCCCCCAGCGGCAGTGTGAACCCCAGGGGGCAGAAGGTGTCGTCCTTCCCCCCCAGCGGCAGTGTGAACCTCAGGGGGCAGAAGGTGTCGTCCTTCCCCCCCAGCGGCAGTGTGAACCCCAGGGGGCAGAAGGTGTCGTCCTTCCGCCCCAGCGACAGTTTAGCCTGACAAGGGGAGACACCAATCTCCCAGACGGCACAGATGGGACCGTGGTCTCTGCGCCCACAGCCGGTCCAGATCCCCAACTACCCTCACTGGGACAACCGGAGGATGGGGTAAGTACAAATTCCCCTCCCCAGCTAACTTCTAATGTGGCCCCAGGGTTAACAGAGGAAATGTTAACCCCCACTGACCCCCACGTTTCCCTGGCTACTGAGCCGGAATATGTCCCAAGTACCCCAGCAGAAGAGCTGACAGCGGGGCAGAGTGCAGTCGGCCTCTGCCCTCCCTTTGTCCCTTGTACAGAGCAGGATGTCCTGCAGGTTATACCAGCAGAAGAGCTGGCATCAGGGCAGAGTGCCGCTGGCCTCTGCCCCTCAAGTCCCCTCAGCGTGTTGCCCCATCACCACAGCGAAATATCCAGGTGCAGTAACGGTTTGTTGTGGGTGGGCTGCTCTTGCACTTTGTTGTTGTGCTCTAGCACTGGTTTACATTGGTGGCAGTGTGTGGTGTCCGGTGCGGTGCTTGTAGTCCTCGGCGCAAGCTAGGACACGTCCATCAACGGAGGTACCCAGTCGGGGTGCCAGTAGATCCGTTACAACACTCAACAACACTATACGTTTAAAACCATGCATTGTTCTCCATGTGGATAACCACATAATAATTGTATCCTAATGACAAATCTCCTCAGAATTACTCATGGAAGTGTCAGGATTTGTCAGTGAATTGTTGCGCATTGTTCATAGAATCGTGAGAAACTAAAATAATTTTCCATACAATAGAAGATCTCTTATTTGATAAGAGAGTTGCTATTTTGAGGAAGCTGCTATTTTACACCACAAGAATACCTCAAGGTTTATCCTAAGCTTAAAAATGGAGTTTCCAAACTATGCGGTCATAGTGGACATTGCTTCGATTTGCATACAGATATCATTCTGTTTGCCTTAGATAAATACCACTATTTTTTATATTTATTAAGCAAGGGAAACATACTCTGACAAACACTAAAAAGGAATGTGATTAATTGGAAAATTGCACTACTTTTTGTGTGAATAATGTGGTTTGTCATGGCAAATATAAATATCAATATGATGCAAGTGTGTGAGGATGTACAATGTCCTGGTCATGTTTTCCAGTATAACAGATTGGTTAACGCAGGAAAAAATCCAAAAGAGGTTGGAAAAAATATATATATATTTTTTTTTATTGTGAGAAAGGAAGATTACAATGTATGTTAACATATATTAAAGTATAAACAATGAAAAATTGTGGTCTAAAACATAAACATTTTCCTTTGTCTTTTCTCAGATATTTTTCCTTTTTTGTTTTTCTAAAATTATATTCACCTTCTTGCATTGTTTCTTAATTCAGCTTTAACTAATAGATAACAGAGTAAAATATAAAAAAAATTAAATAAAAAGGATGGGAAAGAAACAGGGGAAAAAGAGGGGGGAAATGTTATCTAGTCCATGATATCAGACTCCTGCATTCACCGTCTGTGGGCCCTTGAGGACCAAATTTCCCAACATGTAGCCAAGTTTATGTAATTTTTGTTTTCTTCTTCGTATGTTGGAATGGTTGATTTCCAGTGTTTTGCAATTACACTTCTGGTTGCTAGGAATATCTGGTTTGACAAAAATTTAGCTGATTTTGGTAGGCCTGGAATTGGTAATACTAACAAAGCTTATTCCGGCTTTTGAGGGATGTTTATATCCCATAATTTCTCTAGAGAGATATAGGTTTTGTTCCAAATGTGCTTAATTTTGGGACAATCCCACAGCATGTGTTTTAGAGTTCCTGAAGTGTTACAGCCCCTGAAACTATTTCCCTTTAGTGACTGATTTGAAAGTTGTATTCTAGCTGGGGTAAGGTACATCTCAAGATGGGTTTGTATACATTTTCTTTCAGGGTTATATTTAGGGAAGAGTTTGCTGCATTTTTGCAAATGTTTCCCCATTGCTCATTGTCTATGGTAATATTAAGTTTAGCTTCCCACGAGGATCTATATGATAATTTGTTTGGGGTGGCCTGATCATTTATATGATTATAGAGTATTGTGATGTTTTTTTCTACCATTTGAGTTGTACAAACAATATAGTTCAAAGGGAGTTTTTCTAGCTAATTTATTGTCTTTTGCAATATTTCCTAAATTGGTGTTAATCAGCATCAGGTTAAGCCATTCTGTAAGTGGTAATTGATCATTTGTGCTAAATTCCACCAGGGACCAATTTTGACATTTCATCAGTATGTCTGCTACAATTGTAAATTATTTTTGAATCCACCAGACAAGTTGGGTGTTTTTGTTTATTGAGGAGTCTTTATGGGGTAGCCAAAGAGGCGAGAGCCATGACCCCTTTTTCAGCAATGAAGATCTTTTGTTTATTTGTTTCCACAATGTGATGGAGTAACTAACACTTTGTGGAAGCGGTTTCAAATTAATTTTATGGTCTGTTTAACCACAATGTCTGGCTAAATAGTATATTTTGTTCCTGAAGAACATGTTTTTCTATATCCACCCATACTGGAGGAGAGTCTTTGATAAACCAATTGGTTAGTTGGGCTAATCTAGCAGTCTCATGGCATCTTACAATATCTGGGGTGGCTAATCCCTCTTTCTTTTTTGAGGCTGAAATGGTCAGTTTGTTTATCCTTGGCTTTTTATCACTCCAGATGAAGCGAGAGATTGGCTTCTGTATATTTGTCAAATCTTTAAATTTAAATGCTGTTGGAATAGTCCTGAAAATATATAGTAATTTATGGAGAGTATTAATTTTATTAGAATGGATTTTGCCAAACCATGATATTTTGAGGATGGACCATGTTTGGAGATCCTTGAATACTTATTTAATGATAATAGGATAGTTTAACTCATAAATGAACTTAGTTTGTCTGGAAATATGAATACCTAGGTATTTCATATTGATTCGAGGACCATTTGAAGGCAAATTTTAATGCTAACAAGCTTTCTAGTTGTTTAGGTAAAGAGATATTTAGGGCTTCACTTTTATTCATGTTTATTTTGAATCCTGATATATGGCTAAATATTTTAAACAAGCTGATGAAGGCTAATTAGTGTGTCAGAAATAGTGAGTAAGACATCGTCGGCAAAAAGACTGAGTTTGTATTATTTGCCTCCTATTTTAATTCCTTTGACATCTAGGGATTCCCTTATTGCTATTGTCAGGGGTTCTATGCATAATTCAAACAATAAAGGGGACAGGGGGCACCATTGTCTTGTTCCTCTGAATATATTGAGGAGTTAGGATCCAAATAAATCCCTGATAAGAAATATAAGCTTTTGGGGCTGAATACAATGTCATAACCGTCCCTAGGAAGCTTTCACTAAAGCCAAATCTAAGTAAAACCTTTTCATATACGTCCAATCAATCCTGTCAAATGCCTTCTCCGCATCTAGGTATAGCAGCATCAGAGGTATCTTTTTATTAGCTTTATTATCCATTAGGTTAAAAATTATCCTTGTGTTATCGGGCGCCTCCCTCCCTGGGATAAAGCCTACTTGGTCCGGATGTATTGCAGACGGTATCACTAAGGCTAGTCTATTTGCTAGAATCTTGGAATAAAGTTTAATGTCATTATTAATTAAATATATACAGTAGGTCTGTAACTATTGCATTGTGTGGGGTCTTTACCTTCTTTGTGTAACACAATAATCTTTGCTTCCAAGAATTCTGCTTTCATGGGTTTACCCATGAGAAAATCGTTAAAGAGGTGTTTATGATGAGGTAGAAGAGTCTCCATGAATTGTTTATAGTAATAATTAGTTAATCCATCCGAACCTGGTGCTTTATGGGATTTAGCTGTTTTCATTGCGGTTTTGATTTAGATATAGATATGGGAGCTGTGAGGGAATCTAGTTTGACTTTTTCAATTTGAGGGAAATTAATTGTAGATAAGAATTAATCAATTTGAGTTTTATGACTGAGTGTCCCAGAATGAGAGGTCATTGAGTACAGTTCGGCATAGAATTTTTTGAATGTCTTTGAAATTTTGTTTGGCTGGTACATCATGGCTTTATTTCTGGTTATCAGTTTTGGGATAATAGAGTTAGCTCTTTGTTCTTTGAGTCTGCTGGCTAGCGTTGTGTCAGGTTTATTTGAATATCTAAAGAATTTGGATTGTGTACACTTCAAAATGGTCACCATTTTTTTTCCTCAGAATCCTATTTAAGTTGTGTTTGCATTTGATAATTTCTTCATAGATTTTAGGTGAATTTTTAATAGAAAAAGATGTTTGGAAGTTTGAAATTTTATTATTTAGGTTATTTATTTGTAATTGATCTGTTTTTTTGGCTAATGTACCAAGTTGTATACAAATTCCTCTCAGAACTGCCTTATGGGCCGCCCATACCCCCATCCTATCTTCCTCACCATCGCTGTTTATCACAATATAATCTGTGATTGCTTTATGGATTTTCTCCTTTGTTATCAGATTATTGAGGAGTGCTGGATTTAATGTCCAAGAGTGAGAACGTCCCTTTGGGAGCAAATCACACAATGTCACCCTTACAAGATCGTAATCCGACCACACGATAGGATGGATTGTTGCTTCCACTAAGTTAGAGACCATTTGTTGTTGTATTAGTATGTAATCAACATGTGAGTGGGATTTGTGTCTGGCATAGTAAAATCTCAGTTTTTTTGGTTCATTCCCCTCCATGTGTCGAATAAGCAATTGTAATTTAAGAGTGACTTAAAGGCTTTTGTAGCAGTGGGAACTCGGGTGGGGGTGCTAGTTCCAAGTTTGTCTTTTATTGGGTCTAGGACCACATTCATGTCACCTCCTACAATCCAGATTGTTTGTTGCCAATTAGATATTATGCCTAATATTTTGTGAAAGAAAGTGGATTGTTCTGAGATTAAGGCGTATACAGTACATTAAGTAACTTAGGTAGCTACACGTTCCTTTCGTTAAATGTTCCATGTACTGCAATGTGCCTACCATCGCAAGCTTTTTGGGTGTTTATGTGTTGAAAGTTGAGTCTCTTGTGGATTAAAATGGAGACTCCTCTTTTTTTTCCTGATGCAGTAGCATGATAAGTTTGAGTATACATTTCCCCACAATATTTAGGTATTGAATCTTTTTTAAAATGAGTTTCCTGTATCGATACTATGTACGCTCCTAGGCGTGAGTATTCTTTTAAGGCAATCCCTCTCTTCACCGTTTAAGTCTTGGGTGTTATGTGAGATTATTTTGATGTCCATGACTCACCAATCTCTGAAGCAGAGGAACTAAACAGGGGATGTCTCATAGTCTGCTAGGCCTTCCAGGGATGGTATGGGATGGGTTCCTTTACGGGATATGGAAGGTTTGGGTTTGGAACATGAGAGCCGAAGACTTAGACAGGGATAAAGAGGGGATGAGAATAGTAAAGGGAGATTATGAAAAAAAAGAAAAAAAAAAGTAAAATCAACAAAATTTAAAACAGATTTTTAAGAGACATTCAAAACAAATAACTATATATAGAATTATCTAGCCGTTAGGCTAATTTTCGATTAATATTCTCTAACGTTTAGTAAGCAACAGTTGAAAAAAATTAAAATTTACTTTGAGGAGAGCAGAGGCTGTCCTTTTAAATGTAACTGGTGAGCCAACTAGTATCCTTGTGAATGGATACTGAGACGGTTCGCCTTCTTTTTAGACATTAAATAATATAATAAAGCCCTTTAGGGGCACAATTATTACCTATTGTATTGTCTAGCGTGACATTTTAAACCAAAAAATATTTGTATACATTTAAAGCAAACAAGAAATATATACATCGTATTACACTTTAGTTTTTTTTTTTATGTGTCCCAATAAACACTAATGAAATCTGAAATTGATTCCTCTTAAGAGAACAGGTTTGAAGAGTAAGTGGTGTGAGTCTTATTCAGTCTTTTGTCATGTTTTGTGTTTTTTATAAAGCCTCAGGTCCTGATGGAATACATCCAAGGGTACTGAGAGAACTGTGTTACGTAATAGCCAAACCATTATCTCTAATTTTCCAAGATTCACTCAACACTGGGTTGCTGCCAGATGACTGGAGAACAGCAGAGGTGATACCTATATTTAAGAAGGGAGCAAGAGCAAATCTATGGAATCATAGACCTGTAAGCCTAACCTCTGTAGAAGGGTTAATAAGGGATAATATACAAGAATATGTCTATACAAACAGGATTATAAGTAGGAGTCAACATGGATTTATGAGGGATAGGTCATGTCAAACAAATCTAATTTTTCTAATCTTTGAGGAGGTTAGTAGGAACTTGGATCAAGGCAACTCAGTGGATTTTGCAAAGGCTTTTGATATAGTGCCACATGGGAGACTATTGGGTGAACTAAGGGATACAGGGATTGCAGTAAATATATGCACATGGATTGAGAGCTGGCTAAAAGACAGGAAGAAAAGAGTTGTTGTAAATGGAACATACTCCGATTGGACTAATGTGGTAAGTGGGGTTCAGCAGGGTTCAGTATTAGGTACTCTCCTTTTTAACACATTTATTAATGACATAGAAGTAGGACTGGAAAGTATTGTCTCCATTTTTGCTGATGACACTAAGTTGTGCAAGGTAATTAAATCAGAAAATGATGTACTTTCCCTCCAAAGGGATTTGCATAAATTTGAGAAATGGGCAATTAAATGGCAGATGAGATTTAATACAAATAAATATAAGGTTATGCATGTGGGAAGGAAAATAGCCATGAAATGTATACACTTAATGAAGCAAATCTAGGGGTATCAGATATTGAAATGGATTTGGGAGTGCTTGTGGACAACCACCTACGTAATATTTCTCAATGCCAAGCAGCATTTGCAAAGGCAAATAAAATATTAGCATGTATTAAGAAGGTTATAGAAGCCAGGGAAGCAAATAAAATTCTGCCACTATACAAATTCCTAGTACGCCCTCATTTGGAATATGGAGTACAATTTTGGGCACCACTTCATAAAAAGGACATTTTAGAACTGGAAAAAGTACAGAGAAGGAAAACAAAACTAATAAGAGGATTGGAGGGGCTAAGTTATTATCCAAATTAGACTTATTTTCTCTAGAAAAAAGGCATCTAAGATAGGATATGATTACTTTATTTAAATACATCCACGGTCAGTAGAAAGATTTGTCAATGGAGCTTTTTGTGCCAAGAGGTTTTCAACTGACAAAAGGACATCCTTTGAGGATAGAAGTAAAAAGATTCCACCTTAGTGAAAGAAAAGGGTTCTTCACAGTAATGGTAGTTAATCTGTGGAATTCTCTTACAAGGGAGGTGGTGACAGCAGATTCGATAGATAACTTTAAAAAGGGATTGGATATACCGTATATACTTGAGTATAAGCCGAGTTTTTCAGACCTTTTTTTAAGGCTAAAAAGGGCCCCCTCGGCTTATACTCGAGTCACTCCCCCTAGTGTTTCTCTAACCCCCCCGTGCCTATCTACCCCCCTGTGTCTCTCTAACCGCCCCATGTCTCTCTAACCCCCCGTGTCTCTCTAACTCGCCCCCCGTGTCTCTCTAACCAGCCCCCGTGTCTCTCTACCCGCCTGTGTCTCTTTCCCTCCCCCCTCCTCATCCTCAACCCCCCTCCTCCTCAACCCCCTCCTCACTTTCTCCCCTCTAAATACCTCCCCCTCACTTACCTGCTTCTTCTCCAGCCTCTGCTCCATCTTGACCCCGGCGCGCATGTGACGTCACATGCGCGCCGCGTCATTAGCATATACCGGGTGCCGGCACCCGGTATATGCTAATGACGTGACGTCACATGCGCACCACGTCATTGGCATATACTGGGTGCCGGCACCCGGTATATGCTAATGACGTGGCGCGCATGTGACGTCACATGCGCGCCGGGGTCAAGACGGAGCAGAGACCGGAGAAGAAGCAGGTAAGTGAGGGGGAGGTATTTAGAGGGGAGAAAGTGAGGAGGGGGTTGAGGAGGAGGAGGGGGGTTGATGTTGAGGGGGGGTGAGGAGGGGGTTGATGAGGAGGAGGGTGGTTGAGGAGGGGGGTTGAGGTAAAGGGGGGGGGTGAGGAGAGGGATGAGGATGGGCGGGTTGAGGATGAGGATTGGGGGGTTGAGGAGGGAGGTTGAGGATGAGGATAGGGGGGTTGAGGAGGGGGGTTGAGGATGGGGGGTTGAGGAGGGGGTTGATGAGGAGGAGGGAGGTTGAGGAGGGAGGTTGATGTTGAGGGGGGGTGAGGAGGGGGTTGATGAGGAGGAGGGAGGTTGAGGTTGAGGAGGGGGGTTGAGGTTGAGGGGTTGAGGATGGGGATGAGGATGGGGGTTGAGGATGAGGATGGGGGGTTGA
The DNA here is from genome assembly GCA_027410445.1 of Discoglossus pictus. Taxonomy (NCBI): domain Eukaryota; kingdom Metazoa; phylum Chordata; class Amphibia; order Anura; family Alytidae; genus Discoglossus; species Discoglossus pictus. The sequence continues at coordinate 375,810,731 of CM050164.1, forward strand.
GTATGAGGATGGGGGGTTGAGGATGGGGTTGAGGATGGCGGGTTGAGTAGGGGGTTGAGGTTGAGGGGGGTGAGGAGGGGGTTGATGAGGAGGAGGGAGGTTGAGCTTGAGGAGGGGGGATGAGGTTGAGGGGGGTTGAGCAGGGGGATGAGGATGGGGGGGTTGAGGATGAGGAGGGGGTTTATGTTGAGGATGGGGGGTTGAGGATGGGGGGTTGAGGAGGGGGGTTGAGGTTGAGGGGGGTGAGGAGGGGGTTGAGGATGGGGGGTTGAGGATGAGGATGGGGTTTGAGGGGGGAGGATGAGGATGGGGAGTTGAGGGGGGAGGGTGAGGATGGGGGGGTTGAGGAGTGAGGTTGAGGGGGAGTTGAGGGAGGATGAGGAGGGGGTTGAGGATGAGGAGGGAGGTTGAGGATGAGGAGGAAGGTTGAGGAGGGGATTGAGGATGAGGAGGGGGTTTGAGTATGAGGAGGGAGGTTGAGGTTATGGAGGGGGGTTGAGGTTGAGGAGGGGGTTGAGGATGGGGGGGTTGAGGATGAGGGGGTTAAGGATGAGGAGGGAGGTTGAGAATATTCATAGGGGATAGATACAGAGAACAATGAGAGGGTGTGGCAGACAAACACAAGAGATAAACTCCACATGTGGTCTAACAGTAGCTTCCTGAAAGCAATAGACTTAACCTCCAATACACATCCTGCCGTCTCTAGCACATGACGTGGTTATCTTTATCTGGCAAACAATGAGACAAAACAGATTACAAATACAATGGAGGTGTTTATGCAGATAATCCAGTGGCTGGAGCCAAGCAGTCTGTGCTTTTGTTGTGGCTTAATGGCCCAACACCCAGCCGGAGAAAAAGGGGTCTGTGACATCACCCAAATCAAAAGTTGACATACCCTTGAATGTTTGGCCTTGTTACAGACACACAAGGTTAAAATGGCGATTAAAGGTTAATTTCCCACACCTGTTGCTTTTCAAATTGCAATTAGTGTCTGCGTATAAATAGTCAATGAGTTTGTTAGCTCTCATGTGGATGCACTGCAACTGTCAAAAGATCTGCGTATCAAGGTAGTGGAACTTCATAAAGATGGAAAAGGATATAAAAAGATATCCAACGCCTTGAAAATGCCATCAGTAGTGTTCAATCACTTATTAAGAAGTGTAAAATTCAGGGATCTCTTGATACCAAGCCAAGGTCAGATAGGCCAAGAAAGATTTCAGCCACAACTGCCTGAAGAATTGTTTGGAATCCAAAGAAAAACCCACAGGTAACCTCAGGAGAAATAAAGGTTGCTCTGGTTTGGTTGTTTCAAGGAGCACAATACAATGATACATGCACAAAAATGAGCCGCATGGTCAAGATGCCAGAAAGAAGACTTTACTCAATTCCACAAAAAAGCCTGGTTACAATATGAACCGCAACACCTTGACACGCCTCACAGCTTCTGGCACACTGTAATTTGGAGTGACGAGATCAAAATAGAGCTTTAGGGTCACAACCATAAGCGCTATGTTTGGAGAGGGGTCAACAAGGGCTATAGTGAAAAGAATACCATCCCCACTGTGAAGCATGGCGGTGGCTCACTGATGTCAACGTACAAGAGGAATGCAGCATGTTATCAGAAAATACTGTCAGACAATTTGCATTCTTCTGCACGAAGGCTGCTCATGGGACGCTCTTGGACTTTCCAGCATGACAATGACCCTAAGCACAAGTTGACCCTCTAGTGTTTACAGCAGAAAAAGGTGTAGGTTCTTGAGTGACCATCACAGTTTCCTGACCTTAATATCATTGAGCCACTCTGGGGAGATCTCATGCGGTTCATGCAAGACGACCATAGACTTTGCATGACCTGGAAGCATTTTGCCAAGACAAATGGGCAGCTATAACACCTGCAAGAATTAGGGGCCTCATAGACAACTATTACAAAAGACTGCACGCTGTCATTGATGCTTAAGGGGGCAATGCACAGTATTAAAAACTAAGGGTATGCAAACTTTTGATCAGGGCCATTGGGGTGATTTATATTAGCATTATGATTTAAAAAGGAGCCATTCACCTATGTGATAATAAATGGCTTCATGTGATTACTATCCTTCAATAAAATACATTTCACAATTTCTGCCAGGGTATGAAAACATTTCAAGCACTACTGTATATACGCAGAGTAACATAGTTAGATAATAATTGAGGTTAAAAAAATACTTTTAGTCCATCAAGTTCAACCTTTTTAGATCTCCTCTGATCTGTAATTAATTAATTAATTAATTAATGAGATGGTCAAATACATATAAAATGGTTATAATAAATCAACCTGATGATATACAGTGTCCATGGATATATAGAATGTAATATCAAAATTGCTTAAGTAAAAGGAAACTGATGTTATCAGAATTCTGAGCAGTAATCAGTGGCTATAAAATAAAATATTATTTACTTATAATATAAATTACATGGATTTAATAGGATTATAATATTGTATGTGTATATTCTATGTGTACTGTGTAGAGATGGGGTAGAGATGAACAGTAACATAGACACATTAATGTTTTATACTTTATTAAGACTGTAATAACAAAAGATTTATATTCTATTCTATTATCAATTATATGAAATATTACTTAATGATGCAATCTAGATTATGTTGTCTTCTCCAGTGTTACTATATTGATTTATCATCCTCTCTATTGAGATAAATGTTAAACTATGTATCTACAATACAGATGGACTAAATGTCATTTTATAATCTAATATAAATTACATGGATTAAATAGGATCATAATATTGTATTGTATATCCTGTTTGTATTGTGTAGAGATGGGGTAGAGATGAGCACTAATGTATGTAATGAGGAACTGTAGACAAATTCATGTTTTATACTTTATTAAGACAGTAATAATAAAATATTTATTGATACTGTTATCCACTGTATGAAATATCATTTAATGGTGTAATTTTGATTATGTTGCCTTTTTCAGTGCCACTGTGCTGCTCTATCATCCTCTCCATTGAAAAAACGTTCCTGTAAAACAGAGTGAAACAGACAGGAAAGAGTTAATTGGGAGAGATCAATCAACACTGACCTTTAAAAAGCTGATTTCTCCATCCACTAGTTCTGGCTTCGGAGAAAACGCAGCGTCAGGCCAGTTTTCCAGACATGTCCCATTGTGATGATGTCATTACATCAGACGGACGCTCCTGCCTTCACTTGGCTGTAGTAGGACTCAAGATACATGCAGCTGGACACATGCAGTCTCAGGCAAACATTTGCAGCCCAATTAAATTCCCCTAATGTAAAAACCTGTAGCCCGTAACGGAGCCCGCTATACTTAAGGCTCTTACAGCTATCCGCAAGTTACAGGCGGAAAAACTCTACGGGCTGTTTAAATTGGATCTCCGTTGCCGCAAAGGCTTTGATTTGTTAAGCCCGTAAATGTTGCGTTTGCAAATCGCTATTAAATTGCTACGAATCCACTGGTGTTCAAAACCCGTAACCCGCAAATGGAGCCAAAAAGCCTAAGGGTACTAGAGAGGACCCGCAAGGGGGTTAAAATCCTATCAGTAGCACTGGAAACGAAAATATAACACACTACTGTATGTTAACTTAAAGGGAAAGTGATGCTAGACATTAAAATTAATAGCACAACATTTTCAAGCTCGCAGATCTGCAATATAAAATACTTTATTTTCTGTGTTATATCGATCCCGGCAATTAATGTGATAATTCATATAATGGAACTCGCATGGAATAGAATATAATATTTACTGATTTATTAATATTGCATTATTTCTGGAATGCGGGGCCGATCGTAAATCGTAAGTCAAACCCTTAAGGGTTTGAAATCTAACCTCCATTTTTCCGTGACAGAATGATGACAATCTCTTTTACTATTGGCTCCCTCTAAACCCGTAACTACAGGTTACCTTGACTAATTGATCATGTTCATGGCCGCACATGCAACGTGCCCAAGAATGGTTTACTGGTTTGGATGTCGGCCACGTCTGTTGTGCGCTAGGCTAATTTAATAGCTCTGTAACTCTGGTGAATTTCAAGCCCGCAGGCTTTGCAGGTGTACCGGTACCGCTACGGGGTGGGAATTTAATATGACCCATGGACTTGCAACTGACACTAACTAGATAAGTAACCCACTATATAATTGTACTTACAGGTGGAGATTTGATCACTTATAACTAATTAACTATATATGTGGATTAGATAGAAGATCAGTGTAGTATTTGTATAACCAAGCATTATAAGGGATAAGTGGCAGATCAGCACCCAGCCACCCATTTAGTTTAAATTTGTTAATACAGTTTGGGAGCCAGTGGCATGCTCCAAAGCTGCCACAACAGTCTTGTAGGGATACAAAATTAATTAACAATATCCACAAATTATGATGTATGAGCACTTTAGATGATTCTATTTTATCAAGCCAATGATGAATTAACATTTTGCACATTAATTTGTACTTATTATTTGATATTGATTTTCACTTACATTGCCTTTATGAATCATTGTACTGAATAATTTTTGATATAATATCTTCTCAGATGAGAATAGCAATCTTATTGTATAGCATTAGTCACTTTAATGATTAGTTAAGTATTGTTTTGCACAGAAAATAATCTCCATAACTAGAATATATATGAATTACACTGTATGCATTTCACTTTATGAATTATTGTATTAAAATAATCTATGTTACTTATATAGAGGGTAAGGTAATTATATAAATATTTACTGAGAAGAGAAACATTTAACCACATAGCCAAGACAATAGAGAAGGCGATAATACAATTTAACGGGACAGTCCACTTGTTATTAAAATGAATCTTTTTAATTGCTTCTTTTTTGAGAATATTTTAATAAAAGTTATTTTTTAAATATCTGGTCCAGCTTAATTACATTATTACTGTAATATATCTATGAGGGTGGTTATGTCTAGGAGATAGAGTGTCATTTTCTTCTTGTTAAAAAATAGTGTTTATTTGGGTGTCTCTGTGCCCAACTGGCTTCTCCAGAACATCAGAAACGCAGGAAACAAATGCTGGCTTGGTTAAATAATAAAATGACAGACACATTTTTTTATATCTTCTACAGCAGGGTAAACTTTTTAATAACAGACTTTTATAACTGACTTTAGATGACCTCTAAATTAGTTAACTGTTTATGAACTAAACGTGCAACATAACATATTATAACTAGGATACAAAATAACAATGTACAGATAAAATATAGCCCAACAACAATAATATGTAACACAATGCAAAAATGTTATGACACCCTACACAGGGAATAATTATAAATATTGTTATAAATATTGTTTATCTATTTTACAGATCAATGACCGATATTCACTCTTGAACCCCAAGATATTAAATAGGAAATCTCTATGATATATAAATTATGAACTTGGCCTACTTCAAATATCTGCTCTATTTCCCATAAGTTTGATCTCTAATTCCAATCTCAAAATGATAATAATTTAGTGACCTGGTTTCCATGGTTTGCTAAATGCCCTCTAACTGTTTCATGTTCATATTTTGTGTGATATCGATCCCTACAATCTGTGTAACGACATATACTGTAACTCGCATGCAATAGAATATCATATTTACGGCTTTATTAATATTGCATTATATCTGGAATGTGGGGCCGATCGCAAACTGTAATTGAAGCACTTAGGACCTCGAAATCTACCCTCCCCTTTTTCAGTGACGTAACGCTAACGATCTCTTTTTCCATTGGCTCCATCTGAACCCGTAATTATGTAATTGATTCATTGACTGCGTTTGAGCACGTAACCCCAACGGCAGAGAACTGGCTTACGACACAGCCTCTCTCACTTGTAGCTCGCAGCCAATTCTAATTTAATAGTGATGTAAGTAGGGCAACCCCGCAGCCGATGCAAGGCCCACGTTGGACTTACGAGGCTGGAATTTAATATGGCTAAGTGTTCATAATTAGAGGTAAAATTAGCTATTTTTTTAAGTTTTAACTGAAAATGTTATTATATCCTGGTCAAACTTCTGGAAAGGTGTGCTTTTAAAATATTGTTTGTCTTTCAAAACAATACACACTAGTATGTTCTAGTACCTTGTTATAAGGAATTAATTTCTTGGATATTTGTGGAGTATCAATATTTGTCAGAGTTAGTGATTTTATGGACAACTTAAATCTATTAATTCTGCCACAAAATTATTGATGACCATAACACATAGAAAGGAAATATGTGCATTATGAGTCACAAAGTGTAAAAATGTTTTTAACTGACATTAACTGAAGATTTATGAAATTTATGAAAGATTTTTTGTTATTCAGTTGTGTAAATCTTTTCTAGAAAAGTGAAGAGCAAAGAGCTCTATAAAAAGTAAAGAGATATGCTGGATGACATTGTCACTTTATGAAGTGGTGAAGGAATCAGCAGGACAGAAAGTTCTGTTGAATATGTCCAATAATTCTTTATTGTATTTTAGCGATCTCAAATGTACTATCTGTTTAGAGATGTTTATGAGCATAATAGAGCACTTTTGTATTTTTTACTTTATGCAAGTACCGTATTTATCGGCATATAACACGCACCGGCGTATAACACGCACCTCACCCCCCCTCCTCAACCTCCGACCTCAATCCCCCTCCTCAACCCCCCTCCTCATCCTCAACCTCCCTCCTCATCCTCAACCCCCTCCTCAACCTCCCTCCTCAACCCCCCTCCTCAACCCCCCTCCTCAACCTCCCTCCTCAACCTAAACCCCCCTCCTCATTCTAAACCCCCCTAAATACCTCCCCCTTTACCCTCACCTGCTTCTGCTCCGGCCTCCGCTCCTTCTTGACCCGGCGCGCATGTGACGTCACATGCGCGCCACGTCATTAGCATAACCACAACTGGAAATCAGTCAGAAGCCCCAAAGGTTATACAATAGATTTTTGATATCATTCACTGTCCGTCAAACTCTTAGTAACAAGATCATTTTTATGGATGTTTTATTGTATTTTGTACTGTACCTTTAAATCAGTTTATGCTTTTGAAGACTTTTCTTATACAATGAGGAACTGCTCTGTTTTGCAGTTGATGTATTGTTAATTTTTGGTTATGCAACAGGAAGTTTTGAAATGTGACTATAAACTGTAATATTTTATGAAAAACGTGTACAATGTAGTAATGAGTATTGATCTAAAGATGACCACATAAAAGGGACAGGAAAAACATTCTTTCTTTACTTTAATTGTTAAAATCATAGCTGTTACAAGAAAAATACAACAAATATACACGTGTAGTATTCATATTATTTTTATATGTAAATTGACATATTCCAGAGCACTGCATAAGGCAATACAGTAAATATATGCCAAAACAAACATGATAATATACTTAATGGTTTACAAAGGAGTTGAGGACCCTGCTCTCATGATAGCTTACAAGCTGCAGCAGGTGTAGACAATGTTGGTCCTGGAATGCTTAACACCATCATTATTTCCCCACTGTCCACAATGATGAAATGAGAATGAGTGATATACTTTAAAAAAAAATGCTTAACTGCATTGAGATCTGGCAATTGTGTCATGGTCATTAAAAGATGAGAAGATTCTGTCCATAAAGGGATGCACATGGTCAACAAGATTACGCAGTTGGGCAGAGGCACTTAAACAATGCTAAGGGCAGTGGCGGAGCTAGAGCATGGAGGGCCCCGGTAAAAAAAAGAAATTTGACCCAGCATCTAAATGTTGCAGCAGAAATCAAGATTTGTCAGATTTTCCTGGTCTAGTTTTTGTGAGGCTGTGCCCACTGTAGCCTTAGTTTCCTGTTCCTGTTCAGGAGTGGAACCCGGTGTGGTCTTCTGCTGCTGTAGCACATCCACTTCAAGATTCAATGTGTTGTGCATTGAGTGATGCTCTTCTGCATACCTTTGTTGTATGAAAAAGTAAACTTCAGGAATATTGTTTCTTATAGTATTTGCTACCAAATTAGTTCTTAATGTATAAATAACATATTAGAATAATAGCAAAGGGTTATTTAAAAATCCATTTATTTAGGCTCAGGTAACAACGGCGAATTAAAATGTATAAAAAATCCAGGATTGGAACATAAAGATTAAAAAGGGGGCTAGGTAGTATGAGACAAGGTAACCACTAGAGAATGGTATTCTATACAACTCTTAATAGAGGGGTATCCTTATCTCTCCTATTATTACTGTGTATAGGTATGGATGACTGGTGTGTGTTCCTCCTATTGAAGTATTTAACCAAAGTGTTGGTATAGGGTTCTTATTAACTGACAGGGTTCTTATTAACTGACAGGTAATAAAAGGATAAGAAAAGGGTTACAGCAGGTAACAGGAAATTGACAGTGGTAATATTCCAATTGCTGACTATGTATGAAAAAAGTACTATATGACTGGGAAAATTGATTGCTCTTGTCTATATTGAAGGTGTCCGCCCAGATGTGGTTGATATTCACCTGATAGCGTTCAACTAGTGTGCAGAAGCTCCTTATCCTGGTTTAAATCCCTTCAAGGGGGATAGGATTAGTACTTGAGTTTATATATATAGACTACCTGCTGGTAGTGATTTTTTACTCAGTTATTTTCATGAGCACTTGCCAGAAAAAAGGAGACTGCCACTAGAGCTCTTAATATATAAACTACCTACTGGTAGTGCTTTGTGCTCTCTCAGTTGTTACTGTATGAGCCCCTGTCAATGCTCTTGACATATAGACTACCTGCTGGTAGTAGTTAATGCACTCTCAGTTATCTTAGACAGTCCGTGTGACTCTTCCAGGGAACATAGAGCTATCTCTCTAGCTCCTAGTGCCCAGACTACCTACTAGTAGTCATTTATGCATTCCCAGTCATATTTGTACTTCATTAAGTCCTTCCTGAGGAATGGAGCTAATACTTTAGCTCTATATATATATGCACTAACTGCTGGTAGTGACCTGTGCTCTCTTAACTGTATGACCCTTATTAGGGGATTAGAGCTCACTCTTAAGCTCCCAATATATGAAACACCTATTATGGTGATCTATGCCCTGTCAGTTTAACTATGAGACAACCCACATCTTTGAACACATATTAAAGTGCTTTCGCCATATCATGCATGCAATCTTGCAGCCATTTGGATAAGGACAGGGAGGATTGACAAACACACCAAACACATACACACAGTTTTAAGGAAATAGACGCCAGCGTGCCCTATGCGTGAGGACAGGCTACGTCATCAACAGCCGACGCGTTTCGACGTCATCAGACGTCTTTCTCAAGGATAAACCTGCTGAGGCCGTCGGAGCCCTTTATAAACGCTGCCATCTCCATGGCAACTAATATTCTTCACTGAGACTTGCGCAGTAATGTCGCAGCGCCCTCTCTGATTGTGAGTATGTTAGGTTAGAAATATATAAATATATATGAGACTGGTATAATGTACTTGTGATATTTTGGTGAGAAGTATACGAGGTGGTCCTTATTTATCAATTGCACAGATGTGATATGTATTTTGTAATTGTAGCAATGATTGTAAAATACAGGAGTTTATTGATGATCCAATAGATTTACATATGTTCGTATATATGTTAGTAAAGGGAACTTAGAGCAGTCATCCGACTGTCTTGATTGGGATATAAACTGCAAATACAGTCTCAATGAGTTTATTAGTTATGTGCCATACAATGTAATTGATATATACAGTTTTGGAATGGAATAAGAGCACAGACCTCTAAATGTGCTTTTTTTAAAATAAAAAAGGGGGTTATAATTAACAAGGTGTTATTGTATTAATGTGAAGGGAAAGGGGTGTAAAAAGGGGGGAAGAGGGGTAACAAAGACCCCACAATAATTATATGTGTGTATATCCTACTATTGTGTTCAGGTTAATTGCCTTGGTACATTGAGTGATTGGTTGTGTGTCTGTGTATTATATATCCATCAGATATAAAGATATATGATAACAAGTGAACTGACTACACAGCAGGGGGTGTGTCATGAGCCAATAAGTGCGTGAAAGTGAGAGGTGTCCCCCTGATTTTAAGGAACCTCTTTACGTGGAAAAAAAAAAAAAGTGAATAAATGAAATGTTATATAGAAGGGAAGGAAAATGGAATATTATATAAAAGAGGAATAAGTGAATTCCTTTGTTGAGACCTGTAGGGGTCAGTGCTTTTAATTTATAAATCCAACGAGCTTCATGTTGAAGCAATTTTTTGTCAAGATCACCTTGTCTGGGGCCCATATGTACCCTTTCCAATACTGTAAATGTCAAGACTTCACTTCTGCCCCTATGATAGTATTTGACATGGCGGGCTAGGGGCGTATCTAAATCTTTTTGGATGGAGTATATGTGCTCCCCTATGCGTCTATGCAGCTGACGCCGCGTTTTCCCTACATAGATCTTGCTACATTCGCATGTAGCTACATATATCACACTTGTGGTGCAGCAATTTGAGAAGTCTTTTAGCCTAAAGGTTTCACCACTCTGTGGATGTTCATAGGTTTTTGTGGGTTTTATGTATTTACAAAATTTACACCTTCCGCACCTATAACATCCGATTGGTGGATTTAACCATGTATTTGTGGGTCTATTTTCATTGAAGAAACTATGTACCAACATATCCTTTAGGTTCCTTCCTCTACGGTATGTTATTGATACTTGTGAGGGGAGATCTTTTTCTAAGTCTTCGTCACTTTTCAAAATGTGCCAATGTTTTGATATAATCTCTTTTATTACGGGTGAATCGTACCCAAATGTCATTATGCATCTTGGTTGAATCTTTGTTGAATCAGGGTTTTTTGTCTGTTGTCTATTTAGCATTTCTGTTCTGTCACAGGTCAGAGCATACTGAAATGCTTTTTTCAGACATTTGTTTGAATAGCCCCTTTCTCGAAACCTCTCTCTGAGCTTGTCTGCTTCAATCTTAAACTCAATGTCCGAACTGCAATTCCTTCTTATCCTCAGGTATTGTCCTTTCGGGATGCCTCTTTTGAGTGGTTCAAAATGTTGGCTATCCCACATGAGCAGAGTATTGGTAGCTGTATCCTTCAATATAGACAAGAGCAATCAATTTTCCCAGTCATATAGTACTTTTTTCATACATAGTCAGCAATTGGAATATTACCACTGTCAATTTCCTGTTACCTGCTGTAACCCTTTTCTTATCCTTTTATTACCTGTCAGTTAATAAGAACCCTGTCAGTTAATAAGAACCCTATACCAACACTTTGGTTAAATACTTCAATAGGAGGAACACACACCAGTCATCCATACCTATACACAGTAATAATAGGAGAGATAAGGATACCCCTCTATTAAGAGTTGTATAGAATACCATTCTCTAGTGGTTACCTTGTCTCATACTACCTAGCCCCCTTTTTAATCTTTATGTTCCAATCCTGGATTTTTTATACATTTTAATTCGCCATTGTTAACCTGAGCCTAAAAAAATGAATTTTTAAATAACCCTTTGCTATTATTCTAATATGTTATTTATACATTATACCTTTGTTGTAACACAAAGTTATTTTCGTTTCTGTTGCTTCCTGTCAGATTGAAAGGATCTAGCCATGCTGCTCTGACCTCTCTCATTAAAAAGGTGTTTACTACCACAGAGCTGCCAGTCCCTGGATATTTTTGTTTTCTCCCACTATTCTCGGTAAACTCTAGACTAATGTGTGTAAAAATCACATGAGATCAGCCATTTCTGAGATGCTCAAACCACCCTATCTGACACCATCTTTCCCATTCTGATATTGAGCATGTCTGCAAGCTTTTATGCATTGGGTTATTGCCACATGAAAGGCTGATTAGATGTTTCCAGTAGCAAGCAGATGAACATGTGTACCTAATGAAGTGGCAACTGAGTATATAGGGAATGGACAAAAATATCTACTCTCCACTGCTTATTACTAACTAGCGACTTGCTGGGAATGCTGTACCTTTGGCGCTCATCGCGCGGCTCACAATGAGCGCCTTCGGAGCTCATTGCGAGCCTCTCTCTCTGTCTACTGTATGGGCCTTGTGATGAGCTGCTTTGGGCTCTAATTGCGAGGCATGCAATGGGCGGCTTCGCCACTCATTGCAGGCCTTGGCAACCCACAACTTTTGTGGTTCTCAATATTCACCTTCAGCGCTCATCCTGAGCCCTGCGAACCTCTCCCCAGTTTCTGACCCCTGTGTCTGTTTCCCCCTCTCTCTGTGCTTTGTGTCTTTTGTTTTTCCTCCCCCCGTGTCTCTTTTCATCTGTCTTTCATCCCTGTGTCTCTTTCCACCCTCTCCCCCTTCTCCCTCCCCTGTGTCTTTCTCCTCTGTGTCTGTGCTTCAGTTTTGCGTGTCTAACGATGAGTGCCTTTGCTTGTGTCTTCTGGCAAAGTGTTACTGGCTTCGTGATCGTGTTTACTTTCTTGAGCTAAGTGTTACTGGCTTCGGGGTCGTTTTTACTGCCTTCGGCCTCGTTTTCATTCTTTTACCTTTTTTCGTCCGCCATTTCTTTTCTCGCTTAGCTGATTTTAGTTGCAAATATGACACACAAATTGGCAAATATGGCACAAATTAACTTGAAACCTCACTCACAGGCTCCCTGGCTCTCCCCTTGTGCTGTGTGTGAGTGTGTAATGTATTTTTTTTTTTAAGTATTCGGCGTTCTTTGGTGGTCTTTCGAGTTCGGTGGTTCGGCCGTTAAAGTCGTAAAGTATTGCGTGCCGTAAAGTATTTTGTGGCTCGTGATCAGCAACAAACTGCTACGCGCTGAGTCCCGCTGACTCTTGGTCCCTGCAGCTAAGTCTTGCGTGCCCTGCGATCAGCGCCTGCGGGACTAACCTTGAGACCTGCAATGAGTGCCTTGCCGCGCTCAACTCCACCCCTGCAATAAGCATCTTTGGCGCTCATTGCAGCTAAGTCCCACAGGCCTTGCGATGGGCGCCTGCACCGCTCATCTCCACTCCTGCAATGAGCGCCTTCTGTGCTCATTGCAGCTAAGTCCTGCGGACTCGCGATGAACGCTTGTGACGCTCATCTCCACGCCGGGAAATGCGTCCCTCGTTTTGCCAGGGCTGCAGTTGCGGGCCAACATTTACACAGAAGTTAGCAAAATCTCTTGTAATTTCTGCTAGTTGCAATTTTGGGTTAACACCCTCCAAACCCAGGCTAAATTAGTATAACATTGAAAATGATTTGTTTTGGCCAATCAGCGGCCACATTAAATTCAAAGCTCGTATGTGCAACGTGAGACCCACAGCGGCTGCAAGCTTGAAAAGTTTCAGATTTACGGGGCTATTAAATTAGAACATGCTGCGAGTTACGAGCTTGAGAGGCAAACTGATAAACTATTTTTCGCTCGTCAGATGTGCGGCCGTGAACCTGATAGTCTAACCCATAGTTATGAGTTAGGATGGAGCCAATTGGCTTCAACTGCAATTTAATCAAGTAGTGTGTCTTAAATTGCTTTCTGCATGTAATAATTACATAATATCACATATATATATACAGCCTTATTAAATTGTGATTCGGTAAATTTAAAAGGGCTCTATTTAAGCACACAGCATATTTTTTTTACAGAAGTTTTTAGTTAGTGAAGACCTTACTTTTGGATAGAAGGTCACTAACTAAAAACTTCTATAAATAAAATATGCTGTGTGCTTAAATAGAGCCCTTTTAAATTTACTGAATCGCAATTTAATAAGGCTGATAGTTCTCAGCAGCGCGGGCTTGCCAAAAAACTTTGGTAGCGCAACGTTAAAACTGCGGGCTCGAAAAGCTCCTTTCGCTGGTGGAGATGAGCACCATAGGCGCTCATCCCTACGACCCTGTACGACTTAGGCAGGGTGCGTCGAAGGCACTCACTGCGCTGGTGGAGATGAGCGCCATAGGTGCTCATACCTACGACCCTGCACGCATTAAGTATCATACCTTTGACCCGCAGGACTACAGAACAGCAGAAAACTCAAATACACAATTCACAGTGTGAGACCCGTAGCACTTTTAAAAAAATCTCCCCAAAAAATGACGCCCGACCCGCGGGACTACAGAACAACAGAAAACTCAAATACACAATTCACAGTGCGAGACCTGTAAAAAAGGAAACTGCCACTTAGATAAAATAAAATATGACACGCAAAAAATATGCGAGCCTCTCTCTCTGTCTACTGTATGGGCCTCTTGATGAGCTGCTTCGGGCGCTCATTGCGAGGCATGCAATGGGTGGCTTCGCCACTCATTGCAGGCCTTGGCAACCAACAACTTTTGTGGTTCTCAATATTCACCTTCAGCGCTCATCCTGAGCCCTGCGAGCCTCTCCCCAGTTTCTGACCCCTGTGTCTGTTTCCCCCTCTCTCTGTGCTTTGTGTCTTTTGTTCCCCCCCCCGTGTCTCTTTTCATCTGTCTTTCATCCCTGTATCTCTTTCCACCCTCTCCCCCTTCTCCCTCCCCTGTGTCTTTCTCCTCTGTGTCTGTGCTGCAGTTTTGCGTGGCTCACGATGAGTGCCTTTGCTTGCGTCTTCTGGCAAAGTGTTACTGGCTTCGTGATCGTGTTTACTTTCTTGCGCTAAGTGTTACTGGCTTCGAGGTCATTTTTACTGCCTTCGGCCTCGTTTTCATTCTTTTACCTTTTTTCGTCTGACCATTTCTTTTCTCGCTTAGCTGATTTTAGTTGCAAATATGACACAGAAAATGGCAAATGTGGCACAAATTAACTTGCAACCTCACTCACAGGCTCCCTGGCTCTCCCCTTGTGCTGTGTGTGAGTGTGTAATGTGTTTTTTTTTTACGTATTTGGCGTTCTTTGGTGGTTTTTCGAGTTTGGTGGTTCAGCCGTTAAAGTCGTAAAGTATTGCGTGCCGTAAAGTATTTTGTGGCTCGTGATCAGCAACAAACTGCTACGCGCTGAGTCCCGCTGACTCTTGGTCCCTGCAGCTAAGTCTCGCGTGCCCTGCGATCAGCGCCTGCGGGACTAACCTTGAGACCTGCAATGAGTGCCTTCCTGCTTAACTCCACCCCTGCAATAAGCGTTTTTGGCGCTCATTGCAGCTAAGTCCCACAGGCCTTGCGATGGGCGCCTGCACCGCTCATCTCCTCTCCTGCAATGAGCGCCTTCTGTGCTCATTGCAGCTAAGTCCTGCGGACTCGCGATGAACGCTTGTGACGCTCATCTCCACGCCGGGAAATGCGTCCCTCGCTTTGCCAGGGCTGCAGTTGCGGGCCAACACTTACACAGAAGTTAGCAAAATCTCTTGTAATTTCTGCTAGTTGCAATTTTGGGTTAACACCCTCCAAACCCAGGCTAAATTAGTATAACATTGAAAATGATTTGTTTTGGCCAATCAGCGGCCACATTAAATTCAAAGCTCGTATGTGCAACGTGAGACCCACAGCGGCTGCAAGCTTGAAAAGTTTCAGATTTACGGGGCTATTAAATTAGAACATGCTGCGAGTTACGAGCTTGAGAGGCAAACTGATAAACGATTTTTCGCTCGTCAGATGTGCGGCCGTGAACCTGATAGTCTAACCCATAGTTATGAGTTAGGATGGAGCCAATTGGCTTCAACTGCAATTTAATCAAGTAGTGTGTCTTAAATTGCTTTCTGCATGTAATAATTACATAATATCACATATATATATACAGCCTTATTAAATTGTGATTCGGTAAATTTAAAAGGGCTCTATTTAAGCACACAGCATATTTTTTTTACAGAAGTTTTTAGTTAGTGAAGACCTTACTTTTGGATAGAAGGTCACTAACTAAAAACTTCTATAAATAAAATATGCTGTGTGCTTAAATAGAGCCCTTTTAAATTTACTGAATCGCAATTTAATAAGGCTGATAGTTCTCAGCAGCGCGGGCTTGCCAAAAAACTTTGGTAGCGCAACGTTAAAACTGCGGGCTCGAAAAGCTCCTTTCGCTGGTGGAGATGAGCACCATAGACGCTCATCCCTACGACCCTGTACGACTTAGGCAGGGTGCGTCGAAGGCACTCACTGCGCTGGTGGAGATGAGCGCCATAGGTGCTCATACCTACGACCCTGCACGCATTAAGTATCATACCTTTGACCCGCAGGACTACAGAACAGCAGAAAACTCAAATACACAATTCACAGTGTGAGACCCGTAGCACTTTTAAAAAAATCTCCCCAAAAAATGACGCCCGACCCGCGGGACTACAGAACAACAGAAAACTCAAATACACAATTCACAGTGCGAGACCTGTAAAAAAGGAAACTGCCACTTAGATAAAATAAAATATGACACGCAAAAAATATGCGAGCCTCTCTCTCTGTCTACTGTATGGGCCTCTTGATGAGCTGCTTCGGGCGCTCATTGCGAGGCATGCAATGGGTGGCTTCGCCACTCATTGCAGGCCTTGGCAACCAACAACTTTTGTGGTTCTCAATATTCACCTTCAGCGCTCATCCTGAGCCCTGCGAGCCTCTCCCCAGTTTCTGACCCCTGTGTCTGTTTCCCCCTCTCTCTGTGCTTTGTGTCTTTTGTTCCCCCCCCCGTGTCTCTTTTCATCTGTCTTTCATCCCTGTATCTCTTTCCACCCTCTCCCCCTTCTCCCTCCCCTGTGTCTTTCTCCTCTGTGTCTGTGCTGCAGTTTTGCGTGGCTCACGATGAGTGCCTTTGCTTGCGTCTTCTGGCAAAGTGTTACTGGCTTCGTGATCGTGTTTACTTTCTTGCGCTAAGTGTTACTGGCTTCGAGGTCATTTTTACTGCCTTCGGCCTCGTTTTCATTCTTTTACCTTTTTTCGTCTGACCATTTCTTTTCTCGCTTAGCTGATTTTAGTTGCAAATATGACACAGAAAATGGCAAATGTGGCACAAATTAACTTGCAACCTCACTCACAGGCTCCCTGGCTCTCCCCTTGTGCTGTGTGTGAGTGTGTAATGTGTTTTTTTTTACGTATTTGGCGTTCTTTGGTGGTTTTTCGAGTTTGGTGGTTCAGCCGTTAAAGTCGTAAAGTATTGCGTGCCGTAAAGTATTTTGTGGCTCGTGATCAGCAACAAACTGCTACGCGCTGAGTCCCGCTGACTCTTGGTCCCTGCAGCTAAGTCTCGCGTGCCCTGCGATCAGCGCCTGCGGGACTAACCTTGAGACCTGCAATGAGTGCCTTCCCGCTTAACTCCACCCCTGCAATAAGCGTTTTTGGCGCTCATTGCAGCTAAGTCCCACAGGCCTTGCGATGGGCGCCTGCACCGCTCATCTCCACTCCTGCAATGAGCGCCTTCTGTGCTCATTGCAGCTAAGTCCTGCGGACTCGCGATGAACGCTTGTGACGCTCATCTCCACGCCGGGAAATGCGTCCCTCGCTTTGCCAGGGCTGCAGTTGCGGGCCAACACTTACACAGAAGTTAGCAAAATCTCTTGTAATTTCTGCTAGTTGCAATTTTGGGTTAACACCCTCCAAACCCAGGCTAAATTAGCATAAAATTGAAAATGATTTGTTTTGGCCAATCAGCAGCCACATTAAATTCAAAGCTTGTATGTGCAACGTGAGACCCAAAGCGGCTGCAAGCTTGAAAAGTTGCAGATTTACGGGGCTATTAAATTAGAACATGCTGCGAGTTACGGGCTTGAGAGGCAAACTGATAAACAATTTTTCGCTCGTCAGATGTGCGGCCGTGAACCTGATCGGTTAGTCTAACCCATAGTTATGAGTTAGGATGGAGCCAATTGGCTTCAACTGCAATTTAATCAAGTAGTGTGTCTTAAATTGCTTTCTGCATGTAATAATTACATAATTTTTAAAGGAATCACATATATATATATATATATAGTTCTCAGCAGCGCAGGCTTGCCCAAAAACTTTGGTAACGCAACGTTAAAACTGCGGGCGTGAAAAGCTCCTTTCGCTGGTGGAGATGGTCATCCCTACGACCCCGTACGACTTAGGCAGGGTGCGTCGAAGGGACTTAATGCGCTGGTGGAGATAAGCGCCATAGGTGCTCATCCCTATGACCCCGCACGCATTAAGTATCATACCTATGACCCGCGGGACTACAGAACAACAGAAAACTCAAATACACAATTCACAGTGTGAGACCTGTAGCACTTTAAAAAAAATCTCCCAAAAAATTACGCCCGACCCGCGAGACTACAGAACAACAGAAAACTCAAATACACAATTCACTGTGCGAGACCCGTAGCAAAAAATCGCCTGAAAAAATTACGGCCCATAACACTTTGAAAAGGAAACTGCCCCGTAGAGAAAATAAAATACGACCCACAAAAAATATGAACTTAACGGGCGAACCGTGTACATCCAAATACACGGAAAACACAAAAAATACAAAAAAAAAAAAAACATACCAAAAACATCACACACAGCACGGGGGGACAGCCGGGACGTCTGGGAGTGAGGTTGCATGCAAATTTAAGTCGAGTTTCGCCACCCGAAAATCGCCTATGCAAGAAAAAATATGGGCGCCATAAAAATTAAATCGAGGCTACACGAACCCTAAACACTCAAAACACCGCCAGGCACATACAACTTTTAACCACGTAGGAGCTATAAAATAAACTATTAGGAAGGACAGAAAATGGTTGAGACCCGCATAACACATACACACTCAACGCTATTTTACAACACTAACTTGAAACTAATAACATTACCAATCTAAAATACTGCATTACACAACTAAACAAACGGTTTAGCCTCGCAAACGCAGATTATTTACACTGCACACTTGCCACATTGCTGACACTTTCTCCTCAGATCACCAACAGTCCAAATGTACATTGTATGCTGCAGAAAAACAACAGCGATTGTTAGCTCTTCAGCATATTGATTCCGGGATATATTCATTACAAATAGATAAAGTATATTAATTTATCATTTAATTAATGAATTAATTATTATAAAAAAATATATTTATATAAGAAAAAAACACAGGAGAGACTTGCTTTGCCAAAGGCACTCGGCGCGGAGCTCACAATGAACGCCTAGGAGGCTCAGAGGAGCAAAACTACAAGAGGGGAGAGGCTCGCAATGAGCGCCGAAGGTGCTCAGATGACCAAAAGTACATCAGGGGAGAGGCTCACACTGATCGCCAAAGGGCAAGTCGCTAGTGTTTAATAAAGTAGTGTGTCTTTAATTGCTTTATGCATGTTGCAGCATGGCTTTTCATATTGGAATGTGCATGACAATTCCAACATATGATAAAAAAATATATATTTTTAATGCCCATTTTTTATTTGGGGATTATTGTGCAAGTAATTGTAATGCCTTTCCATGATTTCCCCATATTTTAAAGTCCACTGGTGTGTTTATATTGTCTTTTACAATGTTTAAAAGTTGTCTGTAAACCCCTTTTGGAGGCCGTAATGTTTTTGCCTCCATTTGCGGGTTAGGGGCTTCAACGCCATGGCGTCTTTGGAAAGTTGTTGCAATTTATTAGCGAAATTGTAACGTAGCAGTTACGGGCTTGAAAGAACAAAAGATTTGCGGGCGTGCAATTCAAATTTCCATGTCCCGTAGCCTTTTTTCACCCTTAAGCCGCAAGTCGTGAGTGGCTTGCTTTATGGGTACAATTTAATAGCCGCAAGTTTTGCAGGCTACGTTACGGGCTACGGCTTTACACGTTCAGGGAATTTAATAGGCCTCCCGGGACCTCACTACCCAAACCAAATCAGACAGCTCTTTCCCTATTTAGATCGGTTAATCTAGCCAACTAAGCAAACAATGCCAACTTCAATTGGCTTCAACTGCCAATCAGAGAAGGGTAACACTATAATTAAACCCTGTTCTGCTAATTTTGCCAATCTGAATAGGGAAAAATAGGGCCCACTGATTAGGTAAAAGTGTAACCAATCAGAAAGCAGTCTCTGCATTCTGATTGGTTCAAAACATAATCAACAGGAAGGTAGCCTTATCTGATTACTGATGGGTGTAGGTCCAGAGAGGTTCACAGGAACATTGTAATCAATCAGAAATGTGGCAGTAGCCTTCTCTGATTTGTTACTGATTGGTAGAGGTCTCATAGGTGTTCATAGGAATATCCATTGGGAATATTACATATAAAGACATAAGGGAACCCTATGGTTATAGAATAGTATACCATTGAGATCCAAAAGGACCTCAATATTATAGGGGTTAATCGTAGGTGCAGTTGGGGTCCATAGAGATTCCAATGGTTATAGTCAAAAGACCCATATGGATCCATAGGGGCCCATGTTGTTAATGGGCCCCATTCCAAAGCAAAAAAGGGACTAATTTCCCCCGGTGTTTATGGAAATCCCTTGGGACACATAGGATCATAGGGGTTAGCAGGTGAAAAGTGCATGTTTAGCTGGTACTGGGGATAACCAGGATGATCAGGGAAGCGATCCGTAGCCTCAAAGGTTATTTACCCCCACATTCATTTCTTTATTATTTGTCATAGGAAGGGATTTTTTATAGATAGATGAATATATATATATATATATATATATATATATATATATATATATATACAGTATATACTGTATATATGTATATATATACATATATATATATATATATATACACAGCATTGTTATGAAAACTATTGGAACTCAAACTCAGAGTCTCCAACGTGTAGCTCACATGTTAGAGATTGAGATCTATGTGCAAACCCAACAAAAAAAATGGTATAGGACAGATAACCAAACTGTCCTATACTTTGGTAGCGCTAGTACAAAATACTTTAAATATTTCCGTTCTCCTTGTTGGGGAAAACGGATCAGAAGTGACGTATGCGGCGCACCAGAAATGACACATCAGGCGCACCGGAAGTGACGTCTGTGGTGGGAAGAGGAGATTCGGGTCTGGCCTCCCAGCATGGGAATTTGGAATGAAGGTAAGGTTTATAACTATAGATATAAGTGGATGTACTCTCTATATATGAAGGATTTTTACACCAATGTATTTGCTTTGCACATGATGTTTGGCATGTTTTGTATTGGATATTTTTCCACTACACTCATAAAATTTTAGGTTTGTGAGAATTTATATATGATAACTGAGGAAGGTCTGACAGCAGAGTGAAACGCGTCTTATCTTTTTTACCTTTTTATAGACACTCCATCTGATCAATGGTGATTTGTTCTTTTTTTATTGCTGATTTTCATTAAAAACAAGTATTTGAATATACTGTATATGTGCTTGGAATCCATGATATTTGCTGAGTATCTGAGGATTGGATTTTACCATACGGAATCACCCCCGGGAGACATACCAGCTGGACTCCCATTGAGGAGATAGGTGCAAATCAAGCACATGTCTTATATGCTTAATATACCTCATGTGGTGGGGTAAAGAGACATATGAGTTGGCACTTCGTACACTATATAGAATCTATTTTTATCTCCATATTCTCTGATTTCGGGATGTCATAAATTTATCTGCAATAAAGTGGGCGCCTCTGTTTCTTTTTGTTTTCAAGACTTTGTGCAAACTCCCCTGGGTACAAGTCAGTATGTTTTTTGTTTTTTTTGCGGGAGTCATGTAAACTCAAATTTTGTTTGACTTGCTCCCATAACCATAATGGAATAAAAGCTGAAAAATGTACTTACACCTTTTACAGTTCTTAACAAAAGTTGACAAATAAATTCCCCAGTACAGAAAAAACAATCAGAGCTCCAGAATGCCTTAAATAATCTCCAGCTTTCAAACAAACTCCCCCACAAAAACAAAACAAAAATAGAGATAGACAGTGCAAATGGAGAAAGAGAAAGGCAGAGCGAGAGAGACAGAGATGCATATTAATATTCCTATTTATAATATTATATAATATATATCCCCTTCTGGATTGCTACCTTGTCGTGGTGAAGGGGCTTGTGTACTTTGATGAAGCCATGTCGGGTCAGCCAAGATGGGCAGGTCATGGCAGAGAGATCAGACAAATCGTGGTCCACTGGAGAAGGAACTGGCCACCCACTCCAGTATCTTTGCTAAGAAAACTTTATTGACAGACACAACCAGAGACATAACTAAAATTAAGTAGCCATCGTAGTCAATCAAAGAGTAGCCAAAGCAGTGCCCGGTTACAGCCCAATAAATGACAGAATGATTTAAATTCGACTTCAAGGCAAGCCATTTAATATCACTGTGATCCAAGTCTATGCTCCAACCACAGATGCTGAAGAGGCTGAAGTTGTCCTGTTCTATAAAGACATTCAACACGTTATAGATATAACACCAAGAAAAGATGTTACTATCATCATAGGAGATTGGAATGCTAAAGTAGGGAACCAAAAGACAACCTTGAATAACTGGCAAATTTGGCCTTGGAGTACAAAATGAAGCAGGTCAGAGACTAGTAGAATTTTGTAAAAATAATTCTCTGGTTGTAGCAAACACCCTCTTCCAACAGCCTCTGAGACGACTCTACAAATGAACAACATAGAAATCAGATTGACTATATACTTTGCAGCCAAAGATGGAAGAGCTCTAAACGATCAGCAAAAACAAGACCTGGAGCTGAGTGCGGCTAAGACCATGAGCTTCTTATTGCAAAGTTGAAACTAAACTGAAGAAAAGAGGGAAAACCATCAGACCAAGTAGATACAAAATAAATAATATCCCTTGTGAATATGCAGTGGAACTAAAACATAGATTTAAGGGACTAGACATCGAAGATAGAATGTCTGAAGAACGTTGGACCGAAGTTTGCAACATTATGCAGGAAACAGCAACAAAGAATATCCATAAAAGAAAGGCAAGTAAGAAGTCAAACTGGCTGTCTGATGAGGCTTTGAAAGTAGCCCAGGAAAGAAGGAAAGCAAAAGGTAGTGGAGATAAGAAAAGATTTATCCAATTAAATGCAGATTTTCAGAGGATGCAAGAAGAGACAAGGAAACATTGTATAATGAGCGGTGAAAAGAGATTGAAGAAGATAATGGGTAAATCAAGAGATCTCTTCAAGAAAATTGGGAGCCTAAAAGGCACCTTTAATGCCAAAGTAGGCTTGATAAAAGACAACAATGGGAGGGACTTAACAGAAGAAGATCCGATAAAGAAGAGGTTGTAGGAATACACTGAAGGTCTATACAGGAAGGATCTTAATAGAACTGATGACCTCAATAATGTGTCCAATGATCTGGAGCCAGACATCTTGGAGAGCGAAGTGAGATGGGCCCTAGGATGTCTTGCAGATAATAAGGCTGCAGGAGGTGATGGACTCCCAATAAAACTATTCAAAATTCTACAGGATGATGCTGTGAACGTGTTACTTGCCTTATGCCAACATATTTGGAAAACCCCACAATGGCCAATAGACTGGAAATGGTCAGTCTACATTCCAATTCCAAAAAAGGTAGTTCCAAAGAGTGCTCCAATTATCGAACAATTGTACTAATTTCACATGCCAGCAAGGTAATGCTTAAGATTCTACAAGCTTGACTCCAAGCCATGGGCCAGGAACTACCAAATATGCAAGCTGGGTTCCGCAGAGGAGAAGCACATGAGATCAAATTGCCAATGTCCACAAGATAATAGGGGCAAAGCAAGAGGGTTCCAAAAAAACATTTACTTCTGCTTCATAGACTATTCTAAAGCATTTGAATGTGTGGATCCCAACAGCATGTCCTTAAAAAGATGGGAGTACCAGACCATCTCCTCCTCCTCCTAAAGAATCTGTATGTAGACCAAGAAGCCACAGAATGGTTCAAGATCGGAAAAGGTGTGCAACAAGGTTGTATATTGTCACCTTATTTATTCAACTTACTGAAACTGAAAAGTGATGGCATGATGGAGTTTTATAAATTGTTTTTCTCCCCCCTCTCTCCCTCCCCTGTGTCTCTTCTGCCTCTCCCTCCCATGTCTCTTTTCCCCCTCTCCCTCCTGTGTCTCTTCTCCCCCTCTCTCTCCCCTGTGTCTCTTCCCCCTCTCTCTCCTGTGTCTCTTGCCCCCTGCCCTGTGTCTCTTCCCCCTTTCCCTCTCCTGTGTTTCTCCCCCTACCCTCCCATCTCTTCCCCCTCTCCCTCCCATCTCTTTCCCCCTCTCCCTAATCTGTGTCTTCCCCCTCTCCCTCCCCTGTGTCTCCTTCCCCCCACCCCTTTGTCTCCTTCCCTCTCTACTTCCCCTGTGTCTCATTCCCCCTCCCCTGTGTCTCCTTTCCCCCTCTCCCTCACCTGTGTTTATTCCCCTCTCTCCCTCCCCTGTGTCTCACCCTCTCCCTAGTGTCTCTTTTTCCCCTCTCCCTCCACTGTTTCTGTTTCCTCTCTCTCCCATCCCTGTGTATCTTCCCCCCTCTCCCTCCCCTGTGACTCTTCCCCCTTCCCATCCCCTGTCTCTCTTCCTGCCCTCTCTCCCCCTCCCCTGTCTCTCTTTGCCCCCTCTCTCCTTCCCCAGTCTCTCTTTGCCCCCTAATTCCCTCCCCTGTTTCTCTTTGCCCCCTCTCTCCCTCACCTGTGTTTATTCCCCTCTCTCCCTCCCCTGTGTCTCACCCTCTCCCTAGTGTCTCTTTTTCCCGTCTCCCGCCACTGTTTCTGTTTCCTCTCTCTCTCCCACCCCTGTGTATCTTCCCCCCCTCTCCCTACCCTGTGACTCTTTCCCCTTCCCATCCCCTGTCTCTCTTCCTGCCCTCTCTCCCCCTCCCCTGTCTCTCTTTGCCCCCTCTCTCCTTCCCCAGTCTCTCTTTGCCCCCCTAATTCCCTCCCCTGTTTCTCTTTGCCCCCTTTCTCCCTCACCTGTGTTTATTCCCCTCTCTCCATCCCCTGTGTCTCACCCTCTCCCTAGTGTCTCTTTTTCCCCTCTCCCTCCACTGTTTCTGTTTCCTCTCTCTCTCCCACCCCTGTGTATCTTCCCCCCCTCTCCCTCCCCTGTGACTCCTTCCCCTCCCCATCCCCTGTCTCTCTTCCTGCCCTCTCTCCCCCTCCCCTGTCTCTCTTTGCTCCCTCTCTCCCTCCCATCTCTTTCCCCTCTCTCTCACTGTGTCTTTCCCCTATCTCCCTCCCCTGTGTCTCTGCCCGCTCCACTGTGTCTCTTCCCCTCTCCCTCCTTTGTGTTTCTCCCCCTTTCCCTCCCATCTTTTCCCCCTCTCCCTCCCCTGTGTCTTCCCCCCCCTCCCTCCCCTGTGTCTCCTTCCCCCCTCTAAAGCCTCACCCTGGATCTATCCGCCATACCCCCTTCTCTGTTTGCCTTTCCCCCCCTTCCCCACAGATGCTCCCTCTGTCCCCCTTTGTACCTGCTGATTCATTAGTGGTTCAGTTGAGAAATGGAGTCCACCCCTGCCTGCGCGTCCTCTCCCAAATGATGTCATAGCTACGTCCCTACCCTGCAGAGAGGATGCGCCGGCAAGGGTGGCACTCCATTTCTCTGCTGAACCACCAATGAATCAGCAGGTACAAAGGGGGGACAAAGGGGGCATCTGTGGGGAAGGGGGGAGGTAAGGGGAACAGAGTAGGGGGTATGGCGGATTAATCCGATTTGAGGCTGAGGAGATTTGGAGCTGGGGTTTTGAGCCCCCCCCCCCCCCTCTTTACAGACCATGAAACTCCCACCACCAAAAGTATAAGGCACAAAGAGCACAAAAAAACTGATATGAGATGAAAGTAAACAACAATGCAGAGAGTGGAGGCAGCATCTGACATCATCAGGTAAATCATATAGGGGGAATCAACACAACATATTATAGAAAACATATATACACATATAGACATATGTGTATATATGTTTGTTCTATACCTGCATGAGGGCTGTCGGCACTGGGGAGCTACAGTTCATTGAGGGAACCATGAATGCCAACATGTACTGTGACATACATAAAGAGAGGGAGAAGAAAAATAAAGATGGCATAAGACTGAGATAGAGACAAAGAAAAACAAAGAGAATGAGAAATATAGGGATAAGGAGACAATGAGACGGACAAAGAATGGCATATATAGAGAAATATAGGGACACATACAGAGGGATACAGAAGCAATGAGACACAGAATGGCAGAGATAACAATTGAAGCAGTGTGAGAAATATAGAAAGACACAAAAGGCAGGCATGCTGATGAGCAACATAGAGTGACAGAAATAAATGAGACAGACTCAGACAAGGAGAAAGAGACAATAAGACATAGAAAAATTGTTGAGTGATAAAAAATAACAGATTTATTTAACTGTGGCGTAAAGCAGGACATACAGACAAGCCTGACTAGAGGGCCTCCTTTTATATTCATTATTTTAAAAAGAGAATGGTATGTGAAGAGTGGTAGGGGTGCACTTCAGAAAACAAAAACGTGTTTAGTGAAGGGGATGTGAGAATTTAAACGTAGTAGCTCCTACCTGACATCAGAACTTGCCTAAAATGTGTGTGTAGTTAATTAATTGTGGTAAGAAAAACACCTAAATGTACTGAAGAGAAATCTTAAAAGGCCTCCAACCACATGTTAGTGTGCAAAACTATAGTCAGGTAGAGAGAACCTTAGCTAGACCACCAGGGAATGAGAGCTGCTTGGCAATGGGAGTTTTAGTGAGGCTCCCTGATTGAGGGCTATTGGTAGTTGTACCGTATTGTTAAGTGCCCAATAGTTACAGCCTGCTATCACCTATTGACTAGACTATCCCTTACAATGTGGGATAAATAGGCAAGTTTAAGTTCAATTGTAAATATAGTGACAGCTACTGAGCTAAGAAGGAGTAACTGGTTTTCCATGGAAACTGTGATTCAGACTATGAATTGAGAGTGGTGCTTTCATATTTAAGCCTAACTGGAAAGCACTCTTTAGAAACAAACTGATATTTTGTCTAAGGATACTAGACTGCTTATGTGTGAAGTAACTTTCAACAGATATCCTGAAAATGAATAGTCAATTGACAATACCCCCCTTTTATTAATTACTAGCAAATTGCCCGTCAAAAAATGACGGCAATGAAATTGTAAGTGAGCTAATGCTGTTTGGTGTATAATAATAAAATAACTAATAGATTAATAAAGTAATATACTTTACCTATTTTGAAGTAATATATGCAGGAATCATTGTGTTGAAGAGCTGGCAATCTGTTTTGATGTTGCTGCAGCATTAGCTGCTGTGTAAGCGTGATGAATGTGTGTAGTGTAATAGTGTGCGTGCCAAGACAAAACTGTTAGCGTAGCTTTGTACTTCCGCATTGTATAAGTTATTGTTCTAAAATGGCGGCTAATGTGTGGTATGCGGCTGTGGCGGAATATCCGTAGCTGTTTTGTGGTGTTTTGCGTGTTTCTGGTGATGTTTTGCGTGTTTAGAGTCCATTTTTTCTCTCGCTTAGAGAATTTTTTAGTGTCTAAACTCTTTTATTTTTAGTTAAATTGAGGTTTAACTTCATTTTTTGAGGTCCTGGATGCTCCCTCTTGCTGTAGGTAAGCTTTTTATGTATGTGTTGTGTGTGTTTATTGTTTTTTTCATTGCCGCGGGGTGCGGCCGATTTTTGCGAGGTCGTAATTGGTCGTAACGTGCCGTGTACTTTTTTTGCGAGGGCAACAGCTCGCATGCTCACAACTATATATGTGATCATTGTTGTTTTTTTAAAGTTTTACATTTTCGTTAAGAATATGTGTTAAGTATTACAGTCCCAGTTATAATATATTGGATTCTGATGAGAGAAATTTAGGACGACTTTTCACTGGATTTGGTCAATACATATGGTCATTACATATGGCCACATGGCCAGATCTATCATTAGGCCACTTAAGCAGATACCTACAGGCCCTACTCGTGAGGGGCGCCTCATTTTAATTTAAAAACAAAATATTTTTATCATAAGGGTTTTTTATTAGGCATTGGCAAATCACATTACAACGTATTTGAACATAAGTCCCACTTATGCCAATAATATTTCACATAAAATACACAATATAGCATGACATGCTTTAAACACAGATATCAATATATTTTATATTTGGGGAGGTATTTAGGGGGGTTTAGGTGGAGGAGGGGGATTGAGGGGGGTTGAGGAGGTGGGTTGGGGTTGAGGGGGGTTGAGGAGGTGGGTTGGGGTTGAGGGGGGTTGAGGTTGAGGAGGGAGGTTGAGGATGGGGGGTTGAGGATGAGGATGGGGGGGTTGAGGAGGGGGTTGAGGATGAGGATGGGGGGGTTGAGGAGGGGGTTGAGGATGGGGTGGTTGAGGAGGGAGGTTGAGGAGGGGGTTGAGGAGGGGGTTGAGGAGGGGGTTGAGGATGAGGAGGGAGGTTGAGGAGGGGGTTGAGGATGAGGAGGGAGGTTGAGGATGAGGAGGGAGGTTGAGGATGAGGAGGAGGGGTTGAGGAGGGGGTTGAGGAGAGAGGATGAGGATGGGGGTTGAGCATGGGGGTTGAGGAGGGGGGTTGGTGTTGAGGGGGGGTTGAGGTTGAGGAGGGTTGAGGTTGAGGAGGGGGTTGAGGAGGAGGTTGAGGATGAGGATGGGGAGTTGAGGAGGGGGTTGAGGATGGCGGGGTTGAGGAGGGAGGTTGAGGAGGGGTGTTGAGGAGGGGTGTTGAGGAGGGAGGTTGAGGATAAGGAGGGAGGATGAGGAGGGAGGTTGAGGATGAGGAGGGAGGTTGAGGATGAGATGAGGGATTGAGGAGGGGGGTTGAGGATGGGTGGTTGAGGAGAGAGGATGAGGATGGGGGTTGAGGATGGGGTGGTTGAGGAGGGTTGAGGTTGAGGAGGGTTGAGGAGGGGGTTGAGGATGGGGGGTTGAGGAGGGAGGTTGAGGAAGGGGTTGAGGATGGGGGGGTTGAGGATGAGGAGGGAGGTTGAGGATGAGGAGGAGGGGTTGAGGATGGGGGGTTGAGGATGGGGGTTGAGGATGAGGTGTTGAGGAGAGAGGATGAGGATGGGGGGGTTGAGGAGGGGGGTTGAGGATGGGGGGGTTGAGGAGGGAGGATGAGGAGAGAAGTTGAGGAGGGGGTTGAGGATGAGGAGGGAGGTTGAGGAGGGGGTTGAGGATGAGGAGGGAGGATGAGGAGGGAGGTTGAAGAGGGAGGTTGAGGATGAGGAGGGAGGTTGAGGATCAGGAGGGAGGTTGAGGAGTAGGGTTGAGGAGGGTGATAAGGGAGGGGGAAGAGACACAGGGAAGGGAGAGGTTGGAAGAGACACAGGGAAGGGCGAGGGGAGAAGTGACACAGAGAGAGAGGGGGACACAGAGGGCACAAGAGGGAAACAGGGG
Organism: Discoglossus pictus; assembly: GCA_027410445.1. Taxonomy (NCBI): domain Eukaryota; kingdom Metazoa; phylum Chordata; class Amphibia; order Anura; family Alytidae; genus Discoglossus; species Discoglossus pictus. Next base: position 375,839,784 of record CM050164.1, read on the forward strand.
GCAGCACCTTTCCCACCCTCCGCTTATACTCGAGTCACTCATTTTACCCAGTATTTTGTGGGAAAATGGGTGCCTGGGCTTATACTCGGGTCGGCTTATACTCGAGTATATACGGTAAGTCATTAACTTTTGGGCATGTCCACCAAATATGTATAAATGAGCCTATATTTCCACAGTCTCTGAAGCAACTATCAGTTTGGACAAGACCCCATTTGTAAAGCTTAACAGGAGTGAGGTATGTTCTATGTAGGACTTTTATTGATGTTTCAAGTATGCTATAAGTCAAGGACCCCTTTGTGATAGGTCCCCAGGACTTCTCCCAGGCTTCTTCACTTAGAGGTTCTCCCAGGTCTTCCTCTCACAATTGCATATATTTTGGTTTTAACGCTGGGGTTATCTCATTAAAGGAATTATACAACATGCTAATGATTTTGCTCGACAGTGGATTATTTCTACAAAGCCCAGTAAACCAATTATCGGTCGCATACATAATGTTCTTATTAAACTTGTGATAAAATGTCTAATTCTGCAAAAATTGTAATGCTCTGCTAAGGGCAAGTTAAAGTTATCCCTCAAATACTCAAATGTTATATTCTTATTATTTTTAAACCAACCTCCCAATCTTAGTAAATTATTGGATTTCCACCAACGCAGTGAATGAGCTGTAAGTTATATCGGAAATTGGGTATGATGGGAGTAGGAGTAGATAATTTTGGAACTAAGCGCTTCTGAGCTGCCCAGGACCAAATGTGGTCAGACCACGAGCTCGGACGGATATCTACTACATGTATATCATCTAACAGGGCCGAATCAATTAAAATATAGTCAATTCTAGAATAGGATCCATGAACTGAGGAGTAAAAGGCGTATTCCCTCTCGCCTTGATGCATCTGCCTCTATTAATCAAGTAAATGCAGCTCATTTAGTAGAGTATCAATTTGTTTGAGTTTGTTGGAAAATCTGCCACTTCAGTCCTGTACTGACCTATCTAGACTAGGATCAAGGGCAATATTTAGGTCTCCACCCAGAATAACCCGACCTAGATCAGCTGATCTCAGATATTTAAGTAAAGTGATAAATGTGTGGAGTATTAGCCAGGGAATAGAAATAAATTAGGGATAACCTCACACCCAGAAGTGTTCCCGTCAAGACCCCAAAACTTCCATTGGAATCTATTTTCTTATGCTCAATAGTAAATGGGAAATCTTTATGTAATAAGATTGCCACACCTCCTTTTTTAGTAGGTTGTGCTGCAGCAATAAAAGTCGGGTATGCTTTATGCAAAAACTTAGAAATGACATTATTTGAGAAATGAGTCACCTGTAAGAAGATCCCATCTGGGTGCATAGATTTATAGGATAAAAATGCTTTTCTTCTTTTAAACGGTGAAATAAAGCCTTGGACCTTATGCGAGACAAAAACAAAAGATGTATCCATCATAGAGCTTTATGTTTATATCCCAGCCTGTATTGCTAATGTATACCTGAAGTCTGCGAGGGAGTGATAGAAGAATAGGACCTTGAGATCCCGGAGATGGTGGAGGGACGGCCGCTAAATCCAAATGCCTGAATCGAAATATATAAAAAAAGAAGGGAAGGAGAACCAAAAAAATAACCTTAACAAATGAAATATAACAGTGAGTTTCATTCCTCAAACCAACACTTAAGGCACTTCCGTGCCAGGGAAAAAGAGTTGAGTTCAACAGACTCTTTAATTCCCCTTAGATGAGGATGAAAAAGAACAATGTATAACACAGCCAGTCAAATGACCTAGTAACATTTTCATGGGCTTGGTCAGCCAATCGTGAGCTCTATCTATAAACTGGAAATCGTATGGGATTTTCCTAAAGCACAATTCTCATAAACAAGATAATAGATTAGATCCTCATAACCATTCTAAAATCTAAATGAGCCAAGGCATCTCTGGAACTGAAATCTGTTAACAGGCCGCACAACCATTCAAGTGCAAATATCCATTCTAAGTAACATATAATAACAATAATTTCTCACATAAAATGCAGTTATATGCCTGCACAGCGCAAACTAGTCATAGTTTCTAAGTGTTCCCTAAGGGGATCTATAAACACCTCAGCTGCAATGACCAAAAAAAAGAAAGAAAAAAATTGTTCTGAGATTTAAAGGCTGCTTGCAAAGAATAGTCAGTATCACGCCAGGTGGGGTAGTAATTATTTAGAATGCAATACAGGAATTGAGGTTCGCCGAAAGAGTCTCCTTGATCTAGCCAGAGGGTTAAATCCGGTCTTGAGTCCAAGGTAGACCTTTGACTTTCTGAGGAGGGGCCAGGAGTAACATCAATTTGTTCCATCGGTTTCCGTTGCCTCCTAACTCGCTGAACTGCCGTCCACTGTCTGGCCGGCCTTTGTGACAAACTTGGTATTTGTGCAGATGCTATGTTGTTATCTTTAGTAATGAGGTTCAATCGTGACAGGACTGCTCGGCACAGGTTGAAAGGAAATTCCCAACTATCTAATATTACTCTTGATTAAAATTGTCAGGGCCGGCTTCAACTGTCTACGTTTGAACAGTGAAGTGGGAGCTAAGTCTGCAAAAATTTGTATAGACGCTACATCTGGGCAAATGATGTTCTGCTACTTCCTTGATGCTGCCAGTATTACAGTGCCTTGCAAAAGTTTTCCCCCCCCCTTGGCGTTTTACGTGTTTTGTTGCCTCACAACCTGGAATTAACATGGATTGTATGAGGATTTGCATCATTTAATTTACAGAACATGCCCACATCTTTGAAGATGTTTTTTTTTTTATTGTGAACCAAACAGCAAATAGGACAAAATAACAGAAAAAGTTAAGTTAATGTTGGGTTTGCGCCAGACATAGCATGTTCTTTGACGGGGAGAAAAGTTACATTTTAGTCTCATCAGACAAGAGCACCTTCCTCCATACATTTTGGGAGTCTCCCACATGCCTTTTCGCAAACTTAAAAAGTGCCATTTTGTTTTTTGCCATAAAGCCCAAATCTATGGAGCGTACGGCTTATTGTCAACCTATGTACAGAGTCTACAGTCGCTGCTGTGGATCTCTACAGCTCCTCTGCAGGGTTACCTTACGTCTCTGTGCTGCCTCTGTGATTAATGCCCTCCTTGCTTGGTCTGTGAGTTTTGGTAGGTGGCAGTCTCTTGGCAGGTTTGATGTTGTGCCATGTTCTTTCCATTTGGTTTATAATAGATTTGATGGTGCTCCTGGGGATCATCAAAGATATGGTTATTTTTTTATATCCTAACCCTGACTTTTACTTCTCAACAACATTGTCCCTTACTTGTTTGGAGAGTTCCTTGGTCTTCATGGCAGTGTTTGGTTAGTGGTGCCTCTTTCTTAGGTGTTGCAGCCTCTGGGGCCTTTCAAAAAAAGTGTGTTTATGTAATGACAGATCATGTGACACTTAGATTGCACACAGGTAGACATTTCACTAATTCTGTGACTTTTGAAGGTAATTGGTTGCAACAGAGATTTTTATGGGCTTCATAACAAAGGGGAGGAATACATATGCACATGCCAATTTTCTGTTTTCTATTTCTAAAAAAAAGTTTTATGTGTATATTTTTCTCATTTCACTTCACCAACTTAGTCTATTGTGTTCTGACATATCACATAAAATTCAGATTTCCAAAACATTGAACTTAACGCTGTAATGTAACAAAATGGGTAAAAAGTCAAGGGGGGGTGAATACTTTTGCAAGGCACTGTATATCTCTGGATGCTTGACGCAAAAATCTGGCTATTGCATCCTTATGTAGGTCTGACAATACTGGACCTCCCAATGCTCTATGAGCTCTTCTAATATGCCATGCCTCCTGGGGATGATTAGGTAAAATATTATGGATTACAGCATTGAGATAAGTAGTCAAATCCGTTACTGACTTTGGGATACCTCTAAATCTAATGTTGTAGCTCTGCAACCTATTCTCAAAGGTATTCAAGTTTACTTTCTGAGGGGGCTATTTGAAATGTATTTTGATTTATATCCACGTGGTTTTTTTTGTTGAGTGTCTATAATTTGGTCAGTTAGTGTTTCCAACCTGTGAAGTGCTCCCTTATACTTTTAGCAGGTAGGGGTTTCTTAGGCTTACCCATTTGTATTTGCAATCCAACCTCAATATGCTTAAATGTGCAGAGCAGTCCTTATTTTCTAGGCACTCTAATCCAGGTTTCGAGATATTATGTTAAAGTTATAAAATTCCCATATATCCAAGTTGAGCAATTTGCTTCATTGACAAAGGGAACTGACCAAGCCCAAAATGAACTACAGAGCTCACATGTTATCTGCCCCTAATACTAATTACTAGTTTGTACTGGGAAAATTGATGTCCATTGATTAGAAAAATGTCTTAGAGTTAGTAGTCCCAGGGCCAATATGGTGTTGCTTGAACCCCACTCCTGGTCAAGAGTTAATGTGAGAAGATGTTTTGGTATATATGTAAGGAAGCTGTCAGTGTTCTTTGTATTCTCATAGTTGACTCCTATTTTCTCATATGCATAGGGCGTACCTGCCCTCAATCACCCCTAGGAGGGGGCTGTTCTGTGTGTTGCTGGGCAGAATGTAGTTTGCAGCTTTCCTGAGTTTCCAGCATAAACTAGTATAGATCAGTGTGTTGGTTTTCAACACATTCTTAATGTAGGTGGTGTTGTTTTAAACAGTTGATTGATGTTGCATATGCTGAGACAGTCACATTACTATTTAACCTGTTGTGTATATATACACAGTCTCTGACCAAAATTATGCAGGGACTGCTTTGAAGCCCCTTGTCACAAAAATCCTGCATTGAGTTTTAAGTGTGTATATCCCTTGCTCCTTGATGTTTGCTACTGAGTTCTTTGCCAGGGTGGGGTAACCTCTTATCTGATCTGGTGTTGTCTTTGATTATTCAGCTCCCTGGGGTTTTGGCGATCACCAGGTACCTCACCCCATAGCCCTCCTTCTTCTCTTTTTGACCTTTCTCCTCCACAGCTCCCTTTGATTCAAGCCGCTGCTGCTGTCAGGTGTTCCTGTCTGTTAATTCTGTCTCTCTCAAAAACTAAATATTTTAAGTATAAATAAATTAAGACAAGATTCCTAGCCCTTGCTCCGTCTCCCCCTCCCATGTCCCACTTCCTGCTTCCTGCAGGAGGTCCATTATTGCACCTGTGCAGTAAGATCAGAGCAGCAGCGTGTGGGAGCCAGGCTGTGGGAAAGCACTGACCGCGAGGAGCTGCTGAACAAGGTAAGATACTTTGTGGGCTCTTTAAATAAAATAATTTAACTGTGTATGTGTGAGCCTGTGTGTATATGTATGTGATCCTGTGCGTGTATGTGTGTATGTGTGTATGTATGTATGAGCCTGTGTATGTATGTACAGTATATGTGTAAACCTGTGTGTATGTATATATATATATATATATATATATATATATATATATATATATATGTGTGTGTGTGGATGTATATGTGTGTGTATGTATGTATGAGCCTGTGTGTGTATATGTATGTAGGTATGCGTGTGTGTATGCATGTGTGAGCCTGTGTGTGTATGTGTTTGTATGTGTGAGTCTGTATGTATGTATGTGTGTGTATGTATGTGTGAATCTGTTTGTGTGTGTATGTGTGTGTATGTATGTGTGTGTATGTATGTGTGAGCCTATGTGTGTGTATGTATGTATGTACTGTATGTGTGTGTGTATGTATATATGTGTGTGTATGTATGTGTGAGCCTGTATATGTATGTGTATGTATGTATATGTAAGTGTGAGCCTGTGTCTGAGTGTATGTTTGTATATGTATGTTTGAGCCTGTGTGTGTATGTGTATGTATGTACAGTATGTTTGTGTGTGTATGTATGTATGTGTGAGCCTGTGTATGTATTGTGACAGAGATGGCTGACGCGAACTGAGGTATCCTTAAAGCAGTATTCAAAACACGTACAGTATGGTGCAGCAGACTGGTGTTTTATTGTGCCAGTAAAAATAAAACAACGACATTCGCAGCAACTTGGTTAAAGAAAATCAAAATCTACTTTAACAGGCTTTATGACTTGCTGGAACAACCGGACTAGCCAGAGCCACTATTCGGCCTCAGGAAAACACAAAACAGGATTAATTAGAATATCAGCAATTTCTTCCACCGGCTTGTCGCAAACAGTCCTATGGTCACTGGTATCGATTTTACTTAGTAACCACTGTATATATCAACACCTAGTAGCTAGGGCACCAAATAGTTTCTGTTTTAGCAGAAGTATTTTCCACGTCTTTAAATAGGTTACAGCGGATGAAGCATAGGGCCCGTCCGTCTCTCCCTGCTTCACCCCAGGGACCTTTTTATATTGCAATAATAACTTACTGCAAACAAGCAGGCCAGGCACTCAGCCTCTTCCCTGGGGTATAATAAGTCTGATAACTTCATTCAGTGCCTCTGACAGCCTTGGCAGCACCACACTCGCCTAGACCTTGTCTTCTTAGGCAACTCTGCCTGGGAATCCTCAGTATTTAATTCCCTTACGTGCCTTATTAGCTTCACCTCTTGAGTCTGTAGTTGCACTTTCTGTCAGCTCTCTTAGTCCAGCGACTGCAAACAGCACACACTCCTTTCTGTTGTCCAAAACTTGCAGCCCCAGTAAACAAGGTGATCTCCTTCAGGTTTGCTTTCAAAGTTCAGAATGTAGATCCACACAGGACCAGCCAGCAAGCTCCTCTCTGTGGCTTGCACTGGCTGCTTAGCAGCGGCACACAACCTGGGCCAGAGCCTAGTCAGTAGCCCTTCCCATGTCTGCTTTCCAGGCTTTAAAGGGAAGCTGCAGCTGGAGCAATTAGGAGTTCTCCAGGGGTTTAACTCTGTCACTCCTGTCAAGAACTCTTCACACTCTGTACCTGGCACCACCCTCTAGGGGGCAAATGGTCACAGTATATATTTATGTGTGTCTGTATGCGTGTGTATGTATGTGTGAGCCTGTGTGTATGTGTAAGTATGTACGTATGTCTGTGTATGTATTTGTGAGCCTGTGTATGTATGTATGTATGAGCCTGTGTGTGTGTGTGTATATATGTACGAATGTATGTATGTATGTGATTTTGAACGTTTATCTATCATTTTAATAGTAGGTGTATTTTAACAGTGATAGACAAAATAACAAAAAAAACAAACAAGAAAAACGCATGTCAAAAAAGTTATAAATTGATTTGCAGGTCAATAAGGGAAATAACTATTTGACCCCTTCAACTTAGTACTTGGTGGCAAAACCCTTGTTGGCAATCATAGAGGTCAGACGTTTCTTGTAGTTGGCCACCAGGTTTGCGCACATCTCAATAGGGATTTTGTCCCACTCCTCTTTGTAGATCCTCTCCAAGTCATTAAGGTTTCTAGGCTGATGTTTGGAAACTCGAACCTTCAGCTCCCTCCACAGATTTTCTATGGGATTAAGGTCTGGAGACTGGCTAGGCCACTCCAGGACCTTAATGTGCTTCTTCTTGAGCCACTCCTTTGTTGCCTTGGCTGTGTGTTTTGGGTCATTGTCATGCTGGAATACCCATGTTTCCACGTCCATGTTTGATGGTGGGGATGGTGTTCTTGGGATTATAGGCAGCATTCCTGCTCCTCCAAACACAGTGAGTTGAGTTGATGCCAAAGAGCTCGATTTTGGTCTCATCTGACCACAACATTTTCACCCTGTTCTCATCTGAATCATTCAGATGTTCATTGGCAAACTTCTGCCGGTCCTGTACATGTGCTTTCTTGAGCAGGGGGACCTTGCGGGAGCTGCAGGATTTTAGTCCTTCACGGCATAGTGTGTTACCAATTGTTTTCTTGGTGACTATGACCCATCTACTCATCTACCATACTCAACACTCTCTGTCAGTTACTCCGCTGGCTCCTCATATACTCCAGAATCAAATTTCAAATTTTGGTCCTAACATATAAAGCCCTCAATAACACTACAGCCCCTATATTACTGCTCTCATCTCAAAATATTCCCCCAACTGACATCTTAACTCTGTTAATCACCTTCATCTTTACTTCTTCCGTCACCTCCTCTGACTCACACCTTCTTGACTGTTCTAGTGCTACCCATACTCTATGAATCTCCTTGCCTCACTCCAGAATAAAATTTCAAATCTTGGCCCTAATATAGATAAAGTATAATTCTCAAAAAAATAATCTTAGTTTATTTTTAAGGGCCTAGGTGTTATTACTTAAATGCGTACCAAAATATTGTCCTGTGGATCCTATTTAGGAATCCTTGAACAACCAACCAAGGTTGTACAGAAACACCTTTTATGCAGCCTTTATTTTAATTATTATTGCCACATACAAATTTTAAAAATTCAATTTTTATTTGTACATTTAAAATGTTGTTAAAAAACGATTAAACGATTAAAAAAATCATGTTAAACCCAAGGTGTTTAATCCTTTGGGCTTTTTGACGTCCAGCAAATTATTAAAGGTTTATTTAAGTTTTCTTTTTGTTGTTATTATATTCTTTGCTTTGATCACAGCTTTTTTATTTAATTACTTTATTATGCTCAAGTCAATAAAAGATTTGGTTTTTCAATTCAACTGTATTTGTGTATTTGTGGTTATGTTTCCTTAGTCAAATCTTTATCAGGTACCCTGGATTTTAATTTACATAAGATTACATTTTTTTACATAAGATTAAGACAAGGTTTTATAATCCTTTTGTCTGTTGTATAGTTTTGTTTATTCATACAGCACTTCACTGGAGTATATGTTTTAAGTGCCTTTGCGTTTCTTTTGTGTTAATCTTTTATCCTGTTTATTTATGTTAATTCGTAATTCTATTACTTAAAGTGCATTATAATTCAAGTGGTGTTATTCAAAACTGCTTGTGCTATTGTGACTTTGTGCTTATTTCTTCTTATATCACCCTTTTACCTCGTGACTGTTAGTCTGTCACAGTCACTACTTTACCTTATTCATTTATAGTGCTAATACTGTGCTATATTTTAAAAATGTATACACTCCTGATTATGCTGTTTCTTAAACTATATATTTCCTTAATGCTTCTGTCTATTGTTTTTTAGAAGGAGGTTGTGTCCTCCTTTTTCTTCTGTTTTTTTGCTTTAATTATGCTTTTACTCCTTTTTCCTTTTACTTACTTTTCTATTTCCTTATTCTTGTATATTACTCTATTGTTACTATATTGTGACTTTGTGGTGAAGGAATTGGCTTTCTATCTTTCTTTTAAGTTAGTAGTGGACCTGGAGCTTTAGAGCTGTATCTATCATGCTCCACGCTATGTTGGCGTGGTCTGCGCTGTGATCGCGCTTACTGATGATGTCACAATCTCCCGACGAGCGTTTCGTGAGGCTCTATCAGTCTCTCATACATCTGGACCACGCCAACATAGCTAAGATAAGAAGTTTTGTATAACACCACTTGAATTATAATGCACTTTAAGTAATAGAATTACGAATTAACATAAATAAACAGGATAAAAGATTAACACAAAAGAAACGCAAAGGCACTTAAAACATATACTCCAGTGAAGTGATGTATGAATAAACAAAACTATACAACAGACAAAAGGATTATAAAACCTTATCTTAATCTTATGTAAAAAAAAATTAATCTTATGTAAATTAAAATCCAGGGTACCTGATAAAGATTTGACTAAGGAAACATAACCACAAATACACAAATACAGTTGAATTGAAAAAACAAATCTTTTATTGACTTGAGCATAATAAAGTAATTAAATAAAAAAGCTGTGATCAAAGCAAAGAATATAATAACAACAAAAATAAAACTTGAATAAACCTTTAATAATTTGCTGGACGTCAAAAAGCCCAAAGGATTAAACACCTTGGGTTTAACATGATTTTTTGTATCGTTACATTTTTAACAATATTTTAAATGTACAAATAAAGATTGAATTTTTAAAATTAGTATGTGGCAATAATAATTAAAATAAAGGCTGCATAAAAGGTGTTTCTGTACAACCTTGGTTGGTTGTTCAAGGATTCCTAAATAGGATCCACAGGACAATATTTTGGTACGTAATATAGATAAAGCCCTCAATAACACTGCAGCCCCTATATTACTGCTCTCATCTCAAAATATCCGCCCAAACGACATCTTCACTCTGTTAATCACCTTCTTCTTTACTTCTTTTGGCACCTCCTCTCACTCACACCTTCAATGCTACCAATACTCTATGAAACTCCTTGCCTCACTCCAATAGACCATCTTCCTGTCTCAGAACCACCAAAACGTCATGCATCTGTTTAAAGAAGCTTCAGTCTTAATATGTACAACTGCATAATCACACACACAATCTACAGTACAACACACAATCACTTCCACTTGCTTCAGCTATTTCCTTACCCTCTGCCATCTTGCATCTATCACCGTCCTGTATCATACCCAAACCCTTTAGATTGTAAGTTTGTGAGTTTACACTTTTGTAAGTTGCTTTGGTGTAAAGCACTATGCATGTTTGATTTTAAGCTCAAAGATGGGGCTTTCTATTCTTTTGCAATGTGTTAATTGTTTTTGCCTTTTTCTTAACCCCTGTATAGCTCTACAGAATATGTTGGCTTGTTACAAATAAAGGATAATAATATAGCTATTATAACGCTATAATTTATATCCTCCTCTGAAGCCTTTAGGAGGGCTACAAGGCTATACAGATAACAGATCAAAGTAAAATGTTTACCAAGTCTAAAAATCTGGGCATCTTCCCCCACAACATTTTGACATTGCTATAAGATGGGGCAAATCTGCTTTTAGTGAGTTCCATGACCCTAAACTATTGTGTTCTGCTTGAATGAAAACTTACAATGATTTATTGAAATATCTCTTGATCATGTAGTCTTGGCAAAAAAACAACTGGATAAAAAACATTAAGAGGGGCATAGAGGTTTAGTAACTTTCAGTGACTGTCAGCAGGTGATGAGAGATATCATCTGTCACGATCTGCTACTAAAATTGGACTTGGTAAGAACCTGGTTCAAACCTATCCAGCTGAATCGTGGGGTCTTTGTACACCTCTGATAGCAGAAGATGGACCAAACCCAAGTATCACATCCAGAAGCTTGCTTAAACAGACCAGGATATTAGGAACACAATAGTCACTAACTGTGACAATTATCCACCAATGGATACAGCATACAGTCCCTTAGAATATTAGGATTAATTCACAGAATGACACTTACACTTTGATTACTGAAACTCCTTTATTGAGACTATCAAAATATATACAATTTTCTGGCCACAGGCTGGCCAATTACAGTAAGCCATTTCCTTGGGTATACAAATGATTTACCCTGTGAAGGGAACATGTATATCAACATGTATATCAAATGATGTCATGTTCTCCCTGCAGTGGGTCATGTTGATAACTGCTCAAGGACCCTTTTCTGGTAATGAACTTAGGATAATTTCTCCTTGATGTAGGGGCCATCGGGCTCTGTGCCTGTGTGATCTAACTCAGATCCTGTATTGTCACAGTTTACTTTGTAATAACCTAGCCATGTCTAAGTGTACAAGTATCTTCTGAAGATTAAACTAGCCCTCAAGGTCCCACCAGACAATAGCAGTTGATGGCACTTAAGCCCCCCTGATCTTTGTATTTGTTCCGGTGGTAGTGTGTGAGTCAGCACAAGCGAACAGTGTATGACCTTGCTGTTATGAAGTGTCAGCTCCCTGGCTCAGTGTTTAGAGTGGTACAACCCTGTTACTGTCCATGTAAGTTATTATGGTACCCCATAGCTCCCTTGTCCCTGAGAAACCCATATCCACGCTGTAACACAATCAGAATACATACAATACAGATGTCATTTTAAAACCATAAGCAACAAAAAATGTATAACCATAGTAATAAAGAGGGTAACTCTTGCCAGCCCAGGCCCAGGCCACAGTCCCCAACAGTCCAGTCAGGCCCTGGGCTTGACGTCATCCTTTCTAGCTGTCATTATAATCTTCAACCCCTGCAGCCTACTTGAATTTTGAGGAATTATGAGGAAGTGATAAGAAAGTGACTTTTGAAATGGCGTTTAAATAGCTGTGGGGAAAGTGATGTATTTCAGGGAAAATAAGTCACAGAGGAAGCGAAAGTCAAAAAATAAAGTAAATCAATAAAAAAATAAGACAGAGCTATACTGCACATTGAGGAAGTGACATGCTTTCCCGTCTTCGAAAATCACTCAAGGAGTAAATTTAATATATATTTATTAAATGCTGGAAATGAAAGTCTCATTTATTCAAGAAATGAAAAGTACACTTCTAACTAAAATTTTAAGTGGAAATAATATTTAAGTTTAATTTATTTTATGTAAAAATTACCTGAAAGAGCCACCATAAACAGCAATTAATTAAAATTAGCAGTTAGAGTGGGGTTATAAAGAAGATAAGCATGTCCAACTGAAAAAGTCACAAAGACATGTAATTGTTAAGTCTGTGCATTTTTTTAAGGAAGTTCAACTTAGAATTCTAATTGCAACAATGTTTATGTGCATTTTCAGTTATTGAATAAATTGGACCTTTTCCGTGTTACTTTAACATGTAAGGTATTTTAGTTTAGGTAGTATGGTCTAATTGTTTGTTTAATAGGAATCAACTTGCACAGATTCACTTTCTCTGTTCCAAATCTAAAACTGACTTTTTCTAGTCTAGATTAAACCTCTTACATTCTTAAATAAATGCACTAACAAAGGTTGTGAAATATGTACACACACATGAAAAAAAAACTAAACTGAGTCATTTGAAATGCAAAATAGTTTAATTATAATTGTGTCACAGTTCTTGAGTAATATGTATGAGGAACTGATTTCACTCCTTCCACTTCTCAAATAGAAAGCCGCTATGAAGCAAAATCTATGAATTTTAAATGTAAGTTGAATCAAAACTGCACTATATTCTGGTACGGCCGATTTCCATGTTTTGGCTAACGTAATCCTCACTGCTAAAAACACTTGGTGTGATAAGAGTTGAGCCTCTTTACTGAGACCCTCTATGGGGAGGCCTAAGAGAGCTTTGTCTGGTTTTGGGGGAATCCTGTGCCCCCATAGTCTCTCCAAAATATCATAGGTTTCCAACCAAATGTGGGCGATCTTAGGGCAGACCCAGAGAACATGTTTAAGGGTGCCCAGAGTGTGACATCCCCTAAAACAGTTACCATCCACTGATGAGTTAGAGAGCTGCATCCTAGAAAATGGTCTTGTATGCCTTTTCCCTAAGTATAATATTTATTGAGGCACCTGTGGCCTGCTTATGTTTCTTATTCTACTGTGCATCAGTTATATCATTGGAGAGTTCCGACTCCTAAGAATATTGATGGTGGAGTTTGGATGGTGTGGTTAGGTCCATTAAGTAATCACATATATAGTTGTGAGCATGCGAGTTGTTGATAACGCTTGCGGGCTCCCTCGCTAAGCGAGGGACGCAGTTCCCCGTAAAGGCGGGTCCTGGCGAAGCGAGGGGCCGCATTTGCGGTGGTGGAGCATCCCAACGTCCCCGCAAATGCGGATCCTCGCGAAGCGAGGGTCCGCATTTGCGGAGGTGGAGGCTCAACGTCGGCTGTGTTAACACAAACACAGCACACACACAAATTCTTAACAAAAAAAAAACAATCTCCCAGACAAAAAAAAACAACGTCCCCGCAAATGTGGATCCTCGCGAAGCGAGGGTCCGCATTTGCGGAGGTGGAGGCTCCAACATTGCCTGTGTTAACACACACATACACACACACGACTTAAAAAATAAAAACCTCAAAGGCGCCTCACACGCCGTTAACACACATACGCACGACTTAGAAAAAAAAACACTGCGTCGTACACATAAAATCCAACTGCGTCTCTCGCAAAACAATACGGGCGCATCGCAAAAAAATATGGCCGCAGCGCAACAAAATACGGCAGCGAAACGACACATTCCAAACGCTGCGCATCAAAACATCACAAACACAAGAAATAAACACAACGAACACATAAAAAGCTTACTTACAGCAAGGGGAGGCATCCGGCATCTCCAAAAGTTAACTTACACGTCCATTTATGTCCAATAAAAAGTTTAAAGTCGCGAAAATCTCCTAAGCGAGAGAAAAAATGGCCACCGAACAAAACGAAAACAAGGCTTCAGACGTAACTATACTACACTGACTCTCAAGAATGAAATTCATACTATGCGGAACGTACCACACTGATATTAAATACCATTTTGACCACTACTACGCACAAAATGGCGGATGGAACACAAATTCTAAGCTGGAACGCAAATAGCACATGCGTATTGCGTTCTAACGGTCTAACTTTCCAGAAATTTCTACAAGTTTATAAATACTGCCTACGTTCCACAAAATTCTACATTTCTACTCAGGTGATGAACGGAGTGACTTCATAGTTAACTGCTGCTGTTACTTGAGAAGAGAATTGTTTCCTAATTTACTACTTTACATTGTGCAAATTACAACTGAGAGGTAAGCTATAATATATTACATTTGATTATGAAGACAGGACAAAAAAATATATATATTTTACGTATGAAAATGTTATTTATGTATAGTGACATGTGACACGCACATTTATGTGTATAGCCCCTGCAACAAACTAATCTTTAAATGACGTTACAAAAAATAAATAATTGAATATTAAAATAGGATTCATGTATAGTGATATGTAACACGCACATATATGTGTATCATGTATAGTCACGTCACACACACATTTACTGTATGTGTGTAGGCCCCCCAAAAAAATTATCTTCATGTAACTATTAAAATATGCTTCATGTATAGTGATATGTGAGACGCACAAAAAAATATATAAATTTAACTATGAAAATGTGGTTCATGTATACTGACATGTCACACGCACATTTCTGTGTATAGCCCCTGCAAATAACTAATCTTAATCCAAACTAATTAAACAACTAATCAAAACTAATTAAACAACTATATTTAAAAGGCAGTAAAAAAAAACAAAAAAAATGATTTATGTATACTGATATGTGACACGCACATTTAGGTGTGTAGCCCCAAAAACTAAGTAATGTTAATTGAAAATAATTACACAAGTATATATTTACATCACATTAATTTATTGTAATTCAATATATAACCTAAAGATCAATCTTTCTCCTTTTTTTACTATTGAAACAGACTCTGCATCAACAGTGTCACTCAAGAATTTGCACCGTGCATTGTGAACACAATCCCTTTTAAACAACTCCAAGAAAGAACAAGAGGTAAAATAGAAAAATACATTACATGCTGAAAAAGACCATGCTTTTCTAAATCAAAAAGAAGAAATACACAATTAACCATTTCTATTTCTTTTTCAAACAGACACTACAAGAAGACCGGCGGATTAAGATTGGCAGGAGGGGACCCTCTGTCATTCGACACTTCAATCAAGGTAAAGTATAAAGTACAAAAAAGAAATGAACTATATATGTTTAATGGCCGCCAATATAAATTAATATTCTTCTTTAATGTTTAAGAACCTATAAGCCTTACAAAGAAGGCTAAATAAGCATACCAAAAGTGGTGCGCACAAACAGGATTGTAGAAAAAGTCACACAAACACATAGCAAACTAAATTAATATTCTTCTTTAATGTTTAACTACCTATAAGCCTTAGAAAGAAGCCTAAATAAGCATACCAAAAGTGGTGCGCACAAAACAGGATTGTAGAAAAACTCACACAAACACATAGCAAACTAAATTAATATTCTTAGTTAATGTTTAACAACCTATAAGCCTTACAAAGAAGCCTAAATAGGCATAACAAAAGTGGTGTGCACAAAACAGTATTGTAGAAAAACTCACACAAACACATAGCAAACTAAATTCATATTCTTAGTTAATGTTTAACAACCTATAAGCCTTACAAAGAAGCATAAATAAGCATACCACAAGTGGTGCGCACAAA